>JAQPPZ010000019.1:11200000-12400000 GCA_028583015.1 Wollemia nobilis
CTCTCACCATACCAATTTGATTTAGTTTCATTAATAATCCTATGGTGGAGTTTCAAGTTTTCAAATTGATTAGACAATGATTGATATTCAATTCCTTTATGTCTATTCTTTAAGATGTCCATTCCACACTTTGATTCATGGTGTAGAAATAAGCTTTCATTTTCATTCAATAAAGCCATAACATTAATAATATTTGAATCAAACCATTCATTAGGTAAACCTTCATTCGAATTTTGCATGGTGAAACCAAAAAGGTGAGATTTTACCTTTGGCATGTTTTCATTTGACCTTACTTGAAGAGAATTTGAAAATTCCTCTTTTCTCTCATGACATTCATCATCATGTAGCACTTGTTCTTTCTCCATGATTTTTTTATCAAAGGCACCAAACTTAGGTACCCAATTGAACACATGTCCATCCCTTTCAAACCATAAGTCTTGTCTATCTAGGGGTGGGTTAACTAACACATTTCCATGATCAATCACTTGGGTTGTTTTGGGTAACGTGAGATTTTCAATTGGATCATAAATGATATCAAACCCAAATGATTTAGGTTTTGTAATTTTCTCATTTTTAAATGGCATAATCATTGTAGCACAAGTAAGTGGATCAAGATTTTCAATTTCTTTTCCTTCAAAGGAATCTAAAGCAAGTGACTCTCTTTCTTGATTCATGGTTGTAGAATCCTTATCATGTTCCAAAATTTTATGAGATTCGAATTCCTCTTCCAAAACTTTCTCAAATTGTATAGGATTTATAGTATCCTCATGTGAGGAAGCAATTGAGTTATCCTGCATATTAATTGACACAAAAGGTTTGTTAGAAGATTCAGATTGATAATATTCTTCCCATTTCTTCCACGAATCATAGTAATAATCTTCCAAGTTCAATTTGTGACATTCAAGTACTTCTTCTTCATCTTCTGATTCATCAACATGTTTCTCATCCAATTCATCCTCACCTTCCTTAGATGGTTCAGTTATTTCCAAGAGTGGGTCATCTCTTGAATTCAAATTGGTAAGGCTATCATAATCCAAATTTGTAACCCATGATTCAATTTTATCATAATTTGGAAGGTGTGGATCCTCTTGGTCATCACTTTCGAGAGCATCATCCAAAGTGTCTTTCGAGAACAAGTGGTGAAATTCGATTATGTCTTCAACTTCATTTGTTGATTTTATTTCAGATTCATTTTCAGCCACTTGTGATGACTTAGGAGCTTCTACAATGGGATCGATTTTTGAATTTTGTGTCATATAGTTGCTCCAATCCTTTGCAAGTACATTTGACCAAATCATATCCACATAAGTTTGTTCATCCAAATCCTCCTTTTTGGGTAATGATTCTAGATATTTCTTTTCCAAAACAAGATGGTGATCATTTGATTCCAACTTCTTATTACCCATCCATAGAATTTCTTCTCCAAAAACTTCATGCTCTTCAAGACTTTTCGAATAGGTATTTACTTCAACGTGAGTCACCTCAAAATATCTTGTATCACTTGAAGAAGCATAACATGAAACATCATTAAGATAGGCATTATGAATTTTCTTCCTAGGATGATTTGGATGCATACATTGACATGCTCATTTTTGTGGTGGAACATGCCTACATACCTTCTTAACCACTTTCTTTTGCTCTTTTAATTTTGATACAAACTCTTTGGGTTGAGTGGTAGAAGTAGTAGGATTAGTTGGATTGATACCCATGGACAAAGCTTGAACATTTGTTGCAATGGTTCCATGGGTGACCACATGATTCTCTAATTGAGGCATAGTTGGATAGATGGAAGTACCTGTATAAGCACATGTGGGAGCATAAGTTGGTATGGTAGGATAAAGTTGATTGTAGGGAAAAACATTTGATATCAAATTTTGTTGTGCCCACGCTTGATTTACCATCAAGGTTTGATTGCAAGCCCCTAGTTGTCCTACCATAGTTGATTTCTCCATTCCATAACCTTGTGGCCTCAATTGTTGATCTACAATCATAGCTTCTATGTAGGCCGATGCAAGATCAATAACCAAGGGATTCATCCTAAAAAATATGGCAAACAATGGATCCAATGCTCAAAAGTATATTTGAAGAGCACCACTTTCCTCAATAGTATAGGTTGAAATTAGTCTCGCATAAAGCTTTCAAAACCTCATGTTGAAACTTCTCACTGGCTCATTAGGTTCTCTTTTGCAAGAAGTAAATTGTTGATATATCATGAGAGGATCAACGAAGAACCTAACTTGATTGATAAAATCATCTTTCAATTGATTCCAAGATGTAATAGAACCAGTGGGTAAATTGATGTACCAATCATATGCCACCTCATCTAGGGTTCCAGGAAACATTCTACATGCCACATCTTCATGTTTGGCATTCCATCTAACTAGGATGTCCACATAGGCTTGAATATGTTCCTCGGCTAATGTTGGACCATTGTGTTTAAATTTGGGTAGATGTTTTTCTACGTTCTTAGGTAAATCATGAGAATCTCCACTAATGTTCAAAGGATTAACATGTATCCCATACCACGTTCCTACAGTTGTAGCCATTTATGAAACTCAAAGAATAACTTCAAAACCAATTTGTTAGTCGTGAATGAAAGAAGGAACCATGACAAAGCAGTATTTTAAAAATATAAGTTTCTGATTCACCAGATTGCATATGCGCAAGTGAAGATCATACTACTAGTTTTGTAGGCTTTTTGATTCACAAGATTGCATTACACGCAAGTGAAGAGCATAATACCGACAACCAATACATTTTTAGACAAAATTAATTCCTTACAAATAAGCATGAAATGACTAGAAAATATCAAACATGTAACGTATGAATAATCATGTTAGCATCAACCAAGAAATGTATCCATTAAAATCAAATGAAAGTAATTGCATAGAGACAACCTCGTTAGTCAAGACCAAAAATTTTCAAAATCAAATCAAAACACATTATTCCTGTATGAACAATCAAAAGCGTTAGAAAATTGCATAGCAATTCATGTCCTCCTTTTAACACTACAAGGTTGTATTGTTAAAAGAGGGCTAAAGATAATAATCAATAGGGCATGAAATATTCAAAATTTAAATCCCTATAGCATTTAAATCACACTGAAATAAACCAACCCGTGCCCTCCTTCTAGCGCCAAAATGTTGAGTGGTATTTTCACCCAATTGTGAAAGTACACTCTTCCTTAGGATTTGGGTTCCAAATCCCCTCTTGCAAAGAAGTCAAACAAATGACTTCTCCAAGGTCTCCATTATATTAGCATTTGCATATGTGTATTAGTAATCTCAAATAAAGATATTCAATTTAAATGATTGGAACACCTTAGTGGTTGCAAGTACCTATAAACAAGGGGCAATGTTGGTTTATTTTACCATGAAACTTTAGTGGTTGTTCATTGAACCAAAATAGAGCAATTGTGAGTTGACCCTCATATGACCTTCAATGTGATACTTAAATTACCCCTCTTTCGTAAAATTAGAATTTTTATGAAGAGAGGGCAATTTTAGGCTCCAAAAATGGAAATTTGTGAAAATGCCATAAAACATAACACCTTCAATGAAATTGGAATTTTCATGAAGGGAATGTCATCATAGGCTCATGAGCATAAAACATGAAACTGAAAAAATGAAATTCGGCCCAAAAATGAAAATTTTCTATTTCTGGAATTTTCAAAGTCTGTAATAAAACAGAAACTTCAATGAATTTTAAAAAATACTAAACAACTCCGAAAATAAAACTTTAGAGTGCGTATTGGAAGTATGAAATATAACCTATGCAATGGTGAAATTATTTTTGGATTTTGATATTTTTTAAATGTTTATTTTAATGCCTGAAAATTTAAAAAAAGTTAAAATTTCTGGAAAATAAAATGCAGAAAAAAAAAATGAAAATTGAAATGCAGAAAATGAAAATAAAATGCATTCAGTTTGATGCTATCCTATTCCGAAAAAACCAAATATGTGAGGTTTTCTTGCATGCAACCTAACCTATTGGACTTGCAAAACAAGCACAATCCGGATAAGCTAAGTGCTAGCTCCTAGGGTTTTAAATGAGGTTTTTAGATTTAAACATTCGCATGAAGCAACCAAGAAAACTTGCATAAACTCCATTTACAATCCTAAAATCTAAAAAGGGGAAAAATAGACATTTAATCTTGCATGCAAAAAATGACTTATTTCTTGTCCATAAGATGCAACTTTTTAAAATTTTCTGTATTAAAAATTTGTCATTTTACAATAACAAAAATTGTTGGTTTTCCCAAACCAGTCCATGGATGAAACAACTCAAACAGGTCCATAATGGCCCTCTTGCCTTCAAATATGCCACTCTGCTTGCAGCAGTTTCCAACCCCTCAAAACATCCTTGCCTGACGTATTTAAAATTTTTAGGAAGCTTTTCGTTTCATTTTCTAATGACTGTTCGTTTCACCTTCCCTTGTGCATGCATGTGCTTTGGTTTCCAAAAAAGCTTTTTGTTTCTATTTTGTGGCCCTTCGTTTCATTCCCATGGCTTGGCTTCCTTTGTTTGGTTTTCTTCACTTTTCATTTGATTTCAAAAAATGTTTCATTTTCTCCACATGGGCACACGTTCGCTTCCTTCCATGTGTAACGACCATCTTAAATGATTTTGAATCATTACAGATTCCTTATGTAACATTTTGTCTTATTCATTGGATTTTGTCCTTATGTGACAAACTACCTTATTCAATCTTTGATTTATTCCTTGGCTTTATATAAAGCCTTGACACCTTCATGAGCAACTAATGAAGGGGTACGAATCACCTCTTTCTTTGCATGTCTATGTGTCCTCTTTTGAGTCGCAAAAATGCAACATGTCGCGATATCACGACACTTTTGTTTCTCTGCCTGCCTGCCCTTTTTGAGCCACGAAAATGCAACATGTCGCGATATCACGACACTTTTGTTTCTCTGCCTGCCTGCCCCTTTTGAGTTGCAAAAATGCAACATGTCGTGATATCGCGACACTTTTTCCTTCTTGCTCTTTCTCTTTGCTTTGGACCGCGAAAATGCAACATGTCGCGATATCACGACACTTTTATTTCTTTGCATGTATGCCATTTTTTGAGCCGCGAAAATGCAACATGTCGTGATATCGCGACACTTTTGTTTCTCTTCCTTGGACCGCTAAAATGCAACATGTCGTGATATCGTGACACTTTTTCTTTCTTGTTTTTTTGGCCATGAAAATGCAACATGCTACGGTATCACGACACATTTTCTCTTTTGGCCGTGAAAATGCAACATGTTGCGATATCATGACACTTTTTCCCTTTTGGCCGCGACAATGCAACATGTCACGATATCGTGACACTTTTTCCCTTTTGGACGCTACAATGCAACATGTCGTGATATCATGACACTTTTTCCCTTTTGGACGCGACAATGCAACATGTCGCGATATCGCGACACTTTTTATCCCTTTTGGCCGTGACAATGCAACATGTCGCGATATTGCGATATTTTTTCCCTTTTGGCCGCGACAATGCAACATGTCACAATATCGCGATACTTTTTCCTCCTTGCTCTCTCTCTTTGCTTTGGACCGCAAAAATGCAACATGTTGCAATATCGCGACACTTTTTCCTCCTTGCGGTGTTTTAATTTTTCTTTGATCTTTAGCATATGGGCCACTTCGGTTTTCTTGGAAAACATGCAAAAAGGTGGATCCCCAATTTTGGGGTGCATTGTGGAGCAGCCACGACAAGAGTATGTGAAGAAAATGATGTGTGTGAATTAGTGCTTGGTTTATTTAATGTGTAGAATCACTGCACAAGTGGGAAGTTTGAATTTTCTGTGTGTGGAGTTGTTTATTCAGCTCTGTGTTCGAACTTATTGAGGAGGATTCTTTTGGTTAGCTTGTTTCTACAAGTTGTGAAACCACATAAGTCCATAATTACTTTTATCTGCTGCATAAGCTTCTATAAAATATTGACTGGGTCCTTATTATTTTATGACTGAGTAAAGCCATAGTTTAAAGATGAATGCTATCATACATTTAATCACTGGCATATAAGAACATGTTGTATATCGATTTTATATTCTCCAAATATGAGCTTTGACTATGTGTTAATTGTAGTAATTATCAAGAGAATTGAATTGAGGGTGTAATGTTGTTTATGGACTCTGTATGATACATTTTGGCTTCATTTAGGCTTTTGGATTTGAATTTAGGGCCAAGATGACCCAACATAAAAAGAAAGCTTTCAGTTTCCACTTGTTTTTGACCATGAGGGTATTAGTTGATAACCAAGTCAGTGGAGTAGGACCAGAGTTGAATCATAGATTCAAGTCCTCCATGCTGTGAGGTAGGGAAATAATGCGTTCACATTCCAAATGTTATGGGCTCTAGAAAGGACAACCCCATGACAATATCTGAGGACTCAAGAAAGGAGTGAGAGGATCTCATAAATGGTAACCATCTAGGGGAATTTGGTTGGTCCCGAGAACTTCAGATACCATCTGCAATGGTTTGATTTATCGAAGTGTGATCAACTATACCTAAATACTAATACAAAGTTGGGTGTGCTTGCATCATTTGTGATTTGTTTTACCAAAATTTTGAATTTATTTTTTGACATCCAGGTGAGTAGACTTGGGTTGTTACAGTTGGTATCAGAGCCTAGGTTGTGAAACCTTAGGTTATAAATATGAATTATTGAATTAACATAACTCTGTTGTCATCAGGTATGGTAGGGATCTCGAGAAGATCAAATTTTAATCTACAATAGGAAGTTGCAAAATTCCCGAGAAAGGGACTAACATGACTCATAAGGGAGTCATAAAGAGTACAAATAATTGAAGTGCCTCAGCATGTTATTAGAAAAGAAAAAAATCCAGTAGCTACAAAAGCTACACAAAATTATGAAAATATGACAAAGATGATTTAGTTGATGCAAGAACAACTTAATCAGCAACAAGAACATATGGAGATACAAAGGGATCAAATTAGTGAGCACATGGATCAAAAAAGGGCACAAATGGGTCAACAACAGGATATCATTACTAAGAAGCAAAATTTATCGAAGGCATGACTAAAAGTATGGAAATAGAAAGAGTAAGTGAGTTTCTAGAGGGTTCCTTAAGTAGAAAAGTTGATGTTGAGTTGCAAAAAGAAATTAAGAAACTAGATATTTCCAAATTTTATGGAAAATGTGATGGTGAAGCAACCATCAATTGATTGAGTGAAACTGAAGGGTATTTCTCAATCCAACCCCTTTGTGCGAAATCTAAAATAACTTGGGCAGTGGCGCATTTAGTGGGTCCGACCAGAGATTGGTGGACCACCTATACGAAATTCACCCAGAAAGAAGTTGTTGACATTCCTTGGGAGGAATTTTAAAGGGAATTTAAGGATCATTTCCTTATGCCATATTTTATATTGAGAAATACATTGAATTCACAAATTTGAGCCAAGATAACATGACTATGATTGAATACTATCAAATATTTGTTCAAATTTTGAAATACACTCTAGAATATGATAAACATGAGGAATTCAAGGCTCAAAAATGTGTAATGGCACTACATCCCAAATTTGGAACACCTGTTGGAAGAAAAGTACCTAAAAACTTGATAGTTACTTATGATGTTGCCCGCTATGAGGAGATAAGTCAAAATAATGCAAAGGTTTTTTACCAAAAAATTGAAAATAAGGATCCTAAGAAAATAAGTTACCCAAATTCGGATAAGGAAAAAGATCAATATAAGAAATTTAGAGATGGTGGCTGATATAGAGGTGATAACAGAAACAAAGGAAAGTTTCAGGGAAACAAGAGGTAGGTAATTAGAAGAAATTTTTAGGATAAGAGGAATAATAACCAAGACAAGGGTAAGAATGTCAACCAAAACAAATAAAGGAATAACCAAAAGATTAAGGGACTAGATGTTTGTTTTTTTATGGAGACCTGGATCATTATGTGAATCAGTACCCGCAAAGAGCTGATAAAAGGAATCCAACAGAAAAGACCCTGCATACAATCTATGCTGCTACAGGTAAATCTAACCTTTTAAGACAAGCTACTCCATTTATTATAAAAGGAAAACTGGGTAAAAAATATGTTCACATTTTGATAGATAGTGGTGAAACTGCTAGATTTATTTCAACTAGTATTTTGAGGGACATATCGATTAAACTTGGGATCATGGAAAATGGGTGGAAAGTCAAGTATGGCTCAGGGCAGACCTATATGGTTAACCAATATTTATTTGAACCTCAAATAGATATACCCCAAGGAAATATTAATTTACACCTATATGTGGCTCCATTACATGCCTTTGATATTGTATTAGAAGTAGATTGGTTAAAATCCCATAAAGCTTTGCTAACTTTTGAGCAAAGATGGTTGGACTTCATAGATGATGCTAATAAGTGAATTTGTGCCTATTGTAATAGAGCATCATATGAACCCCACTTGATGACTGCAATTCAGTTCAAACGAGCTTTAATAAAAGGGTGTAGAATTAATGTAGTCAAACTAAATAAGAAATAAAAAAATGAGTTTGGATCTGCTCTATTTCAACGATACCCTAATTTGAATGAGTTTAGGTATGTTTTTTTTAAGATCGACTTGGACTTCCTCTGATAGAATTTGACTTTTCTATTGAGCTCTTTCTAGGATCATCTCTTGTAGTCAAAACCCCTTACCGAATGACACCCCTTGAATTGCAAGAACTCAAGATCCATCTGGAGGATTTTTTAGGAAAATGTCATATTAAACCTAGTGTCTCACCATGGGGAACACCAATTCTATTTGTTAAAAAGAAGGATGGATCTCTGAGACTCTGTATTTACTATAGAATGCTCAATAAAATGATAGTAAAGAACAATTATTCTTTACCCAAAATTGATTATTTTTTTGATCAATTAAGAGGAGCAACTATATTTTTCA
Source organism: Wollemia nobilis (assembly GCA_028583015.1). NCBI lineage: Eukaryota > Viridiplantae > Streptophyta > Pinopsida > Araucariales > Araucariaceae > Wollemia > Wollemia nobilis. The sequence goes on from JAQPPZ010000019.1 coordinate 11,208,909, forward strand.
AAATCGACCTTAGATCAGGATATCATTAGCTAAGAATCAAGGAATAGGATACTTAAAAAACTACATTTAGAACTCGATATGGGCACAATGAATTCATAGTGCTACCTTTTGGGTTAACAAATGTACCATCTTCCTTTATGAACATTATGAATAGTGTCTTTAGGGAGCAATTATATTAGTTTGTATTTATATTTCTAGATGATATATTGATCTACTCTCGAAGTAAATAAGAACATAACCAACACATGAGAACAAAGCTGTAAATCCTTACGAAAAATCAAATGTATGGAAATTTGTCTAAGTGTGAGTTTCATACCCCACAATTTAGTATTTGGGGCATATTTTCTCGGTCGAAGGGGTAGCTTTTGATCCCAAAAATATTAAAGCCATAGTAGACTAGACAACCCCCACCAATGTTACTAAAGTAAAAAATTTTATGGGAATGGTCGGATATTATCAACAATTTGTAAAGGGATTCTCAAAGATTGGTTCCCCTATCACCAATATACTAAAGAAGGGAAAACTATTTAAATGGATGGATTAGTGTGAGAACGCTTTTAGAATCCTTATAGAAAAGTTGACAACAACACCGATTCTTCAAATTCTAGATCCCAATAAACCATTCATAGTTTGTACAGATGCCTCTTTAGAAGGATTATGAGGTGTTATATTTCAAGATGAAACTATTGTAGCATATGATTCCAAGAATATCAATAAATATGAAGTTAATTATGCTAATCATGATTTAGAGCTAGTTGTTGTAGCCAATGCTCTTAAAATATGACAACACTATCTTCTGGGAAAACCTTTTGAGTTAAAAATTGATCATCAAAGTTTGAAATATATTTTCACTCAGCCTCTGTTAAATGTTACGCAATGAAGATGGATGGATTTTCTGGTTGAATATGATTTCGATATTGAATACATTAAAGGAAAGAAAAATAAGTTGGTAGATTCTCTTAAACAAAGAAGACACATAGATGCTCTCACACGATGCCAGTATGGGCTAAAAGAGCAAATTACAAAAATGTAAAAAAATGATAAATTTTGCAACCAATGTCGCACTAAGGTCGAGCAAGAACCAAATAAGCACACCGATTACTGAATCAAACAAGATCTAGATAAATTGGTCTTCCTAATAAATATACCAAAATAAAAATACCAGAATAAAAATGATAAGTGATTTCTATGGATTTTATAGTTGGTCTTCCCAAGACTCGGTTCCAGCATGATGCTCCCACCAATTTTATTGAAGTAAGAATTTTTACGGGAATGGTTGGATATTATCGATGATTTATAAATGGATTCTCAAATATTGCTTTCCCTATCATCAATCTACAAAAGAAGGAAAAAGCATTTAAATGGACGGATTAGTGTGAGAACACTTTTAGAATCCTTAAATAAAAGTTGACAACAATATTGATTCTTAAAATTCCAGACCCCAATAAACCATTCATAGTTTGTACAGATACCTCTTTAAAAGGATTAGGAGTTGTTCTATTGCAAGATGAAACTATTGTAGCATATGAGTCCAAGAAGATTAAGAAATATGAAGTTAATTATGCTACTCATGATTTATAGTTGGATGCTATAGTCCATGATCATAAAATATGGTGGCACTATCTCTTGGTAAAATATTTTGAGTTAAAAACTGATCATTAGAGTTTGAAATATGTTTTTACTCAGCCTTTGTTAAATGCCAAGCAGTGAATATGGATGGAGTTTCTGGCCGAATATGATTTTGCGATTAAATACATTAAGGGAAAGGAAAATAAGTTGGTAGATTCTCTTAGTCAAAGAAGATATATAGCTACTCTCACACTATGCCAATATGGACTAAAAGAGTAAATTAAGGAAATGCAGAAAAATGACGAATTTTACAACCAATGTCGCACTAAGGTCGAGCAAGAACCAAATCGACATATAGATTATGTAGTCAAACAAGATCTGGTATATTTTTGAAACCGAGTAATAGTACCCAATGATGCAAGGATAAAAATAATGATTTTGCAAGAAGCACATTATGCTCCATACTCTACTCACCCAAGTGTGATAAAAACGAGGGAAAATTTTAAAAAGGACTTTTTTTGGATTGGAATGAAAAAGGATGTGGTTCAATTTATTTCAAGGTTTATGGAATGTCATAAAGTTAAAGCTGAACATCATCATCCTAGGGGACAACTACACCTAATGAATATGCCATAATAAAAATGACAAGTGATTTCTATGGATTTTATAATTGGTCTTCCCAAGACTCGATTCCACCATGACGCAATTTTTGTAGTTATGGATAAGTTGACTAAGGTGTACCACTTTATAACAGGCAATGTTCATGATGATGCCCCCACAATAGCACAAAATTTTTCTCAAGAAATTGTGAGGTTGCATGGTTTCCTTGAAATAAATATCTCGGATAGAGATTCACGATTCACTTCTAAATTTTAGTAAGCTTTACACCGAGCATGGGATACAAAGCTAAACATCAACACAACCTATCATCCTAAGATGGATGGGCAGACCAAGAGGGTCAATCAGGTGTTGGAGGATATGTTACGCATGTATTGCATGGACCACCAAAGTAAGTGGGAAGATTATCTCTTCCTGATAGAATTTGCATATAAAAACAACTATCATACCATGTTGGGCATGGCCTCTTTTGAGGCCCTATATGGGCAAAGGTTTAGAACACCATTAATGTGGAATAATTTAGATGATTGAGAAATGATCATTCCTAAAGCTCTTAAGAAGATGGAGGTCCAACTAAAAGAAATTTTCCAATGACTTCGTGAAGCTGCAGACCGTCAGAAGAGCTTTGCTAACCTAAAAATAACTCCTCAAGAGTTTAATATTGGTGATAAGGTATTTCTTAGAGTTAAACCGACCAAAGTTTCTATCAAGTCCACCAAACTAAGTCCCAAATTTATTGGTCCATTTGATATCATTGATAAAATAAGTCTTGTTGCTTATAAGCTTGCACTGCCACCAAATTTATCCAAAATACACAATGTTTTCAATGTATCCATCCTCCATAAATATGTGGCTAATCCATCTCATATTTTGGATGTTTCACATTTGCAGACATCAGACCCACAACTCATTAAGGTATGACCTATCAAAATCTTGGGATACAAAACCAAGAAATTAAGAAAAAAATTGTTGATCAATGTAGAGTTCAGTGGGATCTCTACTCAGAAAAGAATACCATCTGGGAGAATGTGGCTGAGATGGAAAGACAATTTCCTTTTTTGTTTGAAAATTGACATTGACATTCATATGAAAAAATTTGGAAATTTTATGCTATGATACTTGTATACTTTAATATTGTGAGACATATATATTGTGATGTTATACTAAATGTTGTAGTGACCCCAAGATGCACACATTGCTCTTTTACTCTACTTGCAATGTTATTAAAAAACCCAAGATGAAATGGAAGACAAGGAAAAAGTATATAACACAAAAATAACAAAGATGGATATCTTTATTTGTATTGAAACTCGGTTACATGTCGGTTCCTCTTAGGGATACCCATTTCGATACAATAAGGTTACAAATAGGTAAATAGTGCCCCTTTTGCAAAGAGGTGGTGCGCTCATAAAGGCTTCCTGATTTTGCACATGGAAATGTAAAAGGGCTTACAGATGCCTCCTTCTCCAGGTCTATTTCCTAGAGGGATCCCTTTTGCTCTTGTATGTTGCAAATTTCATCCGATGAACTTGTGGCCCTGTAAGTAATGAAACAACAACACACGCTTAGATGTCCGAGAATGCCTCCCCGAATGAGGTTGTTAGTACTAAATATAATAAATGAAAGCAAATGCAAATTAGGCTAATGCTATGAATACGAACAAATGAAATGATGCTATGCTAATGATATGCTAAACAAAATAATGAATCTAATATCTAAAAACCCTAAGCTAAGCTTGTGGGCCATTTTCCAAGATAGCAATCGCTAAGGTAAACCTCATCCTCTTTGCTCCAAAGCTATGGAGCAAAGCTTGTATCTGATATTGAAATAATGGTTGGTATGCTCTTCAATCCGTCAGGGCTTCGTCATACTTGTGATCTCCAAGGGAACTCTTTGAGTCTTGAAAGCTCTCCTTAATGACCAAGATTGATGGATAAAAGATCGATGATCCCTGGTGCTCTTAGGCTTGCACCTTTTATAGTGTGAAACCCTAGGTCTATGTCTAGGCCCTAGGAATGAATTTCTCATGCGTAGTGTGAGTTAGTATGAGAATATTTTTGTCTTTTCTATGTTTAGAGGCCAGTTAACTGAAATATAACCACCAATCTTGAGTCTCATATGCGAACTGATTGTTAGCATGAGAATTTTTTGTTCTTTGTTTATGCTTGGAGGTCAGTAAACTAAATTTTAAATGCAAACTCAAGTATCCTATGTGAACTGGTCATGAAAATGAATGCAAAGTTACTCCCACTCACCTTTATTGCATTTAGACTACCACTTCCACCAGTGATTAGGTTTGTTTGTCGATAAAATTGCTTCTAGGGTTAAGCCACTATCATCTACAATGACTAAGATCTTGTTACTGTCATCTACAATGGCTAATTTTTGGCCACTCTAGGCTTGAGCGACTAGGATTTGGCTACTCTTGGCTTGAGCGGCTAGGCTTGGATGGCTTGAAAAGTCCCCAAATGAGTGGTGAGAACCACTATTGATGCTTGGAAAGTCCAATATTATATCTTATGGTCTTATGAATGTGTCTAAGTGAACAAATTCCCTAAGCATGACATGATTTAGGTGTCTATAGATGCCCCTTTTTATGATGCACTGTGTGGAAAACAAAATGCTAAGAAAAAATGTAGACTGATCTGTTTGTAGGGTGTATGATGATCAATGGTCTGATCAATGTCGGATGGCCCAATCATGCAATATGGTGCACATCCCTTGAATCATTGCCTCAATATTTGGAGGACTTAGCTCAGTGGCTTGGGTATGTTAAATTGCACTCATTCCTTAAAATCAATCGGGTAGCTTCAGCTGCTACAACAATTTTGATCGATAGGAGAGCTATAATTGAAGATGTCATGTCTGCTTACATTTCAAGCAAACAAGGGAAATTTGTGATTGTTGTATGCAATGATTCGTAGGATGAACATGATTTTGCTATGATTGAGTGATATTTTGTTGATTTTGATTATTATTATATTAAATTCTTGAACTACTTCCTCACACAATGAATTTGGTGAAGAAATGACAATGAATGAAGCAACAAGTCGCTTGACCAATATGAATAATCTGGTTCCTTTCTAACATTTGTTGCTTTTAATGGGTAATCCCACATCCAAGTGTGATTCCAATTGTTTATTATAATCATCTATCCCTATCCCGAGGAGTGGTCCAGCTATCAATAGCCTTCTTAGGGAGTTAGGATGAGTGATTCTATTTATGTTTAGATTGTATCACTTTGGCTTAATGTTTTTGATGTCATAGGCACGGAGCAGTCCAACCATCTTGGTCTTCTTCAGGGTTGAAGGGTGGCACATCATAATTGCAAAATGAGTATTTTTTACCCCAAGTCACCTTATGGTTATCTACTCATCTCACCAAAATACATGGAGTGCAAATCACTGCAATCGTCGAGTGGATAGAGTAACTAGGTATGAGGTATGCCTAATATTGTGCTCTTATGTGAATTTTTTTGTTATTTTGAACATTCTGATGATCGTAAACCATCAAAGTGTGTATATTTATTATTTTTGTGTGATTTCTCAAGGAGGAAACCTCTTGTTTTGACCTATGGATCTGGTCGCTGTCAGGTCTAGTGGCCTTTGAGTTCCCGCTTGTGGCCACTGTCACCTTGAGCAGCCACGAAGTTCGGGCTACTGACGTCAATAGCGGCCAAGGCGTAATTAAATAAATATAAATTTTGCATTTTATAGGGTTTGACCTTTCATTTTCACTATTTTGAAGATTTTCTTTGGGAGCTCTGGTGTGACAACAACGGTTGTAACTTTGGAGTTTGTTGGCATTGAGGGCATGGCTGCACAGGGTGAGACATTAGCTGCTGGAGGATCTGGAGCTTCTCGTGTATTTCTCTTTTCTAAACCCTAACCCTCTTTTCTCTTGTCTAAGTAAAACTGAACCTTACTAAGTAATGGGTAAAATGAACCTCACTAAAGTCGTTGGTAATGAATAAACTTCGTAGTTAGGCTTAGCTTACCTTTTGCTATGGTGGGTTAGTCCCTAATTTTTGACTTTATTTTTCTACTAGTGTCTTTAGCCTAGGGTTCCTAAAAATTTTTGTTGTTCACCTACTGCTACCATGTTAACCATTTTTGAACTTAGCTTAGTTTTTTATGCCTGAGTGGGAATTTTCTTTAAAAAAAATTGTTTTTCCTTCCCTTTTGTGTTTTTTATGTTATTTTGTAATTTTTGGATTTTTTTTGTGTTTTTTTGGCCAAGGGTTCACAGGTTTGCCATGTCACCCCTTGGCCGTTGTTGCTCAGAGAGATCGGTTATGAGTTGTTGTCACTCAAAGCGGTCAGGTTTGAACCCAAATGGTAAAAAATTTTGATCATTGGGTCTTGGTTATTGTTGTCTCCAGCGGCCAGGTTTTGGCCGCTATAGGTGATAGCAGCTAAACTAATGGGGGACCAAAATCGCTCACCCAAAATTCTCAAATTCTCATTCAAAAAACTTGGAAAATTTTACAATAATGGCAGCAGTATGCCAAATAAACTCCTTTATCCCGAAAGGTAGTTTATTTATTTTTTTATTACTACAGCATCTTCCACCCAGGAAGAAAAAATAGCCTACATAGGTTCAGAATGGCCCTCTTGCCTTCACGTCTGCAACTCTGTCTCAACAATTTTCCCACCATTGTGCATGCCTTCACTTCCCATTTTAAAATCTCTGGCATGACTCTATGTTTCATTTCTCGTGCCTCTTCATTGTCATGGATTTCGAAACGTCTTTCGTTATGATTCTTGATCTTCGTTTGCTTTCACTGCACCATGATGCCACATGTTGTTCAGTTCTGCCACTATAGACTCTGTCCGCCTATCAATCAATGATGACGTTCGGTATACCATCGCTCGGTAATTTCCTTTGTAATGGACCCTGTAACCACCTGCCCTTTCTTTTCTTTTGTTTGGTCACAAAAATGCGACATGTCGCAATATCGCGACACTTTTGGCTTCTCTACATTTCTACCTTCTTCGAGTCGCAAAAATGCAACATGTCATGATATCATGACACTTTTGGCTTCTCTGCCTTCCTACCCTCTTCGAGTCACAAAAATGTGACATGTCGCGATATCATGACACTTTTGGCTTCTCTACCTTCCTGCCCTCTTTGAGTCACGAAAATGTGACATGTCGCGATATCATGACACTTTTGGCTTCTCTACCTTCCTGCCCTCTTTGAGTCGCGAAAATGCGACATGTCGCGATATCATGACACTTTTGGCTTCTTTGCCTTCCTTCCCTATTTGAGTCACAAAAATGCGACATGTCGCGATATTGTGACACTTTTGCTTTTTGGCCTTCCTGCCTTTCTCGAGTCGTGAAAATGTGACATGTCGTGATATCATGACACTTCTCTCTCTTGCACCTCCCATCATATTCTGGTCATGAAAATGCGACATGTCGTGATATCATGACACTTTTCTCTCTTGTGCCTCCTCTCGTCCTTTGGTCACGAAAATGCGACATGTCGTGATATCATGACACTTTTTCTCTCTTGAGCCTTCTCTCACCTCTTGGTCACAAAAATGCGACATGTCGCGATATCATGACACTTTTTCTCCTTTGCACTTTCTCTCGTCCTTTGGTCGCGATAATGCGACATGTCACGATTTCATGACATCTTTCCTTTCTGGCTCTTCTTTCTCCTTTCGTTCGTGAAATCATGACATGTCGCGATATCGCAACATCTTTCCTTTCTGCCTCCTCCTCGCCTCTCGGGTCACGAAATCATGACATGTCATGATATCGCGATAGCTTTGCTCTCTACTTTCTCTCTCTGTTTCGGGTCACGAAATCGTGACATGTCGTGATATCATGATAGTTTCCTTCCTTGCTTTCTTTATGCTCCTTTGGTCACGATTTCATGACATGTTGCGAAATCATGACATTTTCTTCTCTGGCCTTTCCTATCTTCTTTCAGTCGCAATTTCGTGACATGTCATGAAATCGTGACATTTTTGCTTTGTGCCTTCTCTCTCCTTCTTGAGTCGTGAAAATGTGACATGTCGCGATATCACAACACTTTTCTCTTTTGCGCCTTCTCTCGTCTTTTGGTCACGAAAATGTGACATGTCGCGATATCACAACACTTTTTCTCCTTGGCACCTTCTCTCGTCCTTTGGTCATGAAAATGTGACATGTCACGATATCACGACACTTTTCTCTCTTGTGCCTTCTCTTGTCTTCTGGTCGTGAAAATGCGACATGTCGCGATATCACGACACTTTTTCTTCTTTGCCAACATGTCACGATATCATGACATTTTTTCGACTTTGCAATATTTTGCCTTTCGTTGGATGCTCCTGCATTATAAACCCCTAGCCATATTTTTGCATTTTAATGATTTTCTTAAGACATATTTTTTATTTTTTCTGTTCTTTTTTAAATTTTTGACCCACTCTTGAGCTTTGTGTTACCCGACTATATGCATTTATCCTTCATTTTTTTGGACTTAGGAGTGTTGATGTTGTTATGCTTTGTTTGATTTATGCCTTAGACACAATATAGTTTATGTTTTATTTTCCTTTGTTATTAGATCCTCTCTGCACGGGCTCAGGACCTGAAGCTCCTGCTTGAGCTACTTCCTAGCTTTGATGACATAGACTGGGCATGGTTCAAAGCCCACAAGTTATAGTATGTCATTAGGCTACCTTACATCATGGTAGATCAAGCTTACCTTATGGCCCTGGACCATCTCTGAGACCCATAGACTAATACCTTCCACCTCTTGATTGACGAGATGACCATTACACTAGAGGATGTATATAGGATCTTTCAGATTCCATTTGATGGGATGGCCATTGTTTCTTTGGCCACTAATGATTAGTTGGATGTCTTCACTCAGGTGTTTGGGAGGCATTTTGAGGATGCTCTCAAGGACACCAAGTCCATAGAAGTTTCTATCAGTTGTTAGCATGGGGAGCATGTCTTTACGATAAGGCATGTCGTATTGTTGATGGTTATCAACAATGTTATTATCCTGAACTGCTCATGTTTGAGGTTCTCATGGAACCTTTTGGCAATGGTGTAGGATCTATTGGATAGTGAGGAGCCTATCATCTATGCATGGGGTATATCACTATTGGCTTAGTGCTATGATGATTTGTACCACATCCGCCAATGAGGACATGTCAGCATTGCCTACAGCTTGCTCCTACAGGTTTGGGTATGGGAGCATATTAGGGTAGATCACCCTAAGGGGCTCCCAACTAAGATTACAATGATCAACACTCGAACATAGTGCTATGCTACTATATGGGCTCAAGAGTACAAGGAGATTAAGAGCCACACTTTCATAGCGGAGATATCCCATTATACCAATGCTTTTACTATACTTTTGGTGGGAGATGTCGTATGGCGATATTACCATGAGTGTACTGCTTGGGATGATCCAACTAGCTTTACTACCAGGAATGATACAAGTGATGGCTCGTTGGCTGTAAGGTTACCATTTTGGAGTACTTCTTCTACTCTTAGGTTCTTCGTCAATACGGGTTGCAGCAGGATGTGCCCCTGGTACCATTCTTGTATAGGCTCCTCATAGCAGAGGGGGACCTACCTCCATGGTAGATTATAGAGCTTTTAGACGAAGAGGATGCCCCAACTGTTGACCCTAGAGTGGTTGGGGGAGTTACAAAGGCATACACTCAGTGGTGGGGTTATCGAATGTGGCATGGTGTTGACAGCCTAGGGCACAAGGATTATGGTAGGGGTGATGGTGCAGATTTGACAGGATGTAGAGTCTAAGCTAGGATCGAGGTATGGGGCCATATAATAGAGCAGGTGGTAGTGGAGGATCCTGATGTTCCTAATGAGGAGGAGGAGTTAGAGCCCGAGGATAGAGACTCTCCTCTAAGAGCACAGTTGCATGAGGTCGAGGCTGAGCTTCATGCAACTAAGATCCAAGTACAATGGTAATATGCCACCATGAGCAGCTCACAACACAGATATAGGCTTTGCAAGCTACTATTGGGGGTGGCAATGCTAGGACGCAATTTTTTGTTCGTCCTTCTACACCACATGAGGTTTCAGTGGTAGGTTTAGGAGTGTATGTGGGATAGCTTCAGTCTTTGTTGGATGAGTATGAGGAGCAAATCTAGGGATATGTGGATCACATCACCATTCTTCATATGTAGCTTCGAAGGCATGGGATTGTCCCTAAGGAGCCACCCGATGTGGGTGGTTCACAGGTTAGTGGCCACTCCATGTCAGGGTGGTCTTCCATCCATCCTAGCGAGAGGACCTAGAATCGGACAGAGAGACTAACAAGTACACCTCATTCGACTTGTGACACCACCACAGGGGGAGGTGGCACTAGAGGAGGTGATGCAGGGGGCTCAGGCCCGATATTTTATTGATGCTTTATTTTTTCCTTGATCCATTTTAAGGTTGACTGACCTATATGATTGTAGCCCACAAGCAATTTGTACATCCATCGGACTTGACATACATAATTTTATGATATCTTTGCATTATGACTTATTATATGTATCATTTGTTGCTCATGTTTTTGTTGTTATTTTGTTTCATGATATAATGTGATGATGGTATTATGCTAACTTGATGAATATGTTAAATGATAGACGATATTGTATATGCTTATATGGATGTGTAAATGCTTATATGATTTGATGATATGACGTGATGTATTTTGATGATGAATGATGAATTTATGATTGTATGCAAATGGATATTGCCTATATGTTTTATGATGTGCTTTATGATGTGATGATGAATGATTAATGAATTGTGTTTGTGGATGCGATGTTATTGCTAAATGCATGTTTTAACTTTGCTTTAATTGTATGCATCTAACTTATGTGATGGGATGGTATAAACGAACATGTATGCTCTAATCACTTAAAACATACGGAATGCATATGACATTGACAATATTAATGGGTGATACCACATAAAGTAAAAAAATAATGAATTTAAATAATCACTCTTATCATAAGAATTGATTAAGTATTCATAAATGATATGTAATGGTGTGTAATTTATTTTCTTAATAAGCTTCTAAAAATTAAAAGATATAAAGTAGTCAGTGGTTGTCTATATACTATTCTAATATATATGCGGTATCTGTCCTACTATGTTGATACCCCCTAATTTATAGAATCTTATAAAGAAAGTGATGGTGTGAATGATGTTATGATTGGTTGCTATGTAAGAATTTTTAGGACTTTTTGGAGATTCAAACACTCTAGTTACCCTATCAATAGTTGTCTATTGATCACTTAGAATTTCGAAAAGTGAGGTTTTTACCATGGACCTAGTTTTTCATGATCTCTATGTGTGCAAGTGATTGTATATTTTGAGGTAGAACTCAAGAATTTCCTCCGATGTCAGGCGGTATTCTTTCAGCCCATTGATAAGATCAGGGATCCTCAAGTGTTCATCTCATCCTTATGTTGGACTTAGTTGGACTATACCACTAGGCAATATCGGGTTACCTAAGCTAGCTCATCCACATTCAAACATTGGTCTACACAAATGCATGAAGCAATTGTGGTAGACATATCGTCATGCATAAGGATTTCTCCTTCCAGTTTTGTACAATGCTGAGAATTCCAAGGATTCAAGCTTTATTCCCTTTTGGCTTCTTTTTGGCTTTTTGCTCATATGTAGTGATGAAAATCACTATTTATTTTGTTTTTTTTTTTAGCGAGGATTTTTGTAGTGATGATAATAACTGTTTATTTTGCTCATATGTAGTGATGAAAATCACTGTTTATTTTTTATTGATTTTTTTGAGCTATGTTTCTTTGAATTTATGATTTGTGTATCATATTATTGCTTTGAAATTTGGACTATATGCTTGGCCTTTTGAATATGTACTTTGCTTTAGGATTTTTCTTATTTTGATGTAAGCAAGGGATTTGGATAGGGTAAATCTTGTCCTTTTGCCAATTCTTAGCACCTTTAAACCGGTTGCACAGGGGAATAAGCAAGGAAAATCCTTTTCGCTTAAGGTAACCTAGACCGCTTTGCAACTTTCATTTTTTCCTTGTACCATCTAGTATTTTAGTGTTTCAATTAGTGACGGGATCTTGAATATCCAAGGTATTATTATAGCTAGACCTTACCTTCTACTAATAATAGTTGTTTTCCAAAAAAGTTGATAATATCACTAGGTGTGGTTGATTAACCAAAGAAAAACATAATTACACACATGTGTTGATGGAGGTATGGATTTGAATGATTTGTGTGATAAACTTTGGTATCACTTTTAAAGCTCTCATGACATATGCAATTATAGTGGATATGAAAATGCAATGCAATGATGTGGATGCAATATGTGAAATGCAATTGTTTTTGTATTTTTGGTTTTTATGTTGTTTTTGTATTTTTTCTTAATTTGACCAAAAGGCTTATTATGCCTTTGGGGATTTTTGGTTTTTGACCAAGTAGCATGAAGTACCCTTGGAGCTTTTTGATTGAAGTTGACCAAGCGGTTTGTATACCCTTGGAGCATTTTTAATTTATTTTGACCAAGCGGCTTGAATGCCCTTGGAGCCTTATTAAATTGATTTTGACCAAGCGGCTTGAATGCCCTTGGAGCCTTTTTAAATTGATTTTGACCAAGCGGTTTGAATTACCCTTGGAGCCTTTGAATTGATGTTTGACCAAGTGGTTTGAATTACCCTTGGAGCCTTTTGAATTGATTGGATTTGACCAAGTAGTTTGAATACCCTTGGAGCATTTTGAATTGCTTTTGACCAAGTGAGATGAATTACCCTTGGAGCCTTTGATTGTATTTTTGAAATTTTATGTTTTTATGATTTGTTTTGTGTTTTGACATGCCATATTTGATTTTTTTTTTTTTGTTTTTGACATATTTGGATGTTTTTGTGTTTTATGTGTGAAATACCTTTAGGTGAATGATATTGAGAGGTTCAGGCTCTTCAACACCATATAATTATATAAGGTGATATGCTCCCGACCCAACTCTCTGTGAAATCATGTATGGGCCTATCCAATTTTCCATGAACTTATATCGCAGGTGCGATGGCAAATTCAAATTCTACTAGTTTTCTTTGAGCACTAGATCTCCAACCTTAATTACCTTAGGTGTACTTTATTATTGTAAGCTCACGCAAGGTAATTCTGGGAAATACGAAGATGCTCTAAAGCATTGACTCGACATTCATCAAGAAGCATCAACTGATCAAGGCAGGATTATCACACGAAATCATCATCTATGAAGTCCTTTAATGCTATGCGTAGAGTTAGAATTTCCAACTCTAGTGGTATTATGGCCTCCATACCATATACTAGTGAAAACTATGTTGCCCTAGTGGGCGTTCGTATACTAGTCCTGTATGCCCATAGTGCAAGAGGCAACTGCATGTGCCAATCCTTGTGATTGTCTTGCACCATCTTCCTTAAGATGAAGATTATTATCTTGTTCAAGGCTTATGCTTGCCTGTTTGCTTGTGGATAATAAGGTGATGAAAAACTATGATGAATATGGTATTTATTCATTAAAGCACGCACATTTTTATTTTTGAAAGATGGCCCATTATTCGATATTATCTTAGAAGGGACCCCAAAATAACTTATGATAGTGGAGTATAAACTCCACAATCCTTGGTCCAGTTGTTGATGTTAATGAGACCACTTCTACCCCTTTAGTGAAGTATTATGTTTCCGTTATGATGAATGTGTGTCAGCCTGAGGATGGGGGTGAGATCTTCCCAATCAAGTCTAGTCCCCACTACGAGAATGGCCATGTTGCCTGGATGCGTTGTAAGGCTTGCAATGGCAAGTGCATTAGATTTGCATGATGTTGGAACTTACTGCATTTCTTGAAATACTCGTAGTAGTCCCTTTCCATGGTGGGCCAATAGTAACCCATTATAAAGATGCGCTTAATGATGGCCATGCCACTGAAATGTCCTCCACATGTATTGTTGTGAGCTTGAAAAATTACCCAGGATGCTTTATGGGGATCAAGACAACGGAGTAATACTCCATCATATCCTCGTCTGTAGAGGATTTATCCTAGCAAGATGTATTTTTTGTTTTTTGTTTGAACGTTCACCTTTTAGTATGCAATAAACCTTGAGGTACTATTCCAAGCTTTAGGAAGTCCCATAGTTGGGAAAGCCAATCCTGATAAACCACAACTTCTATAGAAAAGATAGTTTGCTCTTCCTGTATTTTTGAGCTGGTGAACATGGATTGAGGAACAACTCTATTATGTATAGTTACACCACACTCCATAGGTTCTTGGGAGATCAAAGACCCCCAAGGTGTTGTTTTTAAGAAATATCTGGCTATGAAGGACCAATCTTGATTTAGCTCAATGTTGATCATGTTGATTGATTATTTATTGTCAAGAACTTCATAGCATATTGTTGAATGTGAAATCACTTTCACATGAACAGTTGTAAAATTAGTAGATGGATTCTACGGGATTAAGGATCCCAAAGAGGCCATAGTGTCTGCAAATCTATTCGATGTACGAAGGATTTCCTCGATGTCATACCATTCCAACTGGGCTAGATAAGTGTCAATAATTTCCTTGTAAGTTTTCAAGAGTGGGAACTTGTATTGGAATAGTCATTTGACCTGGTTTAATATGAGTAAGGAGTCACCAAATATATTCAATCTTTAAATTTCCATTGCTACGGTTGTTTGGAGTCCCAGGATCAATGTTTCATATTTTGTATTGTTGTTTGTGCATGAAAAGTCTAGTTTGAATTATAAGGGCAATGGAGCATCCTGTGGTGTGATAAATACAATCCCTACTCTACCTCCTTGTTCATACTTTGAACCGTCGAAGAATAATGACATCTCTATTTCTTTCTTGGGTTCTTCGAGTTTTGTGGGATCTGATAATGCAAAGATCGCATCATTAGGTAATTCTATGGTGAAAGGCTTGTTATCCTAAAGAGGCACCTCTTCTAATTGATCTGCTATGACTTGTCCCTTGATGGACTTTTAGCTTATGAAATCTAGATCAAATTATGTCAATAGCATGATCCACTTTGCGATACGTGTATTGTGATATGTCTTGTTCATCATGTACTGCAAAGGATTTTGTTTTGATATGACATAGGTCATGTGGCTCAACATGTAGTGTCACAACTTTCGAGTTGCAAAGACTACTACTAAACACAAATTTTTGACATACGCATATCCTAGCTCATAACTCACCAAGGTGTGACTAATTTAATGTATGGCTTGCTCTTTATCTTGTGCATTCTTTTGGGCTAAAATGGTGCCCAATGCAAAATCAGTAGCCAATATATATAGTAAAAATGGTATGTCTAGCCTTGGTGGAGCTAATACTGGCAGCGTTGCCAGATAAGTTTTGATCTTTGCAAAGGCTTGATGGCATTCTTCATCCCAATGAAATGGGACCTCCTTGTGGAGCAACCGATTCATAGGTTGGTATTTGTTTGATAATTATGTGATGAATCTTTTTATGGATGTTATCTTGCCTTGTAGGCTCCACAACTCCCTAATGTTGGTAGGGGTGGTCATTTATAGTATAGCCTTTACCTTTGCAGGATCGACTTCAATGCCTCTCTTGGATATGATGAATCTAAAAAGCTTGCCAGAAGTTACACCAAATATGTACTTCTTAGGATTCAATCGAACATTATGCTCTATGAGGTGATCAAAGACTTGTATAAGAACTTCAGCGTGCTCTTGCCATAATAGGGACTTGGCCAGCAAGTCATCCATGTAATCCTCCAAGATCTTATGCATATAGTCATAGAATGTGTATGTCATGGTCCGTTGATATGTGGTACCAGCATTTTTGAGACCAAATGGCATCACTTTGAAATAAAATGTTCTCCATGGAGTAATGAAAGCAATTTTATGTTGATATTCAAGCTTAATATGAATCTGGTTGTATCCGGAAAAACCATCCATTAGGGAGAGCATCTCATGACCTGAGGTTGCATCCACAAGAGCATCTATGTTTGGCAACGAGAATGAATCCTTTGGTGTTGCTCTATTTAAATCTCTGAAATCCATGCAGATATGGACTCTTCCATTGGGTTTCCCCATGGGTACCATGTTTGATACCCACTCAGGGTAGTCGATAGGAACTATGAATACTACATCCAGTAGTTTTTGTAATTCATTCTTCATCATCAAAGCGATGATTGGATGCATTTTCCTCAACTTTTGCTTGACTAACTTCTTTATGGGATCCAATGAAAGGTTTTGAATGACTAAATTTGGATCTATCCCTGGCATGTCTTTGTAAGTCCAAGAAAAAATATTTGGCCTCTCTTTGAGGAGAGGAATTACAATGGCTTGTTCCTCTAGAGATAGAATTTCTCTAAACTTGACTTTTCTTGGTTGGGTAGGATCATCACTGATGTCCACCTTGAAAGTCGCTTCTATAGCAATATGTGACCCATACTCTAGCTGATGAGGTGTGGGTATCAAATAAATATCATCGAAAGGATTTATAGGACCTACTAACTTAGGTTCCAAACCAACATGAAATATGTCATACGCACAACCTGATGCAAAATGGAATGGTTGTAACATCTCTTCATTGGGGAAGAGGTCTTCAAGATCTATGGGTGAATTAGCACGATCCCAATCAATAGCCTCTATATCAAGATGCAATGATTTTATAGGATCTACTGGATTATGAAGTGGAGTGGTCAAATCAATGGATATCATGTTGATGGATGGAATGAAGTCTCCATGACCACATGGGTGCAATATTATCTCAGGGGTTTCCCTTCCATGCTCGCGATGAGGTTCTAGAGGAATTGTAATTTTTGTATCTGGCCCATGATCAGGGCATATAATAGGATCATTGGTCTCTAATCGCTCTCTAAATTTAGGTGAAGAGGGATTGACCATGTAATGAATAGCATCTAGGTCAATAAGTCTCCCCAAAAATCATAGATGAGGGTCTATGGCACGGAGTGCCACCTCTCTCCCTACTAGCTTATTGACTTGCTGCAAGTGGTGAGGTCCAAGATAAGCCATCTCGATCTCATACTCAAAGTCATCATCACTTATCCATAAACCATTAGCATTGGTATGTAGCCCTAAGACAAGGGGCTCATGTCTTGGTTTTAAGCAGGCCATCTTTTTTTCATCTTCATATTCTTTATCACTTATGAAGAATCCATTTGCATTTGTCTCTTGCCCCAAATTTAGGGGTTGATGGCTTAGGCCTAAGTAGGCTCTTTCTATTGAGTCTTCTGATTCATAGTCACTTTCCTCTAATGTATACCCACTCTAATCGTATATGGACCATGTGAATATTTGTAAATAGCGAGGCCCTTGGTAGGCTAAGCCAAGTTGTGCCTCATCATCACTTGCATCATATCCATTATCCTCATCCCATGAGTTGTACCCTATTGGGGCAAAATCAATTGATATTTTTGGATGATAAATTTCTAGTGGTGGTATGTTTACTGTGGCCACTTGTCTATTGCTTAAATTTCATGTTCTTAGGGGGTTATAAGGAATAAAATCAATGTCTTCTCCTAATCCTAAGCTTAATATTTCCAATATCGCTAGAAGAGAGTCATATCGACCTTCGATATAATAGCCTAAGCCAAATATGTTAGAGGGAAGTTGATATTGTGTCTCGTATGGCTGCCTGCGCCCCTGATCATATATGCCAAGGCCATAACCATGCCAGTGGCAATGCTCAAAGTATCTTAGAGAAAACTTGGGGTTAGAGAGGTAATAAACATCGATCATGAATAATTCATCACCATCCTCTTCTATATCTTAAGAATTATGAGCGTAGTCCATGCCGGCATAGACAAAATTAGTTTGGTTGGGAGGGATTCCAAGTGGAACCACTGTTCCCACTAGCGACCTCAAGTCCTTAGGCCTTCACATATCTTGTACAGAATCAATGATAGGCGTAAAGGTGATGCTATGCACAAGGTACTCCCCTATGCCTATGCATGCCAAGTGTATTGATGCATACGATGTGGATGACCTTACAGATGACACTAGTGAATCAAGGTGATAATAACTATCTTCATCTTCATCTTGAAGATCTTCTTCTTCCATAGGACTTGGCATTTCAGCAATGGCTACTATTGGCACTTCCTTGGGCCTTTCCTCCTTGACTAGGGGCACCTTTAGCTTCTGATTATATTTTGGTTTTGACATTGATAGTACTTTAGAAGCATTGACTACTTTGAGTGCACCAGGAGGTGTTGACGTGTATGGGTCTTTTCTTATTTCTTTGTCTTTGTTATCCACTTGTGTGGTTGGGGATGAAGGCGCTATGTATAGGTGGGTAGAAGGGATTACAAATTCTCCCAAAATGTCCACTTGATTGACGTATTTAAAAGGGTCTTCATCAGCCAGAACCTCATAGACTTTGTTCTCATGCACGTACTTAACACACTGGTGCAATATCGGAGGCACACAATTCATGGCCCTTATCCAAGGATGCCCTAAGAGGATGTTGTACTGCATAGCTCCTTCCAATACGTGACACATCATAGGGATGGTTTTGTGCCCCACCTTGATGGGTAGGACTATCATTCCCACAATATTGCATAAAGAATCATTAAAAGCTCTCAATGTGTAAGCTCCTGGAATGATATTAGACTTGGGGATCTTGAGGTGCTCTATTACAGTTGTTGTAATGATTTTTATCGATGAACCTGTATCGACCAAGACCCTTTTGAAAGGTAAGTTGTTGATTGTCGCTACAATTTTTAGCGATGGGTTTGGTAAGGCAGTAGGAACTGTCTTAATCTCATGGTCATAGAATTGAATTATAGGTTCCTAGAATTCTTGTACTTGTCCTACAAAGTGAGTGAATGCATTCGCATATTGTGGTTGGAGCTCAATTGTCCTTAAAATCTCCATTAGAGTCTCCCTATGCTTTGGGGACTATTGTATGAGCTCATAGATGGATAACTTAGTTGGATTCGTCTATAGGTTTTGCTCCAATCTACTCCAAATAGTCACCATAGGTCATGTTGGTGGACCTAGAAGGTTGTCTTACCTTTGCCTAGGGGCAGCTGGGATGTTCATGGGAGTTACGAGCAGTTGTGGTTGACCATACCGCCTAGTCCTTGTTGCTATGTTAACAATATCAACCATCCTAATGCATCCATGGGTAGGTATTTCATCTCAAACCTGATTGACTTGTACCCCTTGCTCTCTAGGGGCCTCATCATTGGGTAATATATTTTTGTATATACCCATGTCTCTATTATCAAGTTCCAGCGGGTTGTCAACTTTGAGTTCTCCCATCTCAATCATGTTTTGCACTTGATGCTTAAAACCAATGCAAGCCTTAATGTCATGCCCTAGTATCCTTTGATAAGTGAAAATTTGATCTTCCCTATATTATTTTGGCTTAGGATGGTTGGGATCTATAAGAGATATATCAAGAAATATGATCCTCCTAGCCTTGCTCAACTGATTAAATATTGATTGCATTGATTCTGTCAGAGGCATGAAATAACGAGGTGACTTGCATTCTTATTTTCTTCCTTGATTGTTCTTTTGGTCATAATTGGATGGCAAGGGATGTGCTTGATAGTTTTGGGATTGTTGTGCATCCCCGTCCTTGGGTGTAGCCAATATGACTTGATTGACTAGATTAGGGTTGGCCTGCTTCTATTTGTACTTGTCATTCTTACCATTCTTGTTCCACTCCTTTTTGTTTCAAATTTTAAAGGTTACCTTATCTACTTTTATTTCTTCGATGAGCATGGCCTATGCTAAAGCTTCCTCAAATGAAGGATATTGTTGAAGTTGTAGAAAGAGGGAGATGTGTTTAGAGCAAATTTTGGTGAACATGTGAATGATATCTTCTGTGGGAATGGAGAATGATAATTTTACCATGGCTTTTCTCCATCTATTCCCATAATCCATTACTGGCTCATCATCATACTATTTCAAGTTGGCTAGGTTTGACATGTTTACCTTCTTCTTAGCACCAAAGGAGAAACGCTTTAGGAATGTGTTTACTAGTTGTTCAAATTTGGTTATGCTATGCTTAGGTAGTTGGTTGAACCATTGAGTGGCAACACCTAAAAATGTCATTATGAATGTTCTTAGCATGAGAGCATCATTGTCTTCAAGATGAAAATAGGCATTGATAAAATTAGTGGCATGCTCTTGTGCATTATCTTCACCCTTAAACTTTTCTAACCTAGGCATCTCAAAGTGCTTAGGATATGGAGGGCTAGGGATTGATGGACACAATGGTTGGTTGTGTATTTTGCTTAATGTTGATGAGTTCCCAGCTGCCTCTTATTTGCCAAAGTTTTTCATATTTTTAGAAAGCTCTTGAAATGCCTTTGATGCATGTATTTCCTCCTCTTGTAAGCCTATTTACAGTGGCAATGGAGGTAACTCTCTATCCATTTGATTTGTTCCATTTTCCCCCCTCCTACGAGGGGACTCAAGATTGTGATCCTGATTTGTTGTGCTTGCCCTTCCCCCATTAGTTGGATTTTGTTCATGATTTGGTGGGGGATTTTGCAGTGGGATATCTTATCTAGTGAACCTCTCCTTAGGTGAGTCGACACATCTAGTTCTTTGGTGGTCACCACCATTTGTCTATAAATTGTTAAGAGCTAGCCACTCAGCCTGCTCTCTCAAACGTTGCTCATGTTGGTGCAAGAGTATTTCTCTTTGTTTATCCTGTTCAAGAGCTTCCACTAGCTCTCGCTCCTTACGTAATACATTTTCTAACCATTGCATTCAGTCAATTTGCACTGTTATAGAAGACTCGTGTTTATCTAACTTTGTTCTTGTTGTCTTGACTCGTAGGTTCTTCGAGGAGGTTTTTGTTGTATCTATACTCTTGCTAGCTAAGGTGACTTGTTCAGCGTATTGTTGAGTATCCCTATGATAAGACTTCAGGAATCTACTATGAGTTTTCTCTGAGGTACCCCCAGACTGATAGATGTGTTTAGATGTGACAGTTCATGAGCTTCCAGATGCAGAGTTTTTAGTAGCTACAGTTCTTTGAGTTGGTCATGTAGGAAACCGATCTAACCCGTCTAGTTGTCTTGTTTTCCATGGATGGTCCCATGGGGTGCCATTCATTCCTATGAGGTCATAGTCTATGGGAATCTTTCCTTTTGTGTGAATGGTTTCTTCTATATTATTCCCATGACTAGATGTAGCTCTAGTTTCCTACCCTTCAGTGGGCAGACTTTTTTCATATGTTTCTTGCGAGTCTTGAGGAGTTGCAATTCTTGTTTGCCTTCTTGATGAAGAGGGCTTTGTGGTAAGATGTTTTATCCATGTGGATTGATATGTAGTAGTCCCATCATCCCTATGTGAAGAATAATTTGTAGAACCTTATTTATGTCCATGTGAGGAGGAAGCCCTTGAAGCTTCCTCACAACTTTGAGATGTTTCTGTGTGTTTAGAGGAGGCCCTTGAGGTCTCCTCATGTCTTCTTGATGAGGATGGTTGTGAAGCCTCTTTTTGTTTATTTGAATTTGTTCCATGATGTGGTTCCTTGCTTGGGGTTTCTCGAGGAGATCCCCCAAGGGTTGAGTTATCACCCCTTAGGCTCGTGAAGCTACATCTCACGGTCTTACGGGTGGGTCATTCAATGTTACTATGACTTTGCCTATGGGTATGAGTTACTTTTGTCTCTTCCTTGGTATCATAAAGAGGGTGCTTACTTCTTGTTTTGACCATGTTGTCCATGAATTGATCTTTGCAATTTAGGAATAGCCACACAATACCAAACAAATTTTTATCTTGATTATCGATTTAAGTGTACCCTAAACTGTTTGATGTGTTTTTATGTGTTGTTATTTCGATTTCTTACTCTTTTTCTTGGATTAAGAATGAGAAGACTCATCCATAGTGACAATCAAGTACACTTGTGCCAAACATGATTTTCTCAAAAGAAGCTAGGGTACACCACTAAAAACCTAGTGGGGGGTTCGCCTAGCTCTTCCACTCTGAACCAATGATTGTTTCAATAGTGGGAGACAGTTTGAGCACAACTTAGTATCACTATAAATAAATTTCCCAATCAATTTCTAGGAAGCTCTAGGGGGTAAACCAGTGGAAGGAGATGAATTCCAATGTCACTAGACTGAATCGAAGGTTGGTGATGAAATCCAACTCCCCAATGTTTAAATTAGATGTGCGTATGTGGTGTTCATTTTAAGTTGATGTTGAAATAATGGTTACTATGCTCTTCAATCTATCAAGGCTTCACCATACTCATGATCTCCAAGGGAACTCTTTGAGTCTTGAAAGCTCTCCTCAATGACCAAGATTGATGGATAAAAGATCGATGATCCCTGGTGCTCTTAGGCTTGCACCTTTTATAGTGTGAAACCCTAGGTCTATGTCCAAGCCCTAGGAATGAATTTCTCATGCATAGTGTGAGTTAGCATGAGAAGATTTTTGTCTTTTCTATGTTTGGAGGCCAGTTAACTAAAATATAACTACCAATATTGAGTCTCCTATGCAAATTGGTTGTTAGCATGAGAATATTTTGTCCTTTTTTTATGCTTGGAGGACAGTTAACTAAATTTTAAATGCAAACTCAAATCTCCTATGTGAACTGGTCATGAAAAGGAATGCAAAGTTACTCCTACTCACCTTTATTGCATGCAGACTACCACTTCCACTCGTGATTAGGCTTGTTTGTTGGTAAAACTACTTCTAGGGTTTAGTTGCTATCATCCATAGTGACTAAGATCTGGCTGATGTCATTTGTAGTTCCTAAGTTCTAGCCGCTCTAGGCTTGAGCAGCTAGGATCTGGCCACTCTTGGATTGAGCAGCTAGGTTTGGATGGCTTGAAAAGGTCCCAAATGAGTGGTGAGAACCATTTTTGATGCTTGGAAAGTCCAATATTATGTCTTATGGTCTTATGAATGTGTTTAGGTGAGCAGCTCCCCTAAGCATGAATTAATTTAGGTGTCTACAAACATGAATTTTGAGATATTACATAATTTTTGGTTGCCTGATTTTTTATGTGTTCAATTATATTTAAACCTGCAATATTGTATTTTTTTTGTGGAAAACATCCCAAAAGGGATTCCATTTTCGAGTAAGACCCAAGGAGGCAGGGGTATACCTGCAATATTGTATTGGCTAACACATGGACTATGTTAAATTCTGGTGGGCAAGAATGTAATGTCCCCATTAACTGATTATTAGTTTACTGGAAGAATGTGATTCTACAAAAAGCTTTTGTGGTGCAGGTATAGGTTTTCGTTTGATAGTGGATATATTCAATGAGAGGATCACCTATCCCTGGTGGAGACAAGTGGATGAAGCATTAGGTAATATGGGATATGATGTCATACCTAGTGCACCTTAGCCCATGGGTACATGGAAGCCCACTAGAAAAATTACATATAGATCATACTGCCTGCAATAGCATTTTGTGCATATGATTAATTATAGTTTTCTTCTTGTTGAGTGAAACTGTTTTTGTATGTTATATCATCTCTTAAAAAAAAAATTATATAAATATATAATTATTAAGAATAATAACATATATAGAGAGAGATATAAATATATAGATAAAATTTTAAAAATTTAAATTTATATAATTATTAAAAATAATAATAATAATAATTATTATTATTATTATTATTATAATAATTATATGTAAAGGGTATATGTAAATGACCTTGTTCCTTTCCCAGCCTCCTTGGCATCTTTCCCATCCTTTTCGAAAGGAAGGTGTTGCATGCAATCTCCTTTGGGGGGGAAGATCCTTGATCCACTGTTCTACCCCTTTCCTTGCCCTTGGGTGGGAAAATTTATCCCATTTTTGTTCCACTATTCCATCCTTTGATGCCTGGGTTCTGGGTTCTGCTCAGGTTTTCCCTAGGAATTTTCCTAGGGTTTTTTCCTCAAGATTTTTTGGAAGTCTTCCTCTCGACTATCCTTTGGGTTGCTTCAGTTGTGGTTTTGTTGAGTCTTTGGATTTATGGCTTCATGAGTAGTTTTGCACAACATCATTTTGGTTGGAGGGACCATGTGCTTTATACTGTGGCTCTGCTCTTTGGGTTTGAAGTGGTGGTTCTTGGAGGTTTTCAGCTCCTTTCGTGGCTTTGGAGTTTGGCCTCTGTTCTTCCTATTGTTGATTCCTTTTAGGACTTCCTCCTTCGTTTCCTTGAAGCTGTATTTTGACAAGGCTAAGGAATTTTGGCTTCATGAGTAGTTTTGCATAATATATTTTTAGTTTTGAAGGGGACCATGTGCTTTCTACTATGACTCTGCTCTTTGGTTTCATGGTGTTGGTTCCTATAGGTTTTCAATTCCTTTCGTGGCTTTGGAGGGTCCTCTGCTTGTCTTGCTGCTTCCCTCTTTTTTTTTGTGTTTCTCTAGTGTTTCCTTTTGCTTCAATCCATTGTTTCGTGTTACATTCTAATCTATTGAAATCAGGTTTTGGGATCCTTGATAAAAACCCACTTTTAATATAACCTACCAAAAAAATATTGAGTCGGACTAGAAAAATAATATTAATAATAGTTAAAAATAGATTATTCCATTTGGCAGTAAATGAAGTAACTATTTGCATGAATAGTTCTAAGGTGTAACCAAAAGAAATGAATAAATTTTCTATATATTAGATGAGAAAGAACTCTAGTGAGACAGAAAAGAGTATGTGAATAAAATGATGTGTGTGTGTTAGCGCTTGGTTTCTTTAAATGCATACAATTGTTTCTCAAGTGGGTCAAATTTGTTGTGTGTATGTGGAGTCATTGTTCGTCTCTGTGTTTGGACTTATTGAGGAGGATTCTTTTGGTTAGCTTGTTTCTACAAGTTGTAAAACCACGTAAGTCCATAATTACTTTTCTCTGCTGCATAAGCTTATATAAAATATTGATTGGGTCATTTTTATTTTGTGACTAAGTAAAGCCATAGTTTAAATATGAATGCTATCATACATTTAATCGTTGGCATATAATAACATGTTGTATATCGATTTTATATTCTCCAAACATGATCTTGGAATATGTGTTAATCGTAGTAATTGTCAAGAGAATTGAATTGTGGATGCAATTTTGTTTATGGACTCTATATGATGCATTTTGGATTTTTTTTGGTAGATAAGATACTATAGCATTAATACCATGTTTTATAGGTTGACCCAAAACCTTTTACAAAAATCATCTCAGGGCTGTTGATGAACATATCCTTACTAAGGATCCTATATATGTAAAATATACATGTCGCTAAAGCCATTACATACGGTAAGGCACATAGCCAGTTATAAAAAAGAAACTTCCCATACAACATTTTGGGTATACCCCAAGAAAACACACATGCATCATAATTACAAAAAATAAACAGACATGAATCCCTTCCTTGAGACAATGGAGAAACAAAAAGCTGTAGACACACTTAGCAGAGTACTGAAAAAAACTCCCACAAGATCTGTATTGACAATTACTCTTAATAATTCTTTGGTAATTGCTTTATTTCATATATAACATGCCTTGGTACGACATACTATCTTGGCCAATCAACCTTGGAGAAGTGAACCTTCTGGCTAGATTTATGGCGGTGGCTATCTGGTGGTCCACGTGGCTTTGGTTCAAAGTCTTATATTACCATTTCTTTCCTTCCATGTGATTATCAACCAACCTCAAATTACTAAGATGACTAGGAGCCATGTTATCTAACATGTGACTGTCCCCATTAGTCTTTGTGGTATTTCCAAGCAACATCCATGAAGACTGACATCTTAGATAATTTTTATTGTGAGTCCAATTCAAAAAAGATATGGGAATACTCCTAGCCTTCAAAATTATAGTGCCTTTTCTATTGGTAAATTTGACTATCATTCTTGGAATTCTTGTTGAATAAGCTCCTATACTTCACTCGGGACACTGTGTTCCCATTTGAAAAGTCTGTCACCATCGACACCCAAATTGGCCAGCTTATCAGTAATTTTGTTAGCTTCCCGAAAGACATGTTGGGCTTTTTTGTCCTGTCTTCCCTGGAAAAGGATCCTAGCCTCTTCAACAATTGTTTTAATCCTCTAAAGAGGTGTTTTTAAATTATTGAGGATATTTATAACATGTATAGAGTCTCCTTCTACGATCAAATTGCCTTCTAAGTCTTGAGTCATTTGAAAGCCTCTCCACATAGCTCTGGCTTCAGCTTCATTGTTCGTCCTTGTTACCAAAAACTCAAAATGCAATCATCATTTTCCCATTATGATCTCACATAATGCCACCAGTGCCTACTCTTCTAGGATTATCCTTAGCTACTCCATCAAAATTAATCTTAAACCAACTCGTAGGAGGTGGATACCACTTAACATTGGCTCTGGGATTGACTACCCTAGGCACAGACTCATCTAACAAGGTTAAGCTTTTATATTGAGCAATCGTGGTCTCCTACAGATGAGGTTTACAGCTATCAAAAGGGATAAGGTTCACATTCTTTTTGGGAAAGGATAGAATCCTAGCAATGATATTTTGATGATCATGGATAGACTCATTAAAGACTTTATGGTTCCTTTCTAACCGCACCTACCAAAGATAGTGATTGAGACAAATTTTCCACGTGTATCTAAGTCTTTGGCTTGAAAAGGGGTAATGCCATTGGATGAACAAATCAAGTACGGTGGCTGGTTTAACCCATGAAATATTGAAGACCTAAAAAACCCCACTTAGGACAGTCAAGGAAAAAGGGCACTCAAGGAAAATGTGATAAATGGTCCCCCAATTATCCCTGCATGGATAACAATGATTGGTGATGCAAATACCTTTATGCATCATATTATCAATGGTTAGAATTCTTCTTTGGATAACCAGCCATGAAAATACTACAATTTTTGGAATTAAATTTTTTATCCAAACTAAGTCCTTTTGGAGGACAAAATCCTCGTCATCAAGCAGAATCTTGTAAGTTGATTTAACAATGAACTGCTTATTTTATGTAGAAGCCTAGGTCACTTGATCTTCCTTGGGTCTCATGGGGATAAAATTTTGCCCAAGAATGTTACAAAGATCATTTGATTTTGCTTAAAATCCCTAAATTTTTATTTGTTTCCACTTCATTCTACCTCTATCCTCAACCATTTAATCAGAGACTTTTCTGCCAATAAGTTCTTCTGTAATATCTCTGATTCAATATAAGTTAGGATATTGCATCAGTGGGTCGTCCTTAGCCCACCTGTCATTCCTACAATTTATCCTCTCGCCATTGCCTAAAACCTATCTTAAACCTTTTTTGATGATTTCCTTACAATTAAGAATTGCTTTCCAAAAAGCAGAACCTCTGATTGGAACTAAGTCACTTAGAAATTCCATATTTTGAAGATAATTTCATTTTATGATAGCTATCCATTCATTTTCTTCACCAAAAATGAGATGCCACACCTGCTTAGCTAGTAAAGCTAAATTTATATGAGCAATTCTCCTCAGACCTAAGCCCCCATTTTCCCTGGGTCTTCACACTTTGGTCCATCCTACAAGGTGTATCATTTTTTTCTCCTCTGATCCAGTCCATAAAAATTATGTTTGAAGTTTCTCAATTTTTTGGAAAACCTTCATAGGGGCTTTGAAAATGGAGAGGAAATAAACTGGAATGATCTAAAGAGAGGCCTTACTGAGGGTCAGCTTTCCTTCTTGAGATAGAATATGACCTTTCCATCTAGCAAGTTTTTTTGAATTCTTTCAATAACCTTGTCCCACATTGAATCTCTCGAAGAACTAATGAAAATAGGGAGACCAAGATACAAAGTGGAGAGGTTTGCTATATCACACCCTAAAATTTTTGCAATCCTTCCTTGCCTCTGAATGAGGGTGTTCAAGAAATATAACTTGCTTTTACTAAAATTAACTTTCTGACCAACAACATCCTCGTAGAGTTGAAGGATGTATTTAATTATTTTGGCCTCAACCACCGATGCCTTAGTCAATATAAGGGTATCATCAATGAATTTTTGGTGAGAAACAGACCTAGTGAGATATGTTGCCTTGATTCCCGATATTAGCCTTGAACTGCAAGTATTTTTTATGGTTCTACCTAAATATTCTACCACAATGATGAATAACATGGGGCTGATAGGGTCCCCCTACCAAATTCCTCTATGACTTTGAAAGTAACCAACAGTTGTTCCATTAACTAGAATCGAGAACCATACTTTAGAAATACATTCTTTGATCAAATTAACCCATTGGTGGTGAAAACCAAACTTAAGGAGGACAACAATCAGAAAGTCCCAATTTAGCCTATCAAATATTTTGTTCATATCAAGCTTGAGGGCAAAAACAGACCTGTTAGTCTTATGAGCAAAGTGCAGAGCTTCATGAACTATGATAAATCTATCCAAGATTGACCTACCCTAGATAGAGCTTCCCTAGCATGGATCTATGATGCGGGGATAGAATATCTCTCATTCTATTTGCAATGGCTTTAGTTAGGATCTTGTAAGAAACATTGCATAGACTGATTGGCCTGAAGTCAACCATAGATTCAGGGGTTTGCTTCTTAGGAATTAGAGAAATAAAAGTAGAGTTGATACCTTTTGGGATATGATTGCTTGCTTGGAATTCTTTGATAGTAGAAATTACATCCTCACTTATGATGTCCCAAAAATCTTGATAGAAATGAGGGGGAAAGCCATCGGGTCCCGGGGCTTTGTTTGGCTCCATGCTAAATAAGGCTTCCTTAATTTTCTCATCATAAAATGGAGCTAGAAGCTTAAGGTTTATATCCTCATTTATTATGCTAGGAATGGATTGCAAGAGAATATCTTTGGCCTCCTCATTGCACTACGATTCTTGACCAAGGATAGAATTGAAATAATTTACTGCCTCCTTTCTGATTTTTGTTAAGTCTTGAGTAATAGAACCATCTGATTTTTAAAAAAAATTATCTTGTTATTGCTTCTATTTCTAAGCGTGGTGACGTGAAAAAAATTGGAATTTTAATCTCCATATTTCAACCAAAGAGCCCTTGATTTTTGCCTCCAATAGATTTCCTCACAGGCCAAAATCCTATGAAACTCTACTAGTTTTGTGTGTTCCTCCTACCTAGTAGTTTCATCAACATCACCATGTTGGATCCTCTGATCAATTATCTTCAAAATTTCAACAACTTGTTTTTTATTTTCAAAGAGGTTCCCAAAGACCTCTTTGTTCCAAGTTCTATCTCTGCATCTCAATTTGTCAATATCTACTTGAGACACACCCACTCCTCCTCACTATGACTTGGAGGTATCTTTGGAACCTTCTCCATATCATCCATACCATCTTAATAACCTCCAATATCTAGAGTATGCTTTGTTGCATCCCTCATATATCTCCCTTGACTTCTAGATCAAAGATCGCTAACGTCTAGGAGCCTCATCTGCCTCCTCCACCTCAACCTCTAACTCATCCTCATCCCCACTGTCCTCATCCACTATAAAATTGGGTACCCACAGTGGTTGTGCAGTGAACCATAAATCATACTTAGTAGTAGTCCCTTCATCATTCACATAAGGGATATCCATCTTCTCATCATCCTCATAGATCACTTGCCATACCTCAACACAAGATAGACCTCACTGGTACCTCAAGAACCTCCTATCATAGCTCAAACTACCTTAGCACCCTTCAAAATTGGATCAACTCAACCTCACTCTTGTGCCTACCAACCACCCATATTTCCTACCAAAATCTTTGCAACTACTCCCCATAACTAGTCCACTTAGAACCTCGCCATGGTCTCCAATGCACCTGAGAAAGTGTAGCCCTACCCACATATCCCTATAATCCTAGAAAATATGGATAGGATGACTCAACTACACCTCCTTAGCCACTCACCATCTCAAAGTGTATGGCTGCTCCTCATACCACACCTCAGTAGGAAATCCCATAGGCTAAGCCACACTAAAGTACTCCCAACCCCAACACTACAACAGTAAAATGCACCCCAACCCCTTCCGCTTCTACCTCCTCAACTCATATAGATCTTGGTATAGTTGCACCAATAGAGAAGGTGCCCATGCATAAAACCAAGACTCATTGATCATATCATAAACCAACTTGATCATGTTCAAAGGAAACTAATAACTAGTATTTTTTGATGCCACTATGTTGGCCAACAAAAACATGACCAAGGTGGGCAATACCTCCAACTTCTTATCAATATACATCACCAAGTACCTGATCCCTTCACCCTTCACACTCATATCTCACCATTGATATCCAAAAATCTATCTCATATTATGCTCCTTATCATGTCCAACCTCAAGGTAGACCATAGGGAGATCCTGATGGTCCTTATACATCACTGGCACCTCAAGAACCCCCTATCACAGCTTGTTGTGCAAGGTGCAACCAAAGTATTGTCATTATTGTCAACACAGTCAAGTTGATCAGCTGATGCAATGGAAAGGAATGGATAGGAGTTGATTGATGAGCAAGGTGATGGACAGGAGTTGATTGATAAGCAAGGTGCAGCCAAAGTGTTGTCATTGTTGTCAACACAGAAAGAGGATCGATTGATGCAATGGACAGGAGTGCAGAGCAGTCAGAGCATTAGATAGATCGATTGATGAAGTGAACAAGAGTACAAAGATCATACAAAGCATGTACAATGATTTTCCAAGAAGACAGAAGTGGCCCAGATGCAAAAGCTCAAAGAAAAATACAAGTAAGAAAACTGTCGCAATATCACAACATGTTTTCTATCGCGATTTCGTGACATCTCGAAAGAGAGAGAAAGTGTTGTCAAAATTGTCGCAATTTCGCAACATGGCCGAGGAGAGAGAAGGCACAAGCAAAATTGTCGTGATTTCACGACATATCAAAGGAGAGAGAAGGCAAGATAGAAAGTGTCACGATTTCGTGACATATTGCATGAGGAAGAGCTCGAGAGAAAAAGTGTCACGATATCGTGACATGTCGCGTTTTCATGACTTGAAGAGAAGAGAAGAGCTAAGGAGAAAATATGTCGTGATTTCGTGACATGTCACATTTTTGTGACAACAGTTGTAGAGAAAAAGCGGATGCATGCCCAAGTGGAGAAAACGAATGGTCATGAAAGAGAAAGAGAACAGTCTTGAAAAGAAGACGAACTGTTATCGAAGAAGAAAACAAATGCATGCCCAAGTGGAGAAAACAAACAGTCATAAAGAAGTCGTTACTTTTAATAGGCTACATGCACGAACTGACAAGTGGCGCATGAGAAATAAAGAAGCCGTTACTTTTAATAGGCTACATGCACGAATGTGGAAGTGAAGAATAGAAACAAAACACTGTTATAAAAGGAGATTTGCGTGAAGTAGCAAGGTTGAGCTCCGCACGGGAAGATAGAGCAGCGTGTTGTCGAGTAGAAGAAAAGTGCTATGAAAAAGGATGTATAGAAAGCACGTTTCAGATAGAGTGCCATGATAGAGTGCAACAGATAGAGTGCTGAGATAGAGTGCAATAGATAGAGTGCAGCAGATAGAGTGCTGAGATAGAGTGCAGTAGATAGAGTGCTGAGATAGAGTGCAGCAGAAAGAGTGCAGCAGAGAGAGGCTGGCTATAAGTGAGCTGTGAGAGTGCTGTAAGAGTGCAGTAAATAGAGTTGTGAGAGCTACAAGAGTAAGCTATAAGAAAGGGCTGTAAGTATGTAGTAAGTAGAGCTATAAAAGAGTGTATGCTTCCTTGAGATTGATTTGAGTTAAGATAGACCAGTGAGGGTCTTGTAACACAGAAGGCATTTTTATGTCAATCAAGATTTAAAATAGAAATCCAAGTTGGTGCTTGGAATCAGGGTTTGGTGCTCCTTCCAGTTGGTGCTGGTAAATTAATTGTAAAGTTGGTGCTTTGCAATGGCTAGATTTGGATGGGAGTCCAAACAGTCTAGTTTGAGGAGTAGCCAAAACTGGTGAACCTCGTTACATCTTGTGTTATGTGATGCTCTCTTGTGATACTTGTTGTTTCTGGTTTTAATATTTCCTTGCTTTGGCTTTAAGAGTTAAAGTTTTAAGTTTTAAATAGCTACACTGATTCACCCCCCCTTTCAGTGCCATTGTAAGACTATCAATTGGTATCAGATCCTGGTTCCCAGTTTTGGCTAAATCAGTCAGGGTTGATCTTGGATTAGTACAATGGCTAAAAAGAACAAATCCTCTTCCAAAAAGGTATCTCAGCCAGTTTCAGTTCTTGTGGAAGAGAAAACTGAACTAGAGAAGGTAGAAGAAGTGGATTCTGAAGTATGCAATGAAAACGTAGAGATTGAAGTAGATATTGAAGGTGAGTTGATCTCTGCTCTTGAAGATTTAAGTATAGAGAGGAAAAAGCACAAAAGAATGTCCAAGAAGTTAGAAGAATATGGGGATGAGATTGAAGATCTCTATCTACAAGTTCAAAAGGCCAAGAAATTAGAAGAAGCCTTGAAGACACACCAGGATGATGTATGCAGCACAAGTGAAGAGGAACATAACAAAGTTATTGTTGATCTAAAGCTGCAAGTAGAACAATACAAAAGGATTGAAGATATTCTCAGGTCTCAAATCAATGAGAAAGAGACTGTTTGCTGCCAACAAGAAGAAGAGATTGTTTCATTGAAGAAACAACTAGAAGAGGCCAATGTAAATCTCAAATATGAGAAGAGCACATAGTTGCTAGATAAAATGTTAAAGCAACAAAGAAGCTCCACAACTAAGTCTGGTCTTGGATATGAAGCTGAACAACCATAATCTTCCAAAAATGCAGAGAAGAAGAAGTTCACTGATAAAGGAAAGTAGAAAGAAAAGTCTGAAGCTAAATCTTCAAAAGGAAGAAAATATCAAAGAAGATCTACAACAAAGCAACCACAGCAAAATAGGTTCTCTCACTCTCACTCTTTTAATAATAATGCTTTTAATGGCTATTGTTGTAAATGCAACTGCTATGGTCACAAGACAATGTATTGTGGACAGAATAATAGATCCAAGAGTTATGCTGATAAAAATGCATCTGTTTTTCTGAGTAAACACCCTGTGCAATGTTTTAAATGTAATGGCCATGGGCACATAGCAAGGTTTTGTCCAAGCACTTCAATATTCAATTTAAGGCAAGACCATAGATTTCATTAGACACACAGAATGCAATACAGACAGGGAATAAAACATGTGCAATATTTTAAATGTAATGGTCAAGGGCACATAGCAAGGTTCTGTCCAAGCACTTTTGTATCTAATCTAAGGCAAAACCCTAGATTTCATTAGATGCAAAGAATGCAATATAGATAGAGAATAAATAATGTGCACAACAGAAAGGAAAATAATCATCCATCAAGGATGCACAAGAGACAACCCCGCAAGAGAAATGGTCAAGTTCACGAAAAGGTTCAGAATAGGGTTGCATGTGAAAACCTTCAGCCTAAGTTCAGGAAAGTCTGGAGAAAGACAGAAGAAAGGAAATCGTGTCTCCTTGGACTGAAGGAGGCTACTCCACCATTG
The DNA here is from genome assembly GCA_028583015.1 of Wollemia nobilis. Lineage (NCBI taxonomy): Eukaryota > Viridiplantae > Streptophyta > Pinopsida > Araucariales > Araucariaceae > Wollemia > Wollemia nobilis. The sequence goes on from JAQPPZ010000019.1 coordinate 11,242,474, forward strand.
CTCTAAGCAACTCCAGGTGGCACATCCTTAGGGGGAGCAATATGAAAGTTTCATTTTAATGCTCCTATGTATTTTTATGGGTATCTGAGGATGAAAGACCAGCAGTCAAGAAATTGTTGTACAATTGTCAAAGTTTTTATCGGTTTATGTAGTGGACTGTGGAAGTACCATGAAGGGTTGTGATTAAATTAAAAGCTGGCACCTTGGTAGTTTTGATATTTGTCACTGCTTTACTATTGATGATTCTTCTGCCACTGTTCTAAATTACGGATCATAACAGATCAGATTTTTGGTTTAATGAAAGAATGCGTGCGTGCCCTAGCTGCATACTTGTGTTTCGTTGCAGCATCTGATAGGCGTTATCTGAGATAGAACATGTAGCAAAGAGATGCCAGAGTCAAAGCAAACAGTGGCACTAGCACCCAGTTCGTCAAGAGTGCCAAGTGGCACATGCAAGGCAGAGACGTTGAGAGAACAACGCTCATGATGATGGTGGTGGCTTGAGGAAAATGTTTACATTTTCAAATCCTTGGTGATTGAAGGAAGACAACACAGGATTACATTATAATTTTCATTGGGCACTTGTGCTATAATGGTGGTGATGTGTTGAGTGAAGAAGTGTTGGGCAGAGGTGCCAAGTTTGACCCATGTTGTGGGCAATTTCATCTTGGTCGTGATGCACGAGGATAGCAGCAATGAAAGTGCTTTAGCATTTGTGGTGGTGTTATTCATTTTATCCAAAGGTTGGAGAACTAATGTTGGCCAAGGTATATCTTTTATTATTTGCTTGGAGTATTTTGAGTTGACTTGGAAATATAATTGATGGAGGTATAAGGTTAAGTTGTCATATTTTTCTTTGACATTATTTTATTGGCATGTTATGGTGGTTGTGTTTATAGAAGTGGAGCTAAAAGGTGTAATAAAGGAAGTTTATTTTATTGCTCATTTATTTTTATTCTAACCCTAACTTGGTTGGAAGTTTGAGAGTTGTGTGTGGTGACAGCTTGAAGGTTCAATTATCTTCTACTCCAATAAGGTATGGGCACATTCTTCTTATGAGTATGATTGGTGTATGTTTTCTAAAATAAGGTTGGAGTGAAAAGGTATTCTACTAGGTATCCTTTGGCTAGGTGTAAATCCTATTTTCTGGTTTGTTGAAGACTACTTATGCATTGTTATCCTTAAGGAGAGTTTTTGGTGAATGCATAATTTCTGGTTTGAGATAGTGGAAGCTTTGTGCACTAGGGTTTATATTTGTGAGTCTAGCTACTTGCATTGAGTTGGTGGAACCCTTGGTTGGCTGTTTTGAGATTGATAGTTGAGTTGCCTTCATAGAGGTTTTTTTGATCAAGTTAATGCTTTACTTGATACATGTTTTGGGATTAGTCCATTGAGTTTGATTTGAGCAAGTTATTCTTTGCATTGGTGATTTTTGTTGGTGGCTATCTTGTTCAAATACCTTTGGAAGGAAAAGGATGTCTACTAGTTTCCTTTTCATGTAGTGATTGGTTGAATGCTTCAAGGTTAATCTTGAGTTGAATGATGTTGATTAAACCTTGTCTATAAGCATTGTTGCTAAAGCCCTAAATGGTTGAGATTGAGATTGAGATGAGATTGAGATTGGGAGTTAAGTATAGAACATATTGAGTCTCTAAAAATTCTCTTTATGCTTCTATGAGGTTGATGAATCACATTGGGTCTCTAACAATTCTCTTTGTGGGTTCATGCCAAGCAAGTTTTTCTTGATGAACTTGTGAGCTGAGTTGAAAAGGTTCTTAGTGAGCCTATGACAGAGTTCAAAGGGTTGAGGCTCAGAAGATAACATGATCTAAAGTGGTCACATATTCCCAAGAATAGTTTAAGTATTGACTAGCCATCGGGATCAAATTATCAAGGGGAGCATTTTTGCATTTGTTTATCCTATTGCTCATGTTTATGATTTCTGCTAACTGTAATAATTTTTTGCCTGAGAATGTTGTGCATGAACTCAAGGGGAGTTTTGCAACCGCCCTTTGGTATTATTGTCAAAGGGGGAGAAGAATTACAGGTAATTGCGCACAATTACATGTGTTGCCAACAATTCCAAAGGGGGAGATTGTTGTGCAAGGTGCAACCAAAGTATTGTCATTGTTGTCAACACAGTCAGGTTGATCAGCTGATGCAATGGACAGGAATGGATAGGAGTTGATTGATGAGCAAGGTGATGGATAGGAGTTGATTTATGAGCAAGGTGCAACCAAAGTATTGTCATTGTTGTCAACACAGACAGAGGATCGATTGATGCAATGGACAGGAGTGCAGAGCAGTCAGAGCAGTAGATAGATCGGTTGATGAAGTGAACAAGAGTACAGAGATCATACAGAGCATGTACAATGATTCTCCAAGAAGACAGAAGTGGCCCAGATGCAAAAGCTCAAAGAAAAAGACAAGTAATAAAACTGTCGCGCTATCGCGACATGTTTTCTATCACGATTTTGCGACATCTCGAAAGAGAGAGAAAGTGCTGTCAAAATTGTTGCGATTTCACGACATGGCCAAGGAGAGAGAAGGCACAAGAAAAATTGTCATGATTTCAAGACATATCAGAGGAGAGAGAAGGAAAGATAAAAAGTGTCACGATTTTGCAACATATTGCATGAGGAAGAGCTCGAGAGAAAAAGTGTCATGATATCGCGACATGTCACATTTTCGCGACCTGAAGAGAAGAGAAGAGCTAAGGAGAAAAGATGTCACGATTTCGTGACATGTTGCATTTTTGTGACAACAGCTGTAGAGAAAAAGCGGATGCATGACCAAGTGGAGAAAATGAACGGTCATGAAAGAGAAAGCGAACAGTCTTGAAAAGAAGACGAACAGTTATCGAAGAAGAAAACAAATGCATGCCCAAGTGGAGAAAATGAACAATCATAAAGAAGTCGTTACTTTTAATAGGCTGCATGCGTGAACTGACAAGTGGGGCATGAGAAATAAATAAGCCATTACTTTTAATAGGCTGCATGCATGAATGTGAAAGTGAAGAATAGAAACAAAACATTGTTATAAAAGGAGATTTGCGTGAAGTAGCAAGGTTGAGCTCTCGCGGGAAGATAGAGCAGCGTGTTGCTGAGTAGAAGAAAAGTGCTATGAAAAAGGATGTATAGAAAGCACGTCTCAGATAGAGTGTCATGATAGAGTGCAGCAAATAGAGTGTTGAGACAGAGTGTAGCAGATAGAGTGCAACAGATAGAGTGCTGAGATAGAGTGCAGTAGATAGAGTGCAGCAGATAGAGTGCTGAGATAGAGTGCAGCAAAAAGAGTGTAGCAGAGAGAGGCTGGCTGTAAGTGAGCTATGAGAGTGCTGTAAGAGTGCAGTAAATAGAGCTGTGAGAGCTATAAGAGTAAGCTATAAGAAAGGGTTGTAAGTATGCAGTAAGTAGAGCTATAAAAGAGTGTATGCTTCCTTGAGATTGATTTGAGTTAAGATAGACCAATAAGGGTCTTGTAACACAAAAGGCATTTTTATGTCAATCAAGATTTAAAATAGAAATCCAAGTTGGTGCTTGGAATCAGGGGTTGGTGCTCCTTCCAGTTGGTGCTGGTAAATTAATTGTAAAGTTGGTGCTTTGCAATGGCTAGATTTGGATGGGAGTCCAAACAGTCTAGTTTGAGGAGTAGCCAAAACTGGTGAACCTCGTTACATCTTGTGTTATGTGATGCTCTCTTGTGATACTTGCTGTTTTTGGTTTTGATTGATAGCTTTCACAGCTCAAACTACCTTAGCACCCTTCAAAATTGGATCAACTCAACCTCAATCCTATGCCTCCCAACCACCCATATCACCTACCAGACTCTTTATAATTGTTCCCCATCACTAGTCCACCTAGCACCTCGCCATGGTCTCCAATGCACCTGAGCAAGTGCAGCCCTATCCACAGATTCCTATACTCCTGGACAATTTGGATAGGATGACTTAGCTGCACCTCCTTATCCACTCACCATCTCAAAGCGTATGATTTCTCCTCATACCACACCTTAGTAGGCAAGCCCACATGTTGAGCGACACTAAAATGCTCCCAACCCCAATACTACAATAGTAAATTGCAACCCAACCCCTTTTGCTTCTACCTCCTCACATCATATAGATCCTAGTATAGTTGCACCAATAGAATAGGTTCCCATGCATATACCCAAGGCTTATCGATCATATCATAAACCAACCTGATCATGTTCCAAGGAAACTAATAGCTAGTGTTGTTCGATGCCACTATGTTGACCAATAGGAACATGACCAAGGTGGGCAATGCCTCTAGCTTCTTATCAACATATATCACCAAGTACTTGATCCATCCACCCTTCACACTCACATATCACCATCGATATCTAAAAATCTATCTCATATTATGCTCCTTATCGTGTCCAACCTCAAGGTAAACCATAGGGAGATCCGGATGGTTCCTGTACATCACTGGTAGTAAACCATAGCTCAAACTACCTTAGCACCCTTTAAAATTGGATCAACTCAACCTCACTCCTATGCCTCCCAACCACCCATCTTGCTTACCAGACTCTTTGCAATTGCTCCCCATCACTAGTCCACCTAGTAACTCGCCATGGTCGCCAATGCACCCGAGCAAGTTGAACCCTACCCATAGATCCCTGTACTCCTATAAAATATGGATAGGATGACTCAGTTGCACCTCCTTAGCCACTTACCATATCAAAGTGTATGGATGCTCCTCATCCCATGCCTCTGTAGGCAAGCCCACAGGCTACTCCACACTAAAGTGCTCCCAAACCCATTACTACAATATTAAACTGCACCCCAAACCTTTCCACTTTTGCCTCCTCACACCATATAGATCCTAGTATAGTTGCACTAATAGAGTAGGTTCCCATGCATACACCCAAGGCTCATCGATCATATTATAAACCAACCTGGTCATGTTCCAAGGAAACTAATAGCTAGTGTTGTTTGATACCACTATGTTGGTCAATAGGAACATGACTAAGGTGGACAATACCTCCAAATTCTTATCAACATACATCACCAAGTACCTGATCCCTCCACCCTTCACACTCACATATGACCATCGATCTTTAAAAATATATCTCATCTTGTGATCCTTATAGTGTCCAACCTCAAGGTAGACCATAGGGAGATATTGATGGTGCCTATACATCACTGGTACCTATAGAACCCCCTATCACAGTTCAAACTATCTTAGCACCCTTCAAAATTGGATCAACTCAACCTCACTCTTGTGCCTCCTAACCATCCATCTCCCCTACCAAATTCTCTGTAACTACTCCCCATCACTAGTCCACCTGGCACCTTACCATGGTCTCCAATGCACCTAAGCAAGTGTATCCCTAAGCATAGATCCCTATAATCCTATCCAATATGGATAGGATGACTTAGCTACGCCTCCTTAGCCACTCATCATCTCAAAGCGTATGGCTACTCTTCATCCCACACCTTAGTATGCAAGCCCACATGCTAAGCCACACTGAAGTGCTCCCAACCCAACACTACAATAGTAAACTGCACCCCAACCCCTTCTATTTTTTCCTCCTCACTTCATATAAATCTTGGTATAGTTGCAATAATAGAGTAGGTGCTCATGCATACACCCAAGGCTCATCGATCATATCATAAACCAACCTGATCATGTTCCAAGAAAACTAATAGCTAGTTTTGTTTGATGTCACTATGTTGGCCAACTAAAACATGACCAAGGTGGGCAATACCTCAAACTTCTTATCAACATACATCACCAAGTAATTGATCCCTCCACCCTTCACACTCACATATCACCATAGATATCCAAAAATCTATCTCATAATATGCATCTTATCATGTCCAACCTCGACATGTAGCCCCTCAATCGATAATCGAAGGATGTGGTATACATCCTCAAGGGTCACTATCATCTCGCTAGTAGGGAGCTAAAATATCCCCCTATCTAGATCCCATATATCTACCAAGGCAGAGAGATACCCTTCATCAGTCCTCATCACATCAATCCGAGCTTCCCCATCCAGCCCCACATCCTCCAGACACTTCCACTACTCATCCAACAATGCCTTTCTTACCCTTGGTATGAGAGGTAAGAACTGATATTGAGCCTCCAAGATCTTCAACCGTATCACAACACATATACAATGCAAACACATTAATGTCACATTCATTTGCATACTTAAAAAAAAATTACACAATTCCAAATAAGGAGTGGCAAGGGCACTTTCCTTAACAACATGTACATCCACTCTTGCCATCGCATTTGCACTCTCCATTACCATACCTCCTTCACTCCACCTCATAAATCCACTCACTCACTCCTTCAAATGCAACTTTTGAAATTTGTGAACACAAGAATGAATCTCATTTTACCTCTACATACTATTTATAGCTATTTTTGATGCATTGAAATACCCATTGATGTTCACAGGTGCATTAAAATATTGACCAATGTCTACAGAGTGGTAAACACTTACCAAAATTTGTGCATGCTATGGATGCTAGCTAGTGGTTGGCATCAAAATTTGTAGAAAGACCAAACTGATCCAAAAATGTAGTTTACCTGAGAAGATTTGTGCTATAATTGGAATAGATTTTGGTGTAGATTTGAGACATAGTTGAGAGTAAGATTTGGAGGTGACAGAGCAAAGAGGACAACAGTATCCAGTGGATAAAGTTCCATCAGCCAGTTTAGTGGGGATAGAGGTCTCCTATGGAGAGAGATACACAAGCCATAGTAGTGGGTATAGAGTTCTCCTATGGAGAGAGACCCATGAACCATAGCAAAGGGGATAGAGTTCTCTTATGGAGTGAGATACATGAACTAGTTGGGGATATAGAGTTCTTCTATGGAGAGAGATCCACGAACTAGTTGAGGAGAGAGATTTTTCTTAGATCAAATTCCATGAACCAGTGAAAAGAGGAAAGAGTTCTCTTTTGGAGAGATATCTACAAATCAAAGTATAGGGGATTGGTGTCTCCTTTGGACAAAGGTTCATAAACATTGTAATAGGGAATTGATTCCCAAAATATTTGTTGAGAAAATTTAGAAAGCCCACATTGGGTGAACCATGTTAAATTTGTGTCTCTCGTGTGTGTGATGATTTGTGCATTACTTTGATTACTGCTATTGATATTACCATTGATAATATTGGATAATATTATTTGGGAAAGAAAAGTAAAAATTGGTTTTATACTATTCACCCTCCCTCTCAGTATAAGCATGTATTCTTCAATTGGTATCAGAGCGGGTTCCTTCAGAAGAGTCTAACAACTTGAAGAAAGATAGTATAGGAATATAGATGGCATATTAGAATGGATCTTCATCAAATAAGACACCATTGTTCGATGGAAACAATTATGATTTCTCAAGCATAAGAATGAAGACTTACTTTATGGCACAAGGATATGAGACATGGAAAGCAGTTGAGTATGGGTTCAATCCTATAACTAATCCTCCCACTGATAAATATGATAAGATGTTACATGTGAATAATGCCAAGGCTATGAATAGAATCTTAAGTGGATTACATGAAGCAGAATTTGTGAAAGTTATGCATTACAAATCAGCAAAAGAGATAGAAAAAATTGAAGCAAACATATGAGGGAGATAAAAAGGTCAATATGGTAAAATTCCAAAATCACAAGAAAAGGTTTGAAGATTTGAATATGGAAGATGAGGAAGATATTGCTACATACTTGCTTCATGTGGATGAGGTTGTTAATACCATGCATGGACTTGGATTTGAAATTGAAGATTCTAGTGTTGCTCAAAAGGTTTTAAGGTCACTTCCGATGAGTTATGATGGAGAAGTTTTAGCTATAGAAGAGATGAGAGATATTGAAAATTTGACTATGGATGAGTTACATGAAATTCTCACAGATTATGAGATAAGAATAGTAAAGGATCCCAAATCCAAGAAAGAGATAACTTTCAAAGCATCAAAGAATATAAAAGATAAGAAACCAGAATCAAGTGGTGAGTAAAGCAATGATGAAGAAGCTAACTATAGTAGAAGAAACAAGAAGGATTCAAGAAAGTAAAAAGGTATGAAAATAATGAAATGTTTTAATTGTGGTAATTTTGGTCACTATGCATCTAATTGTCCAGAAGTTGGAAGCAGTAGCAGTGAAGAGCAACAGGATCATAAGAAAAAGGAAGTAGGAAAATCCAGGTATGAAAAGAAAAACAAGTATGGACAAGGCAAACATGAAAATAAGTTCTTTCAAAGGCACAATAAGAGTTTCTATTTTGATAAGGGAAGCAAGAATTCAATCAACAATGATGAAAGACCCTCAAATAGTGAAGAAGAAGAGATTCTATTTTTTGTAGTAGAAAAAGAAGAGGACACTCCTATTAAAGATCAAGTTAAAGAAGATGTTGGAAAAGAAGCTAAGAAGGAACCAAGAATACTCAAATGTTTTATTTGTGGTAACTTTGGTCACCTTGAAGATCACTGTACAAAGAATGGGTTTAGTAGTAGTGAAGAATAATATGAAGATGCTCTTGAAGATGTAGAAGAATATTCAGAAATAGAATAAGAAGCCACAATCAATCTAGAAGAGGAACTTATTGTTGCTCTTAGAGAATTGAAAAGAGTTAGAAAGCAGAACTCAAGATTGAAGGATCAAGTTCAAGAGGATGAGAAAATAAAAGCAAGACTTATACAAGATCTCAATGACTTGAAATTTAAAGCTGAAAAGGCAAAAAGAGTTAAAGAATTCATAGTTTAAAAGTTAGAGGTAAAAGAGTTGGAATGTGAAAGATTAGAACATGAGGTAGTTTCACTGAGGATGGAGGTGAAATATTCTAAGGACAAGCTACACAAGTTTAGGAAAAGTTCAAATACTTTGGATAATATTATAAATGCATAATGATCTTCATCTATCAAAACAGGACTTGGTTTTGAAGAATGACAAGGGAAACAAGAAGATGGGTCAAGCTCAAACTCAAAAGAAGAAAAAGTTTTAGAGGAAGAGAGTGAATGAGAAATTGAGACTTATGAGGATAAGTTGAAAAATAAAAGCTTCACTAAGAAAAGAAACAATGCACATACAAGGAACATGGATCATCACAAAGAAGAAAGTACTAAGAGACCAGTGGGCTCAAGACAAGATTTCTTCAAAGGACGTTGTTTTTCATGTAATTGGTTTGGTCATAAGGCTATGCATTGTAGGAATCATGGAAAGAAGGAGTATGATTTTGCTAAGAAGAAATTCAAAAATGGACATCTCTTTCAAGGGTATTGCTACTCTTGTAATCTATTTGGTCATAAAGCAATCCACTATAGGGTTCATGATAGAAATGATTATGGCTTCACCAAGAGGAACTTCAAGATATTTGCACCTTCTAAAAACTATAACATTAAGTGTTACAAGTGTAATAATCTAGGGCATAAGGACAAGTGGTGTAGAATAGATTTTTTAGAGCTTCCAGAGACAATCAAGAACAAATACACTCAAAAGGATCAAAAGGGTATGTTGAGAAAGAAGGTTGACAAAGAAAAAGAGCATTGTATGTTGGGAGTAGAAATACTCCCACCCCAAAATTAAACACCTCAAGGAGAGGAGGTGGGAAGGGGGTTGAGCTAAGAGTATTATCTTTAGCCCCAAAGGAGTCCCTTTTCCATTGATGTCAAAGGGGGAGAGATTTGAGTAAGGGGGAGAGCATTCAGTCAGGGGGAGCAGATTTGGAATCAAATGGTTTGGAAAAAAATAGTTTTTAAAAAAGGGTTGCCATCAATGAAAAAGGGGGAGATTGTTGGAAATTTGAGCATGTTGTGTTGTCATTGATGTCAAGTGTTTGGTGCAAGGTAAATTTCAATCTGCTACAAGAAAATTGGTAAAAAGAAATGGTTATAATATTTTATATTATAATCCAAAGAGGTTGGTTAAGAAGTTGAAGGCAAAAGTTTAAGAGAAAACATTATAATATTTTAATATTATAATAATTAGGCCAAAAGGGCTTATTAAAAGGAAAATTGAAAAAGAGCTTTGGACAAAGATTTTAAAAGGAATCAAGTTGACGAAGGACTCCATGTAAAAGTATTGTTTAAATACTAAAGTTAAATAATATAATATTTAACACAAGGTTAAATATTATATTAAATATAAAATTAAATTTGAAATTGTCAAGGCACCAAATTTCAAATTTAAATGAAGGCAAATAAAGGTTTTCACCAGCATCATAAAAATGCTTCGAATGCATAAAAAAGGGAGAAGCTAAATCATTTTCAAATGTTACCAATGTTAATATGCAAATTTAATCGATCGTGGAGTGCAGAGAAAAGTATCTGAAACGTTTTCATCGAGCAAGTGGCAGCGAATAAGGACAAGGAGGCACATATTGTGGTTCAACGAGGGTTGGTAGCCGAAGTGGTAGGTGGGTCCTACGTAAGGTGTGGCAAAGAACAGGTCACAGTTTTGACTCCCTGTGACAACAATTTTTTGTTAATCACATTTGAGAAGGGAGGAAGGCATATTGGCATTGGTATGCATTTCCGTTCCAGCTGTGGGGCCAGAACAGCTGACACGCTAGATCATGCTAGAGCATGGGCACTGTGTAGTTCAATGTTCAAATTTTTGTAGTGATGGTGATGAACACGGGTAAGGATAATTTTTTTTTTGAGATTTGATTAAGCGCTTAACGAGGGAGTTATAAGGTTTTATTTTTGGTAATTAAAAGTGCTTTGTTTTTAAGGTTTCAGGAGATATAAGGGTAGTGCTTTTGATTTTTAATATTATGAGGATATTTTGAAATTGTTAGAATATGGTCATGTTTTATTAAATTAAAATATATTTTGAGAAAAAGGAGCAATAAGGTAGTTGAAGATATTTGATGTATGGCATGCACTTAGGGGTATTAAATTGTGATATTGTGATATAGGTGGATGTTATAAGTAGGAGTGATAAGGTATTGTTGTGGTTTATTTTGAGTGTATATTTTTGATGAAAGGAAATATTAAGAGAGCTTGTTTTTTATTAACATTCTCATGAGCATATTTTGAGGAAGGATGTTATGATTATTTTCAAGTGGAATTAGAAAATCAGTTGTTTATGAGACATAATCTTCATAAGAGCAAATTGAGAGGTATGGGCACATCATCCTTTGTTTAAAGTATTTTATTGAAGTGAATATTTTGGAACATAAGGTGGAGTGAAAAGGATTGTTTGATAAGCATTGTTGGAAATATTTGAGTGAGGATTTTGTGTTTCATTGTTGAATGTGTTGGAAACATTTGGGATAGAATTTGAGAATAAACTATGCTTCTATTTTTGAAAGGGTTTGAGAAATTTGAGCTAGAGATTGTGAACTACTTGTGCTAGGGTTGAAGACAAGTTAGTGCATCTTTGTGAAATATTTTGAATATTGATTTGAGAGATATTGATAGTAATTGTGAAGGTGTTTGAGATCAATTTTGTGAAGGGAAATTGGGCATTGATGTGATTGATCTTTGAGGGAAAATTTACAAGGAGAATAAACTAGTTTTGTAATACATTGTTTTGATTTGATTTGAAAGGGATTTTGCAAGAGATAGAAAGTGGTTAATTGAGTACAAGATTTGTGAGTGTGAAACATATCAAGTTTTTGATAGAGCATATCATTCTCTATATGTTCTAGAGGTTAAACGAATTCTAAGTAGAATTTGTTTGTGTGAAGATAGCTTTTTGAAAGAGATATAAGTTGTGTTTGTATGTATGTTTTGGAAATATTTGAATAGTCTTTGAGAAGGCTTGAGGATAGAAGTGAGCAAGTCTTTGAGAAGGCTTGAGGATAAAATTGAGTAATTCTTTGATAAAGCTTGAGGACAAAATTGAGCAAGTCTTTGAGAAGGCTTGAGGATAATTTTGAGCAAGTCTTTGAGGAGGCTTGAGGATATAATTGAGCAAGTTTTTAAGAAGGCTTGAGGACAAATTTTAGCAAGTCTTGTGAATACTTGAAACAACATTGAGAGTAGGTTTAATTGTTGATTTGTTCAAGCTTTGTGTTAAGGCTTTGGGTAGATTTGAAATAGATTTTTGGTGCAGATTTGTGAGCAAATTTAGAGCAGATTTGTACTAGACTTTGGATAGAGTTTGGTACAGATTTGAGATAGATTTTTATGCAGATTTGTGTGTAAAGTTAGAGAAAATTTATGCTATACTTGGGATAGATTTTGGTGTAGATTTGAGATAGAGTTGAGAGCAGGCTTTAGAGGTGACAAAGTAAAGAGGAAAATAGTCTCCAGTGGATAGAGTTCCATCATCCAATGCAGTGGGAATAGATGTATCCTATGGAGAGAGATACACAATCCATAGTAGTGGGAATAGAGTTATCCTATGGAGAGAGACCCATGAACCAGAGTAGAGGGAATAGAGTTCTCCTATGGAGTGAGATAGAGTTCACTTGGATCAAGTTCTATGAACCAGAGAAAATGGGAAAGAGTTATCCTATGGAGAGAGATCCATAAATTAGAGCATCGGGGATTGGTGTCTCCTTTTGATAGAGGTCCATAAACATTATAATAGGAAATTGATTCCCAAAATATTTGTTGAGAAAATTTAGAAGAAATATTTTCTCTATGGAGTAGCCCACATTGGGTGAACCACATTAAACTTATGTGTCTCTTATGTGTGATGATTTGTGCATTGATTTGACTACTGCTATTGATATTTCCATTGATAATATTGGATAATATTGTTTGGGAAATAAAAGTAAAAATTGGTCTTATACTGTATGCCCCCCCTCTCAGTATACCACGGTGAGCAAAGATGATATCCTTACTTCAAGAAGATGCAACAACTCAACCCATAAAACATCAAAATGTAATATAGCAAGCACAAAATATATATCCAAAGGCTTGAATTCACATGCCTATGTGCCAGCCAACATATTATCCCATAACATAGTAAACATAATAAGTGTTTCACCTTAAAAAACACAAATCTTTAGTCCACCAAACAACACCATAACATGATCCATAGGCATGAACAAGGTTGAATCTAGACCCATAACCCATCCATAAACCTCTAATGCACATACCTTCTCACCAATAAAGTACATGTCAAAACATGATGTAGAGGGAGGGGTTATATAGATTTTGCATCAACCACATCAATGAAGAAAGTTCTCCATTGATCTTATAATGCATTGTTGAACAATCGCTCGAGGTGGTAGAACCCATTGTAAGGAATTAAATTTGTGGAAATAATTCCTAAACATTAAATCTTCTAAGGAGAGCAACAATTATTTGTAAACAAAAAAAGAACAACACCAAATCAATAGATAAAACCAATACGCAATCTATTGCACAATGAAGAGATATAATATTTTATTGATATAAATGAAGCCTTAATCTCCAATGTTACAACATGATTTGGTATTGATACAAATATTACAAATCTAAGGTTTAAAAACCCTAGTTCAATGAATAATTGGTGTCTTTCGACTCATCTTCAATCCAAACAAGAGTGCGGGTGGGCTTGTGTATCCCTACTGGACCACCCTAGCTGCAACAACTTCTAGAAAGATGATTGCTACACCTACAAACATAAAATAACATAAAGGGGTTAGAAGCACCTACAAAGGCTCCATTGTGTGAGGCCCTCTAAAAGAGAAAACCTATAAAATTTTAGATGTTGCGATATAATACTATAAATAGAAAGTACACAAATATAAAATAAATGCACAAAATATTCTTACCTTGTCGATGCTAATATTTGCTCCTATTTTTATTTTCGATGGTCACATGAATGCTCAAAAGGTACCCAAGGTTTAGGGGACTGCAAATGTGCTATGAGAAATTTCTAGAGGTATTCGATGATGGTTGTAAATTTCCACCAGTATTCCAAGAATGCTTATCAATATTTGGTGAACTTTGGGGGGTGTTCGAGGGTTGAGGAAAGTGAAGCAAAATCAAATCTGGTTTGTAAGGGTTTTGCGGTAGTGGAAATGGGGGATGTGACGACAGAGATGAGAGGGTGAGGATGATAAAAAAATGGCTAGGGAAAATTTCCATGGACTTTTCTAAGGTGCTTAAAGGTTTTTCAAGGGGTTTGATTCATCAAAATGACTTGTATTTTATAATCTGCCCTTGAACATGTTAGGATTTCAATGACACAAATTAGGCGATCGAGATTAAAACATGAGTAAGGGTGGAGATTAACTTTGGTAGAATGACATGGATTGAGATGAATGGATGGCTAAGATTAAGTTGTGGTGGATGGTTAGGATTTATTCATATAAATACATATATTTACCACATATATATAACTATAAATATAAAATATTAATATATATATATATATATATATAATGAATGACTATGATTGGAGGACACATATGGATTACAAGTGGCTAGATTTTGGTGTCTACATATACCCCTTTTTGTATCACGTTGCATGGAATACAATGCGATGCAAAAATACAAGACACCCGATTTGGCATGATGAAGCAACTTTCTTTCCTTGGAGTGCAAAGATGATTTTAAAGATAAAATAATTTGTATTGTAGCTTACCACCTCAATTGGATAATGAGTGAAAATGAGTCTCACAAGCCAATTGAAATAATTATGGGTGAAAAATATAGTTGAATGGTGCAAGTGCAAGTGTATGATGTAAATGCAGATGATATGAATTATGTAAATGTGGATGATATGAATGATGTAAATTGATGCCATTATTACCCCAAAAGATTAAAGGGGTTTTTACCAGGTGTAGATGCCATGATCATATAATATGTATCCCGTTGTAAGAAATAAAAATCAAGTTTGGTTACCCCAAGTTTGGGGTGATTCCATGTTGTTGAAGAAAGTGTCTTTTGGCATCATTGAAATGCAAATATGCAAATGTAGAAAAAAGAGAAATAGTCTGTCCTCAAGGCCACTCATGATTGTAGCTAATTTCTAAATGAAATTCCTAAACAGTCGCTCAATCACTTTAACCGAACTGCATCCTAGGATACCAGTGCAATTGTAAGGAAAATGATGAAATTTATCCATGTTGGGAACCCCATGGAAAAGGGCATCAATGATAACTGTTGAGAAAATTGATCTTGGTATAGTCTCACTCGAAATACGAGGGACAAAAAGTGATTATTTTTTTGAACAATGAGATATTGGATGATGAAAATAGCCAAGCATCCTTATGGTGATTTACCCATTTTACCAAATTGTATGGACAACCAATCGCTACAATTTCCAAAGAGAGAATAAACCACTAGATATGAGGTTCACTTGAAATTGAAGAACATGTGCTTATACTGAGAGGGGGGTGAAAAGTATAAGATAAAACTTTTTGCTTTTCAATCCATATGATAACATCAACAATATTAAAGTAGTAAACATCACACAAAGCATCACACACATGAGAGACATGATTTAACATGGTTCACCCAATGTGGGCTACTCCATGGAGAAAATATTCCTTATAAAATTTTCTCAAATAAATTCTCTTGGGAATCCTTTCCCTATTACAATGTTTATGGACCTCTATCCAAAGGAGACACCAATCCCCTAATCAAGTTCGTGGATCTCTATCCATAGGAGAACTCCTTCTCCTCTGCTCTGGCTGGTGATCTTCTAGAAGAACTACTGCCTCCACTACATTGGCTTATGGATCTCTATCCACTGAAGACTCCTGCCCTCACTTAGAAGACCTATCTTCACTACCCTAGCTAATGGACCTCTATCCACTAGAGACTATTGTCCTCTATACTCTGTCACCTCCAAAGCTTATTCTCTATACTAAACACGATCCTTCAGTCTAGCACCAATCTGCTCAATCTTTATCTCTGATCTACACTAAACATAGTCCTTCGATCTAGCACAAATATGCTCAATATCTATCTCTGATCTACACTAAACATAGTCCTTCGATCTAGCACAAATATTCTCAATCTCTATCTCTAGTCTGGCACAAACCTATCCTCAAATCTACACCAAAATATGTCCTCAAATCTATCCTCAAGCCTTAACACAAAGCTTGACTCAATCACAAATCAACTCTGCTAGATCTGCCCCAAACCTTAACCCAAGGTTTGAACAAATCAATCAATCAACTCTGCTCTCAAGTCTTCTCAAAGACTTACCTCTAATATGTCCACAAGTCCTCTCAAGAACTTGCCCAATCTGCTCAACAAGTCTTCACTAAGACTTATCTGAAATTTATATTGTAAGCTTCCACAAAATCTTACTTCACTCAACCAATCACTCAATGAAAGCTTAGTCAACAATGCTTATCAAACAAACCTCACATAACAATGATACTCATGATATTTCACAAACCCTAGTTCAAGCATATGAAAGCTTACTTCAATATTTCCAACAATGCTTATCAAACAAGGTTTCTAGTATCAACTTTCATTCCAAAAAACCAAACTCAACAATGCTTATCAAACAATCCTTTTCACTCCAACTTAGCATTCACAACATCCAACAATATTCCACTCACAAGGAAGATATGCCCATACCTTTTGTTTGATGAAGTTTTGACCTCAAAACCTGTCTCAATCACAATCACTCTCTTTGCCAATCTCAAGGGTTAGATAACAAAAATCTGTCCTTAATATTTCCTTTCAAAAATATTTCACCAAGTCAAAATATCAAAAATCAACTATGCCTTATCTCTCCTTTCAAAACAATCTTTATAATATAACTTTATTTCAAAAAAATATCTAACACCCTTGGCACACCTTATTTCTCCTTTTATTAACTTTAACCACTCAAAAATCAAACACAAAAATAAAACTTTGCATACCCTTTTATCTCCCTTGTATAACTCTTTAATCCCTTTTAAATATGCAATTTCCAATTAACAAAACTTTAAGAAATTAAAAAATAATTTCCACCTTTGCAATTTTTGGATGCAACAATCAAACCTTAGCAATGTGAGCGCATACCTTAGTCCAACCACCAAAAAGGCCTCGGTGGGTTTCGAACACGTGAACCTTCTATCCCAAGCGCCTTTGCACAGCGTACGCCCACCAAGTGGGCTACGTGCCTCCACGCAAAGGGAAAGGCACGCACCTTCCCTTTGATCCTTCCCTAACGGTGCAATCAAAAACCTCTCTTGCTTGCAAAAATGAAGACCACGAGACTCGAACCCTCAAACCTTGCACCTACAACGTCTTAGTGCAGCCACCGGCTGCCAACCACGCTACCTAGTGCCTTGCAACGTGAAGTGGGCTCCCCACTTATTTGTCCTTTGCTCTGTTTCCTTAAACCTTTCAAAACACATGTGATTCTTTCTCTCCTCTTTGCGCACGAGTTTCTATAGCATTCGATGGATCGCATGGATGATAATTTGAAATGAAACTTGCCCCTTCTTATATGCAATATGCCATGTGCTCAAAACATCGATGACTTTTAATTCGAATTATTTAATATTTTATGCCCTTATAACCCTAACCTTTAGGGTTTATTAAATTAAATTATAAACTAATTTATAATTAAATTATTATAATTAACTTATAATTAATTTAATAACTCTTAGAGTTAATCAAATTAAATTATAAATTAATTTATAATGAAATTATTATAATTAATTTAATCTTTAGGTCTTAACCTTAGACCTTTAATATTATAATAAAATATTATAATATTATTTTTCTTGGGCCTTCTTGTTGCTCTTTAGACCTCATATGACCACCTTGAATATTATAATTAGGGATATTATAATATTATTTTCCTTAGGTCTAGAAGCAATCTTTCTCTTGCATTGCTCATTGAAACTGACTCTTGACATCCTTCCTTTTGTCCTGCTCACTGAAACTGACTCTTGACATCAATGACAACAAAACCTGCTCATATTTCCAACAATCTCCCCCTTTGTCATTGATGGCAACCCATTTTCCTTTTATCATTTCCTTTACCTTTTTCTGTTCTGCTCCCCTGAGAAATTGCTCCCCCTGATTGAATGCTCTCCCCCTAACTCAAATCTCTCCCCCTTTGTCATCAATGGCAAAGGGCCACCTTTGGGGCTTGGGGCTAAGAATGAAACTCTTAGCTTAGCCCCTCTCCCACCTCCTCTTGAGGTGGTTAATTCTGGGGTGGGAGTAGAACTACTCCCAAATTTTCTCGAAGGTACTCAAAGGTCTCTTTTGAAAGTGGCTTAGTGAAAATATCTGCAATCTGCTCCTTTGTAGTAACATATTCCAACTTGACTTGCTTGTCTGTCACCTGTTCTCTTAGAAAATGATACTTAATCGGAATGTGCTTTGTCCTGGAGTGCATCACTGGATTTTTTGAGATATTTATAGCACTTGTATTATCACACAATATGGGAATAGGATGATCATGTTTTATCTTGAAATCCTCTAGAGTTCGCTTCATCCACAATACCTGTGTACAACTAGCAACTACTGCAATATACTCTACCTCTGTTGTAGATAGGGATACTGATGCCTGTTTCTTACTTAGCCAAGAGACTAAATAGTCTCCAAGAAAGAATGCTCCACCACTTGTACTTTTTCTATCATCAATACTACCAGCCCAATCTGCATCTGTATAAGTTGTGAGAGTGAAACTATCACTTTTGGGATACCAGAGCCCAAAATCCATAGTCCCTTTTAAATACCTGAGAATCCTTTTTACTGCTGCTACATGTGTCTCCTTGGGTGCTTCCTGAAACCTTACCACTAATCCCACTGCCTGCATGATATCTGGTCTAGTAGTTGTGACGTACAATAAGCTGCCAATCATAGATCTGTATAATTTTTTATTTACCTTTGGAGATTCATCATATTTACTTAACTTACATCCTGTAACCATGGGAGTACTTACTGGTTTGCAATATTCTAACTTGAATTTCTTTAGCATCTCTTTTATATACTTGGTTTGTGAAAGGAACACCCCTTTCTTTGATTGTGAAATCTGGAGTCCAAGAAAGAAGGACAACTCACCAAGCATAGACATCTCAAATTCATTCTGCATGCTCTTTGCAAATTTTTGACACATCTTATCATTGTTTCCTCCAAAAATGATATCATCAACATAAACAACCACAATTAGTAAGTCATTCCCTTCATTTTTGATGTATAAGTTACTATCCACTATTCCTTTCCTGAAACCCTGTTCTTGTAGGTACTTATCCAATCTTGAATACCAAGCTCTAGGAGCTTGCTTTAGTCCATAAAGTGCTTTCTTCAATCTGCATACATAGTCTGATTTATCAATCAAGTTGAAACCTTCTGGTTGCTCAATGTAAACCTCTTCTTCTAGAACACCATTTAGAAAGGCTGATTTAACATCCATCTGATATACTTTGAAGTTTTTGAAGCTTGAAAAGGCTAAGAACATTCTGATAGCTTCAAGTCATGCAACTGGAGCAAATGTCTCATCAAATTCAATTCCCTCTACCTGTGCATAACCTTTGCACACTAATCTTGCTTTATTTTTGACCACCTGACCATCTTCATTTAACTTGTTTCTGAATACCCATTTAGTGCCAATCACATTTTTATCTTTTGGTCATGGAACAAGTTCCCAAGTCTTGCTTTTCTCTATCTGATCTAATTCCTCATCCATTGCCTTAATCCAGAACTTATCTTCACTTGCCTCATTGAAGTCTTTTGGCTCAATTTTAGATAACAAGGAAAAATTTGCTTGTTGAGATGGTGTTATTATCCTTCTCCTTGTTTGTCTCTCATCTGGATTCCCAATGATTAGCTCTTTTGGATGATGTTTCTATACATACCTGGATGGAGTCTTAGGAAGAAGTCTTTGTGTTTCTTCCTCTTCTTCATCTGATTCCTCATGAAACTCTTCTTGACAACTTCCATCTTCCTGATACACAATTTGTTGAACTGGTTCTCTTGAATCTATCTTCTCATCAACTGTTACATTTATACTTTCTACAATAGTGTGTGTCCTTTTTGTTGTAGCATCTATAAGCTTTACTCTTAGTAGAATAACCAAGAAAAATTCCCTCATCACATCTTGGGTCAAACTTGCCCAAGTTTTGCTCTTCCCATCTTATGTAACACTTGCTTCCAAAAACCTTGAAGTGCTTTACAGTGGTCGGTCTTCCTTTCCAAAGCTCATATGGAGTCTTGTGATGGTTTACCCTCATTTGAGCCCTAGTGATTATATATATTACTATGTTGATTGCTTCCCTCCAAAATCCATCTGAAATCTTGGACTCATTTAACATAGCTCTAGCCATATTCTCAATAGTCCTATTTTTTCCTTTCAACTACTCCATTTTGTTGAGGAGTTCTTGCAACTGAGTATTCTCTCTTGATTCCATGTTGTTCACAAAAATCTACAAATTCATTTGAGGTAAACTCTCCTCCTTTGTCAGATCTCAAATACTTAATCCTTTTGTCGGTTTCATTTTCGACCCATTCTTTAAATACCTTGAATTTATCAAATGCTTTCGACTTATCTTTTAGGAAAGCTACCCAAGTTCTTCTCGAGTATGAAGTAACTTTCACCTTGAATACTTTGTGTTCGGGAGGACACGACATAGATCAGTATGTATTAGCTTTAATGGCTCTGATGACATATATCCCTTTGATTTGAAACTTGTTCTAGTTTGCTTTCCATGTTGACAAGGTGCACAAATTGTGTTTTGTGGCCTTTTTAGCTTGGGTAAATCTCTGACAGCCTGTTTATTGCTTATGTTGACTATGTTGTCAAAATTCAAATGACCCATTCTTCTATGCCACAACCAACTCTCATATTCTTGTGATAGAAAACACTTTTCCCCTTTAATCTCACTAAGCATATAGAGGTTGTTTGGAGTTCTACTTGCATTTGCAATGACTTTTCTAGTTTCTGACTTTCTTATCTCACATCTATCTGGGTGAAATGTAACCATATGACCTTGATCACAAAGTTGGCTTACACTTAGAAGATTGTGTCTTAACCCTTTGACATATAGTACATTTTCTGTTCTTGTTTTCCCATTATCTAAACTCAGAGTTCCTCTTCCACCAATTTTTGTTGATCCATTATCACCAAAACTTACTGATCCTCTATTAGTTTCTTTGAGTACAAGAAATTTGTCTTTGTCTCCTATCATGTGTCTAGAGCAACCACTATCAAGAAACCATTGTTCTTCTTTATCCTGAGCATGAAGAGTTGTTTGAACTAACATTGATCTAGCCTTTTCATTCCCCTTTTTCTCTTTCCTAGTTGTTGAAGTTGTATTCTTTTTACTAGACTCAGGAAGTACCATTTTGCACCATCTAGCCTTGTGCCCAAAATTATTGCATTTGTAACATATGATATCATTATTCATAAGAGGTGCAAAAGAGTTGAAATTTCTATTGACATCATTTTTCACATAACCAATGCAATGTACAACTCTATGACCATATTTGTTACAAGAAAAGCAATAGCCATGGAAGAAATTATGTAACCTATTTGGATGCCTTTGAGATTGCGGTTGAGTGCTTCTCCTTTTGTGATTAACTCTCATCCATGGTTCTTCTTTGCTTTCTTCCTTCCTGATATCTTTTCCTTTTGGAGTATAAGTTACTTGCTTATCTTTGTTTGAAGTCTCTACTTCTTGAAGACTTGACTCCTCTTTCTATTTTCCAAACTTTATATCTGGTAGTACCTTGGTCTTTTCAACTTCATTCCTTAGATAAACAATTTTGCTTCCAATATTTCACATTTTGTTTCTCTTGCTCTTAATAGATCTGTCATATCCTATTCAATTTTCTTTCCCTCTTCTACCTTTATCTTGAGTTCTATGAGACTCTGTAGAAGTTCTATCCTTGCTTCTTCATCTTCTTGAATTTGATCCTTCAAACTTGAGTTCTTATTTCTAACCTTTTCAAGGTTCCTAAGAGCAGCAAAGAATTCCTCTTTTATGTCAAACATGGTCTCTTCTTCACTCTCTGAAGTCATGTGTGTTTCTGATGGATCTTCCTCCAAGTTGTTAGTCTTTTCATGGAGAGACCCGCTCTGATACCAATTGAAGAACATGTGCTTATACTGAGAGAGGGGGTGAACAATATAAGATAAAACTTTTTGCTTTTCAATCCATATGATAACATCAGTAATATTAAAGTAGTAAACATCACACAAAGCATCACACACATGAGAGACATGATTTAACGTGGTTCACCCAATGTGGGCTACTCCATGGAGAAAATATTCCTTATAAAATTTTCTCAAATAAATTCTCTTGGGAATCCTTTCCCTATTACAATGTTTATGGACCTCTATCCAAAGGAGACACCAATCCCCTAATCAAGTTCATGGATCTCTATCCATAGGAGAACTCCTTCTCCTCTACTCTGGCTGGTGATCTTCTAGAAGAACTACTACCTCCACTACACTGGCTTATGGATCTCTATCCACTGAAGACTCCTACCCTCACTCAGAAGACCTATCTTCACTACCCTAGCTAATGGACCTCTATCCACTAGAGACTATTATCCTCTATACTCTATCACCTCCAAATCTTATTCTCTATACTAAACATAATCCTTCGATCTAGCACAAATCTACTCAATATCTATCTCTAATCTACACTAAACATAGTCCTTTGATCTAGCACAAATCTGCTCAATCTCTATCTCTGATATACACTAAACACAATCCTTTAGTCTAGCACAAATCTGCTCAATATCTATATCTAATCTAGCACAAACCTATCCTCAAATCTACACCAAACTCTATCCTCAAATCTATCCTCAAGCCTTAACACAAAGCTTGACTCAATCACAAATCAACTCTACTAGATCTGCCCCAAACCTTAACCCAAGGTTTGAACAAATCAATCAATCAACTATGCTCTCAAGTCTTCTCAAAGACTTATCTCTAATATGTCCACAAGTCCTCTCAAGAACTTGCCCAATCTGCTCAACAAGTCTTCACTAAGACTTGTCTAAAATATATATTGTAAGCTTCCACAAAATCTTACTTCACTCAACCAATCACTCAATGAAAGCTTAGTCAACAATGCTTATCAAAAAAACTTCACATAACAATGATACTCATGATCTTTCACAAACCCTAGTTCAAGCATATGAAAGCTTACTTCAATATTTCCAACAATGCTTATCAAACAAGGTTTCTAGTATCAACTTTCATTCCAGAAAACCAAACTCAACAATGCTTATCAAACAATCCTTTTCACTCCAACTTAGCATTCACAACATCCAACAATATTCCACTCACAAGGAAGATATGCCCATACCTTTTGTTTGATGAATTTTTGACCTCAAAACCTGTCTCAATCACAATCACTCTCTTTGCCAATCTCAAGGGTTAGATAACAAAAATATGTCCTTAATATTTCCTTTCAAAAATATTTCACCAAGTCAAAATATCAAAAATCAACTATGCCTTATCTCTCCTTTCAAAACAATCTTTATAATATAACTTTATTTCAACAAAAATATCTAACACCCTTGGCACACCTTATTTCTCCTTTTATTAACTTTAACCACTCAAAAATCAAACACAAAAATAAAACTTTGCATACCCTTTTATCTCCCTTGTATAACTCTTTAATCCCTTTTAAATATGCAATTTCCAATTAACAAAACTTTAAGAAATTAAAAAATAATTTCCACCTTTGCAATTTTTGGATGCAACAATCAAACCTTAGCAATGTGAGCGCATACCTTAGTCCAACCCACCAAAAATGCCTCGGTGGGTTTCGAACATGCAAACCCTTCCTCCCAAGCACCTTTGCATAGTGCGCGCCCACCACGTGGGCTATGTGCCTCCATGCAAAGGGAAAGGTACATGCCTTCCCTTTGATCCTTCTCTGATGGCACAATCAAAAACCTCTCCACTTGCAAAAATGAAGACCACGAGACTCGAACCCCTGACCTTGCACCTGCAACGTCTTAGCATAGCCACCGAATGCCAACCGTGCTACCCAGTGCCTTGCAATGTGAAGTGGGCTCCCCACTTATTTGTCCTTTGCTCTGTTTCCTTAAACCTTTCAAAACACATGCACCTGTTTCTCTCCTCTTTGCGCATGAGTGTCTATAGATTTCGATGGATCGCATGGATGATAATTTGAATGAAACTTGCCCCTTCTTATATGCAATATGTCATGTGCTCAAAACATCGGTGACTTTTTCAATTCAATTTTTAATTCGAATTATTTAATATTTGATGCCCTTATAACCCTAACCTTTAGGGTTTATTAAATTAAATTATAAACTAACTTATAATTAATTTAATAACTCTTAGAGTTAATCAAATTAAATTATAAATTAATTTATAATTAAATTATTATAATTAATTTAATCTTTAGGTCTTAACCTTAGACCTTTAATATTATAATAAAATATTATAATATTATTTTTCTTGGGCCTTCCTATTGCTCTTTAGACCTCATCTGACCACCTTGAATATTATAATTAGGGATATTATAATATTATTTTCCTTAGGTCTAGAAGCAATATTTTTCTTGCACTACTTATTGAAACTGACTCTTGACATCCTTCCTTTTGTCCTGCTCACTGAAACTGACTCTTGACATCAATGACAACAAAACCTGCTCATATTTCCAACAAAAATTGTATGTGAGCTTGGTAAATGTTTGATGAAAATATAATTTTTTGTGGATTTTATGATGTTAAAATGAATATGTGATGATAAAAAAATGCATTGATGAATGAATTGCATGATTTTGTGAAATTTTGCATTGGTTTGGAGCATTTTTGAAGAAATTTTGGACAATTTTATGACTTTTGGTTTCAAACAAAAGTTAACCACCCAAATCAATCCATGTTATCACAAAAATAAATGAAATTATGATGTGGATGATTAGAAATATGAATATGGTCATTTTGTGAAAATTTGGACCGTTTTGGTACGTTTTGAAGCTTGTAAGGAAATTTTGTGACTTTTGGTCGCAAGCATAAATCAAGTACCCAAATTGATTTTTGGTTTCATAAAAGATGATATGATGATGAGATGAATGGACGCTCATAAATTTACACCAAAAATCTATCTCAAATCTGCTCCAAGCCTTAACAGAAAGCTTGAACAAATCAACAATAAAACCTGCTCTCAACGTTGTTTCAAGTCTTCACAAGACTTGCTCAAATATGTTCTCAAGCCTTCTTAAAGACTTGCTCAATTCTGTCCTCAAGCCTCCTCAAATATTTGCTCAAATATATCCTCAAGCCTTCTCAAAGACTTGCTCAATTATGTCCTCAAGCCTTCTCAAAGACTTGCTCAATTCTATCCTCAAGCCTTCTCAAATACTTGCTCACTTTCATCCTTAAGCCTTCTCAAAGATTGTTCAAATATTTCCAAAACTTGCATACAAACACAACTTAAATCTCTTTAAAAAACATTTCTTCACATAAACAAATTCTACTTAGAATTCGTGTAACCTCTAGAACATGTAGAGAATAATATGCTCTATCAAAAACTCAATATGTTTCACACTCACAAATATTGTACTCAATTAACCACTTTCTATCTCTTGCGAAATCCATTTCAAATCAAATCAAAACAATGTATTAAAAAACTGGTTTATTCTCCTTGCAAATTTTCCCTCAAAGATCAATCACATCAATGCCCAATTTTCCTTCACAAAATTGATCTCAAACACCTTCACAATTACTATCAATATCTCTCAAATCAATGTTCAAAATATTTCACAAAGATGCACTAACTTGTCTTCAACCCTAGCACAAGTAGTTCACAATATCTAGCTCAAATGTCTCAAACCCTTTCAACAATAGAAGCATAGTTTGTTCTCAAATTCTATCCCAAATATTTCCAACATATTCAATAATGAAACACAAAATCCTCACTCAAATGTTTCTAGCAATACTTCAAACAATCCTTTTCACTCCACCTTATGTTCCAAAACATTCACTTCAATAAAATACTTTAAACAAAGGATGATGTGCCCATACCTCTCAATTTGCTCTTATGAAGATATTTCTTCAAAAACTGTCTCATACACAACTAATTTTCTAATGCCACTTGAAAACAATCATAACATCCTTCCTCAAAATATGCTCATGAGAATATTAATAAAAAACAAGCTCTCTTAATATTTCCTTTCATAAAAAATACACACTCAAAATAAACCACAACAATACCTTATCACTCCTACTTATAACATCCACCTATATCACAATATCACAATTTAATACCCCTAAGTGCATGCCATACATCAAATATCTTCAACTACCTTATTGCTCCTTTTTCTCAAAATATATTTTAATTTAATAAAACATGACCATATTCTAACAATTTCAAAATATCCTCATAATATTAAAAATCAAAGCACTGCCCTTATATCTCCCAAAACCTTAAAAACAAAGCACTTTTAATTACCAAAAACAAAACCTTATAACTCCCTCGTTAAGCGCTTAATCAAATCTCACAAACAAAATAATTATCTTTACCCGTGTCCACCACCGTTGCTACCAAGATTCGAACACTGAACCACACCATACCCACGCTTTAGCACGATCTAGCATGCCAACTGAGATGGGCCCACGACTGGAATAGAAATGCACACCAATGCCAATAT
The DNA here is from genome assembly GCA_028583015.1 of Wollemia nobilis. Lineage (NCBI taxonomy): Eukaryota > Viridiplantae > Streptophyta > Pinopsida > Araucariales > Araucariaceae > Wollemia > Wollemia nobilis. The sequence goes on from JAQPPZ010000019.1 coordinate 11,268,924, forward strand.
GCCTTCCTCCTTTCTCAAATGTGATTAACAAAAACTTCGCTGCCACGAGGAGTCAAAACCGTGACCTGTTCTCTACCACACCTTATGCAGGACCCACCTACCACTAGGGCTACCAGCCCTTATTGAACCACAACGTGTGCCTCCTTGTCCTTATTCGTTACCACTTGCTCGATGAAAAATGTTTTAGATACTTTGCTCTGCACTCCACGATCGATTAAATTTGCGCATTAACATTGGTAACATTTGAAAATGATTTAGCCCCTCCCTTTTATATGCATTCGAAGCATTGCTATGACGTCGGAGAAAACCTTTATTTGTCTTCATTTAAATTTAAAATTTTGCGCCTTGATGATTTCAAATTTAATTTTATATTTAATATAATATTTAACCTTGTGTTAAATATTATATTATTTAACTTTAGTATTTAAACAATACTTTTGCATGGAGTCCTTCGTCAACTTGATTCCTTTTAAAACCTTTGTCCAAAGCACTTTTTCATTTTCCTTTTAATAAGCCCTTTTGGCCTAATTATTATAATATTAAAATATTATAATGTTTTCTCTTAAACTTTTACCTTCAACTTCTTAACCAACCTCTTTGGCTTATAATATAAAATATTATAACCATTTATTTTTACCAATTTTCTTGTAGCAGATTGAACTTTACCTTGCACCAAATACTTGACATCAATGACAACACAACATGCTCAAATTTCCAACATAGGTTAGCATGCTAGCTAGTATGAATACATTTGAATACTTGTTGCAAAGTGGTCTTGGGTTTAATTCATGGGATTTATTTTTCATAATTAATGGTGCTGTTATTCTTTTGGGATTAGTATACCCCTCTCATTCATCTAATGGGGGGTCCCTAAGCTGTCTTGATAACAATATGTTGTGCCCAACTATCTTGGCTAGCCTAAGGCACTTGGTACACTAGAGAGAAATTCAATTCCCTTGGACACCCCATTTGGCTTCTTTTTGTTTTAGTCCAACTATGTAAAGAAAACCATTTTTTTTACATAAATAAGCACTACCATCTAATCAAATCAAACAAAGTGGAAATTCATGATTCATTTGTTTTGTATGTTTGTATATGGGTGGCAATAGTGTGACATGACTCCTCTTATTATTATGCAATAAGTGGTGCATCCTAGTTCACTAATTTTTGCTAAGGCTTGGTGGATTTAGTTTTTCTTTGCTTGGAGGATTAATAGGCTAAACCTTATCAAGAGCACAACTTTTGCATATAATAGCATTCCAAGCCCATTATTTATATCATGTAATTTTTGGGGCTTGCATTGGTGACATCAATTGAAGGACACACTATAATGTTCAAAGTGAGTCTAGATGAGATTGATCCTTTAACACATGTTACGAGCCTAAATGGGTAAAATTACAATACTAGGTCAACACAAATGACTAGTTTATTGATAAGTAAGAATATTTAGTGCATCTTTGCATGCTTAATCAAGGATGATGAAAAAGATCTTGATCATAAGAAAGAGGATGTCCTAGGTCTATTTTTGATGTTGGTTGAATTGAATATATTTTTTATATTAGAGATGAAAGTGATCCCACCAAGGTGAGGACCAAGTTGCAAAATTTGTTTGGAAAGGTTGATGCCATGGAATTAAATAGATTGAAGTTGAAAATCTCTTCTCTCAATGTCTCATATTTTGAAAATGTTGAGGCCTATATTTCATGATTCAAATCTTTACAAGACAAATTGTATCTTAAAGATGAAAAGGGAAGGATGATGCAAAATGTGTATAGATTAGCTTTGTTAATCTCTTTTCACTGTTTTTGATTGTTAGACTAGTGATTAATTTGTTCCTATGTATATGAAAGAACATGTTGCTTTAAACCTTGATGTCCTCTTTTCTCTTTTCATTCAATTTTGGGTTGTTACGAGGAATTATAGTGTTTCTTCTTGGGTATTTGATAATGCAAATAATTTCAAATTAGTGGATGCTAAGGCTCAACAACCTAAGGGTAAGTCTAAGTCTTTAAAGAAGTATAAAACCCCTTGTAAATCCTATAAACAGGAAGGTTATTTTACAAACAAATATTTTATGAGACTACAAAATATTGAGGTAGAGTTTAGGAAGATAGAAGGTAGTCTTTCAATAATGATGGATGCTTATAAGCACATTATCAACTCTATCCACCATGGTTTTTAGTGTCTACGAAGGTGTGTAGGTGGGTTAAAGCCTTAATTATGGCATTGCTAAGATATACTTGTTGCATTTCATATCTTGATGATATGGTTGTGTTGTAATTCACATCCTAATAGGTACTTGTTACTGACCTTTCAATTGATGGATAAGATAACTAAAATAATTCACACCAACTAAGGACTTAGAACAATAGGAAGTGGATTAGACAATCTATGTGGGGAGGCATAGGAAGGGTTGGGTTCTATCTAAAGATCAAGAGTAGAGGTCATCACCTCTAATAAAATATGCTTGTTTGATGTTTTGCTTGAATCCTTGAATGTAAACTTCAACTAGAGAAAATATGAGGCATAAGCATGCCATCCAAAAAATAATATTCCATAAAGTATAATAATAACAACAATAATAATTTTAAAAAATAGCCTAGAGTTTCAAAAGTTGGGTTCCTCAAACTTTATTTTTTTTATACTTCTAAAGGAAACCTTTGTAAAAGGTAGTGGAGGTGGTGTTTTACGGACAATGGAGATAAAGTTATCTTCACCTACCAAGCATCAAATGGACCTTCAATAAAAAAACTGTGTAAAGGCTAGAAAAAATCTTATAGGTATCAAGATGATTAGGGAAAAATCATGGACACATATTTCAATTGACGGGATTCACATATTATTATTATTAATCCTATAAAAAATGATGTGGGGATTAGAACAACAATAATGCTATTCTAGACATCCCTCAAATTTTTATGGACGTAGTATCTTGAAAATACAAACGTATCTACAAAGAAGAAAATGGGGTGCAAATAATTTAGCCAACGGTAAGGTTGACCTTTATCTTACGAACTTAATTTTTTGAAGGTGACTCACCAAGGGAGATTCTTAAAATCAATGGTTGGAGAGAGATTGAAAATATTTTTGATAAGAAGGCAAGTTAGGTATGGTTCGATCGACCTAATATAAAAGGTAATGTTTTGATGTTTTGTAGGGAGCAACCCCTCATAGAGTTACATACAACTCATTAAATAATAGAGTCCCAACGACATGACATTAGATATTTTCATTTTTCAAATCTTTCCATCATGAGTTTATTTTTTGGCAAGATCTTTTATTCAAGGATGCTTGTAAATTAATTGCAAAAAATAATTAATTTTGAGAGTAATTGATCTAAAGTTTTACTTTTATTATGAAAAAAAATAAAAATGATCTTATTTTTCAACATCTTAAATTTACATTTTTTTTTTTGGTAAGTAGTGTTTGTATTTACAGTGGGTTTTAACAAGGATCCCAAAACCTGATTACATAAGCAATGGGCCTAGGGCATCAATCCCTTGAAACTGAACACCAAAACAGAAATCCCGCCCAGCGGTAACAGTAAGCATGAAACAATCCCTCTCAGTGGGAAACAAACAAATAAGAAAGAAAGTAGTTTTGGAGATCCCGCCCAATGGGGAGTAGCCAAAAACCACCATCGAGAAGATCCCGCCCAGCAGGAAGCAAAGAAAAACCGTTAAAATAAAATCCCGCCTTGCGGGAAGCAGTAAAAACCACCACAAACAGTATCGCCTAGCGGGAAGCAGTAGGGAAATCCCGCCATCTGGGAAACCAGCAGAAAAGAAAGGATCCCGCCTCGCGGAAAAACCGACGGATTTGGCGGATCCCTCCCTGTGGAGAAACCATCCCGCCCACCAGGAAAACATTCTGTTCAGCGAGAACCGTCCTGCAAGAAGTCGACAGCCAGCACAGAGAGGATCCATCCCATCGGGAAGCGACCAGAGAGCTGCACCACGATGAACCTGCCCCGGGAAAATAGAAGAGGATCCCGTCCTAGCAAAACAAAAAGAAACAGCAGGTTAAGGGACCAGGGATCCAGGGACTAGGAATCCCGACCGGGAAGAGGAAACAGTCACAGGGATGGGATCCTTAGGAACCAAAACAATGGGATCTATGGTCTGCATGCATAGATCAGACCCCCCCAAGAATGAAACATGCAGCAGAAAAAGGAAACCCAACAGCAGGGACCAAGAATCTCGTCCAAGCACAGAGGTAGCTTCAGGAAACTGGGACTGGGAATGGGAACAACCCAGATAGGGAAAAGCCCCCCCAAGGCCAAACCAGATGCCCAAGGTGTCCACCAAGGAGCAGAACCAGCACGAAGAAGCCTCCACACGGGAATAACAGCAGCCAAGATCCCACCGAGGATTCACAAGCAAAAGGGGGAAAGAGGCCCCCCAGACCACCCCCAAAGCTGTGAGGACCTCAAGGGAGACCCCAAAAAGCTGTCCAAACCCTAAACCATCACCTCCACCGCACCGAGAAACACAGGGGACCAGATCCACGCGAATAACCTGCAAAAAACCTCAGGGGGAAGCCTGAGGGAAAAAGGGAAGGGATCCCCAACCAAACAGGGATCCCTGGGAAGCACCAGTCCGAAAAAACAACCAAGGAAACCCTAGCCGGCTGGGAGGGGCGCAGATAGTGGAGAAGGATCTCCCCCCAGGAGATCATCTGCAAACAACCACTCCCCGGGAGGGATGACCTGGGTTGAGCCAAGGGCTGGGCAGGAACCAGGAGCCATGGGAGGGGGAGCAGGGGAGGGACCATAGCCCTCCCCTCTCTACTTTCTTCCCTCCATCTGCATAGAGCTCTACAGAGGAACCATATCTTAAATTTACATTTAGTCTCATAACAAAATTTTGATTGTTTTTAATTTGGTATTTTAGATTTAATATGAAGTGAATAAGATCACCATAGAGCTCTAATATAGTAATTAAATTTTGGAAAAATACCTTTGATGATGATCTAATGCCCCAAAATGCCCCTTCAACAAAGCCTCCTACGAGTAACACATATCCCAATAACGTTGAGGTCAAAGCAAGTGCTCTCATAGTCATCTTTGATTTGTAAAGAGACCTTGTCATGATCCCTCTCCCCTTATGTTTTGATGTTTTGTTGGCAGCAACCCCTCATAGAGTCACATACAACTCATAAAAAATAGAATCCCAAAGACATGACATTAGATATTATCATTTTTCAAATATTTCAATCATGAGTTTATTTCTTGGCAAGATCTTTTATTTAAGGATGCTTGTAAATTAATTGAAAAATTAATTAATTTTTAAAAATAATTGATCTGAGGTTTTACTTTTATTATGAAAAATTAAAAATAATCTTATTTTTTTAACATCTTAAATTTGCATTTAGCCTCATAACAAAACTTTGATTGTTTTTAATTTGATATATTAGATTTAATACTAAGTGAATAAGATGACCATAGAGCTCTAATACGCTAATTGAATTTTGGAAAAATGCCTTTGATGATGATCTAATGCCCCTAAATACCCCTTCAACCAAGGCTCCAAGAGTAACATATATCCCCATGACCTTGAGGTCAAAGCAAATGCTCTCATAGTCATATTTGGTTTGTAGAGAGACCTTGTCATGATCCCTCTCCCCTTATAATGGGGAGCCTATAATATTTTCTGACTTAAACAAGTCATTTCCTTGACTTTCTCTTGTAACTTTCCTTGATCATTCACAAGAAGTTATAGAGGATACACAAAGATCCTTTTTTTAATGGTTCACCATGGTTATAGTTTATATTGAGGCCAAGACAACTCATTTAGGGCCAAAGTGCCAACTAGTCACACACACTCCACCTTTGTGCCCACCAAGACTTGAATTTGATTCTTCTTCATGGAAGACGATCCATTTTAACCAGTTGAGCTTAGCTCAACAAATAACACAAAGCTCCTTTTAGAGGGAGAAGCGTCATGTTCAAGATAGTTTTGGATTGGAACGGGAATTGTTAGAACAAAATCCATAGTCCTATGCCTAGCACAATCCCTTTTTGCACAAGGATTTGAATGTCCCTAAGCACCCCTTCAACCAAGCTCGCTAAAATATTGTAATGAATACTCTCACAACCTAGAGGTTAGAGCAACCACTCTCATAGTCACCCTTGATTGTAGAGAGGCCTCATATTAACCCCTCGTCTTGGGGAGGCTAGGGCATTTTATGACTTTTGGACAAGTTGTTTCCTTGATTTTCTCTTGAAACTTCCTTAAATTGTTCACAACATATTACAAAGGACACACAAAGCTCCTCATAGAGGAAGTACAATGTTCAATATAGATCTGAATTGGATTGGGACTTGTTAGAACAATATCTCTACTCCCATGACAACCATGATCCCTCCGTGCCACTTTTGTTGCACTAACTACTAAACACTCGTCCAATGTTTGAGGATTTGCCCTGGATTTATGTTTATTTAGTGCACACCTTTATATTTTGTCATTTTAAACCTTCATCAAGATATTGTTTTGGAGGCCGCTTGGCATACCTTCCATTTTAGTAGTTTGAAAGTCTTTAATTTTAAGCTGACTTTCCAATATGAATGTGTCTTAAGGTCATTTCTCCCATGTTTTTTCCCGGAATTTTTCTTTGATTGAGCAACAAAAGATAATTGCCAATTACCTAAAAAGAGGGGGAAAAAATGAAAGATAACTATTCCACCAATTGCTTAAAAACTGGATGGTCAAAGGATGGCAAATAGGTCTGCTGATTTTGTCATGATAGGCTTTAATATTACTTTGATGTAACAAACTTGCTGGTTTTTGGCAGTAATAAATATACTTATGATATGATTTTTACATTCTGCTTCTAACATACTTTTTTACAGTAATAAATATACTTATGATATGATTTTTACATTCTGCTTCTAACATACTTTTTTATATATGTTAGAAGCAGAATGTAAAAATGACATCAGAAGCATATTCACTATTCCACCAAAATCCCTATAGGCCTTGTACCAAGTTCCAATACCAATTTTCAACTTTTCACGTACCCATAGCATAAGGTCCTACGTAGAGTGTGAGTTGAGAATACTCAAAACTGAATACTAAATAGAACTTATCATGGATAGGAAGGGAGACCTACATAATAACCTAATTTTTTTTCTATTGGAGTGTTCTTCCTAGATAATTACATCCAAGAGCATTTAAGCATCCTATAACAACTCTAAATTAGATAGAGCATCTATAAATCCCTGTAACACTTATAAATTACAGTATCCAGATAAGTTGGCTAGCCTCCACAAGACACACAAGCACATCTAAGTGCTGACCACTGGAGTAGCCAGAAGTATTAATTATTAAATGAAAAGAATGTCAACCATTGCATAAGCGAGAACTACTTCATGAATGAATGTCAAGAGTCCAATAAGATCACCTTTGCAAGCATTTGCACAGAAGCAAGCCCTATCCAGGACCTATGTTCCTTACCCAGTCAAAATGCTTGGAATTGCAAATAGAATTTTCTAGAGATTGAATGTTCATAGACGCCATGTTATCCCAGGTTCTATGACCATAATGCAGAAAACATAATTGAAGAAAATGGTAGAAGTTGCAAACAACAGTTCAATATTCATATGATTGAATTTGCATTTTTGGGATTGAGAGAACTTGTCATGACTCATAACACTGTCAATCCAAATATAAATACAAAGTTTGAAGATCCTGCAGCACAAGAATTGCACATGGCAGGCTCCATTGTAACATGTATAAAAGAGCTTATAAACAAGAAAGATTTAGGACTAATCTGAAGTCTTAAGACATCTACTTGTGAACATAGAACTAGAAGCTCTATTTAATCCTAAATTGGAAAACAGCAATCCAATACCAATATGCCTAACAACTTTTGCTTGAATGCTTCTCCACTATATCAATAGACTCAAAATGCATCTATGAGTGTGTGTTTAATTCGGAGTTTAGGAGCAATCCAGATAACAACACATCAAATTACAGAATCTAGCATTGCTTACACAAGCATTTTTGGTGGGGGGCTGCTTTCCTGCGATGAAGGATTGGACCTCTGTTGATGCAACAATCGAAGATCAAGGACTGTTTTTCTTCTGGGTTTGGCCTCTTGTAGCATCGTAACAACATCTCTCATTGAAGGCCGGTCTCCTGGAGACCTGCTAGTGCAGAGTAGAGCGACTCTGAGGACTAACATCATCTCTTCTTGGACTGAGGAACATGAAGCTCCAACATTTTGATCTAAGACCTCTCTGATGCCTTCCTTGGTCTGGATTTTTGATTTAACCCAGTCTACAATGTTGAGGGCATCTCCGAATTCTGGTTCCACAGGCCTTCTCCCTGTTAGGAGCTCAAGGAGAACCACCCCAAAACTGTATATGTCACTCTTCTCATGGACCTGAAGTGTATAGGCATATTCTGCAGAAACCAAAAGTTTCACTTACAATCTAAAGAAAAAGAGTTCAAAAAAATTCACAATGCCATGAACAATATCATTACGTGTTTCTGTAAAGAAGGTGGTTTTTGTAAGATCACTATGCTTGTAAACTGTAATTGTAACATTGGGAATCGGAAGACTATCTTCACTCTCCGTACATATATAACTAGTTCACTACTCGGTATGATTATCTCAGAATAAGAGGGTACAAATTTCCAAAGCCTATACCAAGGTGAAGATAAAGGTAACTTGTAGGTCCTAGTCTAGCTGGAGCTATATGAGACCTTTGGAGTAACAAGGGAGTCTTTCGTTGCTTTAATATATCTTGTTTCAAATTTTCACCATCTTTAGTTTAGTCCCTTTGACAAAGCTCATGCTAAATTGGGCCCTGTCAATCCATGTAGAACCATATCAAAAGGAAAATACTATCCAAGCTAGATGAACAGCCCAAAAATGCGCTAAGGAATGAAAAGTCAACTTAGAAAAATCTAGTAACACCCATCTGATTTGATTAGATTCCGAGCGGGCTAGTCTCAGGAGCAAAGTGTTAACACATGCTTAGTAGGACACCTATAGAGAATGGCAAATCCTCATATTAGAAAAACAGCAGATTACAAGATCCCCAATTCCCTTTTTGTATGCAAAGAAATGTTGATCCTAAATCATCAGTGCACCCTTACCACATAGAAATTTTTAGAACTAAAATCCTTTATATGCATTTGCATATCTAAACAACCACTTTGACCATCCAAATTTAAGATGTATCAATGCCGGTTGTTTCCAGAGGGAAACTCAACTCATGCTACTATCAGAAACAAGATTTCAAACCATGTAAAATAAGTTAGTAGTTCTGATTACTAATGCATATGTTAGAAACCACTTTACCTGGTGCAATATAGCCATAGGAGCCTGCAATGACAGACATGGACTCTGTATCAGTTTGAATAAGCTTTGCAACACCAAAATCAGCAACTCTTGCCTCCATGTTTGCATCGAGCAATATATTGCTAGGTTTCACATCTCTGTGTACAATAACAGGATAACAATCCTGATGGAGATAACACAAGCCTTGAGCCACTCCAACTGCTATCTTATATCTTGTCATCCAGTCCGCAAGCATGTTTGCTTCCTTGTTTCCATGCAAAAGATCAGCCAAGCTTCCATTAGGCATGTATTCATAAAGAAGAAGAGTGTTTTCATTGTTGGAACAACAGCCTAACAGTCTAACTATATTCCTGTGTCTAACATGGCCTAGGACATCAACTTCTGCTAATACCCCTCTTTTTCGCCTGCCTCCTTCTTTTTGAACCTTCCACAGCTTCTTCACAGCTATGACTTCACCTCCTGGCATTTCAGCCCTGTAAACAGTACCAGCTGATCCCATTCCAATTATGTTGGTGTTCTTTAAGCACTCCAAAACATCTTCTACTGTAAAGTTGAGCCTCTGGAAGGCTGTCATTTTCCATGGACCTTCATAACGTTCTTCTCTCATATATCTATCACCACAAAAGTACCACTTATAATGCTTGTAAAAACACCTTGTGCCAACTATAAGAACAAATACAGCAAGTGCAAAGACCCCTCCCATTACCCACACAACAAGACCTGGTTTGTTGGTGGCTCGAGTGTTATATGAGTAAGAAGGGGGGTAAAAGTCGTTTGAATTCAGGCATGGAGAATCCCTTAGCACTCCACCACAGAGACCTTGGTTTCCTGCAAAGACACTCACACTAATGTTTTTGAAAACCCCATCTGAAGGAATAGGCCCTGAGAGATGATTGAACGAGACATTGAAAAACTCCAAAGTATTGCAATTTTCAAATCTTCCTGGAATCATTCCAGTGAGAGCATTATGGGAGAGATCAATTTCACTAATACCAGGAAGACTTGCTAGCTCAGGGGGGATCACTCCAGTCAACTCATTTTGGTTCAATTCTATGGTCAAGAGCTTTTGGCAATTGACAATATTTTCAGGGATACTACCACAGAACCTATTCCCCTGTAATTCAAGCTTGTATACCATATTGCAATTTTGAAAAGAAGGAAGTTTGCCTGATAAATTTGAGTAAGCTGCTGAGAGTATTTGTAGGCTTGGAGAAGCCCAGATCTTTGGAGGAAGGAAACCTTGCAGAGAATTATAAGAAACATTGATGTACTGCAATCTAGGTGCAGTGCAGAGATCAAAAGGCAGATGCCCACTAAGGTTATTCCTAGAAAAGTCCATGTAGGTGAAGTTTTTAAGCCTTCCGAAGCCAGAAGGAATTGGACCAGTCAGATTGTTTCCAAAGATCCTGATCCTCCATAGAGTTGAACAACGTGTAAGACTAGATGGGATTTCTCCTGTGAAGTGGTTGGAGAATAGTATAAGCTTGTATAACTTGTTGCCTGCACAGAGATCAGGTGGAATAGGTCCAGTCAATTTATTAGATGAAGCATCAAACCATTCTAGGCTAGAATTCCTACCCAACTGCTCTGGGAGGCTGCCTGTGAAAGAGTTGTTCCAGATAAGGAAAACTTTCAACTTTGGTAAATCACCAATGCCCTTGGGTATGCTTCCACTGAGGCTGTTATACATCAAGCTTAGTAATGTCAGCCCTCTCAGCATTGAAAACTCGTTTGGAATGGGTCCTGTGAGCTTGTTAACAGACAAGTCCAAGGCCTCCAAGCTGGTCAGATTGCCCAATTGCCATGGGATAGATCCATTTAGATTGTTTTTGAACAGAAACATTGAACGTAGCCTCTGTAACTTGCTCAATTCAACAGGTAACGAACCAGACAGGTTGGCCGCTGCAATGTCCATGTACTCCAGCCTTGACATGTTGCCAAACTGCCAAGGAATCCCTCCAATGTAAACATTGTATCCAATCTCCATGTGTCTGAGCCTTTGCAGCCTACCTAGCTCAGGCGGCATTGGGCCTGTAATCATATTGCCTGCCAAGTGCAGATACTGCAGCCTATGGAATTCACCATATTGCTTGGGGACGTTTCCACTGAAGTAGCTTCCACCAAGGTTCAGGCTTTGCAGTTCATGAAGCTCCACAAACTCCAATGGCAAAACCCCCGTAAAAGAGTTGCTGAAAGCATTGAAATTGATCAAGTTTTTCAGCCTAGAAACACCTTTTGGGAAGGACCCATTGAAGGAGTTATGATCGATGTCAAGGCTTCTGAGCTTGGTCAGGTTGAAGATGGCTTCTGGGAATGGCCCACCAAAGAGGTTGTTGCTGAGATTCAAACTGACAATGTGGGAAAGCTCTTGGATTTCTTGTGAGATTGTGCCACTGAGGTTCTTGCCTGAGAGGTCAAGTGTGACCACCCTGGACATGTTGTTACACCTGACGCCACTCCAAGCACAAGGAGACACAACAGACGTGTTCTTAAATGTATCCTGCCAGTCTGAGAGGCAGCCTAAGGTGTCTATAATGCCAGCTTTCAGTGTCAAAAGTGCATGAACCTCCTCAGACATTGGATTCCCACACACAAAACCTGAAGGACAAATGTAATGAAAGAATACTAAGAATTGAGTGATCCAACACACCTTGTTTTTCGCCTTGAGACCCATTTCCCCCCTGGTTATTGCTTTTGTCCCGTTCCTCCTCAACTCTGGAAATAGCTTCTCACAAATACCCAGCTTCCGTGACTACACCACCCTCATTCCCAAGCACCCCCTTCATCAACCACTTCTCTTTGCCCCTCCATACTCATCACACTAGCATATACTCACGGGATAGATGCCATACTGCAAATTACAAACACAACTTCCACTGGATCTCATCAACAATCCCCACTTCATCACAACCATCTCCTTGGTCCCTGCCCACACTTTTCACACTCATGAGGCCAACACATACTTATTGTATATACCACAGTGCAAATTACAAACAACACTCCCACATTCTCTTTTCAACTATACCCACTTCGACCCAGCCATTCTCTTCATCCCTGCTGCACCACCCGCATATACTCTTTGTATATACCATATGGAAATAAACAAACACACTCTCACTCGGCCTTCTGAGCAATACCCATTTCATCCCTCCTGCACCACCTATGTCCTACAATATATATCCCTTGTATATACCCCATAACATCATATCACAACACTTCATGATGCACCTGATATTCTGCTCATTTTTTTCCAACCCAAATCATGATAACACCGCCCTGCATCTTCCACCACAATTCCCACCCGTTATACACCCGCAACAACGACACCATCATTATTTTTTCACCCGTATACTCACTGTATATACCACCTCCAATACCTCTATGCAGCAACCCCCACCATCCTACTCATGCCTAAAACATTTTACGTAAAAAGTCTGATACCCACTGCATATACACCACGCTTTCCACTACCAGTCAGTAAAGCTATAACCAGCATGCTCCATTAGACAGACAGATACTCATTGTGTATATCACTTCAGTGCACTCTACAGTTGCTAGAACCCCATTTACACCGAAACCAAGGTTAGAATCCCATTCCTCGTCAAACCTGCACCTTTTGACTCCATCCCATAAAGATGTACATAAACATTGTATATACTGCAGGGTGTACTATATCAAATTATAAACCTCGTCTACTGCGAATATTTGAAGTTCGAGCGCTCGCGACATAATACATACATCGGACCAATGCGTACTTAGATTATGTTTATTATCGTTTGTCACCGATAGAGCAAAGCCCCAAATTTAGGAATAAATTTATGTACAGTTGAATGACTGCTAAAGTTGGCGGTCAAAATGGCTAGTTGATTATTAACAAAAGGAAGACTAATTCTTAGCTTTGACACCTAGCCTTGTTAGACCCTAACAGATAGTTTGGTTGGTAGTCACAATGTTTGTAGGTGGGTTGTCGAACATATTTTTATTGATTTCATTTTTATTCAACAAACTATTATAAATAAAATTTATTAAAAAACAAATAAAAATTTATTATTTCAAGATTGTTGAAGTGACGCTATATTTTTTTTTTTGTTAGAACTTATAAGAATAAGTGATATAAATTATTTTGAAAAATAAAGTTATATATGTAAAAGAATTATAGTATTCATTTTGATAATAAGAGCAATCTTCAACTATTGACTATGTAATGATTTAGAGAATATAGGTAGCATTAGATATGGAGTATGTTCATGATGTTTTCAAAGCTTAATTGTTGGAGTGATGCTATAAATTTGGTTATGATATATATATATATATATAATTTTAGAAGATAGTTATATATGAGAATGATAATATTCATTTATTTTGATAGAAAGAGCAATCTTTAACTATAGATTATCTAATGATTTAGAGGATATAGTTAGTATTAGATGGGGAGTATGTTTGTGGGTTTTCAAAGCTTATAAGTAATTGTTGTTATTGATCATTGTGTAATTTATTAATGCAAATTATTTAATGATTTAAAGGATATAGTTAATATTAGATGAAAAGTATATTTAAAGTTTTTTTTAGGTAAAAGGTGAGGGTTTTGAAAGGATCCCACAACCTTGTACATAGAGTTTCAAAAGGAGTAAGTCAATCGTCAAAACTTACAATCTTCAATCTAGCACAAAGGTAGGCTCAACAAAAAAGTTGTTGGAAGAAAAAATAATCAAACTTACATTCTCATCCAATGGCAGCACAATAATTTGAACACAAAATCAAAATTATCTTCATCTCGCTTAGCGGGGGACCAACCAACCAACAGTGCCATCAAACCTTAACAACTAGGACTCAGGGTATCAACGATTCATCTCCGAGGCATAAAAAACTTAGGCCTCTACACTTCCACAGAAACAAAATTTGTTCTTCCCTGAGAACACCATTGGGACGTGAGCATAGAAGAAGGATTTGAACTTTGGATCACCCGTTCAACCAACTCAATAGAAACCAGTCATCGAAAATGAAGACTAAAATTTGTGAAGACTAAAACCCCATAGATCTTGTTAGATTCCAACCATCCTTTGAACTCCAGAGAACAACTCATACCAAACCTCCATCTCAGAAAAAAAATAGGGACCATGGAGCAAGGTTTTGAAAAGGACCCAAAACCTTGGGATCTGTGGGTTAAAACCCCATAGACAACCTGCGAGAAAAAACCCCCTACCCTAATGGGTTCTAATCCTACTGGTATGCAAAAGAATAGAAGACCCCCAATGAATGAACCCATCAACAAAACCCGGTCAAACACTGCCCTTGGACCGAAAAAGCTCTCGTCCACTGCCCAACCAAAATAACAATAGTGTTTTGGAAAAAGTTGGACCAAGGGACTCTGGTACTAACATTAGGTCACCGCGAGGCACAAAATATGTTTCACCACCGCCTAGCTAGTTGCACAATAGTGGATTGGAAAAAACTGGAATAGGGGACTCTGGCACCACCACAGAGTCCCCGCCAAGCACGAGAAAAGCTTTGTCACCAGCAACGATCAGATCAATAGACAGAGATCTCTCTTGCAAAAATTCCAAGAAATACAACCATGGTCCTACCCCTATGAGATCCCCTTCCATTGGCTCCTCTACCAATCCACTCTACACCCAAAATCCATAAGGGTCAAATCTTCCCAACCTAAAATGCAATCTTGATCGTGTTATCTTCATCTGCACCTGTTGGGCTCCTCTGAAACCCTAACTCCCTCCCAAAAAAATCTAATACACTAAGACGTGAGTATTCACATGGTTTTTAAAGCTTATAAGTGATTGTTGTTATTGGTTATCACGTAGTATATTAATGTAAATTTATATTATAGTTAGATGTTTTTTTTGTTAATTGGTTAGACTTTTAAATTTTTAAAGAGAAGATTTAAGTTTAAATTTAAGCAAATGATAAATGTATAACTGTTAAGTTGTTGTAATATCATTACTATTTATTATATAACAATAATATAATACGAAATTATATTATAATTAATAATCAAAATACATTAGTTCAATTAACTAGATTCTTCAACTTTCAAATTTTCAAAGAGGAAACTTGAAGTTCAAATTTAAACAAATAATACATGTATAATTGTTAAGTTGTTATAATTCCATTATAACATTATAATATAATAAAGATGAGAAAACTTTAATTGCACGTAACGTAACTTATTGAAAAACAATAATAATGAATAAATTTAAGTTTTTTAAAATAAAAAATTAAAAGAGTATTAAACAAACTAAGATCAAATCTTTAAAAAATGTAAGTGTTGTGAAAATTGAAGTTTGAAGCTTTTATTTATTTATATATATAATTGTCTCATTAAAATACTAGACATAATTTATTAAAATATGATAATAGTTGATTTTAAAAATGAAAAGGTAGTTAGTAATATTAATTGTCTAAGTATGTTGTATACTTGCTTTTATTTTTTAATTGGATGCATTATAAAGTTAAACCATTGCAGGTATCAATAGAACGTTGAAGTCTGATAATGAAATTGTTTGCTTACATAAAATTGATTGAGTTTTAATATTCATATATATTTGGTAATAATATAATTTATAATATTGTTATATGGTTAGTTCAATTATCATAGCAAAGTGAGTTGAGTTTTTCTAAATTTCATATAATTAGTTTTTTTTGTTTTTTAATAAATTTAATTTTTTTATACAAGGAACATTGCATTTTTAAGGTTTGCATTCTTAAGATTTTTGAATGCTTGTTTCTATGAAAGAGGAGATGTAAAATATCATTGACAATGACAAATGATTGTGAATTTAGGTTTTAAGAGGAGATGTAAGATATCTTTATATATAGAGAGAGGTGATATTAGTTTTTGTAAGAGTTTTTACTTGTTTGTATTTACGACATGTTTTTAATAAGTGATTATAAATCTATGTTGTGTGAATGCTTTGTATAGTAGTTATTTTATAATATTAATTAACATGTTTATTATTGTTTTTAAGATGTGATTGAGTTAGTTGTTGCTTTCGTCATTTTGTTTTTGCATTGATAATGATGTTTGCTTTTCCTCTTGATATATAGGATGATATGTTTATGTGTAGTTTCTTTTCAATTTGTTTGTAAGTACAACATGGACTAGCATTTCCGCTCTTAATTTTATTATGTAGTTGTATTAGTTGTTGTCTTTGACATATTATTTTTGCATAGATAATGATATTTATTGATGTATTTATCTATTTCCTAGTCTAAGGGATAATATGTGTATTTTTAGTTTCAATTGTGTAATAAATTTTAGTTGTAAATTATATGCACTTATAATGTTATATTAAAATAGGTTGGAAGAAGGTCCAGATAGAACTCACAAGTCATGATCCACCATCTAAAGAATCCAAGGGAGAATAGGAAGCTTGACTAGAGACCAAGGAAAATCATAGAGAAGATTCATATGGTATATGCAAGATTTTTGTCTATGGAATACAATCACATCCCTAGAGAATAAAATTGAGTTGCAAATTTGATGGTCAACTGGGATCTTGACAAAGGCAACCTCACTTGTTATGGCTATCCCCTAGATGGTGGGCAATATGTACCAAGAAAGATCTTCTTTCTATCCTATCTCTTGATGGTAGTAACATTAGATGTATTTAGTTTTATAATTCACCATATTAGGTTGTTCCTATTACACATGAGTTACTATAGCAGATCAGTTGATAAAGAATGTAGTACTACATCATCTGCTAAATCCTGGATCAAAAGCCTCTATACATAGAAGCATCTACAAATTAAAAAATGTATGTGGTCTTAGTTAGTTATATTATATATATGTAGATACTCGATAGTCTAATATTAAGCAAGGTGTGTATATGATATGGATAAATTTGCTAGACTTACATAAGGGGTATAAACATGTACACACTTGATCTCAAATAGAGGGTATATTCACTCAATGCATTATGTTGAAACAAGGAGTTATTCACACTTAATTAGACACAAAGTGTACACAATACTCAATACATTGGTCTCAACCATGAGCTAAGTTATTCATTGAATATAGTAATTTCAACTAGGAGGTATACAAACATAAACTAACTTTATTTTTATAATACTAGCTAGTTGTAGTAGTTGGGCATATACATTGTTCTCATGGAGTCAATAAGTTTGATTTATGCAATGGGTACATACTTAGTAGGCTAACTTTAGGAATAGGTGATAAGACTAGGATTTCATGAGCTTGAAAACTCACCTCGCATACCACCAAATAAGTTGGGAATTGAGACATTAATATCATGGCAAGTTAAAGGTATGTGTTATGACCTTAATGAAGAGAGCTTTAAGGTTTAAGTGTAAAATACCCATAAGAATATTGCAAGATACTTGCATCTCATAAAAGTACATGTTAAAAAATGAAAAGTTGTAATGCAAGAGTGAAGAGAATATGTCCCTTCCAACTCCACATTTCCATCACTTAATTATTTTAGAGGGGCAAGAAGCCAACACATAAGCTAATATTATCTCATGAGACCTATTACTACCTTCATCATTTTCTCCTCTAGTAGTTCTACTATGCATAGAGAAAATGATGGCATCCAATTCCACAATGAAATATTTGAATGATAAAGAGGCAATTGAAGAATTATTTTGAAGAGAAATATGAGAGCTAGATGAAAAGTTGTAGTTGGATTTATCTCCATCTATCAAAATTAATTTTTATTGGCTATTTGGATGGTAAAATTTTAATAGATAAAAATGATGTGCTCATGCTAAAGAAGCCTTATAAATTAACTTGAGACTAGGAATGCATCCATATGTACAAGAAAGAGGTAGATCTTTTTTAAAAGAAGAGTATAATAACCATTACTACCAACCTCGTATATGTCATGTTGCTTATCTATAATTTAGGAAACCACGTAAGGTTGTTAGCTCAACGAAAATATTTTTTTTTAAGATGTAAGGCTTTATATGCTTTTAATTGTAAAAAATAAATAATATAAATCAAATGTAAGATTTGATAAAAGACTCTCATTATTGCTATGAATTTTTTGGTAAAAAAAAAGAAAGATCATATATATAATATATATATATATATATATATATATATATATATATATATATATATATATGATATTATGGAATGTATGTACCTTAAAAACAATAGAAGAGTTTGCTTAGTTACTACTACCTTTAAAATCAAATACAATAAAAAAGTTCAAAATAATTTACTTTCTATTTGGAATTTAAGGTACACATATTTTTACTATCTAATTAATAATTTTTTTCATGTTTATATTATTTTTTTAATTTATAAAACCCTTTCTTTGTTCATGTATGTATATCTTAATTTGAAAAAAAAAATCTCTAAATAAAACTATAATTTAATATAAAATTGTGATAACATGATATTATAAATCTCTATTACTAATATAATTTTATTTTAACTATAAACAATAAAACAAGTTAACTTTAGAAATTATAAGTAAATATACATATGAACGTTCATTATGTTGCAATTTATTATGTATTACACTCTACATGCATATTACCAGATTAGTTAAGATTGAACTAAAAATAATATTAGAAAACTATATTTAAGTAGTTAAATGAATTGAAATTTCAATCATAAGAACACTTTGTATGTTTTTTTAGATAAATATTTTTTATTTTTAAGGGTGAAGGAATCAAAATTGAATATTAAAATGAATCATTTTTTAAAATGAGTTTGTAGAGGTTTTTACAAGGGGTTCTATTCCCCTCATATTAGTATATTAAGTGGCGTTTGAACCTTTCAAAGAGAGGTCAAAGCCCTTACAACTATAGTAAGCTTGTAGCTATACATGAACAAAAGCTATAAATAATAAATTCATAGGCTATTAAGCTCGTAAGCATCGTAATTCATAGGCTATTAATTCTTAGGCTCGTAAGCATCGTCGTTGCTTCAACTTGGTGATTTGTGGTAGTTCCTAGATCCTCAACATAGGTTTTTATGACAATATTTTACTATTATTATTTAAAAAAAAATAAGCTTGTAACTATAAATGAACAAAAGCTTGTAGCTATAAATGAAAAAAAGCTATAAATAATTAGTCCATATGCTATTAATCTCGCAAGCATCATAGGCTCGTAAGCATCGTCTTTGCTTCATTTGTGGTAATTCTTAGATCCTCAGCATAGGTTTTTATGACAATATTTTACTATTATTATTTTAAAAAGTTTTAAAAGGGTCATCCCCTTTTACACGAAAAATGAGTTAAAAATTAAAAAGACCTCAAGACAACAAAAAAGTTATAATTTTTTTTTTTCTCAATAAGTTTACATGGGTTCTACAAGGGGTTTGAACCTTGGACCTCTCAAAGAGAGGCCAAAGCCCCTAGCACTAAGTAAGCTTGCAACTCAAAAACAAGTCACCAACCAACTTGTTTGTTATGAAAATTATATATATATATATATATATATATATATATATATATATATATATATATATATATATTTATATATATATTTTTTTTTTTTTTTTACACAAGCTCACTTACACTAAGGTCATGGCTTGAACCTAAATCTCTAAAAGAAAACCCAAAACCCTAACCACTAAGATACTTCATAAAAAAATTAATAAATTTTTAAATATATATATATATAAATAATTTTAGTATAATTTTGAAATTTAAAGTTAAAAAAAAACAATACCATGATCATCAAACTAACAAGATTAATCCCTCTAAGAATGTGAGGATAAATAATGTGAAAACCAAAAGGACATAAATTTAGAGGATGTTGTTTATACCATGATCATCAAACTAAAATGATTAATCCTCAATAGAATATTGAAATAAATAATGTGAAAACCAAAGGATATAATGATTAATCCTCAATAGAATATTGAAATAAATAATGTGAAAACCAAAGGATATAAGTTTAGAGAGGATGTTGTTTTCTTTGTGTGTAATATGACACTTAGTCTTTGCGTTGCTATAATTTAGTGACCACTACTCCACCATGTATTCCAACGAAACCCAATGGCAAGATAAAATATATATCCTTACATGGAGGCATTACTTTGATTTATTTGTTTAGATCTTACCATGTTTAGCAGATTGTTCATTGTATATAATTGAATTTAATATGGACCATTGTTAACCTTCTTCAAGGCATCCATTAATGGAGTTGTTGGCTTAACCTCTTAGAATAAGTCATCTTAAGTTTAAGAAACCAATCAACATATAAAATGATAATCCACTTATTGAACCACTTGGGTAACGCTTTAAGTTTAAATTTTGATAAACATTACAAGGATCTTAATATAATATAAATTAGATTTTTTATTTTTATTTATTTAATTAAAAAATAATAATTTATAAAGGGTTATATTTTTAATTTTTTAAGTATATATATAAAGAATTTGAAATATTATATTAAAACAAGAATATTTACAAGTTGTACGAGATTACTTTTAGCCTTAGCTAGTAAGAGAATTTATTTCTTTCTTTTAACTTTTCAACAAACTTCTATAACTTAAAAGCTCAAGATCCTAAGAACTAATTACTTTTGGTTGCAACATTAAAAAGAGATCTCTAAAAACAAGATTTGCATTGTCCAGCTTTTATGGCCGCCACAATATTTTCTACGTTGTCTGCTTTGGAAGCCACCACACAGATCTTCGTGTAATTTTTGTGCAATCTTTGCACTCTTTACGCAGTCCTCCCCTATAACCACCATGTCACGATCATTTTAAACCTTTTACGCCGTTGAAAGCACCTAAAAAGGGACAAGAGTTCAGTCCGACGAGACCCGAGATATGAACCTTGGACCTCCAGCTATTTATTATATTAGAATTGATTTTTAACTTTATATTTTTGATAAATTTATCTATAATTTAGTGGCATCCCTTTTGGAATGTTTTCCACACATTAAAAAAAATTTATTTATAATTTAATATTTGAATTTTTTATTTTTTATTTTAAACTATGACTTTCTTTTAAACAAGGTATGTTGTATTTTTGGTTAACATTGAATTTCAAACAATAAAGTTATCACTATAAATTTAATGTAGTTTGTTTAAAATAAATAAAACAAAAACAATAATGATGAATACTTTTATGATTTGTTAAAATGTCAATAAGATTTATTTCATAACTTATAAGAATAATAATATGTTTTTTAATTAGTTATTTAGGATTAAAATGAATTTCAATTGTATTATATAATGACTTATAGTTTAGTTATTATGCATATATCTCTTGATAAGATTTAAACATAAACTTTCAATTTTTCATATGGTTAAACTTTTTATTATAGTTTTTGTGGTTGCATTTATCCATCAAAGAGGAAATTCAAAGTTTAACGTGATGTTTTGAAAATATTACTCTACTAAGATGTAATAGGTATACAATATTTGTATTTGCAAAAAAAAATGATGCTTAATTCTAAATATTTGTATTTGCAAAGAAAATTGAAGAAGATCAAAAAGTTAAAAATAAAAAGTTTAAACTTTTTATGAAAGAAAATGTAGGTATCTAAATATAACAACTTAATGGAGATGATTGTTGGTCTTCGCGAAAGGGGTGTAAACATTAGGTGTAGTCAAGTGATGGAACAAAGTGACAAATTTGGCTACAATCTTTGCAAAAGGGATGCAAACACTAGGTGAAGTCAAGCATTGAAGGAAGAGGGTTGTTCGTAATCTGTCTCTTTCATCTATAAGAAAGTCTCTTTGATCAGAAGAAATATCTCTCAAGGATCTTTGGATTCATGGGTGGATAAACCTCTGTCCTTTATCAAGATTTTGAAAGATGAATTTAGGTTGGATCTGATTGATCATGAAGCCCAAAAAATATCTACAAACTCAAGGGCAAAAAACCAGGCATAGAGGAGCTCAAAGGATACATTAAATATTGGTGGACCAGTACATAATTCCAAGTAACTCTCCTACCCAAAAAAATATTTTATGTTTCATTTTCTAATTTAGCGGATAGAGATAGGGTAATGGATTATAGATATAATTGATTTTTTGGACAAAGGGGTGTTTATATAAGACCTTGGACTCCTAGTTTCAACCCCTTTACAAAAGAAGTTAATGGCTTCCTAACCTGGGTGAATCTTTATGCTCTCATTGTGGAGATTTGGGGAGAGAAGATATTCACCAAAATTAGAAATGTCATTGGTGCATTCCAATATAATGCCCAAATAAAAGAAAATTTGTCCAATAAACTTAATATGAGTAAAGCAAAATTGGTTGTTTGGATGGATGTTTTTGGACCTCAATCCATTATATCTCCTCAAGCAAAGGGGAATGGATCCAAAATATTGAATATGAAAACTTCTTCCTAAGATGTTATGATTGTCAGCAATATGGCCACCTAAAGAAGAGATGTCCATCATTTGATCATGCTCTAATTCCTACTTGGTGGAGGAGAAGGTCATGCATGCATGCAAATGATTCAAAACCTTCAAATGTATCAGTTCAAAAGAAATAAGCTCATCCTCTAGATTTTGAAATGTATCAGTTCAAAAGAAAGAAGCTCATCCTCTAGATGCACCAATTGTCCAACAAGAATCATGCAAACAACAAAAGACTCAACCCCAAAAGGAGAATTTGAATTAGATCATTAATAAAATCCAAATGGTTACTAAAGACCATCCAAACGGTTCCATGGAAAATATTAGCACCTTAGATGGTATTCTTGAAGCTAATTATGAAACAAATGGTGGCAGTCAGTTTTTTGAAAATGAAGATACTACAAAATGTATTACAATTAGATTTACCTCAATAGCTTGAAGTGCAAAATTGCATTCTTGCCACTCTAAAGAATATTTTTTAAAAATTAAATAATCATAAATTATATTTTTTTCATCAAAAATGTATATCAAAAGGTTAATAGAAAAATAATAAATATGATACATTTATATAAATATAATTTGAATTCATATTGATACTATTTAATAAATATTTTTGTAATAAAATACCCTAATATAATTCACTATAATATTATAAATAGTTCCTTAAAGTAAATATGAGCCTCTTTCAAATATTTATAACCAATTAAAAAAATATTCATTGTAAGTCCATGGTCATATTAACCATTTAAAAAAAATGAACTTTTAAAATTTTGTTTAATTTTATAATAATTATATATTAATTAGTTAATCAAGTGATATTAGCTCAACCGGTTAGATTCCTCAACATTTTAAGGATAGCTTTGTTATAATACCATTATGTGGTGACGGTGAAATATGGTTGAGGCTTGTTTCAATCTCATATAACCCATTAAAAAATATGTATAAAAAAAACTAGTCAAATTTACAAATATTTTATAATGATAAGTACAAGTGAATGGGTTTAATCATAAAAATTTTGGAATTGTCTAAGGTTTAGATTCATACACTAAATACAATTAAGATGTAGCACACTAATTCACAAAGAAAATGTGGATGGATAGAAAATTACACCTTAAAGCCTATGCTAAGTAAAGCCATTAAACTAGAATTATCAAACAATATATTAGATATAGGTGATTAAATGTGTAGTCTAAAGGTGTTCCAATTTTAGAAAGGAGGTTTAAGGTTTAAATTCGAAAGAGGAAAATGTAGAGTTGCATATTATGTTTCCATAAACTATAATATAATTAAGATATAGTGCACTAATTCAAAAAAAAAAAAAAAAAAATATATATATATATATATATATATATATATATATATATATATATATGTATGTATGTATGTATGTATGTATGTGGATGATAGAAAATTAAAGTCTATGCTAAGTAAAGCCAAATTATAATTATCAAACAATATATTAGATATAGCTCATTAAATGTGTAGTCGGAAGTTGTTCCAATTTTAGAAAGGAGGTCTAAGTTTTAAATTCGAAAGAGGAAAAGGTAGAGTTGCATATTATGTTTCCGTAAACTACCATATAATTAATATATAGTGCACTAATTCAAAAAAAAAAAAAAAGTTTATGCTTAGTAAAACCATTAAATTAGAATTATCAAACAAAATTAAACATAGCTTATTAAATGTATGTAGTCAGAAGGTGTTCGGAATTTTAAAAGGAGGATTTAAGGTTTAAATTCGAAAGAGGAAAGATAGAGTTGCATATTATGTTTCCGTAAACTACTAACACTAATTTACGAATATGTCTAGATATAAAATCACACCTTAAAGTTTATGCTAAGTAGAACCATTAAACTAAAATTATCAAACATAATTAGACATAGTGAATTACTATATATAGTCAAAAGGTGGTGGTCTATCATGGTTTTATGGGCCTTCCAATCTAAAAGGTGGATCTTGAGTGTCTATGAAAAATCCTATGCTAAATAAAATTATTAAACTAGAATTATCAAACAAAACAAAATTAAACATTGAGATTTTAGAAAAGAAGTCTAAGGTTTAAATAAAATTATTAAACTAGAATTAGCAAACAAAACAAAATTAAACATTGAAATTTTAAAAAAGAAGTCTAAGGTTTAAATTCGAAAAAGGAAAAGTAAAATTACATATTATGTTTCCGTAAACTACAATACAATTAAAATATAATTAAAAAAAATGAATAAATAGAAAATTAGTAAAATCATTAAACCAAAATTATCAATCAACATTAGACCTAGTGGATTACCTATGTATAATCCTCCTAGTCTCACGGGCCTTCTCATCTAAAATGTGAATCCTCATCTAAAATGTGAATCGTAAATGTCCATGGAAGATCCTACCCCAAGTTGACACCTTTCCTAGTTAATTCATCTAAGAGATAACAAGACAAAGATTTAAAATTTTGGCTATTGTGTCATTCCTAAACTTTCAATCATACAAGGTGGCAAACAATGGCTTTTAAATAATTCAAAAAAAAAAAACTTTGCTTGTGATTGCCAATAATTTTCTTATTTTATGCCATGCATTATAGTCTGAATTAGTAATGTTGCCCCACTTTTCGTGGACATTACATGTATAATGTGTTGTGAAGAGTACCGTATATGCAAGTCAAGGGGCTTTATTAACACTGTTGTTGGCACTTTCAAGAAATAACCCCTACGTAGTTTTCTAGATACTATGTGACAAAAGTAATGTGAATGGACAAAAGTTGAACTACATCACTAGGAAGTGTGTATCTCGAGACTCCTTGGGTGAGTTTCCAAATGTAAATTTTATAATTGATAAATATAATATCCTAACCCTATCACATGAGCGGTAGTTTTGAAAACCACTTTGATGTGAATTTGGGAAACCCAACTGGGTGTTGAGGACCACCTTGGTTCTCCAAACCAGGGTTAGCATTTTGTAAAGTTTTTGGAGATAATTACAAGGAAGGTTCACTTGTATCAAGGGCCCTCCATAGGTGGAACAATATTGAAAGGTTCAATGGACATGGTATCTGTTTCCCTCTTATCGAGCAGAACAATATGATAATTGTTCTTTACATGTCAAAGCAATCAGAGTCTCCCATAGTACTTGAGTATGAGTGTAGTCCATGATAAATTTCAAGCTTTCTTGGAATTGTGTTTGAAATTTGAATTTGTTAGGTAAGTTGAGTCGAGAGAATTTCTAAGTATACATAGAATTTTGTGATTTCCCCCTACTTTTATTAGGCTTTTTATAACCAGTTTAAAGCAAGTTTTGAGCTGTAAAGCTTTACATTGGTTTTATTAAATAATTTTGTAAAAGATATTGTAGCGGTATGTTTTCGATTTTTTATTTAAGAAATTTGAGTTCAAATCGTAGAGCCCTTTCAAAAACATGCACTTTACCTTAATTTTTTTATTAAATGGTATTAGTTCAACTAACTAAATTCTTTAGTATTCAAAGAAGAAATTACTTCAACTGGTTAAATTCAACATTCAAAGAGACCCATGTTCGCCAAGCTATACATAAATAGTATCCAAACTGTTGCAATGCCACTATATGTTGAATGAGACCCATTTCAATTCCATATAACCAAATGAAAAAAATATATATATATTATGAATGAAACATAATTAATCCTTTTGCATTATTTTTACACACTCATACACACCTTACCCTTACCTTTAATGCATATCAAACTTTTAGCATATCACACTTTTAGTAGTCTCTTATGGTATTACAACAAAGTGTATTGACACCCTTGTTTATATTATTTAGTAAGATTTGTATTTGATCAGTTAGTAAATGTTAAGGTTCATCTATAAAATTTAAACCTTGGTTTATAGAGTAAAACTCTTAGTTTCTTGCTACTTCCTTTGAGCTTTTTAATGGACTACCATAAATTTATTTGTTTGTTGAACTCATTTTTAACGACCCAAGTATACATATGGGGACACAATGGAACCACCCTTCCCATGATTCCAACTTGGGTCTCTACAATATAAACCCAAAACCTTTATCAATACAATATGTCAATGAGAATGACTACCATGGCTTTGAGTTTATAATAAGATCATATCAACTTATTTTGAGACAAACAACTAAACCGTTGTACTTGATCATTTTTCATTAAAAAATAATTATCTCAACTACTTAAAAAATTATAAAATTTTAAACATAATAAATATCAAAATGTATTCGCAATGTTTAATACCTAATTTATTTTACATCGTTAAATTTAATATTAAATTAAATTTATTAAACTTAAACTGTAAATAAAACTAATTTTTTTAAAATTAGAAGAAATTAACAAAATGTTACCTTTCCATAAATTAGAAACTTAACAAAGTTTTTGAACGTAAAACCCTCGTTCTAAAACAAAAGAGGTCACATCCATAGCACTTCCTTGAACCTTATTAAAGGATATTTAGACATATTTCTAAAATTTATTTATCTTCAAAAGTTAAAACCATGAAATTTCAAACACACATGATACAAACCACCACCTGTCATGAAGTTGGATTTGAGTTGAAAGGGAGATCAAGATCATTACAAACATTTATTATTCTATGGTGCGTAATCATGGGCCTCCCTCCAATCTTATCAATCCTCTCCACAGTGCCCCTTTGGCATGGCCCTCTTGTCTTCACTTTACCCCAACTTCTTACCTCCTCTGTCTCCCTACATCCACTTTGCATCACCTCTTGCTTTTACAGACTCCTCTACTTGTCATTATTATCTAATGAAATTATTACCCTTTATTAATATTTGTTCCTTTTGATTTTTTTTAGGTTTTAAGATAAGATGTGTATCATGTTGAATATATTTTAATAATTAAATATAGGAGATTATCTTTCACATGATTTGAATTTGAGTTTTTATAATTATATAACATAATTTATAAAAATAATCTTATATAATTTATAGTTAAATAAATGATAAAAACTAATTACAATATTATAAATAAAAATATTTGTTATTAAAATAATAACAAAACATTCTATCTTATCTGGGCTGTAAATGTTCAAGGATTTTTAACCTTAGGTCTTGAGATCTATAATTACAACACTGATTTGAAGATGTACACTAATTATAGTGTTGGATACCAGTGATGCCATTCATTTTGGACGTTCGTATTCACCATAATTCATAATAATTCACAAGGTCAAGAAAGGTATCATAAGACATAGACATATCAGGGAAAATTACTAATGTTATACAATAGTCCTCCACACCAAGGGCATCTAATGATATCAAAATAGAAATTTAGGGAGGTAAAGGGAGGGGTGCATGATGGCTAATGGAAAGCTAAAAAAAGTGGTGAACAGTAAAAATGTATATAACCCTCTTGCCCTTATGTCATACTATTACATATACGCGGTCTAATGATTATTATGCAAACATTTCAAAAAAAGGGGGTGATATTATTATGAGCATGCCATCTTGTACAAAGCAATCTTAGAATATATTCACAATCTCTCTCACCTTTTATTCATACACAAAAGAAGGGTAGTCAAGCAAGGGACAAGTATTTTGACTCCACAGACTTATTTTCATTCTCATCATAGACAAGGCATTCATCATTGTTTGGGTAGGAGGGCATTCCATTGATGGGCTCTGTGTCCTCTCACCATTACCACTGTGAAAAAGAAAAGCAGGGGGACCATGTGGAAGTGACAAAAATCATACTCATTCACAAGAGGCAAACAAGCATGTACATGGGCTCTCCCTAACAACCATGATGGCAAAATATGGAATTATTATGATTTTTTTTAAAGTTAATATTATGTATATTAATATTTGTGTGGTATACCTTAGATAATCGGAGTAGTACGGTTAACTTCGTCTTTAATTTAAAGATTATAGAGATTTTTTACACAATTTTTTTCTAAAAAAATATAAATATAAGGAAGCGGGACCACGAAGACTTTGGAATTTTAAAGAAAGGTTTAAAGTTAAAAGATTTTAAAACTTTAAAGAGAAGGTTTAAGATTCAAATTTTACAATTATAAGATTATCTACCATACTTGCATAACCAAAATTTAAAATTTTGGTTTACAATGTTTTTTAAGGTTTAAATCTTATAATCATAAAATGATTATAAAAAAATACATCATACTTCGATAACCAAATCAAATCTTAGAAAATTATAAAAAAAATAATCAAAGTTTAAATCTCTTAGACCTCTTATGTCCAGTGCCTAAGAATATGGCCTATCAGGCAGAATGGGAGGTAACTTTGATGTATTGAATTTCAAAAGTGACATGAGATTCTTAGATGCACGCCATGGAATCACTATATTTTATAAAGTATGTCATGCAAGAAAAGTGTTCCCACATTCTTTTTCTTTACACCAAAAGTGCTCTCATGTCCACTTCCTGACATTCCATGCTTCATAGACACTCCTGGACAAGTTTGTCCATTTGTGATTGGTCAACAAGGAGCAAGTTCAAGTTCATGATTGCTGACAAAGAAGCCCAGATGTAACATTTATGAATCTTATTTTACTAGCTAAAGTGATCCCAGCTAAGGCCCAGACAAAAGATGAAGGCTTTCTACCTAGACTGGAAGAGTTCTTACTGTCCAATGAATGATGGCGGTCTAAAAACTTTTGTAAGGTATATAACTTAGAGATACTAGAATAAATTTCAAGTCCAATAGACTTTGGTTATTGTTTTTTCGATTGATATTTTTAGGTTTTTATTAAAAGATAAGTTGGCTGATAGTTATTTATTTGTTCGTTTTGAAAGATTGAATTTTGTTATGTTTATTTATTTTATTTTTTAAGATATCGGATTTTATTAACTTTATTTTAATCTACATTAAAATCAAAACCAATTTAAATTAAAATAAATATAAATATGTAGCCATTGTGAAAAGGAGAATTATAAAGATTTTCCATATGAATAGGGATTTTGGGTGAATAATAAATATTGAAGGACAATAATAAACTATGATATCATAAGCTTTCATGTCAAGATATACTCTTACCTTACCTTTTTTAAATAATAAAATTATATTCCAAATCTCTAAAGAATGAAATGACAGAGACCCATCAACATGGTTTCCATTCATTATGCTTTTTGACTAAGTTGACATGTTTTTTAATTCTTCTTTTTGTGGAAAAATTAAGCTTGCATATTGTTTTGCCTGGCATAACATTTATAATTTTTTTTG
Organism: Wollemia nobilis; assembly: GCA_028583015.1. NCBI lineage: Eukaryota > Viridiplantae > Streptophyta > Pinopsida > Araucariales > Araucariaceae > Wollemia > Wollemia nobilis. Next base: position 11,298,726 of record JAQPPZ010000019.1, read on the forward strand.
TATCTTCTGCTAAAGTAATTGGCCTTTGCTTTTTTTAAATGCTACCTTGAATTTGCCTTGGAATGAGTAAAATTTGTTTTTATTAATGATATAATAACCAATATAAAAGAAATATAATACATTGTTTTAATGATTTTAAAGGAATAAAGTCCACAGCTATAATATGAAATATAAAGTGATTACCATATAGATTTTAACTCGCTTAAATTAAAGGTATTTCATATGGCCTTTTACAAATTAAACCCAAATGGAGTTTTTTAATATATAAATTGATGAAGTCTTCTATCTCATCACTAAAGTAAAGACAATTTTAAGGAGTATGGCGGCCTTTTGTCTTCTATAATGCAATGATGGAAAATATGAACTTTTGATACTTATAGAAAAAAGTCTACATACTTTTATTCACTCACATTCTTTTCAAACCTTTAAATTATCCCATACCTCTATTATCAACTATATTAATTATAAAGATATTTGATTTGGTCATCTATACACAACACTTATGAAATCATTTTGTTAAGAGATACTTTGAACAAAAGGGTAATACTCTAATTTTTCTTGTACAGTGCATTCTTCTAAATGATAGGACATCAACTAGTTTTATAAATGAATAATTAATAAGAAATAAAATAAAATATAGTTATTAATGATGTTTATAAATATATTAAAAAATATATAGATATTAAATGGTATTAGTTTAATTAGTTAGAATCTTCAATATTTTAAGGAGGAGGCTAAATTTTTACAAATAAAATGTAGATAATATTTAAGCTTTGGTAATAACATTATGTGATGATATATGATGATGATGTAATACAAGTAGACTCTGTTTTAATGTGTGTATATATAGATGTAAGAGTAATTAATAAAATATTATATTTTAAATTTAAAAAGTAATTTAATTCGAATATAAGTATCAATAATTATAAATGTTTTTTCTTTAGAAAAAATTTATAACTTTCATTTTTAGAGTTTGAAAATAATTATAATGAGATGGGTATTTTATACCTTCATATAAGCCTTACTATATCAGATGTGTTATAATAATAATAACTTGTTGCAAGCCTTCATTCATCTTATAGAGTGTCATTTTAATACTTTAACCCTGTAGCAATCAGTCATATTTCAGATATGACTTTAAATATCCAAAGACAAAAAAAAAAACATAAAAGGTATCCTAAACCACAACTTCTATCAAAAGGAAAAAAGCAAACTGTGTTACACTACTTCCTCCTTTAACAAAGTACCATATGGAATATCCAAGGCAAATTTTGAAAGACTATCTGCTTCCTCATTTAGTTCTCTATAAATATATTTATAAGATATATCTGTAAATGATGCTTCTAGTGATTTCACTTGCTTATAATAAGGCCTAAGTATCAATTTTTTCATCTTTACTAAACCTAAAGTCAAATCCACCATGGAGGCAGGAGTATCTGGAAATGAATCCCCACCTCTAGTTGCAGTAAGGAGGAAGCTAAGGCGTGGATCGCCATCTCAAATTTACTCAAGCTCCAGGTTTTGAAAACTCATGAAACCGAGGATTATCTCATTTGGAAAGAAGAAAGTGAGAGCTCATTTCAATCAAGTCAACCTACCTCTTTATCGATTCTAACTCTCCTCAATGGTATCTACATGGTAAATTTTGGATGAAGAATCTGATCCCAAAGTAAATGTGTTTTTATGGCTGGCCATACATAATAGATGTCTCACTCTCGAGAATATTTGTAGGAGGGGTATGTGTTTACCCAATATGTGTTATCTTTGTGAGGCTGCTGAAGAATCATACCTCCATATATTTTTCCATTGTTCCTTCTTCGCTACAGTGGTATCCCATGTTTTTTCGTACCTGGAAGTTCATTGGGTCTTGCCAAATTCTATTTTAGAGGCCTATTTGCAATGGACTTCACCTTTTAAATCTCTCCACTTGATCAAATTTTGGACCTTTTTTCTTCCCTATTTATTTTGGAGTATTTGGTGGAAGCGTATTCAAAGAGCCTTCAAGAACTCAAAGCATGATCCTAAATCTATTTTTAGTAGAGTGATTGGAGCATCTGTGGAGAATGTGACCTTTTGTTTCTTAGATCTGCATGGTGGGTTCCTTAATGAAGCCTCGGTAAAGCTTAAACTTGGTTTTCCTCAATAAACTATGTCTAATGACCCGCCTCCTCCCTCTTTGAGATCCTCAATTTTTTGGTCCTCTTCCCCTATGGATTGGGTTAAAATAAACTTTAACGGTACTTATAATGGGAACCTGAGTCTTGTGTGGTAGGTGGTGTACTTAGAAATGATAAAGGACATCTACTAGGTGCCTTTGCCAAAAAAAATTCAGTCCAGGCCACCCATTCTGTGAAAGCTAGAGCACTCCTTAAAGGCCTCTTATTGGTGGAATCCTTGGGTTTTAATAAAGTTATAGTGGAAGGGGAACCATTGAATATTTTTAAGCTAGTCAATAAGTCTTGCACCTTGCACTGGAAGATAACAAATATCATGGCAGAAGAAGTACAAATTTTTCCTTTAAGATCGAAGGCTCAAATTCAACATATTTTTCATGAAGGAAAAAAGCGGTAAACTTGATGGTGAATATTGGGCTATTGCAACAAGACCTCTTTGTTTGGATGATAATTTTTCCTCAAAGTGTTCAAAATTTAATTATGGATGATCATGGTTAGTTGTGGGTGTTGGTTATGGAAGTTTAGGAGGCTAGGGGGATATTTCCTATGCTTTTTGGAGCCTCTTATTTTTTGATGTTTTCTTCCTAGCAGGGATTTGGTGCCATCTATATATACTTTGTGTACAATGGGTGCCAGTTGATTGGGAGTCTTGTCTTCTCAAGGCATCATGTTTTTTTGGGTGGTATATGTAGAGGTTTTCCTTTAGCGTGTGGGGTCTTCCTAGAGGGTAGCGAGCTTCTCTATTGTATCTTGTGATCTCCCTTCAAATATTTCCTTTTTTTTTTTTCCCTTTGGGTATTGCAACAATTTGTTTTCCTACTTTGTTTTTCTTTTGGGAAGTTTGGTACTAGTTTTATATCTGAATATTTTTTTGCTCAAAGACTATTTTCTATAAGAATGATGCATTATCTCTTGCTCTTTCTCAATCCCATATGTATTATATTTTAAGATCTTTTAAAACCCCTTCTCTTACCTAATAAAAAAAAATCGAGTCATCAAATACTTGAAATTTTGTTATTCCCTATTCCACTATCATTATAAATATTTATTATTAAATGGTATTAATTTAATTTGTTAAATTTCACAACTTAAAAGAAGATCCAAGTTCAAATATTACCAAGTGATACATGGATAATTGCCAAGTTTTTATATCACCATTATATGGTCATAATGTAATATGGTTGAGAGTTGTTTCAATACCATCTAATACATTAAAAAATAAATAAAAATTTATAAAAAAAATTTAGAAACATATAAAGACAAGATTTTTTTAGAATATTAATATGGGTGAGAGTTGTACCATCTAATACATTAAAAAAATATAAACACTTATAAAAAGAATTTCAAGAACATATAAAGGCAAGAATTTTTTTAGAAAATTATTGTAATATTATTAGGGATTCCTTCTATTTTTTCATGGGTCACTCTTAATCATCAAGTCTAGTCTCAATCTATGTTTAACATGGCATCTAAACTAGAATGGATTTAATGTCAATTAATAGAGGCCAAATAAAATATATACTATTTAGATGAACGAAGAAATTCATAAAAGAGAGAATTAAGCAAAGTTGCATATTTACCAAAATTCACAATGAATGGAAATGAAAATTGAAAACAAATATAAAAGATTTGATAAGGAGCCCTTAATCACCAAATAATTTACTTACAATGAAAAGAACCTCCAACTTATTTATAAAAGGATGGATAAATAAGAGTATAAATACTACCTAAAATACAATGTAACAAATCATAATAACCATCAAATGAACATGTTATTAGATCATAACATAATATATGGATCATCTTGTAAGGTGAAAAGGGTTTATAGGCCAATACTGTAATACAACAAAAGCACATGTTTTTTTTTAATAAGCTATGTATGACTTCTATTAGGGACAAAAAAAATATTATATTGCTCTCGTTACATTTCTAACAAATTAACTAAGGCACATCTGACTTTGCCTTTCTATCAAATATATTCTCCATATTGCTCAACTTGCTAAGTTTCCACTATCAATTCCTTTTATATTAGATGACTTTCAAAATATAAATTTTGTTAAGATGATTTTTTTTTGATCGGTAAGAAAAAATATTGCTATTAGTGTAAGGGTTTTGATAGGGTCCCCAAAACCTTAGTACATCTAAATTAGAATTAGATTACATCAGACTTGTTAGCCACCTTAATAGAGTGTGTTGCAAAAAGTAACGATCTCAAAAAACAAAAAACATAGGGGTAAAAATATAGGAGGGATGATCCCATCCCTGAGGTCGATCCCATCCTATGGAAGGACCTTGTAGATTGGGCCGAGACTTCAGTTGTTGCCATGGGTGATAAAGTTCTCCTCTGCATCATTGAAAATGGTGTTGAGCTATGAACGGGCAACCTCTAGATTGTTTTCCATCTGTTGGATAACCGTCCACTAGGACTTCACTATTTTGCAATCGTAGTGAGGGTGGGCATAGAGCTGGTTAGGTTGCCGAGGATTGTAGTAAAGAGGACGTTCTTGTCAATTAAAAAATTTGGCATTCCTAGAGAACTGATGATATCAATATTCATGTCCACTAGAGTTTTTGCAACCTCATTGGATTTGTCTGGAGAAGAATCATAGGTTTTATACAAATCACTAGACTTAGCTGAGGAGGCCAACTCAAATTTGATTTTCTTGAGCCATGGAGAGGCTATTGTGATGGAAGGACCCTAGGTCGAGAGGAGTTTGGATGAAAAGCATTTTATCGCTTTTGGTTTAATCTCTGAAATCTTCAGGGCTTCAGTTTTAATCACAGGAGCAATAGGAATATGGAAATCTGGTCTGAGTCATCACTGGGGACCTCCTGAATATTGGTTTCAGTGTTGGAGCTACTTGCAAAATTGGTAGGGGTTGGGTAAAGGGGGAGTGAGAGGGTGATGGGTCAGAAGATGAAGGGGCAGATGGCTGGGGGTTGAGGGGGGCTGGTTGTGAGGGACCAGGGGCAGAGGGCCCCTAAGCAGAAGGGCCAAGGGAAGCATGGAGGAGGAAGCTAGGGGGAAGGGGAGCGGAGGGACCTAGGGCTATGGGGGGGCAAGGGGGGAGGGGTGACGACAATGAGGGAATTTATATAAAAAAATCTAAAGCATGCTTGTAAAGGATGTAATGAAGGCCCTGGTGAATGGCATAATGGGATTTTCCAGATCGAACGTTGGTAACAAATAATTTGATAGAGCGAAACAAATAGTTAGGGATGTTAATTTTTTGATTGCATCGAAAATGGTATATAAGGGCAATATGAAAGATCCTAAGGGTACATTAAAATTTTATCCACTATATAAAATTTAAGGATAGGGATCATGATGCCACAAATGGCTAGAATATTTACTACCCAATTTCTATATCTATAAATATCTTGTCTATAAGAAACTCACAATTTCTTAATACTTTTTTTAGGATTCTTATTCATTCCCCTAATATTCCAAGATATTTTTTCAATGAGTTTACACAGGTTTTTATGAGGGGTTCTAGTCCCCTCATATTGAGTGGGGTTTGAACCTTGGACCTCTCAAAGAGAGACCAAAACCCTTACCAACCCTTACCACTATAGTAAGCTTGTAGCTTCTAATATCACAAGCTATTATTTTCATTGTTATTTGTGGGTGTAGACTCACTTCTTGTTAACACTTGTGATATTTGTTTTTGTTTTCCCATATCAATATCCCTCTGGGTTTCTTTTTCTCTTTGTTTTTGCTTCTTGAGTATTTTTTTTCTATTTCTAATATTCTCACACTGCTCATAGTAAGACTTATCATAGTTAGGTTTGCCTTGTTTTGAAGTGCAAGGAATAACCTCAAAAGCACAAAACAAGGAAAACCTTAAAACCTTAAAGTGAAACCTTTGAGTATAGATATCATGCTTTCACTCCTTGTTAGTTAGTACTTACTTGATGAAATCCCCTAGGGTATTTTAAATATTCTTCAAAACATCCTTATTTATAAGCTAATATGGAAGTCCAAAAATTCTATCCCACATTGAAAGCTTCTTAATAGTTTTTGTTTTAATAGGAAAAAATTCATCCCATGGTCTCAAATAAAGAGCATTTCTTCCCCTAAACCATGAGCTACCAACCGTTATTTTATCCCTAATTTCTAAATTGGAAAAAATGATGAGGAAAAAACCTTGAGGAATAAAAATCATAGACTAATTTTAATTCAATCCACTTTTAGTTGATCCAATTTTCAATGTCCAAAAACCTTGGCCATGATCTATAGAACTTACATATTAACCCTCTACTTTTAAGAATCGTTATATCATGCTCAATCATCTCATCCTTGATACTCACTTCTAGTGTAACATCTACTACCTAGATTGAACTTGCCATGTATTCGCTCTTCTGCTCATCTCTAACTTGGGCCTCCATACTTTGAACTAGGGCATCCTAACTTCTTATTAAGGATTTCAAATAGGACTTTCCTTCCATACTAGCTAATGGGAATTGCTATCGGCTTATCTCCCTCTTGGATCACACTCCCTCTTGGCTTGCACTCACTTCTGGATTTCACTCTCTCTTGCCTCACACTTGCTCCTAGCTTGCACTCCCTCCTAGCTTGAAATTACCCATATCTCTTATTTTTCTTGATGTTCTTTCACTTCAATATTTAGAAACAATATTCCACATGTTTATGGTAAGGATTGGAAGCTGTTGCACTTTGAATGAACCCATTGCTCTTTCACCATGATTGAATCTTGGTTGTCATTCCCTCTTGGCTTGCACTTTCTCTCGACTTGCATTGAAATGTATCTGATATATGAAGTAATGATGAAGAGGATCATTTTTATGGAGTCCATGCAACAATAAAGGTAAATGAATTTTCCATGCTCCTAAGAAAATACATTAGCAACAAGGCATACATATGCTTCTTAATCTAACCATAAACACTATATTTAACCTTATATACCCATTTATACCCAATAATATTTTTTTCCTTAGGCAAGAGAACTAGATCCCAAGCTCAATTCATCATGAGTGATTAAAACATTATTGTCATCACCACATTCCAATAAAGGTACATCTTAGCATAATTATATGTAGTGGTATCCCCATCCACATTTACTTTAGTGGGAAAATAATGACATGAAGAAGAATTTTAAATTATTATTTCTATAGGAATTTCTTGGAGGCTTCAAGTATTATACTATATAAAGAAATATTATATGTATATGCTAAGTGATGTTATAACTATCTCATTATAATACCTTTAATTCATATACTAGTAATTTAGATTCTATATTTGACATCAAAATTGGTTGAATAATACCTAGGGATAAACATATGTTGGTTAGGTAAGTAGGATTGGAGGTTACAAACCATAGAAAACCCCTTAGGTACCTAGCTTTTGATCAATCCAAATAGGATTAGCATTGTTTTTTAACCCCTAATAAGCATACAAACTCATCAAATTACCTAGGATAGACCCATTCACCCATGGAACCCCTCAAATTGTATTTTTCTTTTATTTTTAGTGAGAACATTGGTTTGTCAAATAAAGCTCTACCCTAAAGTGTTGTCCCATAGCACCTTATACCATAGATTGATATTCTCATGGAATACATAGATTTTTCTCAAGTTAAAGGTGTAACCAACCTCGTTGGGACCTCAAATTCACTTCTAGTCTTAGATTTATTATTTTCTCCTTGGCCAATGAGAGCACTGCATGGTCACTAATGATCTAGTTTAATTAGAGTTAAACAATAAAAATACTATAGATATTAGGTCAAGTAGGCAATTTTAGACATATTCCAATAATGACATCACATAAATTCAATGAATTATTCAATAAATTACTCTTTTCTTTATAAATTAAGAAAAAATATCTAAAGGTTATTCGCTTCCATCCTTCTCTTAGCATAAGGTACTAAATCCTTTCCAAGGACATTTTTTTCTCCCTTTGAAGGCTTTGCAACAACACTATCATGCCCCTTGGATTCATAATAATGATTCTCCTAGAAAAACATCCCTACCTCAAGGCCACTTAAGTAGGGACTCTTCATCAATTAATTCAAGGAAGAAAAAAGACCACAAACTCCAAGAACACTCTCAAGGCTCACAAATATATCCATTAATCATCAAGGTATGTTCATCCAAGGTTAGTATTCTCTTTGAAAAATAAGTCTAATTCAATCCTAGCCATGATATTTATGTGATACAAACTAAGAATCAAGCTAGAAATAGTCACACTAGGTAAAATAATGGACATGGGGGAAGAAAATCCAAATACTCTATAGAGATCCTCCTTTAATAGATATCAATCAACTTGTGAGGATAGAATTAGAATTAGCCAACTATAATGAAACCATGTATCAAAGGATTCAACAAAGGATTGAAAACACTATGCCAAACTAGATGAGTATTTGTGGAATTACTTAAAGAAATAACATAACCCTTAAGTTTGGAAATGAGCAAAGCTATCATACTAGCCATTATAAATGAATCTAAGGTCAAGAAGACCAAGGAGAAGAAGAGGTAGAGCCTCAAACCCAACAATAAAATGGAAGACCATCCTTTCCTTTTAACATCCTACCTTGCAACATAGAGCAATTATGACTTAAGAAACCTCAAATTTAGATTCTATTAGTACATCTTAAAATTCATCCAAAAATATCAATGAAACACCTATAAAATTAACCTCTAGAGATATGACCGACATGAGATATGCAAAATTGAAATTAAAGGTAGTAACATTATTCAAAATGTTTGACCAAAAGTGTAATAAGCTAAGCTAATTATGATCCTTAACATCTTGGAATCAATTTTTAATGGCAACCCTACACTTAGGCTACTCTTCAAGAGTGAACAAGAGAAATATTATATGAAGATATAAAGTCAAAATTTTAATACACAACAAAACTTAAATCAACCAATGATATATTAATAAATAAAAACTCAAAAAAATACCCATACTAATTAACAAAAAAGTATCTGTAGACACGAAAAATTGACCCACTTCTAGTGGGAAATCTTCCTTAGAACCCCTAAGAGGTCCCTAACCCTTGCCTAAGGCAAGGATATGCCTCTCCTCCCCCAGCCTTGCTTATTTTAGTGCCTTTGGAAAAATTACGCTCTGTCATGGCCAGGCGCGACTTCGTCGGAGCGATATCGTGCTCTATCATCATGGGGTGTGACTTCACTAGTTTTAAAATAATTATTTTTTTATTGTTTTTGGTTCGTTTAAAACTAGGTCTAAACCCTCCCATCATGTTTTTGCATTTGGATTTGGGTTTATTTTGCCCACATTTTTCCCTTAGATTTTATCTATAAAAGGAAGGATGTTCTTGCTTAAATGAGAGGCAAGTGATATGTGCAATCTTAATACGAAATACTGATTATTGATTAAGCTCAAAATTTTTATAATAGCTCATTCTTCTTCCTTTACTTTTTCTACTGCAAGCTAACCCCGAAGTACGAATTTTGGATTTGATCTTCTATTGCATGGATTGGATTATTGTGTGACTTGGTTGATTCATGGTGTGGTTTGGAGAGAAAAGAGTTCCTGCTTGGATACTTCAATCTTCTTTGTTTGCTTTTGCATCATCTATCAGGGTTTCCTTACTTTGTTTCTGGAATTTATTTGACCTATCCCAAAAAGCGTACACCTAGCTATTGCATTAATGGAAATCAACATAAAAGCATGACAAGATAACAAGATTGCATGAATAAAAGAAAATGCGTGTTTCCTTATCGATATAGCCAATGAATCTCGGTTACAATATTGCCCCTCTTAGGGTCACCCAAAATGTTGATACAATCAATACAATTACCGAAGCCCCTAACGGGGTAGGCACACTATTAATGCTTTTCCAAATAGTCACAAATTGCTCTAGGGTGGAGTTAACCCTCTTCTTCGCATTGAGGAAGGTGTTTGAACAATTGAAGCTCCATTTAAACCTGTTTCCTATGATCAAGAAACAACACAAGAAGGTTATACAAACAGGCAACCTTTCGTGATGAGGCCCTTTGAAGGATTGATGCATGATTAAGCCATGAAAAGCATATAATAAAGAAAACATGTAAAATGTATCTAAACTATGCCAAATTGATAAAGATTCATGTAAATGCGTAAAGCAATATTGCAGCTAAGTATTGAATAGCCTAATTAGATGAAATAGAGCATGAAAGCATACAAAGAAACCATTCTTGCATATTCTACACTAACGTAACAAAATTGCTTTAAACCTTATATCTATCGGTCAAACATATCTAAAATCCTAATTAAATCGTGCAAATGTCTATCTAAACCTAATTAAATAATCAGCAAAAGAAATGGTAAGGAGATATTACGTTTGTTGTAAAATGCAACTCTGATGAGCGGTCTACACTGTAAACCATGACTGAAAGCCACGATGAGCAACCAAGTAGGTTTGCCCTCCAATTTTAGGGACAATGGGCTTGATCCTCCTTGTCAAATTGATGATCAAGGGTCGCTTCAATGTCCTCTGACAGGTTTGGCGGTTGAATTGTTGAATAGGGCCTCCGTTTTCTCGAATTAGCATTTCTTGGATCTCCTAGGCTCCTAGGACCTCCATGGCAAATTGATATTTTTATGGATAGAAAAGTGGCCTTCTCACATGCATGAACTTAGCATGCAATTCGACAGGGCTTCACTGCTCACTTGATCAATTCAGTCTCTGTATTTTGACAATGCTTTGCTATCAAAAATCTCTATATCATTGCCCTAATTCGAAGGGGTACTTATAGGATGTCCCAGGGATAGGGATGGATTCATGGAGAAGCCAAGATCAAGAAGGTGTAGTTAGGACAGTTGGGTTGGAAGATTTCATTCTTTAACCGCCTTCTCCTAAAACAAATGGTCGTTCAAACTGATTTGGCTTGGATGAAGGCCAACTGAACTTCAGTTAAGACTGCATGTGATAGTTGCGGTCTAGACTATAAACCGTAGGTCTCAGCCACGATTTAATTTGTAGACTGCAGGTCTCAACTGCGGTTCAGACTGAATAGGCCAAGGAGCCCAGATTGAGTGGCTAGAACCACTACTCTATCTTGGAGTCTATCCAAGATCTTCCATATGGTATTGTAGCATGTCCATATGAGTAGTCACCATCGACATGATGCATTTTAGGTGTCTAAAAATACCCCGTTTGAGATGCGTTATGAGATCGAACAACACTGAGCAAACATAGACCTAAAAAAATTTCAAAGGTTCTATGATGATCATTAGTCGGATCAACATTAGATGCCCCAGGTCCTAAAAAAGGATGCACATCCTAGAATAATTACTTCCAACTGGGTGAAAGGTTTACATTTAAAAATCTTGTGCCCATCTCATCTCATTCGGTGCGGCTATGCATTCCATAAGTATCTTCTGACCCATAGATCCAAAAGGTGGAGAACAACAAGCAAACTTCATATTTGCTATTTTCCCCAAGCAAATGGGTAAGATTATGATAGTTGTTGATAATGATTCACAAGAATGAACACAATTTTGACAAGATCAAGGGATCTTCTGTTGATTTTGATTATGATTTGATATTATGACTACCCCCTCAAGCAACGAGTCGATGAGGGTAATGACAATGTATGAAGCGACGAGGTTGCTTGACCATAATGAATGATCTAAATAAATTTAGAATTAAGCATTTAATTACTTGGCTAAGCCTAGTTTAGCTTATGATTCCAACTATTAATAGTAATTGCACATTTCTATCCCATGGAGCAGTCGGGCTACAATAGCCATCTTAGGGAATCAAAATTATACAACTCCAATTAGTTTTGTGTTGAATCAATTCTGTCGATGATTTTTTGAAAAATATGTCATAGAAGAAATGACATGAGACGCCTCATTCCCGTTGAGCAATCTAGCCTCAAAGGCCTTCTTCGAAATTGAAAAGAAACATATCAAATTAACGATGACAATTTTACCCCAAATGTCCTTATGGTTATTTACTCATCTCGTTGGATTGCATGGGGCGTAAGTCACTGCAATCACCAAGTGTATAGGGTAAATAACTGAACACGAGGTGCATTTGGATTTTGATGATTTGATTGATTTTTTTTTTAATTTTGAATTTTTGATTAATCCTGGTGCTTAAAAATCACCAGATTTGCAAATTGATTGCTTTTATTGAAATTTGATCTAATAGGAGTCATTAATTTGTCATTTTAGACCCTTCGATGGTGGGATTTTGCTATTTTTGATACCATTTGCAAACCGCGGGTGTAGTCCGCGGTTGGAATTTTCAAATTTTGGGAACCGTAGGTCAGACCAATGGGTGAAAAACCCTAATCTCGGGACCGTGGGTGTCAGCTGCGGTCCGATGAAAATAGAAAAAGGTTTAAAAATCTATCATTTTCAAAATTCCTCATTACCCCTTTGATAGTGACTGCAATTTGAAGAGCTCTGAGAGGTGTGAGAGTTTAACTTTATGCGACTGAAACCCTATTATCTTTCATACATCATAATGGTAGATCGCAAACAACCTTCTTCCAATCGAGGCCTCGGTGTGGGTAAGGTAATTCAAAACCAAGACCTCTCATTCATTACCAATAAAATTAACCAAATTAATTAATTGGTTAATTAATCACACTAAACTGTTGGTAATGAACCACACCCTAGATTAGGCTAGCTTAGATTAATTTTAATAATAATTTTTTTCGGCTAGAAAAAATACCCAGAGTGGGTCGTATCCCTAGACCGCAACTGCCATCTGCGGTTCCCCTTTGATCGATTGGGGACCTCAGGTATCAGCTGTGATTAGTTTTGAATTACAATGGTTAAAATTTTGACCATTGGACGAACCGCTGGTTTGACCTACGATTCCCTTTCTTATGAAGAGTTTTTCAAAATTTTCAAAATTTTTGTGATTTTCTTAGCAGTTAATGTTATTTTATTACACCTATGAGATGTATTTTTAAATTTTTTGATCATGCTTAGCATAATTTTGCATTGTTCGCTATTTTATGCTTGATCTATCCATTTTAGGTCATTTTTAGCTGTTTAATTAGCCTTTAGTTAGGTCCGAGGTGTAGACCAATTGGTTCATACAAATCCCATAAGGGGGCGGAGGTCCAAGGTTCAAATCTTGGGCCTCGTCGGACTGAACGCTTGTCCCTTTCCTGGTGCTTTCAGCGGTGTAAAAGGTTTAAAATGATTATGGCATGGTGGTTATAGGGGTGGACTGCGCGAAGATTTGTGTGGTGGCTTATGGGGCGGACAACGCAAAATACTGTGGTGACCATTAAAAGATAGAAAGCCTACCTGGATTCGTGGCGGCTATCGATTCCACCATGTAAATTAAAAAAAAAAAAAATTAGCCTTTAGTTAGATTTTTCCTTATAATATATCTCTTTGTAGAGACTGGCCTCTAGAGCTAGGGAGCCAGAGCTCCTTAACACTCTCTACCCACTGCTGATTGAGGGGGAGTGAGAGTGGTTTAGAACCATAGGCTTCAGCTATGTCTTGGATCTACCCACTATCAAGGTAGATCAAGTTTACATGACTACATTGGCCTGGAGCTGGAATGCCCAAACCAACATATTTCACCTACCGATAGGTGAAATGACTATCACACTTGAGGATATCTACAAGATATTTCGGATCCCTATTGATGGTGAGCCCATCACCTCCTCTACCTCTCAGAGTAGGGGAGTTGTGTTTGATGAGATATTTTGTGATCGAAGCCAAGAGGCCTAGTGTAAGATCGATCATGGTGGCGTTCACATCAAGGAGTGGTATGATGAGTAGGTCTTCTCTGTCCATGAGGTAGTTTTCATGCACCTAGTCATGCAGGTTGTGCTTCCAGACTCCTCAAGCATGAGGATTCCCTGGAACCTTCTAGCCTAGGTCATTCAGAGCTCCACACAACGACCATTGCTCCTAGCCTTGGGGAGTTCCTTACTATGCTAGTTGTATCGTGAGTTGTATCAAATTATCTATCGAATATGGGTTGAGATTAGTTGTAGTCTATTACTATAGATCTGGGGTTGGTAGCACATCTGGATTGAGTGACTAGAAGAGCTTCCCATGGATATTACTTCTATTCCTATCGTACACCAGTGCTATGTGACATGTTGGCCTCGCGAGGAGGAGGGATTCTGGAGTAGGTCCCATGCTGGGGATATTGATCATGACATCAGCTGATTTGCAACATTGAGCCCTGGGGACATTGATTGACCTATGCAGACAGAGGCTAGCAAGTGGATGCACTAGGCTCAATGGGATATATGGTTACTCAGTCGCAAGATCAAGATCTATGAGTACCAATTCTACTCACGGGTCTTGCGACAGTTTAGCCTAGTACAAGACATTCCAGAGCTACCTATTATCTATAGGCGACTAGTTCTAGAGACTCATCTGTAGTGGATGCTGCCTATAGCTATGAGAAATATTTTAGATGATTTCTAGGAGTCTGGAGTTGTTGCTAGGACCACCCCAACATATGATACCTAGTGGTCCCTACTTCTTTGGCAGGGATTTAGGCCTCTCGATCAGGTTGAGGAGGTGACAGAGGCTAATCCACAAGGGCGCAATGTGCACCCACGAACTGAGGGCAGATGGGGTGTAAAGGATGCACCACCAATGGAGGCCAAGGATGAGGGTCTATATGAGGGTGAGGTACCTCCAAACAAAGTGAGGTAGGGCAGTTGCTAGCCTAGGTAGCATATTTGTAGAGCCAGGTTGGGAGGCTATAGTATTAGCAGTTATAACGGGATACATCTATTGCCATGTTAAAGGTAAAGTTATTTGATAGGGAGAGGTGACTCCAAGATGCCCAATATCAGGCCATAGCTATGATAGAGCATGCTACAATAGTAGAGGGGCGAGTTTAGGAGCTGACCAGAGCACTTGAGCTAGCAGAGGTATGACGTGCAATGGCTACAACAAAAAGGGACTTGGCTCGGTCCCAAGCTCAGAGAGGTGACCCGTCATCTTCTTGTGCTATCATGGCACCACCTTTAGCACCAAAACTTAGATTGCCAGGAGGCCACAACCCTATGGCCGATATTAGGTGGCTTACTTCCCTCACATAAGAGGGGAATGATTTATGCAATGCAAGGGTAGCTCGCATCTCTTAGTTGGAGGAATGGATTAGACTGATAGGTGGGTAGGTTCTAGAGGATCCACATACTTTAGGGTCCCAGAGGACCAAATCCAGGACTACAGGGCAGTCATCCATGAGCTTGAGTTACAGGACTCACATGACTGAGAGGACACACAGGTTCTCTAGTACACATGGCACTAGCTCGCACGAGAGGCATATGGATGACAAATGTGATACTGGTGACTCTCTAGTTAGGGGTGCAGGCCCTCCATAACATACACATAGGTTGCCATTTTGATATACTATTTTGTGTGTAAGGTCAAGGACTTAACTGGATGTAGCCTACGGATATTTTTGATATACTTTATGTACTCATTTCGGACACACACACACACACACACACACACACACACACACACACATATATATATGAGATTTGATCATTTTGGATCATTATGTGTACTCATATATATTTTTAATTTTTTTTTATGTTATGCACATGGATGCAATGCTTATGCTAATTTTATGCTATATGATGTGATGTATGGATGACATGCACTAGGTAGCTATTTTATTTATGATGATGATGATATGCAGTGATCTAGATGTTTAGATGTGCTATATGATGGATGCATATGGATGCGATGTTTACTTAAATGCATATTTGATTTTTATTTATTGCATGCATTTAATTTTATGACACTATCATGATATGCTGATGCAATGTATGTAATGCATTATTTACATGATGGTAATCTAATGTAAATGAACCTGTATGCTTTAATCACTTAAAAACATAAGGAATGAATGCAATATGTGTTTAAAAATCTAATGGATGACACCACAAAATGTATAAAAATCATGAATGTAATTGGAAATCCTCATAATAAAAATTTAATCAATTAATCACCCATATATGAAATGCAATGGTATGAAGTTGTATGATGCAAATGATATAATGTGTCATTCTATTTTATTTTGCAAGTTTGAAAAATATGCACAATATAGTCAGTGGCCATCTAAATATTATTTCTAATATCCATCCAATATCTATCCTATATCTTGATTGTGCTTTATATAATGACGTATCATGGATTCAATACTTTGCAGTTTGATGATTTTATTCTATATGGTTTGTGATATTTGGTATTTTGTTGCTATTAAAGATTTTTTTTAGGTTTTCCATGAGACTCAAACACCCTAGTAGAATTATCAAAAGTTGCATACTGACCATACTAGAGTTTTGAAATGTAAGGATTTTGCTAGGATAGGCCCTAACTATTCATTATCCCTGTGTGTGCACATGAGTATATTAAGATAATACACAAGCGTTCCCCAATGTCAAGAAGGATTATTTCAGCCCATTGCTAATATAGGGGCTCCAAAAATGTCTTATCCAATCCCAGGTTTAGATTTTAGTTGGACTACACCACTAGGCAATGCAAGACACCTAAAGCTAGCTCTTCCACATTGAAACATTGGTCTGCACACAAAAAAAATGCAAGTGTATCAGACATATTTTCGTGTGTAAGGTACAGTAGTGCCGACAATTCTAGGGATTCAGGCTCCTTCCTTTCTATCCTTTAATTTTTGGGATACTTGCTCATATGTGTAGTGAAGCAAGGGATTATATTATTTTTATGGCTCTGAACTGTCTCTGGATCTTCATTTGATCTCTCTTCAAACTGGATTTTTGATCTTCATTTTATCTTCACTCGAAATTTGATTTATGATCTTCATTTGAAATTTGATTTGAACTTTATTTGATCTTCACTTGAGCCTATTTTCTAATCTACATTTGATCTTCACTTTTTGGCATTTATATGTGATAATTTTCTTTAGAAACTTTCCTTTGAGGATTTACTTTGGGAAAATTGTTTTCGGTATATTGATTGAGGATATCAATCTTATTATATCAATATGGGAATTCGATCTATGATATCGATCTAGGGTATCAATCTTAAGGATTGATGTGGGATATCACTCTAGGATATTGCTCATTTTATCGTAAGCAAGGGATTTTGAATAGGGAACTAACCTGACCTTTTGCCAATTGCCAACATTTCCCAAACCACCTGCACAGGGGGATAAGCAAGAATAACTCTTTTCACCTCAGGATACCCAGTCCTACTTCGCGACTTTCATCTTCCCCTAGTCCTTGTTAGGATTATTTAATTTTTTGATTAGTGATAGAATTCTGATATGCTAAGGGCTATACTAACTAGACCTCAATTGCAAAAGAAAAGAAAGCTTTCTATCAACTCTTGAGAAGACCTCTAGGTATGGTTGAATGACCAAAAAACCCTAGTATATTCTCCATAGCAACAAAATGGGTTGTGTTGAAAAACACAATTACTCACATGAATGATGGATTATGATAAATGCAGAGATGCATGATTAAAACACAAACATGGTGTTGTTTGTAATACTAACAAACACAATCCCTCCTACTATGGAATGCAATGGATGATAAATGCCTATATGCAATGCAATAATGCAGTGGATGCATGTGTGAATGCAAAATGTAAATGCAAGTGTTTTTGGATTTTATGCTTTACCATTTTTTTGGATTTTATTGATTTTATAATTTTTATGAGTTTTTAGCCTCATATCTGAAAAAACAATGAGTACATGCCTCTGGAGCCTTTAGGAGTGACTAAATGACGAGGAAATGTCGTTGGAGCCTTTAGATTGACCAAGCGAATTTTCAGCAAAATCCTTGGAGCTTTTTAGGATGACCGAGCGGTTTTAAGCAAACCCTTGAGGCCTTTGGGTTGACAAAGCAATTTCTTAGAAATCCTTGGTGCCTTTTTGGGATTGACCAAGCAGTTATAAGAAAATAATTAGAGCCTTTGATTGACATGACCAAGCGGTTTTAGCAACCCTTGGAGCCTTTTGGTATGATCGAGTGGTTATAAGCAAACCCTCAAAGTCTTTTACTATGCTCTCAAGCATAAAATACCTTAAGATGGATGATGTTGAGAGGTTCAGGATCTTCAACACCTCCTAGTGATGTTAGGCGATAGGTACCCGGACCAATATTTTTAGATATGATATAGGGTCCTAGCCAATTAGCCGCAAATTTGTCTCACATATCTGGTGGTAAATTAGAGTTCTATTGGTTCTATTTCAAGACAATATCCCTAAATTCAAAGTCTCTCTAGTGGAATTTGATATTATAAGCTCATTTTAGTCACTCCTGATAAATACGAAGATGATCCAGTGCATTCACACGACGTTCATCAAGTAACATCATTTGATTCAGTCGAGCTTGTCGTGCGGTGTCATCATCGATGAACTCTTTCAATGTGATGCACAATGTTGGAATTTATAATTCCAAGGGTATAATGGCCTCAGTGCCATATACTAGTGAGAATGGAGTTGCCCCAGTGGGCTTCTGAATACAAGTCCTGTAAGCCCATAATGCTAGGGGCAGCTAGATATGCCAGTATTTGTGGTTTTCTTGGACCATCTTTTTCAAGATGACCACCACTATCTTATTTGAAGCTTCAGCCTGCTCGTTTGCTTGTGGATAGTATGGAGTCATAAAACTATGTTTGATTCTATATTTAGATGTCAAAGCTCTCATAGATTTGTTCTTGATGACATTCTATTATCCAATATTATTTTGGATGGAATTCCAAAATGAATTATGATATGATCCAGTATAAAATTTGCTATACGAGATCCAGTTGTCATTGTTAAGGGTATTTATTCCACCCACTTTGTGAAATACTCAGTAGTTGTGATTATAAATGTATGTTGACCCGATGATGGAGGAGAGATATTGCCTATAAGATCTAGTCCCCATTGAGAAAATTTCCAAGGCAGTTGGATGGGCTGTAAGGCCTACGATGCAAGTGCGTAAGATTAGTATGATGTTGACATTTGATGCATTTCTTGACATACACATTGCACTCCTTCTCCATAGTGGGAAAATAGTAGCCCATTTGAAGGATACACTTGATGATAGTCATGCCGTTAAAATGGCCATCGCATGTACCGTCATGAGCTTGTGAAATCATCCATGATGCCTCTTGGGGCTCTAGACAACAAAGGAGAACTCCATTGTAGCCTCATCGATACAAGATATCTTCTATTAATACATATTTAGCTACTTTCTATTTAAATATGTATTTTTTAGCATGCAAAAATCCCTTTGGGATTACACAAAGCTTCAGAAAGTCATGGATCCAGTTTTGATAAGCCTTAGATTTGACTGCCAAGATGACTTGCTCCTCCTACGTATTTACTTTTGCAAATGCAAACTAGGAAACAACCTTATGGTGAATGGTGGTACCACTCCTCATCAAACTTTGAGAGGTTAATGACCCCTAGGGTACCTTCTTCAGAAAGTCTTTAGCTCTGCAAAACCATTCGACTTTTGGTTCTATGTTGATCATGTTTATTAAAATTCTATTATCAAAGGCTTCACGTTCCACTGTAGGGTGTGAAAGTGTTTTAACATGAATGGTAGTGAAATCAGTAGATAGATTCTAAGGGATTAAGGATTCCAAAGAGGCCATGGTGTCTGCGAACCTATTTGATGATCGAGGGATTGCCTCGATGTCGTACCATTCCAATTTAGCCAAATATATACCAATAAGATCCTTGTAAGCTTTCAATACGAGACATCGATTTTGGAAGAGCCCCTTAACTTGATTTACTATGAGCAAGGAGTCACAAAAGATGTTTAATATTGTAATCTTCATGGTGACGACTATGTGGATGCCCAGCAGTAGAGCTTCGTACTCAAGGTTGTTGTTGGTGCACGAAAAGTCTAGTTTAAATGACAAGGGTATAGGAGCTCCTTGCAGCATGACAAATACTATTCCTACACCACCCCCTTGCTCATACTTTGAACCATCAAATAACAGAGTCATATCAGCATTATTCTCTAGTTCTTCAGGTTCGACAGCTTCAGATACGACAAAGAATACATCATTTGGAAGCTCTATGGTCAAAGACCTATTGTTTGACAGTGGTACCTCAACTAGTTTATCAACTATGTCTTGTCCCTTAATGGAATTCTGGCTTATGAATTCCAGATCAAATTCTATCAGTAGCATGATACACTTTGTAGTACACGTATTATGATATGCCTTACTCATCATGTACTACAAAGGATTTTGTTTGGATATAACATATGTCGTATGACTTAACATATAGTGTCACAATTTCTTTGTAGTGAACACCACTGCTAAACATAGTTTTTCCACATATGCATACCCGAGCTCATAGCTCACAAAGGTTTGACTAATATAATATATGACCTACTCTTTGCCTTGCATGTTCTTTTGGGCTAACATGGTTCCCAGTGCAAAGTCAGTTGTTGATATATATAGTAGAAAAGACACCTCTGGCCTTGTTGGAGCTAGCACTAGCAACATCACCAGGTATTGCTTTATTTCAACGAAGGCTGGTTGATAGTCTTCGTCCCAGTTGAATGGGACCCCCTTATGTAGCAGTCAATTCATGGGTCGACATTTATCCGATAACTAAGTGATGAATCACTTTATCGATGCTACTTTGCCCTGAAGGCTTCTTAACTCTTTAGTATTTTTGGGAGGACGTATTTTTGAGATAGCCTTGACCTTTGCTTGGTCAACTTCGATGCCTCATTTAGAAACAATGAATCCTAGTAGTTTACCAGAAGTTACACCAAATACACACTTCTTATGATTCAACCTGACATTGTGCTCTATCAGGTGATCGAAGACCTTATTTAAGACCTTTGCATGCTCTTCTTGCAACAATGACTTGGCCAATAAGTCATCGATATAATCTTCAAGAATTTTATGCATGTAGTCATAAAAAATGTATGTCATGGCCCGCTGATATGTGGCACCAATGTTTTTGAGGCCAAATGACATAACTTTATAGCAAAATGTTCTCCATGGTGTTATAAACGTGGTTTTATGCTGGTATTTGGGTTTAATCTAAATTTGATTGTACCAAAAAAACCATTCATTAAGGAGAGCTTTTTGTGACCTACAGTTGTTTCTACAAGAGCATCAATATTGGGCAACAAAAATGAATCTTTGGGTGTTGCCTTATTTAGGTCTCTAAAATCCGTACAAATACAGATTCTTCTATTAGGTTTTCCTATGGGCACCATATTAGATATCCATTTTGGATAGTCGATGGAGATTACAAATTCTACATCCAACAACTTTTGTAGCTCATATTTCACCATCAAAGCTACTATTGTGTGCATTTTTCTAAGCTTTTTCTTGACCAGCTTCTTTTTTAGATCTAGCGAAAGGTTATGCATAACCAATTTTGGGTCTAGACCTGGAATATCTTTATACATCAAAGCAAAAAAAATTGGTCTCTCTTTCAGTAGTGATGGTGGCCTTCTCATCTGGAGTGAGACTCTCTCCAAATTTAACCTTATTTGAATTGGTAGAATTGTTACTGATATCCACCTCGAAGGTTTCCTCTACTAAGATATGTGATACATCCTCAAGCTAATGAGGCGTAGGGATCAAATGGATGTCATCAACCAGGTTGATAGGTTCCATGTTGGAAGTATTTTCAGCATGATAGATATCATATGCACATACTAACGTAAAATGAAATGGTTGAAACATTTCTTCATTAGGGAAGAAATCTTCAGGCTCAATGGGCGAGTCAAATTGATCCTAGTCGATAGCATCTTTGTTGAGATAAAACAATTTGGACGGATCTATTGGATTGTGGAGTGGGGTGGTCAAATCAATGGAGACCATATTTATGGAATGGAATTGATCTCAAGGACCACACGCACCAACTTATATATCATTGATACAACTATCATACTCAAGATCTGGCTCTAATGGCACTGATACAAATAGGTCCTCTCTATGAGGATTGTGAACTACTGGATACTCTCTGTGCATTGGTTGCAATATGGGATCGTTCGACTCATGGAGCTCCATGTAGATAGGCGGACATGAAAACAATGTGTGATAAATCACATTAAAGTTTGATGGTATTACCCTAAGATGAGGGTCAAGATTGATTTCTCTTCGTAAGTCCTTAGCCGTATATGGTGCATGGTGGTGATGTAGGTAAGGAAGCCCTAAGTAGGCTCTCTCTATTTCATACTCTATCACTATCATAGTACAATAATTCATTTACCCCTATAGGTGGGATATGCTTTGGTAGGTACGGTCCCATGAATCTCACTTCCTGGTCGTTGTCATCCATGTCCAAAAAAATTGGATAATTAGTCCGTATGTATGACGCTGCCGAGAAAACTGGCTCTGCTTCTTCCCCCAAATGATCAATGTTGGGAAGGATCTCCTTGGTAACATGTATCAAATTTGTAGGCAGTAGGTGATGCACATACAAAGGCCTTAAATAGCCCCCCTCATCTTCCTCCTTAGATTGATCACCATTTGAGGATTCACTGTCGGTATCATAACTTGGTCCACTTATCTTGGATGTGGACTCCTCTCCATCATCGCCGTAGAGATATCCTAACTCGAGATCACCTAAAACTATGGGGTTATACCCATACACACATGTGTCATTGGTTTCATTATGGATTTGATGACCCAGGTTGCCTCTGGGGTTCTACTTTGTATCAATATGCTCTAGGAGCCCTTCATGATGCTCTTCAAGTGACTTAGAAGTGACGACAGATACCATCGGGTGAGTCCTCAAAAATATAGAAAGATTAGGATGATATGGGTTGAAGTCCACATCATCCCCTAGACTAAGGTATAAGTGATATAAGAATTCTATGAGCAAATCATCTTGTCCTTGTATCTATAACCCCAGTCTAAACGTATTAGTTGCTAGCTGATAACGTGGCTTGAATGAAGTTCTATGCCCTTTTTCAAATAGACCAAGTTCGTACCCATGCCAGTGATACAACTCAAAAATATGCATGGATTACTCTGGGTTGGATAAATATCAAAAATTTACTATTAAAGGTTCATCACTATCTTCATCCATGGGATCTTGCATTGGAATTTGATCCAACCCAACGTATATGAAGTTAGTCTGATTAGGTGGCTCTCCCAACGGTACTGTTGGTAACCAGATCCGCACAAGAAAAGAATTTCGGTAATTTGTGTGCCCTGGACCTGCGACCAACATTGAAAGGCCGAGGGGAAGAGATGCCTCTCGTTTTGATATTTGGAGAGAGGCCAGCTCCTATTCTAAAATAATTTTGGGGTTTGAAGACAAGAGTGCAAGAAAGAGATAAAAGGGATAAGGGTTAGAAAAATAAATAAAAAGGGGTTAAGGGAAGAGAGAGTTGTGATTTGAGGTGGGAGAGAACCGGAAGCACGATCACCAACTAGCAACTTGAATAGCAGCAAAGAACACCAAGAGTAAAACGAAGGAAATGTGGTATCAACCTTCCTATGTATCCTCTCGAACGAGTTTTAGGACACTATCCCTGATCGCACCCCGGACGCAGAGTTCAACATCTCAGTTTACAAACAAGGAGAGATGGAAGAATCAAGTGAGGCAGGCGGCATAAAAGAAAGTCAACACAACACTTATCTACTCCTATGTATCCTTCCAAACGAGTTTCAGGACACTGTCCTTGATTGCACCCTGGATGCAGAGTTTAGCATCTCAGTCTACAAACAAAGAGAGATAGAAGAATCAAGCGGGGAAGGTAGCATAAAAGAGAAGAAATGAGCTCAAAGTATCTTAGTATTAATCTCAAGACATCAAGTTACAACAACTTTCTAGCAGATAGTTCCCCCCCATTTTACATTATAAAATCTGGGTTTTTATAGAGGACCAAACCCTCTGAGTCATAATTACATAGAATGGTCAAAAATTCTTGAGATCTAAGAAGTCGGCTTCTCACAGCCCTCGAGACTGAGCTTTCTAATCCATTACCCGAATAGGCAACTGTGATCGGGTCAACCATGGAAGAATGCATTAATGAACCACCTGAGCATCCCTGGTGCAATGTTCGAGTGGCTGCCATGCTCGTCGAACTTCTCCTTCAGGGACTGACACTTCACTTTCAATTCCCAAAAAGAGCAGCATGTTTATCAGGCAAGCAAAATTGCATTTACAAGGCACTTGATGGTCTCGAGAAAATACCTGGCTTGAACTGTGTGCCCATCACGAAAATATGACATGTCACAAAATCGTGACATTTCTATGCCTTTGTCTTATTTCGTTGCTTGGAGTCGCGAAAATGTGACGTGTCACGATATCACGACAACTTTTCTTTGCTGCGCTCTTTCCTTGTTGTCACCCACGAAAACACGACATGCGCGATATCGCAACGCTTTCTCATTCTTGCGCCTTTTCTTCACTGTCGGTCGTGAAAATGTGACATGCATGATATCGTGACAACTTCTGTCCTTTGGTGCTTCTTCTTGCTTTCGACCGCAATAACGTGACATGTGCGATATCGCAACAACTTTTCTTGCTTGTTTCGCCTTCTTGCTGTCGACCGCAAAAACGCAACGTGCGATATCGCGACACTTTTTGTTTCTGCCCTTCCTCCTTGTTGTGGGTCACAAAAACGTGACATGCATGATATCACAATGACCTTCTCGCCCTGGCGCTTCTCTCGCTGGTGATCACAAAAATGCGACATGCACGATATCGCGACCACTTTTCTTTGCTATGCTTTTGCTCACTGTTGGCCGTGAAAACGCGACATGCGCGATATCATGACAACTTTCTTGTTCTTGTGCTCTTGACACTGATTGGTCGTGAAAATGCGACATGCATGATATCGTGACAACTTTGCCTCTGGCTGATCTTCACTGCTTTATGTCGCGATATCGCGACAGTTGTTTTGTCATGATATCACGATAGTTTTGCCTGCTTGCTCCTTCTTCTTTGCTACGGTCGTGAAAACGTGACATGTCACGATATCGTGAACGTTTTCATGTTGCGATATCGCGACAACCTTTCTTTCTTTTGGCGAAGCTATTTTCTTTGGCCTGTTTGGCAACGAAGCTTTTCCTTCTTCATTCTATGTACAAGGGGATGACATTGAAAGCCAAAATTGCTGCAACACTTACAAATGCTTTTGAAGCAACAAAAGAAACACTTCACAAAAGAATTTTTTTTTTTTTTGATTTTTTTCTACCCCTTGTGTAATGTGACAGAATTGTCAACATTCTTGGCGGCTCGCGGGGCATTTTGCTAGTCTGAATGCAGAGATCCCAGGCCTTTATCCATTGGGCAATAGAGTCATTCCCATTATATCCTTCTCTGATCATCCAATGATAGCATATACTTTTTTTGTTTATGCCTAAGCCCCTAAGCAACCTTAGTGCTTTTGGCTCTTATTTACCAGATGGGCTATTTATAATTTATACAAAATTTGCGGCATGACAGACATACCGCCATCACAAACTCAGCCTCAGGTGTCTTTTCGGTGAATTTGCAATGCCCGGACCAGATCAGATTGAACTTTAGTTGATATTTGAAGGCCAACTGGTTTCTTCTCGAAGCTATCCATGCCACAAATAGGAAATAGCGCAGTGAGTTATCACTCCTGCCAGTACCCATGCTATTGATGAAACATATGGCGAAGAAGTTTGCAGCGTGAGGGGCCTCTTGGGGTAGGTGGGGGCTGGAACCAATACCAACATGCTGATGAATCTACTAGCTGTGGGCTGGGTATAGGTTCCTCCAGCAAAGAGTGATCTTCTAGGGCCACCTCGGGTTTAGCTCCTTGATGAGGCATGCTTAATGGGCTCTGGCTAAATGTCTATGTGCTATCCACTAGGACACAAAAGGGGTGCAAGAATGTGCCCTCTTTGCTCTCAGGCACTACCACTTGGATCTGCTCCTCTCTTTGGTCTACCTCCTGATTAGGTATGCTTGATAGTTGGAAGGGGTCTTAGGAGCCATCAAAATCTTTGAGTAGTGCTCCTGCTAAGTAATACCACAAGCAGATACTTTTACGCTTGAGTAGTCTGTACCACTGTAGTGCCCTTCCTTCCAGAGAAAGGACCAGGAGCCTGATCATGACATCTTCATGGAGTATGTCATAGATGGACCCTAAATCAACAAGATGTTCAAGGTGCTCTAGGGCCATTCCCTTAGCGCCATCATATTTTGGAACATTTTTTAAGATGCCTCTAGGAATTTCATGGTAACTTTGAAGATTCAGAGGGTTATAAACATCCCAGCTGGGGTAACATACCGTCTCCATTATAGCAGTGGCCTGTAGAGATCACGGTCCTCGCCACTAAGTTAGAGTCACCAAGTGAACATACTTTTCTTTGCCTGTGAGGTCAAGGCTGCTCACTAGACCTTAATTCCTCTGGGATGTCTTCTTTCAGCTTTAAAAGGTGCCTACGATCGAGAAATCTGGATCTTCAGCTCAGTTAGAGTCGCTAGGTGATTTTATCAGATGGAGGCAAGCCGGAGATTCACCAACTTGGGCTTCCTTAAAACATGGGGAATTTTGCCATGAAGGCACAGATTTGGGTACTGGTCTTTATGACTTAGAGATTTTCAAGTTGAACAGAGTCGCTAGATGCAAAAATGGGATTGAATTAAAAAATTGGGACCTTGACTGGTAATGAGAGCATCATGTCTCACTACCACTAGTCAGGTGAGACTGATCGGGTCACACTAGGACACCAAGAGTAAAACGAAGAAAACAAAGAAAATGCAGTATCAACCTTCCTATGTATCCTCCTGAATGAGTTTCAGGACACTATCCTTGATCGCACCCCGGACGCAGAGTTCAGCATCTTAGTTTACAAATGAGGAGAGATGGAAGAATCAAGTGAGGCAGGCGACATGAAAGAAAGTCAACACAACACTTATCTACTCCTATGTATCCTTCCAAACGAGTTTCAAGACACTGCCCTTGATTGCACCCCGGACGCAGAGTTCAGCATCTCAGTATACAAACAAAGAGAGATGGAAGAATCAAGCGGGGAAGGCAGCATAAAATAGAAGAAATGAGCTCAAAGTATCTTAGTATTAATCGTAGGACATCAAGTTACAGCAACTTTCTAGTAGATAGTTCCCCCCCATTTTACATTATAAAATCTAGGTTTTTATAGAGGACCCAACCCTTTGAGTCATAATTACATAGAATGGTCAAAAATTCTTGAGATCTAAGAAGTCGGCTTCTCGCAGCCCTCGAGACTGAGCTTTCTAATCAATTACCCGAACAGGCAACTATGATCGGGTCAACCGCAGAAGAATGCATTAATGAACCGCCTGAGCATCCCTGGTGCAATGTTCGAGTGGCCGCCATGCTCACCGAACTTCTCCTTCAGGGACTGACACTTCGCTTTCAATTACCAAAAAGAGTAGCATGTTTATCGGGCAAGCAAAATTGCATTTACGAGGCACTTGATGGTCTCGAGAAAATACCCGGCTTGAAGTGTGTGCCCATTGCAAAAATATGACATGTCGCAAAATCATGACATGTCTATGCCTTTGTCTTCTTTCATTGCTTGGAGTCACAAAAATGTGACGTGTCGCGATATTGCGACAACTTTTCTTTGCTACGCTCTTTCCTTGTTGTCGGCCACGAAAACGCGACATGCGCGATATCGCAATGCTTTCTCGTTCTTGCGCCTTTTCTTCACTGTCGATTGTGAAAACATGACATGCACGATAGTGCGACAACTTCTATCCTTTGGTGCTTCTTCTTGCTTCCGACCACAATAACGTGACATGCACGATATCGCGACAACTTTTCTTGCTTGCTCCGCCTTCTTGCTGTCGATCGCAAAAATGTGACATGCACGATATCGCGACGCTTTTTGTTTCTGCCCTTCCTCCTTGCTGTGGGTCATGAAAACGTGACATGCACGATATCACAACGACCTTCTCGCCCTGGCGCTTCTCTCATTGGCGGTCGCAAAAATGCGCCGTGTGCGATATCGCAACCACTTTTCTTTGCTATGCTTTTGCTCACTATCGGCCGCGAAAATGCGACATGCACGATATCGTGACCACTTTCTTGTTATTGTGCCCTTGTCACTGATTGGTCGTGAAAATGCGACATGCACGATATCGTGACAACTTTGCCTCTGGCTGATCTTCACTGCTTTATGTCGCGATATCGCGATGGTTTTTTTGTCATGATATCACGACAGTTTTGCCTGCTTGCTCCTTCTTCTTTGTTGTGATCATGAAAAATCGACATATCGCGATATCGTGACCGTTTTCATGCCGCGATATCGCGACAACCTTTCTTTCTTTTGGCGGAGCTATTTTCTTTGGCCTGTTTGGTAGCAAAGCTTTTCCTTCTTCATTCTATGTACAAGGGGATGACATTGAAAGCCAAAATTGCTGCAACACTTACAAATGCTTTTGAAGCAACAAAAGAAACACTTCACAAAAGAAATATATTTTTTTTTATTTTTTTCTACCCCTTGTGTAATGTGACAGAATTGTCAACAGGTACCATCGATCCAATTGGATAACGATGAGTAGGAGGTCAGCCCATCTCTTGCGCAATCTCTAGAATCGGTCTAAAGGTTACATTCTACATAATGTACTCACCTTATCTGGTGTTGGCAAGATGTACAATCACCCGTGATGTGGATGACCCTGTTGATGATGCAGGTGAGGTAGGCTGAGGTACCTCCTCGGCTTTGTCTTGGGATTCCTTCACTTCCATGGGGATGGGAGTCTCCTTAGCAACTAGTTCAGGCATTTGTTTCTTCTATTTTTTTCCCATATTCACCTTTAACTTCCTATCATCCTGAAGCATCACTGATGCAGTCAGTTTCAACGAAGTAGCAGTAGTGTACTCAGATCTGTGTGACACAGATATGAAAGGTTGGGCACGTACTGTTGGTTTACCTCCTAGATTTTTAGCAGGCAACACAAGCCAGATGTCTAGGTGCATGGATGGGAGTATGAAACCCCAAGCAAATCCACTAGGTTCACGAAATTGAAATGTTCTTCATCTGACGCACTACGTGAACCCATCCCTCATGTAGATATTTTACACATTGGTGTAATATAGAGGGAACATAATGTATTTCACGAATCCAAGGCCTCCCGAGTAGGATGTTGTATTGCATGGCCCCTTCGATCACATGACACATCATAGAGATGGTATTTAGGCCTACCTGCATAGGTAGAACAATTATGCCAACCGTCGAGCATAGGGTGTCGTTAAACGCTCTCAACATGAAGGTGGTGGGCACAATGTGTGATTTTGGTAGCTTTAGATGATTCAATGCCTTGGTCGTTATTATATTAATTGATGAACTAGTGTCTATCAAGACCATCTTGAATGGTACGTGATTGACGCACACGATGATATGTAATGGCCAGTTAGCCGTATCTGTAGGAACCATCTTAATTTCATAATCATAAAATTGGATCATGGGCTCCTGGCACTGCTATACATGTCCCAAAAAATTGGTAAATGCTTGTGCATCCTGAGACTGTACTTCGATGGACCTTAGAATGTCCATAAGATTCTCCCTGTGCCTAGGGTACTACTATATTAGTTCATATATAGACAGCTTCGTAGGAGCTGTCTGCAGGTTTTGGACTCACCTGCTTTGTATGGTCACCACCGGTCTCGTTGGTGGGCCTAGAATATTTTGTGTTTGCCGTTGATTTGATGTGGCTTGTATTATTATGGGAGCATGCGGTTGATTCGACTGCTCATATCTCCTATGTCTTGTAACAACATTCACCATATCTACGAACCCTTGCGTAGGCGGTTCGACGCACACTTGGTTGACCTGGCCAACGTTGTTGCATGATGCCTCATGGTTTGGTAACAAATTTTTGTAAATCCCCATATTTTGGTTGTCAAGTGCCTATGGATTACTTGGTATAACAAGATTACCCTTTTAATCATGTTTTGCACAATATTATTGAAGGACCAACTTACCTCGATGTTGTGTCTCTTCGTGCGATGGAAGATGTAAAATAAGTCATCCTGATACCCCTTCAACTTGGGCTGATTTGGATCGACTAGCTTAACTTCGGGCAGTCTGATTGCCTTAGCCTCGTATAAATAGTGGAATATTGATGTCAATGATTTTGTTAGAGGCATGAATTGGTGAGGTAGACGTTGTTATTTGTTTTTGCCCTTGTAGTTATTATTGAACTTTTTGTACTACCTAAGAGGAGGTTGGGCTTGATAATTCTATTTTTGCTGCCCTTTATCCTCTCTCTAGAGGTTTAGCACTACCTGGTTGATGTGGGCCTACTTGACCTTTTGGTTTGTGGAGCTCTTCAAAGGCCCCTATTTCCTATTATTAAGCTTAAAATTGCCTTCTTGCAACTTGATGTCTTCAATTACCTTGGCTTGCTCCAAAGCCTCCTTGAATGTTGGATACTGCTGTAGTTGCAACAATAGCGAGATGTGCTTGGAAAAGATCTTGGTGAAAATTCGGGTTAATTTCATAGTAGGAATAGGGAATGGTAGCTTTGCCATCAGTATTCTCCACCTTTTTCTATATTTTTCAATTAGCTCGTCATCATGCCAAGTTAGTACAGCCAAATTGAAGAGGTTAGCCTGTTTCTTGATGCCAAAATAAAAGCATTCAAGAAAAGCGTTAGCCAGTTGCTCAAAACTGGTAATGCTATGCCTCTTTTGCTGATTGAACCACTCTTGGGTTGGGCCTAAGAAGGTCATGACAAATGTGTGCAAAAGCAATGCATTATTGCTAGCAATTTAGAAACAGACATCTAAAGCTCATGACATGATCCTATGCATCTTTGTCACCTTTAAATTTTTCTAACCTGGGCATAACAAAATGCTCAAGGTACGCTGGAGTAGGTATCGAGGGGTCCAAAGGCTCATTATGAATATTTATTAATGTTGGATTTTTAAGTGCTATGCCTTGCCTCTCAATCACTTTTACCTTCTCATCTAGGGCTTTATAAGCCTCTAAGTATAATAAGTCCTCATCCCTACGCTGACGCGATGGTGGTCTCAGAGGTACATTCTTCCTCTATCGAGGTGGAGGTCATTGCTCTTCTTCCTCCTCAACTTGATATTCTTAAAGATACTCTTGATTGTTTCTCTCTTCCTCTTCTTCCTAATATTGCTATTGCCTCTCATGTTTGAATGGTGCTAGCCATTCTCTTTGTTGGGCACTAATATGAGTGTGAGCGTCCCTATGATCCTAATGCACATCAGTTTGTAAAAAATACTTCATTTGAATGCGCTCTCTATTCTCGACATGAGTATATAGACCAGCCCTAGCTAGCTTATCCTCATGCTCTACGTGCTCCTTTTGGATAAGGATGCGTTCCTCATGCATGTGTTGCTTGTATAGTATTTATCTGATGAGCCTTTGCGCCTAAATATTCTCATCTTTAATGCACCACATTTCTAGGTGAGCATCCTCCAATTGATCTTGGAGGAGCTATCATCGCTACTCAAATACAAGTTTGTGTGATATACCAAGGTCATTTTCCATGATAGGTATCTGGTATGCATGCTCTGTGCGAGTGACCTTATGGGTCCTGTACCCATCTGAATAATTTGTGATGATTTTGCCTTTGTCCGTAAAGACGGTATTGGCATCCTACTGAGCTCTATGCTCCATGCCACCATGAATGGATGGTGGATATGTCACATGAGGGTGCTTATAAGCCTCTCCATGCTTTCTAGAAGTACTAATAGAACCCCCACTATGTTCACATGGAGCACGGGTGGGTGGAGCCGAAGGCCTATAGCCTAGCTGCTCTAGGATGCTACCCAAGTCGTCCAACTGTCTAGATCTCCATCGCTCATGCAGTGGTGTGCCATTGGCTCCCACATTAGATATATCAATAGTGATATTTTGAGGTTCACTATGTGCGAGAGTCTGCATAGGCCTATGCTCAGCGATGGACTTGTTTACATACCCTTGAATGGATGGGTCTCTATCATGTCTATACTTCTAAGGTGGAGCAACGAATCCTCCTGCAGACCTATGACATAGGGGTACCAACTTGGATCCATGTATAACATACTCTTCAGCCGATCCTATGGATGCACGTGCAATGCAATCCTGGTAATGGCTTTCGAGTGGAACACCCTCATTCTAAGAGGCTCCATGCTCTATTATGTGTCTAGAGGAATGCACAAAAGCTCCTCTAATGGGGGTATGCTCAATAGGTTCCCCTCTTGTCGAATTATCTCCTCTAATTCTCTCTAAATGATGTTTGGGAAGTGCATGTGGACGAGGATTCGACATATGCTGATCTGAATCTATTGGGGCTTGGTCATGGGCTTCAGGTTTGTGCCTTTGCCAACCGCCCCGTGTCTCCACCATGGTGAACCTAATGTCTAGATTTATTATTTATTAAGCAAACAAGGTATACAATGGTGTTTATATCGTATTAATTTTTAAAAGTGATCCCTAGAATGTTTGATGTTATTTCAAGTTTGTTGTATTAGTATAGAAGTCCTTATCGTGTTTTGAAAAGCGTTGAATTATATTCTTAGTTTAAATTGACTTTCACCTGTATGCTCGTAGCTCGAAAACCTAGATGTGACTTCTAGGATGAGTAAATCCCCCGTGTGTGGTGATGAAAGTCCACACCCAGAAAAGGAGCATAGGTCCTCCTAGATCCTCACCCAATCTCACCTAGTCAGTGTTATACCCTCCGAAGAGAAGTACATGCAAATTTTTTGGGCTACAGATGGTTCTTGGATCTAGTATTGGTCTAGTATCCAAGGGTATGTAGGATTTGGGCCAATGGATGGAAATCACCCCCACCATCATTGAACCCTACTAGTGGTTGGATATCAAGCCCAAATCACCAGCATTTAAGTTCCAAGTGGTGTGTGTGGTTCGTTTTAATTTGCATAAAATGATAAATGCATCATATAGCACAAATGATCGTTTCCTACATGTAATGTAAAAAGAAACATTTTATATTCAGATATACATGCTATACTCTACATGATTTTTTGAAAATGCAAACTAATATGCAAATGACCAATATTTGGGCCTCAAACATGCAAACCCACACATAATTCTAATATAGCACACTGGATTCTAGGCTGGACTACAATCAGATATCCACTATTTCTAGTAGCGCCTATCGAAAACTAAGAAAGCGATAATCCTAAGGACTTAGTTCCTTTTAACCTTATTTTTTTGATTATCCTACTTAATTTCCATTTTTATAATTCTAAAAAAACACAGGTAGAGAGAAAAATAACAGGGGGTGAAAATGGGGCCTACCTCAAGTCCTCATATGATTAAGATTTGGCTCCCTACTGTCTGTTGTGCCTGCTATAAACCACAGGTCTGGTCTGCAATCTGCACTGTAAACCATGTGTTGAACATGCGATTCAATTGTTAGCTCGTAGCTGATAGTTGCGGTCTATACCTGCAATTCCAAAAATCCAAGAAACAATAGTTAGATTGCTTATTTTGCAGACTTTCACCATGATCGCCTTCTGACCTATCCCAAAAAGTGTACACCTAGCTATTGCATTAATGGAAATCAACATAAAAGCATGACAAGCTAACAAGATTACATGAATCAAATAAAATGCATGTTTTTTTATTGATATAGCCAATGAATCTTGGTTACAATATTACCCCTCTTAGGATCATCCAAAATGTTGATACAATCAATACAATTGCCAAAGCCCCCAACAGGGTAGGCACACTATTAATATTTTTCCAAATAGTCACAAACTTCTCTAGGGTGAAGTTTAACCTCTTCTTCGCATTGAGGAAGATGTTCGAACAATTGAAGCTCCATTTAAACCTGTTTCCTACGATCAAGAAACAACACAAGAAGGTTATACAAATAGGCAACCTCTTGTGATGAGGCCCTTTGAAGGATTGATGCATGAAAAAGCCATGAAAAGCATATAATCAAGAAAGCGTATAGAATGTATCTAAACTATACCAAATTGATAAAGATTCATATAAATGCATAAAGAAATATTGCAACTAAGTATTGATTGACATAATTAGATGAAATAGAACATGAAAGCATAAAAAGAAACCATTCTTGCATATTCTACACTAATGTAACAAAATTGCTTTAAAAATTAAATCTACAGGTTAGAAATCTCTAAAATACTAATTAAACCGTGCAAATGTCTATCTAAACCTAATTAAACAATCTGTAAAAGAAATGGTAAGGAGATCTTACGCCTGTTGCAAACTACAGCTTTGATGAACGATTTGCATTGTAAACCATGGCTGAAAGCTGTGACGAGCAACCAAGTAGGTTTACCCTCCAATTTCAAGGGAAGTGGACTTGATCCTCCTTTTCAAATTGATGATCAAGGGTTGCCTGAGTTTCCTCTAATAGGTTTGGTGGTTGAATTGTTGAATAGAGCCTCCATTTTCCTAAATTAGCGTTTCTTGGCTCTCCTAGGCTCCTAGGACCTCCATGGCAAATTGATCTTTTTATGGATAGCAAAGTGGCCTTCTCACATGCATGAACTCAATATGCAATTCGACAGGGCTTCGTTGCTCACTTGATCAATTCACTCTCTCCGTATTTTGACAACGCTTCGCTATCAAAAATATCTATATCATTACCCTAATTCGAAGGGGTACTTATAGGATGTCCTAGGGCTAGGGGTGGCTTCATGGAGAAGCCAAGATCAAGAAGGGGTGGTTAGGACAGTTGGGTTGGAAGATTTTATCCTTTAACTACCTTCTTCTAGAACAAATGGCCGTTCAAACCGATTTGGCTTGGACTAAGGCCAACTGAACTTTAGTTAAGACCATAGGTGACAATTGCGGTCTAGACTGTAAACCACTGGTCTCAACTATGGTTCAATATGTAGACCGTAGGTCTCAGTTATGGTTCAGACTGAATAGGCGAAGGAGCCCAAATTGACTGGTTAGAACCATTGCTCTATCTTGGAGTTTGTCCAAGATCTTCCATATGGTCTTGTAGCATGTCCATATGAGTAGTCGCCATTGACATGACACATTTTAGGTGTCTACATTATTTTATCTTTTGCATCTACATTTTCTTTTTTTTAGTCTGTAGCGATATCATGCCTAGTATTAGTGAGGTGTGACTTTGCTTGCCCAAATTAAGGTAAACCATTCCACAAAAGTAAGATTACACCACATCCAGGTACGATGCAACTTTGCTCCTACATTATCGCACCCGCTCCAAGCAAGGTGCGACTTTGCCCAAGAGAACAGTGAGGGAAATTCTAATATTTTGCTTTCACTATTGCATTTCATTTTGCATCTAGATCATATTGCTGCATTTTGTTTTCTTTTTTCTGTTAATGCATATGATTAATTATTCAAAGGTCAATTTTCACTTTTGTTTTAGAAGGTCATCTAAAAGGACCTAGGGGGCTTGACTATTGTGCCTCCAAGGATTGTTACACAGTGGCCTAAGTAGGCCCCCTAATGCTAATCCCATTTTCAAGTGTTTTATGAGTTATTTTGCAGAAATAGGTATTTTTGATATCATTGGCAAGAGGCAAAAAAATCTAGATCAACCACCAGTATAGATAAATTCTCTAATCATTTTATTGGTTGAAGATATGATCTAATTATTAATTCTTAGGCATCTAAAAGTGAAAAGAATTTAGTTTGCACCTAGGTATAATTTTTGTGCATTTATTTTGCATGTTTATGCTTTAAAGGTTTTTTGGATAAAACCCTAGGTTAGTGAGAATTTAAATAAAATAATCATATTAGGCTAGCTCTTGTATGCTTGTATTCTACTTTCAGCTATTGTACTCTATTTTCCACATTGTCCTTTATATTTCCTAGTTTAGAACTAGAAAGGCTAAACTTAGGTGATTACTTGAAACTGAACACATCAAACATCCTGAAAATCCCGAGGACTTGGAGCGAGTCCTTAAACCGTTCTTGGTGAACCCATCCCCCTAGCACCAAATTCACCCCACAAAATTTTCTCTCCCTGCGTATCCAACCTTTTGTTTGGGAATTGTACGTGGTAGGGCAATTTTCCCCCTCTACAAAACCCAAAAACATGATAATGAAAAAATAAAGCAAAAAAATATTTCTTAATAAAATACAATTTACCCACATGCTCAAAGTCAATTTAAAAAAACTCACATGAATGCACACTGTCAAAAACTAAAGGAAAATAAGATCTAAATATCAAAATGTAAGCTATACAAATTTTACAAGCGCAATAGCAAAAATTTCCATAAGTATAACCTAGGACACAATTATACCCATTGAGGCAATTCCAATAAAAACTCCTCCTCCACTCATGAAAAGGCAACAAGAAACCACTATGGTACATATACATAATCACAAGCTTAGCAAGTGGCTCAAAAAAAACCTTATATAACTTCATATACCTTACCTTCAATATTTCCCCTATCCTACGATGGGACTAAGACAATTGAAGAGTTCCTTGGTGGATTCTTTAGTCTATATCAAGAATGGATAGGAGTCAATCCAATGCTACCATAAAATTACTTACAAAATTATTCAAGGGAGCTATATTGGTTTGGTATACAAACCTATTTAAAGGATCTATCCTTAACTTTAAACAACTAGTTGACATGGTTATACCCAAACCCAAAGCAAAGATAACACCTATTGATGTTATTTGTTAATTTATCCCGATAAAACAAGATCCCTATGAGAAAATCAATGCTTTTATTGGAATCACCAAGCAACACAACATTGATGATATTGACCTTAAAGAGATGTTCACAAAAATAGTCTTACCCCAAATTAGAAAGGCTATAAAGACACAATTCAATATCAACACTTAAGAAATAAAATGCTATGTAAAAATAAATATTGAAATAATGTTAGAAGATGAAGGTTCCCTAAAAAAATGATCCACACTAAGAGGGCCTACAAGAATAGCCGATAACTTCCTAATCTAACTTGTGGCATAAAAAAGTTATGACATAGAGTGACACTTTGAAGCAGGATGCCAATCACTTTGCTTCTTTATGAGGGAAGGAAGACATGGATAAACTATGAACAAGGAACTGAATATGTCATAGAGGCTATGGAACTATAAATACACAAAGTATTTAATGCCAAGGTTGATGAGTAGACACTAAAATAGGGACTACGTAACCTAAGCATAAATACAAGAATGTATATGGACAAAACTCATGGTGATAGTAGCCAAGGTGTTAGGATTGACACTAATAAAATTATAAATAAGGTGCTATGGTAAAATGCATTAAGTAAATCATAAATGCATATGCATAAAAATGAATGCAAACAAATATTCATGAAATAATAACTTTGATATTATATGATAATGTTATAGTGAATCTCTACATATTCTAAAAATCATAATTTTGAGCTAAATAAGATCAATAAATTGTGTAATGAATAGAGTTTAATAAAGTAGAACACAAAAATATAAGCAAAATAATTTTATTGCCTAGAAAATAAAGTACAATGCAATCAATCTTTGAGATGAGGGACTCTACCATTGCATCCATTACTTATGCAAAGTACAATACAGGTAATCTTGGAGAAGATATGTGAGGCTATAATATTGCATCCATTACTCATGATTATTACATTCAAGGATGCATCTCTTTTTATGCAATATTTGGTGGGTTGAAAATCTACCATATTGAATATGGAAGGTCACTTATGGTGGTTCACCTTTCATGAGTTAGAAGGTCATCCATATGGAAATGTGGTGGTTCACCTTCTATGAGTTATAAAGTGCATTCTATCTAAGGTTTCCAACACTTCTTAAATGAATAAAAACTAAGTCCTGACCATAAAGTCTAAAGTTTAATATTAATTTATAGTTTATAGTTTGAAGTTTTATATCTATACAATTCCTAGAAAATATTTTTGGATATTTTTAGGCATACATTTATGTTCCAACAAGGTCACAATCCTAGATACGTTTTCCTTCTTGAAAAGTGATGGTCCTCCTTGCATAAATTTTTGATATTAGGTGTGAAATTGTCCCTTTATCTATTTTTTTATGAACCATTCCCTTTGGTGACCAAGTTGTTCTTCCTTAGCCACTCTATATAACTGAATGGATTAAAATCTAGTGGTATTAGTCCATGATGTGAGTACTTCATGGGTTGCATGGAGATCTATGTTAGTGGGTGCCAAGGGCTGAAATCTAAAATAGACATAAAATAGACGATTGGTACAACTATGAAAAGCTTTATTGTACCCATGCTAAATATAGGGTATGTTCTCATCCCATGTACATGTATGCTTAGAATTGTACATTAAAAGAAGATGTAAAATCAACCAATTGATAACTTCTATCTGGCCATAAATTTTGAAGTGGAAGGCTATGGATATGGTCATCTTGGTTTCCATCATGCTCTATAGGATGGACTAAAAAATGCTAAAAACATATTCTATCCTTATTATAGATAATGGAATTAAACAAGCCAAATTTGAGTTATACATGACTAAAATATATCTTATCAATATATTAAGTTGAAATGGATTTATTACAAGGAATTATGATAGCTATTTTTTAAGACAATCAACTACTACAAAAATACTATCATTACCATGATTAGATGTGGGAAAATCTAAGAGGAAATCTATGGTGACAAATTTCCAAGGCTTGGATATCACTACAAGTGATATATACAACCCTTGATTCTTGTTGGTTGGTTTAGCAAAAATGTAGGGATGCATAAATTGATGTACCTCTTGAGATCATTTCTTATTTCGGGTTGATAAAACTACTTTTGAAGAACTACCAAATTTTATCCTAAAGTGACATGCTACTTGCTAAAGTCAGCTTACCAAACCATCTTTAACTACTCACTAGTTGGTACAAAAGTATGTCCCATGTGATATGATGGATTTAGAAGTATTACATTAAGAGATAGAGAAAAAAGCACTAGAACATCTTATTTAATGAAAATAAAGTGATACATATGAGTCATGGTGTGAGACCCTTTATATAGGAATATGGATTCCTTGGCCAACACTCTATCCAGTTGTACAAGTGACACCTTGTACATTTACAACTTGCACATTGACACTTGTGCATATACTGTGTTGCATGAAGCTATTAGATAACTTCCCCTCCAAGTAATCTAATATAACCAAATGATGTAATATATTCTAACATCCCCTTGTATTACATTATTTGGTGTGAAGTTATTTGGAATCACATAGATGATCTCTAAATATTTAGAATTTTATTTTTCCAAGAGATTTTGTAAAGATGTATGCCAGATGATCTTCTATAGGAACATACTTGAGGGTGATGTGCTTGTTTTGAAAATGTTCCCTGATGAAATGATACTGAGCTTCAATATGTTTTGTTCTTTCATGTATGATTGGATTGTTGATTAAATTTAGTACTCCTTTATTATCACATAATATAATGGTGGGGGTATGTCTGACTTCCATGTCAGATAATATATATTGTAACCATGGAGCTTCACATGTAGTATCCCTTGCTGCTCAGTATTCTGCTTCAGTTGATGACGATGCTACTGTATGTTGTTTCTTTATGTGCCAAGATATGGGTCTTGATCTAAGATAGAATACATAACTTGAGATAGATTTTCTATCATCAATAGATCTAGCATAATATGAATTGCAGTACCCTTGTAAATAGAAATATTTGACATTTCTCTCATATGTCAATCCATAGTCTGCAATTTTTTTGATATATTGTAGTATTCTTTTTGTATAATTCCAATGATTTTCTCTTGGTTCTTGCATGAACCATGCAAGGTAATTTACTACAAATGCTATATATGGATGGTTGTTTGTTAGATACAGTAGATTTTCGATCAACTAATGGTACATAGTTGCTAAAAATAAAGGTGTTTTATTAGTTTTCGATAGTTGAATCTATTGTTCCATTGGTGTATTTTTAGGCTTGCACTCTATCATTCTATACTTTTCAAGGAGAGCTTTTGCATATTTTTATTGAGTGATAACTATTTTGTCCTTTCCTTGAAAAATTTCTAAACCAAGGTAGTAGTTCATCAATCCAAGATCTGTCATTTTGAATGCTTTTTCTAGATCCTTCTTGATATCACTTATTAACATATCTGAGCTTCCTGTGATCACTATGTCATCAACATATACTATGAGGATCAAAATATCATTTCTAATTTTCTTGGTATATAGAATTGGATCTGACATACTTATTTTGAAATCATGATATAGTAAATGATTATTGATCTTTATATTCCATGCTATGGGAGCTTGTTTTTAACCATATAAATATTTGTTCATTTTGCATACCTTGCTTTCTTATCCTCAAATGCTAAAGCATTCAAGGTTGTGTCATATATACTTCTTCTAATTCACCATTAAGTAATGTGCTTTTTACATCCATCTGATGAAGTTTCCACCCTTGATGTGCAACTAGTGTACAAACTGTTCGGATAGTAGTCATTCAAGCCATTTGTGCAAATGTTTCTTCATAGTCGATTCCTTTTGTCTGAGTATATCCTTTAGCTACTAGTCTAGCTTTGTATTTTTCAAGTGACCCATCTGCTTTGTATTTGATTTTGTAGACCCATTTGCAACCTACTATATTTTTCCTGGGGGTATATTTACTAGATCCCATATATTATTCTTTTTGAATGATGCGTATTTAGATTCCATGGCTCCTTTCTAGTGTGTGTCTTTCAATGCTTGAAATGTTGATGTAGGTTATGTTTTGTTGCTTAGAATTCCTTTGTTCATTCTGGTCATGCTACAAGTTTGTGGTCCTATAGAAGTAATATTTGGCAATATTTCTAAATTTGATTCTTTGAGAGTATCTCTGAGCCATATTGGTTATTTTCTAGGTGGCTCTAATGATGCTTTTGTGTCTTGCTCCACTAATTCTGATCCTATGCTTATTGCATCTTCTCTTGGTAGATTTAAAAGTGCTTGTGTCACCATTGGATGTATCTACGTTGATTTTATCCTTTTCATAGAATATTACATATTTTCTAATGTAGATTTTATTTGTATATGGATCTAGTATTATTTATCCTAGAGATTCACTGCTATAGCCAACAAATATCCCTATCATAGTTTTGTCATCAAGTTTAGTTCTCTTTTATTTTGGGACATGCATGTAGGCCTTGCATCCAAAGACTTTCTATATTGGGTTTTTATCCTGACCATACTTCTTCTGGTGTAATATGCTTGAGTATCCTTGTTGGTAGTCTATTTTGTATATAGACTATTGTTTATACTACTTCAACCCAGTATTTATGATCAAGTTGATCTTATTTTAGCATACATCTTACCATTTCCATTATTGATCTATTTCTTCTTTCTGTAATTCCATTTTCTTGAGTTGAATATACTATTGTAATCTATATTTTAATTCAATTTTTTTCAAGGAATGAATCAAATTCTTTGGAAAAAAATTCTCCCCTCTATGTGAGCGAAGTGCTTTTATTGCTCTTCCTGATTATTTTTCAACTTGAAATTTGAATTATTTGAAGTAACTAAATGCTTCTAATTTATATCTCATGAAATATACCCACATTTTCCTTGTATGATCATCGATGAATAATTGAAATGATTTATGTCCTCCAACACTATTAACTTTCATTGGCCCACATAAATCTATATATATAATTTCTAGAGGATATTGTGCTCTATGTTGACAAAGTTGGAAAGAAATTCTATGTTTTTTTCTTGCTAGACATTCTGGACACACATCAATTTTTGGATATAGGTTGGGTAGTCCTTCTACCATTTGATACTTGAATAATTCCTTAATTGATGTTTCATGGGTATCTCCTAGTTGTTTGTGCCATATTTTTGAATCATTAATAGAAAAAGCTAAGTGAACAGTAGTATCTAGGACAAATAGTACATTTTTATATAAACCTAATGCTATCAAGTTTCCCTGTATTGAAATGAGACATTGTTTTCTTCCAGTGAAAACTTTGAATTCAACAGTTAAGTTTTGATCCATGAGTTGAGAAATAGAAATGAGATTGGTAGTTAATCCTGGAACATAAAAAAACATTGTTGATCATACCTTTTTCATCCTTAAGATTTACGAGAATATTTCCTATTCCTTTCACTTCATATATTTTGCTATCTGCTACTGCAACTGGCTTTTTATTTTTCTTCAAAGAGTGAGACCAATCTATGTTTCCTGTCATATGCTTACTTGCACCTCAATCTATATACCAATACTCCATGATGTAGTTTTGGTAAAGTACCTAAAGTTTTGAAGTAAAATATAGTGCTTCTATAGAAAAAATAAAGTTCAATTTTATGATTGATTTTGTATAGTCAGAAATCAATTTATCTAACACCTTATTTCTAAGCACTTTTTAAATTTTCAAGAAGTTACAATGTTGGAATCCTTTTGTCCTAAAGACAAGTAAAAATATAATTTCCAAAATTTAACAATAAATATGTAATAACCTCTTTTATGAACCTTAGGTTTCAATTTCTAATTTCCAAAGACCTAGTTTGATGTTGTAACCCTTATCACTCCAAAGTTTGAAAAATTAGAAAATTAATAATATTTGTAAAATATAGAAGAAGTTAATCCAAGTTGAATTCCTTATTTCTCCTGGGTTGAGATGAAAATATTATTTTAATTTGGTAGGTTATCCCTTATAGCTTTGCTTTCACTAAACTAAATTTTATACCTTAGTTTGTAACCCTTATATCTCTAGATTTGAAAGCAATAATAAGATGGAATTTCACCCTTACCTTTTTGATGTTAGACTCTCCACTCTTCAGAAATCCCTTTGACTAAATATAACAGTGATGATATGGTTCCATTAGGCACTGGAATCAATAGAGGTAGATGTATTTAATATTGGAACGTATACACTGCTAAATATGGAAGATTTGACCTTTGAAAACCTAGTATTAAATGCTTCTTATTCCTTCCTTCCACGTTGTGCTAACTAGTTTTGATTATATTCTCGCTCACTCTCTGCCTACTATAATATTCAAAATTTGGGCACTTTTATTGGAGGAGTAAACTTGGCTTGGTGACACGTATCACGTGTCACATCCATTACATATGGGCACCCTTATATGTAAATCCTTGTTGTTGGTCGCTTTGTAAAGCTTTCTCCTTCATGTGGGACTTATGGATAACAAGTGTCACCACTCTACTCATTCGTTGAGAGTCATAGCTTCTAGTAGCACTTAAGATTTTAAGCTTCTAGTAATGCTTGATATTCAAAGCTTCTGGTAATGTTTGAGAGTCGAAGCTTCTAGTAATGCATTGAGAGTCAAATATTTTTAGGAATGCTTGAGAATTGAAATGAAGTTCGAATGCTTGGGGGTTTGAGAGGTAAAATTCTTGTAACACTTGCTCTTGGAATATAGATACCAAGTGGTGTTCACTCTCTCTACATGTAGACCATAAGATCTTTGAAGGATATTATAACTCCTTGGGTATTTTAGTTTACCATTCCTTTGCTTTGCCATGTTTCTTGAGTAGCAAGCAACCTTATTTTTTATAGGTGGATTGATGAGGTGGTATGGAGCTTGAGTAGAAAATTTGATGCTTCGTTTGGTGAATGATCTTCACCAAGATAGTTGCTCCTTTTCCTTTAATTCTTCCAATGTATTGAAACCTGTACGTGTTTGTAGAGTAGATGATGTTCATTTATCCTTGATAGAGATAAACACGTTTTATATGATGTCCATATTGTTATTCATATTACATTGATAGAAGTAGACACCCATTTTTATCGACAATGTAGATGTTGTTCATCCCACTTTGTTATTCATCTCACGTTCTTATCCATATCACATTGTTGTTCGTCTCACGTTGCTATCCATCTCACGTTGTTTTCTGTCATTCATTGTTGTCCATCAATGAATGTGCACTCCTTTACATAGCTTTTATGATGGCCTCTTATGGGATTTGTTTTGCAGGTTCATCCATCCAGGGTGTGCTCTTCGAGTGGTTGCTATTTATTAGGAAGAAGAGT
Source organism: Wollemia nobilis (assembly GCA_028583015.1). Classification (NCBI taxonomy): domain Eukaryota; kingdom Viridiplantae; phylum Streptophyta; class Pinopsida; order Araucariales; family Araucariaceae; genus Wollemia; species Wollemia nobilis. The sequence goes on from JAQPPZ010000019.1 coordinate 11,342,678, forward strand.
GCTTACATTGGTCGAATTCAAACCCTGTTGATATTGTGCCTTTTGAAGACACGTCCAAATTGTTAGAATATATTACATCATTTTGGTGATATTATGTAATGTACCTAAGGTCTTAGTTATCAAATTCATTGAATTTTTTAGATGAAATTCAAAATTCATCGAATTCAAACCCTAATGCATAAATTTGGTGAATAAACCGTAAATTCATCTAGAAAAAAATGAAGAAAAAATTGTGAAAAAACCTAAAATCAATTGTTGCCAATTGAAAAATAAAACCTATGACTTATAGAAAGTTCAAGAAAAGTTAAAATATGGTAAAATCTCTTACATCTAAAATATAAATCCATGTGAAAGTGTTATAAAAAAAATTCTTCATATCCATGTCTTGCACAAATTATATCGGATGCAACCATTTTCAATCTATTTTCTTTAGTTCTTTATTATCACTTGATAGAATGGATAGCATAGTTCTTTGTTAATATGCATGATCTTTTTTTAAGAATAAATTTATCCCGAGTTTTGAGCAAATTTGTAGTTTGTGTGATTTTTAATTTTAATTGGTAGAAACCTCGTTTAAAAATATTTTTATATTTTAAAAAATTACTATGTTTAAATAAAGTTATAAAAATATTTATATTTTACAGTATATATTTGAAAAAAAAGTTTAAAATATTATTAAAATCAAATATTATAATTTTGTATCTTTTGTTTTTTAAATTTTATATAAAAAATAAAAAATAAAATTATTTGAAAGGATATATGTACATTTATAATAATCAATTTATGTCGAATTTTATTTCGAATTTGTAAACATTTCGATTTTTTTCCAAACCTCAAAAGTATTGAACTCGAATACGAAATTAAACTTGATAACTAAGCCTAAGGTACATAGTTAGGACATTATATTACTTTAGGGGAAAGTTATCTAGTTACTTGTGGAAGAAGTAACATATGCACAAGTATCATTATGCATGTGTGCAAGGTGTCTCCTTGTACAACTAGTTGAAGTGTTGACCAAGGAACCTTTCTTCCTATATGGAGGTCATGGTTCACCTCATATTATCACTTTATTTTCATTCAATAAGATGTTCTACTACTTTGTTATCTATCTCATAATGTAATGCTACTAAAGCCATCAGTGGTATTAGAGCTACAGTCATCCCTAGATAGAAATAGGGAAAGTCTTTGCTATGGGTTTTGCAAAATAGATTCACCTTTGGACCTGCCACTTGTAAAATCTATTACTGTGAGATCAGTTGGAGAGCTCATCAAGAATAAATAAGGATATAATTAGTGAAAGATTTGGGACAATTATCACCATCCAAAAACAAGCCCAAGAGAAGAATAATTTGGTAAGGAGTGCCAAACTACATAAGAAAAATCTAGTTAAAGACCTCAAGATATTCATAATATTGAGAGGAAGATCCTACTTGAAGATAGAAGAAACTCATAAAATATAGGATATTTGAATATTACCTCTCACAGCAAGAAGACACCGGTTCAAATATAGATACTTCTTCAAATATACAACAGAAGGAGAATATTACAAGAGGAGAACAAGTCACCAAATCCTAGGCTTGTAAAAGAAATTTTGAGACCATAATTTGGTGAAGAAGGGGTTGTTTAAGAATAGTTTATAGAGAGCTACAAAACCGTACTAAGATCAACAACTTGGTGATCTTAGGCACCAAGATCTACATACTCTATAGAAGCAGAAGAAGGAGCTACAAATTATTAAAAAATATACTATATCAATAGGAAAGGTAGCCAACGTAAGCATTCATTTCTTCTAAGCAATAGAAGCCACTCGGAGAGTGCACCTTGGATGGACGAACCTGCAAAACAAAGCCCACAAGAGGCCATCGTCAAAGCTATGTAAAGGAGTGCACATTCACTGATGGACAACAACATGATATGGATAGCCATGTGAGATGGATAGCAATGTGAGATGAATAGCAAAGTGGAACAAACAACTTAAACATTGTAGAGAAAAAAAGAGCATCTACTCCTACCAATGTAAGGCGAATAAAAATATGGATAACATCTACTCTACAAGGATGTACATGTTTCAATACATTGGAAGCATTAAAGGAAAAAGGAGCAACTATCTTGGTGAAGATCATCCACCAAATGAAGCATCAAATTTGCTACTCGATGCCTCATCAATCCACCTATAGAAAATAAGGTTGCTTGCTACTCAAGAAACGTAGCAAAGCAAAAGGAATGGTAAACTAAAAGACCTAAGGAGTTATAATATCCTTGGAAGGCATTACGGTCTACATGCAGAGAGAGTGAATGCCACTTGGCATCTATCTTCTAATTCTCAAGCATTACCAAAAACTTCATTTCTCAAGCGCTACTAGAAGCTACGATTCTCAATGGATGAGCAGAGTGGTGATACTTGTTATCCACAAGTCCCACACAAAGGAGCAAGCGTTACATAGCGACCAACAACAAGGAGTTATGTCGAAGGGTAGCCATACGTAACTAATATGACACGTGTCACCAAGCTATGTTTTCTCCTCCAAAAAACACTCAAAGTTTGAATAATACAAGAGGTAGAGAGTGAGTGAAAATATAGTCAAATCCAGTTAGCATAGTATGGAAGAAGAAACATTTAAGACTCCAGGCTATTTGAAGGTCAAATCCTCCATATTTAGCAGTGTATACATTCTAGCATTAAATATATCTACCTCCATTGATTCCAGTGCCCAAGGGAACCATATCATCACTATTATATTTAGTCAAAAGGAGCACCGAAGAGTGGGGAGTCTAGCATAAAAAAGGTAAGGGTGAAATCCCATATTATTATTGCTTTCAACTTTGGAGATATAAGGGTTATAAACTAAGGTATAAAATTTAGTTTAGTGAAAGCAAAATTATAGGGGACAACTTACCAAATTAAAATAATATTTGCATCTCAACCTAGGAGAAATAAGGAATTCAACTTGGATTAATTTCTTTAATATTTTGCAAATATTATTAATTTTCTAATTTTCCAAACTTTGGAGTGATAAGGGTTACAACATCAAACTAGGTCTTTGGAAATTAGAAATTGAAACCTAAGGGTCATAAAGGAGGTTATTAAATATTTATTGTCAAAGTTGAAAATTATATTTTTACTTGTCTTTAAATTTCTCAAAAAAGGATTCCAACATTAAAACCTCTTAAAAATTTGGAAAAGTGCTTAGTTCAATTAGGAGAAATAAGGTGTTAGATAAATTGATTTTTGACTATACAAAATCAATCATAAAATTGAACTTTATCTTTACAAAAGCACTATATTTTACTCCAAAACTTTAGGTACTTTACAAAAACTACATCATGGAGTATTGGTATATAGATTCAGGTGCAAGTAAGCATATGACAAGAAACATATATTGGTTTAATTCTCTGAAGAAAATAAATGAAAATCCAATTGCAGTAGTAGATAGCAAAACATATGAAGTGAAAGGAATAGGAAACATTCCAGTAAATATTAAGGATGGAAAAGGTATGATAAAAAATGTTTTGTATGTTCCAGGATTAACTACCAATCTCATTTCTGTCTCTCAACTCATGGATCAAAACTTAACTATTGAATTCAAAGTCTTCACTTATAGAAAATACAATGTCTCATTTCAAGAAAGAGAAAAATGATAGCATCAAGTTCATATAAAAATGGATTATTTGTCCTAGATACTACTATTCACTCAACCTTTTCTATCAATGATTTAGAATTATGGCACAAACGACTAGGACATACCAGTGAAACATCAATGAAGGAATTATTCAAGTATCAAATGGTAGAAGGACTACCCAACCTATCTCCAAAAACTACTATGTGTCCAGAATGTCTAGCAAGAAAACAACATAGAATTCCTTTCGAACTTCGTCAACACAGAGCTCAACATCCTCTAGAAATTATATATACAGATTTATGTGGGCCAATGAAAGTTGATAGTGTTGGAGGACACAAATACTTTTAGTTATTCATCGATGATCATACAAGGAAAATGTGGGTATATTTCATGAGATATAAATCAGAAGCATTTAGTTACTTCAAACAATTCAAACTTCAAGTTGAAAAATAATCAGGAAGAACAATAAAAGCACTTTGCTCAGATAGAGGGGGAGAATTTGTTTCCAAAGAATTTGATTCATTCCTTGAAGAAAATAGAATTAAAAGACAACTTACAACAACATATTCGCCTCAAAAAAATGGAATTGCAGAAAGAAGAAATAGATCAATAATGGAAATGGTAAGATGTATGCTAAAAGAAGCTCAACTTGATCATAAATACTGGGCTAAAGCAGTACAAACAACAATCTATATACAAAATAGACTACCAAAAAGAATACTCAAGCATATTACACTAGAAGAAGCATGGCTAGGACAAAAGCCCAATATAGAAAAACTAAAAGTCTTTGGATGCAAGGCCTACATGCATATCCTAAAACAAAAGAGAACTAAACTTGACAACAAAACTATGACAGAGATATTTGTTGGCTATGACAATGAATCTATAGGATACAAAATACTAGATCCATCTACAAAGAAAGTCTACATTAGTAGAGATGTAGTATTTGATGAAAAGACCAAAATCAACGCAAATACATCCAGTGGTGACACAGAAGTACTCTTAAATCTACCAGGAGAAGATACAATGAGCATAGAATCAAGGGGGGGAAAAAGCAACAAATAATAAAAATTAGTGGAGCAAGACATAGAAGCATCATCAGAGCCACCTAGAAAAGAACCAATATGGCTCAGAGATACTCTTAGAGAATCAAATTTAGAAAGAATGCCAAATATTACTTCTATAGGACCACAAACTCATAGCATGACCAAGATGAATAGAGGAATGTTAAGCAACACAACAAAACCTACATCAACATTTCAAGCATTGAAAGACACACACTGGAAAGCAGCCATGGAATCTGAGTACACATCACTCAAGAAGAATAAGACATGGGATCTAGTAAATCTACCCCCAGGAAAAAGATAGTAGGTTGCAAATGGGTCTACAAAATCAAATACAAAGTATATGGGTCACTTGATAAATACAAAGCTAGACTAGTAGCTAAAGGATATACTCAGACAAAAGGAATAGACTATGAAGAAACATTTGCACCAACAGCTCGAATGACTACTATCCAAACAATTTGTGCACTAGTAGCACATCAAGGGTGGAAACTTCATTATATGGATGTAAAAAGTGCATTCCTTAATGGTGACTTAGAAGAAGAAGTCTATATGACACAACCTAAAGGCTTTATTATTCAAGGACAAGAAAGCAAGGTATGCAAACTGAAAAAATATTTATATGGTTTAAAACAAGCTCCCAGAGCATGGAATATAAAGATCAATAATCATTTACTACATCATGATTTCAAAAGAAGTACATCAGATCCAAGTCTATATACCAAGAAAATTGGAAATGATATTTTGATTCTCATAGTATATGTTGATGACATAGTGATCATGGGAAGCTCAGAGATGTTAATAAGTGATATAAAAAAGGATCTAGAAAAAGCATTTGAAATGATAGATCTTGGATTGATGAACTACTACCTTGGTTTAGAAATTTGTCAAGGAAAGGATAAAATAGTTATCACTCAATCAAAATATGCAAAAGCTCTCCTTGAAAAGTACATAATGATAAAATGCAAGCCTAAAGATACACCAATGGAACAAGGAATTCAACTATCCAAAAATGATAAAACACCATTAGTTTCAGCAACTATGTACTTCTAGTTGATCGAAAGTCTATTGTACCTAACAAACAGCTAGATGGACATAGCATTTTTAGTAAATTATCTTTCACGGTTCATGCAAGAACCAAGAGAAAGTCATTGGAAAGCTACAAAAATAATACTACAATATGTCAAGAAAATTGCAGACTACGGGTTGACGTATGAGAAAAATGTCAAAGACTTATGTTTACAAGGGTACTCCAATTCAGATTATGCTGGATCTATTGATGATAGAAAATATACCTCAGGTTATGTCTTCTATCTCGGATCAGGACCCATATCTTGGCACAACAAGAAACAACATATAGTAGCACAATCATCAACTAAAGCAAAATATCGAGCAGCAAGGGATACTACATGTGAAGCTCTATGGTTACAATATATACTATCTGACATGGGAGTCAGAAGAACTCCCACTATGATATTTTGTGATAATCAGGGAGTACTGAATCTAATCAAGAATCCAATCATACATGAAAGAATAAAACATATTGAAGCTCAGTGTCATTTCATCAGGGAATATTTTTAGAACAAGCACATCACCCTCAAGTATGTTCCTACAGAAGATCAATTGGTAGACATATTTACAAAAGCTCTTGGAAAAATCAAATTCCAAACATTTAGAGATCATTTGTGTGATTCCAAGGAACTTCACACCAAATAATGTAATACAGGGGGTGTTAGAATATATTACATCATTTGGGTGATATTATGTAATGTACCTAAGGTACATAGTTAGGACATTAGATTACTTTAGGGGAAAGTTATCTAGTTACTTGGGGAAGAAGTAACATATGCACAAGTGTCATTATGCATGTGTGCAAGGTGTCTCCTTGTACAACTAGTTGGAGTGTTGACCAAGGAACCTTTCTTCCTATATGAAGGAGGTCATGGTTCACCTCATGTATTATCACTTTATTTTCATTCAATAAGATGTTCTACTACTTTTTTCTATGTCTCATAATGTAATGCTGCTAAAGCCATCACAAATCTGCTCTTGGACTGTAAAAAACCAAATTTAAAATGGTGCAATAAAATGTACTATAGATTGTACATTAACCTCCTTCTTTTGCACTCTTATTTCAGATATAAATTTCTGGTTTTATGGCAGATTTCTCTTCCTGCAATACAACGGTTTTGAGGTTGTTTTTATGAGTAGAAACCTTCCCTTTTTGCTTGGACACCTTTATATTAAATCCAGGATTTAGACAACAGTAGATAGAAGCTTTTAGTTAATGTAATTATTTGCATTTTATTTTCATGCATTCACTATTGTAATGCTTTGGACCTGAGACTCACCAAGTATCAATGAAGCTTCTATTTCTTTTTTAGGTTCTTCTCCAAGATTTGGAGGATTCGAACCCTTTTTTTTTGGGTGGCTTCTTTTGGCCACTACAAGTTACAAATTTTAGTGCTTCAATAGTGTCTTTAGACACTTGATAGAAATCAGATTTTGTGACCTTCAAGAACATAAAAGCTAATTTTATTTTGAGAGTAGTATACTTATTCATAATAAATATAATAGACCCTTTTTTTAATGCACTAATAATTTCACATTATCACTCCAATTTAACTCCTAAGATAATGCACTTTAATTAATCTATTGCAACTATTCAAGAATAACCTAAAATGAATCTTTAGAAGTTATTTTGCAAATTCACTACAACTAATATTGTAGGACTTAGTCTTCTTTTCTATTTTCTAACTAGATGATAAGTAGTTGATGAATATAATTCTAAAATCTACTCAACTCCTAATTAATGTGAAAATAAACCTTAAAATGAACCTCTTTCTATTTACACTTTTGAAGACTGTAATCTACTTTTCTTTTTGTAAATTTAATCCATATAAGGTGCTCAAATGAATATTAATAAATTACTTAGAACCAATAGTTGCATACCTTTTTAATATTATATAGCTCCTTATTTCACTTCTTTAGAGGATGTAGATCTTGGTGCCTAAGATCACCAAGTTGCTTCTTCAAGTAGGGTTTTGCAGGTCTTTTTAGACTATGCTTTGAACGACCCCTTCTTCACCAAATTATGGTCTCAAATATTCTTTTACAATCCTAGGATTTGGTGGATTGTTCTCCTCTTGTAATATTCTCCTTCTGTTATAAATTTAGAGAAGTCTCTATCTCTAAAGCGGTGCCTTCTTGCTGTGAGAGTTAATATTCAAATCTCCAAGATTTGATGAGCTTATTGTATCTTCAAGTCTTGTCAAACTTTGGCTTCAAGAAAGATCTTCCTCTCAATATTTTGAATATCTTGAGGTCTTTCACTAGATTCTTCTTTTGCAATTTGGCACTCCTTGCCAAATTATCCTTCTCTTGGACTTGTTGTTAGATGGTGATAATTGTCCCAAATCTTTCACTAATCAGATCCTTATTTATTCTTTTTGAGCTCTCCAAAGGATCTCATAGCAATGGATTTTGCAATTGGTAGGTCCAAAAGGCATGTCTATTTTATAAAACCCATAGTAATGAATTTCCCTACTTATATCTAGGGATGACTGTAGCTTTGATACTACTGATGGATTTAGTAGTATTACATTAAGATATAGAGAACAAAGTAGTAGAACATCTTATTGAATGAAAAGAAAGTGATACATATGAGTCATCATGTGAGGCCCTTTATATAGGAAGATGGATTCCTTGGACAACACTCTATCCAGCTGTACAAGTGACACCTTGCATATTTAAAACTTGCACATTGACACTTGCGCATATACTGTGTTGTATGGAGATATTGTTAGAAATAGTTTATGTTCCATCATTTGGGTTATGTAAATTGTTGGTAATTTTGGGTTTGAGATCCTAGCTTCTTGTCTATGAGTTGTCATTGATGTCAAAAGGAAATGGCATTAATGTTAAGAGGATGTGTTGGCTTCAAAGGTGGAAGATTCCAAGAGAATATTTTTAAGAGAATCTGGAGAGATTCCATTGGCAAGGGTTTTTCATTAAAACCAAACCGGTTTTATTAAAACCAAAATGGTTTTTATTAAAACCAATGGAGGTTCTCTTTATTATTTATTTAATTATTATTTAAAACCCTTCAAGGTTTTAATTAATTAATTATTTAATTAATTAAGGGAGAAATTATTTTTAATTTATTAAAAATACTTAAAGGTTTTTAAACCTTTTTTTATTCTTAATTTATTAAAATTATTTAAGGGTTTTTAAACCCTTTTTGAAAAGACTTTTGATTAATTTCGAAATGGTCTTTATTTTCGCCGACGTCAAGGTGTCTTCGAAGAGACTATTTATTCTCCAACTCCTAAGGTTGGAAGGCTAATTAATTCAAAATTCCCCGAATGCAATTTGCGGTGTTTGTGCTCTGTATTCGCTGCGATCGAAGGAAGACTTAGAAGCACGTGCGGTTGAAAAGTCTTTGGGAGTTTTTTCGAGGGTGAAGTGGAGGGAAGTTCACTTGTGAACTTCGTAGCCCACGTGGGCTAGTGGCAGCGAAGGTTGTTGTTGGGCGTTGCATTGGCGGAGGTCGCCGTTTCGAGTCTCACGGGGGTGCTTTGCTAGAGTAACACACGTTTTTATTAAAACGTCTTTATGCCACGAAATTCGGAGTTTCTTGGACAGCGATTTATAAGGTGTGATTAAATTTTATGAGTTTTGGCTTTTGTGATTAGCATTGAATAAAAGCTTAGGAGAAATAAGGGCATATTTCTTTGGATGTATTTTTAAGATTATTCTTTGCTATGCTAAAATTAAAAATGGAGGTATAAGGTGTGAGTCTGTGATTGTTGATTTATTGGCATGTTATGGTGGTTGTGTTTAAAGAAGTGGAGCTAAAAGGTGTAATAAAGGAAGTTTATATTATTGCTCATTTCTTTTTATTCTAACCCTAACTTGGTTGGAAGTTTGAGAGTTGTGTGTGGTGACAGCTTGAAGGTTCAATTATCTTCTACTCCAATAAGGTATGGGCACATTCTTCTTATGAGTATGATTGGTGTATGTTTTCTGAAATAAGGTTGGAGTGAAAAGGTATTCTACTAGGTATCCTTTGGCTAGGTGTAAATCCTATTTTTTGGTTTGTTGAAGACTACTTATGCATTGTTATCCTTAAGGAGAGTTTTTGGTGAATGCATAATTTCTGGTTTGAGATAGTGGAAGCTTTGTGCACTAGGGTTTATATTTGTGAGTCTAGCTACTTGCATTGAGTTGGTGGAACCCTTGGTTGGCTGTTTTGAGTTTGATGGTTGAGTTGCTTCCATAGAGGTTGTTTGATCAAGTTATTGCTTTACTTGATTCATGATATTGGGCTTACTCCATTGAGTTGATTTGAGCAAGTTATTCTTTGCATTTGGTGATATTGTGTTGGTGGCTGTTTTGTTCAAATATCTTTGGAGGGAAAAGGATTTCTACTTGTTTCCTTTTCTTGTGATGATTGGTTGAATGCTTCAAGGTTGATGTTGAGTTGAATGGTGTTGGTTGACTAAACCTTGTTTGATGAGCATTGTTGTTGAAACCCTAATTGATGGTGAAAAGAACATGAGTATCATTGTTATGTGATTCTTTGCATAGTTGGCAATTGTTGGGGTTTCATGTTCTTGAAAGAAAACATTCTATCCTATCCATTTCAGATATTGAGTTGAGTTTTCAGATTTGAGATTGAGATTGAGCTGAGTTGATTTGAGTTGAGTTTTGAGATTGGGATTTGAGTATAGAACATATTGAGTCTCTAACAATTCTCTTTATGCTTCTATGAGTTTGACAAATCACATTGGGTCTCTAACAATTCACTTTGTGATTTCCTACTAAGAAAGTTTTTCTTGGTGAGCTTGTTGAGTTTTTGGACAGGTTCCGGTGGGGACTTGTGAGAAATTTTTGGACAAGTTCCAGTGGGGACTTGTGAGCAGTTTTGGATAGGTTTCGATGGGGACTTGTGAGCAGATTTGGACAGGTCCTAGCAGAGGACTAGTGAGCTGAGTTTGATAGTTCTATCAGAGAACTTGAGGATAAAGGTGCATTGGTTCTATGAGAAGAACCTAAGGACAGAGTTGGCAAGTCTTTGAGAAGGCTTGTATGCAGAGGATTGATTTGTTCAAGAGTTGGAAAGATCTAACAGATAGAGGAAGACTTGTACTAGACCGATTGACTGTGTTTGGTACAGAGTTGTTGAGCTGCTGTGGACGTGATCATAGAAGGTAGAGGTCTCTTAGGCTAAGCATTGAGGACAGGAGGTCTTCGGTGGAAAGGAGTTCCACGTCTGGCAAGAGGTAGAGGTAGTTGATCTTTAAGGGATCATTTCACAAGCAAAGAAGGTATCTCCTAAATAGAATTAAGAACAGAAATAGTATTATCATAAATTCTTAGATGTAATTTTGGTCACTTTGGGGATGATTGACAATAATGATTTGGTTCTATATATAGGATTTAAAACTATAAGGAAAATATAGTTTTAATAGTTCACCTCTAGTAAAAGAAAGCTTGTGTTATTCAAACATAGAAAAAGAATTGAAGGTGATATTAGTGTAGTGCTTAAAAATAAAGAATAAGAACAAGAATAGAAAAAAAGATTATGAAGACACAAGAACTCAAGGATGAGTTAGAGTCTAAGGTTCTTGAGTATAGTGAGTTAGAACATAAAATGGCTTCTTTGAAAGAGAAACTAAAGAGTACAAGGATAAGCTTTACAGGTTTCAAGATAGCTCCAAAAAGGTTAAGTCACTCATCAAAGGTCAAAGAAAGACAACAGATAAAACAGGCCTTGGTTTTGTTAAGACACACAAGGAACAAGTTGGAGAGTCTAGTAAGAGACTCCAAAAGGAAGAGAGTTCTGATGAGGAAAGTATTTCAGAAAAGGAGTCCTTGAATGATAGATGCAATAGAAAACAAAATTAGAATGAGAAGAAGAAGTTTTCGAGACCTAAGAGGTAAATTAAAGGAAAGTTTCAATGTAGATGTTTTGCTTGTCACAGGTTTGGTCACATGGCTTCACATTGCATGGCTCAAGTGAAGGAGGTAAATGACAGTTTCAGAAGTGCTAGTTACTTTCAAGGGTATTGCTACTCTTGTCAATAGTTTGGGCACAAGGCAGTTTATTGCAAGGCAAATAACAGGAACAAGTTTGGCCAGAACAGGTTTGGTCTAATAGGTTTGGTCGAACAGGTTTGGCTGAATAGGTTTGGTCAGAACAGGTTTGGTCAGAACTGGTGGATTCAAAGATCAGGTTTACCTTAGAGAAACAACATCGTCAAGTGTTTCAAGTGCAACAATGAAGGTCACACAATCAGACAGTGTAGAGCTAAAATTCCAGAATACAGGAACAGGAACAGTGGCATGATCAGGTCCAAGGATCAAGGCATGGACAAGAACAGGGATGAGAACAAGAACAAGAACAATGACAAGAATAGGAATATGGACAAAGAGTTCAAGAGAAGGCCCGAAAAGGAAGTTATAGACGCTGATGATGATCAGTGCCTAATGGGAGTTTTACTCCCACCCAAGAATTAATCACCTCATCAGGAGGTGGGGGAGGGACTAAGCTAAGAGGCTCATTCTTAGTCCCGAGCCCCAAAGGTGACCCTTTGCCATTGATGACAAAGGGGGAGAGATTTGAGTAAGGGGGAGAGCCTCAAGACAGGGGGAGCTATTTATGTTGAGTTTCTGTGTTGTTGAGAAGCATGGTTTGCCATCAATGACAAAGGGGGAGATTGTTGGCAATTTTGGGTTTGAGATCCTAGCTTCTTGTCTATGAGTTGTCATTGATGTCAAAAGGAAATGGCATTAATGTTAAGAGGATGTGTTGGCTTCAAAGGTGGAAGATTCCAAGAGAATATTTTTAAGAGAATCCGGAGAGATTCCATTGGCAAGGGTTTTTCATTAAAACCAAACCGTTTTTTATTAAAACCAAGTTAAATGGTTTTTATTAAAACCAATGGAGGTTCTCTTTATTATTTATTTAATTATTATTTAAAACCCTTCAAGGTTTTAATTAATTAATTATTTAATTAATTAAGGGAGAAATTATTTTTAATTTATTAAAAATACTTAAAGGTTTTTAAACCTTTTTTTATTCTTAATTTATTAAAATTATTTAAGGGTTTTTAAACCCTTTTTGAAAAGACTTTTGATTAATTTCGAAATGGTCTTTATTTCCGCCGACGTCAAGGTGTCTTCGAAGAGACTATTTATTCTCCAACTCCTAAGGTTGGAAGGCTAATTAATTCGAAATTCCTCGAATGCAATTTGTGGTGTTTGTGCTCTGTATTCGCTGCGATCGAAGGAAGACTTAGAAGCACGTGCGGTTGAAAAGTCTTCGGGAGTTTTTTTCGAGGGTGAAGTGGAGGGAAGTTCACTTGTGAACTTCGTAGCCCGCGTGGGCTAGTGGCAGCGAAGGCTGCTGTTGGGCGCTGCATTGGCGGAGGTCACCGTTTCGAGTCTCACGGGGGTGCTTTGCTAGAGTAACACACGTTTTTATTAAAACGTCTTTATGCCACGAAATTCGGAGTTTCTTGGACAACGATTTATAAGGTGTGATTAAATTTTATGAGTTTTGGCTTTTGTGATTAGCATTGAATAAAAGCTTAGGAGAAATAAGGGCATATTTCTTTGGATGTATTTTTAAGATTATTCTTTGCTATGCTAAAATTAAAAATGGAGGTATAAGGTGTGAGTCTCTGATTGTTGATTTATTGGCATGTTATGGTGGTTGTGTTTAAAGAAGTGGAGCTAAAAGGTGTAATAAAGGAAGTTTATATTATTGCTCATTTCTTTTTATTCTAACCCTAACTTGGTTGGAAGTTTGAGAGTTGTGTGTGGTGACAACTTTGAAGGTTCAATTATCTTCTACTCCAATAAGGTATGGGCACATTCTTCTTATGAGTATGATTGGTGTATGTTTTCTGAAATAAGGTTGGAGTGAAAAGGTATTCTACTAGGTATCCTTTGGCTAGGTGTAAATCCTATTTTCTGGTTTGTTGAAGACTACTTATGCATTGTTATCCTTAAGGAGAGTTTTTGGTGAATGCATAATTTTTGGTTTGAGATAGTGGAAGCTTTGTGCACTAGGGTTTATATTTGTGAGTCTAGCTACTTGCATTGAGTTGGTGGAACCCTTGGTTGGCTGTTTTGAGTTTGATGGTTGAGTTGCTTCCATAGAGGTTGTTTGATCAAGTTATTGCTTTACTTGATTCATGATATTGGGCTTACTCCATTGAGTTGATTTGAGCAAGTTATTCTTTGCATTTGGTGATATTGTGTTGGTGGCTATTTTGTTCAAATATCTTTGGAGGGAAAAGGATTTCTACTTGTTTCCTTTTCTTGTGATGATTGGTTGAATGCTTCAAGGTTGATGTTGAGTTGAATGGTGTTGGTTGACTAAACCTTGTTTGATGAGCATTGTTGTTGAAACCCTAATTGATGGTGAAAAGAACATGAGTATCATTGTTATGTGATTCTTTGCATAGTTGGCAATTGTTGGGGTTTCATGTTCTTGAAAGAAAACATTCTATCCTATCCATTTCAGATATTGAGTTGAGTTTTCAGATTTGAGATTGAGATTGAGCTGAGTTGATTTGAGTTGAGTTTTGAGATTGGGATTTGAGTATAGAACATATTGAGTCTCTAACAATTCTCTTTATGCTTCTATGAGTTTGACAAATCACATTGGGTCTCTAACAATTCACTTTGTGATTTCCTACTAAGAAAGTTTTTCTTGGTGAGCTTGTTGAGTTTTTGGACAGGTTCCAGTGGGGACTTGTGAGAATTTTTGGACAGGTTCCATGGGGACTTGTGAGCAGTTTTGGACAGGTTCTAGTGGGGACTTGTGAGCAGATTTGGACAGGTCCTAGCAGAGGACTTGTGAGCTGAGTTTGATAGTTCTATCAGAGAACTTGAGGATAGAGGTGCATTGGTTCTATGAGAAGAACCCGAGGATAGTTTGGCAAGTCTTTGAGAAGGCTTGTATGTAGAGGATTGATTTGTTCAAGAGTTGGACAGATCTGATAGATAGAGGAAGACTTGTACTAGACCGACTGACTATGTTTGGTACAAGTTGCTGAGCTACTGTGGACGTGATCATAGAAGGCAGAGGTCTCTTAGGCTAAGCATTGAGGATAGGAGGTCTTCGATGGAAAGGAGTTCCACGTGCTGGCAAGAGGTAGAGGCAGTTGATCTTCTGAGGGATCATTTCTAGAGTAGAGGGGAAGGTATCTCCTTTGAGCAGAGGCTCATAAATTTTGATTGGGGGAAGGTATCTCCTTTGAGCAGAGGCTCATAAATTTTGATTGGGGGAAGGTATCTCCTTTGGGCCGAGGCTCATAAACATTGTAATTGGGAAGGATTCCCAAAGAACTTTGAGATAACTTTTAGAGAAAAGTTTTGTGGACGTAGCCCAGCCATTCTGGGTGAACCACGTTAAAATTGGTGTCACTTTGTGGATGATATTGTGCATTGCTTTGATATTGCTTTGGGTATATTGCTTTACTATTTTGAAGTATAAAGGAAAAAGTAAAAGAGGTCTTATACTGTTCACCCCCCTCTCAAGTATAAGCTTGTGTTCTTCAATTGGTATCAGAGTAGGTGCCTTCAAAAAGTTTAACAACTTGAAGGAAAAGCTAGTAAAGAACATAATGGATCATTCAAGTGGCAATGCAAGACCTATTCTTGATGGGTCAGATTTTGGTCTTTGGAGTGCAAGGATGAAGGTTCATCTAATGGCACTTGGGAATGAGGTTTGGGAAGTGATTGAAGATGAGTACACTATTCCTGAACATGGTCCTAATACTAAAGAAGAAAGGCTCCTACATCACAACAATTCAAAAGCAATGAATGCAATCCCGAAAGGCTTACATAAAGCAGATCTCACCAAAGTGATTCACTGCAAGACAGCTAGTGAAATGTGGAAACAATTGAAGGTGGTTCATACAGGTGATACAAATGTTAGAAAGGCCAAGTTGAGACACTTCAAAGGTATGTTTGAACAACTCAAGATGAATGATGATGAAAATATTAGTGACTACATGCTTCGTATGGATGAGGTTGTTAACTCCATGAAAGACTTAGGTCTTGAGCTTGCTGAAAATGATGTTTGTGATAAGATTTTAAGATCTCTTCCTAATAGATTTAGTGAAAATATTTTTGCTATTGAGGAAGCTAAAGATTTGGATAAGTTGAAAAAGGATGAGCTCCATAGTATACTTGCAGCATTTGAGTTGAGAACTCAAGTGAAGGTTGATGTCAAGAAAGAGGCAACTTTCAAGGCTACCAAGAATTCCAAGGGTAAACAGACTTCAAGATAGTGATGAGTCTTCTAGTGATGAAGAGGCATATTACAAGGAAGAAAGGCAAGTTCTCTAGAAAGCACAAAAGTATGAAAAATATAAGATGTTTCAATTGTGGAAAGTTTGGTCATTATGCTACTGACTATACTGTTCCCAAGAATGAAAGTGATGAAGATAAACAGGATTCTAAGAGCAAGGATTCTGAAAAGCACAAGCATCACAGGAAAAACAAAGATGAGCACAACAATCAAGGAAAGAGGTATTCTCACAAGCACAAGAAGAGTTTCTACCTAGACAAAGCAAGTAAGTGTTCTAGTAGTGATAGTGAAAGTTCTTCAAGTGATAATGAAAATGAGATGTTGTTCATATCAGAAAAAGAGGAAGAACCGAAACATAGATTCATTATCATGAAATGTCTTAGATGTGGAAATTTTGGTCACCTTGAGGATGATTGCACAAATAATGATTTGGTTTCTAGTATGTATGAGGATGCTTCAGAAAACTATAAGGAAGATGCATGTATGGTTTTTGAAAAGGGTAGCACCTCTAGTGATAAGAAATCTGAAAAAGGCTTTGATGATTCAAAAAGCAAACAAATAGAGGAAGATATAGAGGAAGGTGAAGTAGATCTTGAAGGTGAACTTATTAGTGCTCTTAGTGCTTTGAAAAAGGAAAGAAAGAAGAATGCTAGACTCAAGGATAAGTTAGATGAATGTTGTATGGAGAGAGATGATCTTATAGAAAGTCTTGACTTCTCTATGGCTAAGACACAAGAACTCAAGGATGAGTTAGAGTCTAAGGTTCTTGAGTATAGTGAGTTAGAACAAAAAATGGCTTCTTTGAAAGAGGAAACTAAAGAGTACAAGGATAAGCTTTACATGTTTCAAGATAGCTCCAAAAAGGTTAAGTCACTCATCAAAGGTCAAAGAAAGACAACAGATAAAACAAGCCTTGGTTTTGTTAAGCCACACAAGGAACAAGTTGGAGAGTCTAGTAAGAGACTCCAAAAGGAAGAGAGTTCTGATGAGGAAAGTATTTCAGAAAAGGAGTCCTTGAATGATAGATGCACAAAAGAAAACAGAATTCAGAATGAGAAGAATTTTTCAGAACCTAAGAGGTCAATTAAAGGAAAGTTTCAAGGCAGATGTTTTGCTTGTCACAGGTTTGGTCACATGGCTTCACATTGCATGGCTCAAGTGAAGGAGGTAAATGACAGTTTTAGAAGTGCTAGTTACTTTCAAGGGTATTGCTACTCTTGTCAACAGTTTGGGCACAAGGCGCTTTATTGCAAGGCAAATAATGAACAGTTTGTAACAGTTTGGCTAACAGTTTTAACAGTTTGGCCAACAGGTTTGGTCGAACAGGTTTGGCCAGAACCGGTGGATTCAAAGATCAGGTTTACCTCAGAGAAACAACATCGTCAAGTGTTTCAAGTGCAACAATGAAGGTCACACAATCAGATAGTGTAGAGCTGAAATTCCAGAATACAAGAACAAGAACAATGGCATGATCAGGTCCAAGGATCAAGGCATGGACAAGAACAGGGATGAGAACAAGAACAAGAACAGTGACAGGAATAGGAATATGGACAAAGAGTTCAAGAGAAGGCCCGACAAGGAAGTTATAGATGCTGATGATGATCAATGCCTAATGGGAGTTTTACTCCCACCCAAGAATTAATCACCTCATCAGAGGTGGGGGAGGGACTAAGCTAAGAGGCTCATTCTTAGTCCCGAGCCCCAAAGGTGACCCTTTGCCATTGATGACAAAGGGGGAGAGATTTGAGTAAGGGGGAGAGCCTCAAGACAGGGGGAGCTATTTATGTTGAGTTTCTGTGTTGTTGAGAAGCATGGTTTGCCATCAATGACAAAGGGGGAGATTGTTGGCAATTTTGGGTTTGAGATCCTAGCTTCTTGTCTATGAGTTGTCATTGATGTCAAAAGGAAATGGCATTAATGTTAAGAGGATGTGTTGGCTTCAAAGGTGGAAGATTCCAAGAGAATATTTTTAAGAGAATCCGGAGAGATTCCATTGGCAAGGGTTTTTCATTAAAACCAAACTGGTTTTTATTAAAACCAATGGAGGTTCTCTTTATTATTTATTTAATTATTATTTAAAACCCTTCAAGGTTTTAATTAATTAATTATTTAATTAATTAAGGGAGAAATTATTTTTAATTTATTAAAAATACTTAAAGGTTTTTAAACCTTTTTTTATTCTTAATTTATTAAAATTATTTAAGGGTTTTTAAACCCTTTTTGAAAAGACTTTTGATTAATTTCGAAATGGTCTTTATTTCCGTCGACGTCAAGGTGTCTTCGAAGAGACTATTTATTCTCCAACTCCTAAGGTTGGAAGGCTAATTAATTCGAAATTCCTCGAATGCAATTTGTGGTGTTTGTGCTCTGTATTCGCTGCGATCGAAGGAAGACTTAGAAGCACGTGCGGTTGAAAAGTCTTCGGGAGTTTTTTTCGAGGGTGAAGTGGAGGGAAGTTCACTTGTGAACTTCGTAGCCCGCGTGGGCTAGTGGCAGCGAAGGCTGCTGTTGGGCGCTGCATTGGTGGAGGTCACCGTTTCGAGTCTCATGGGGGTGCTTTGCTAGAGTAACACACATTTTTATTAAAACGTCTTTATGCCATGAAATTCGGAGTTTCTTGGACAACGATTTATAAGGTGTGATTAAATTTTATGAGTTTTGGCTTTTGTGATTAGCATTGAATAAAAGCTTAGGAGAAATAAGGGCATATTTCTTTGGATGTATTTTTAAGATTATTCTTTGCTATGCTAAAATTAAAAATGGAGGTATAAGGTGTGAGTCTCTGATTGTTGATTTATTGGCATGTTATGGTGGTTGTGTTTAAAGAAGTGGAGCTAAAAGGTGTAATAAAGGAAGTTTATATTATTGCTCATTTCTTTTTATTCTAACCCTAACTTGGTTGGAAGTTTGAGAGTTGTGTGTGGTGACAGCTTGAAGGTTCAATTATCTTCTACTCCAATAAGGTATGGGCACATTCTTCTTATGAGTATGATTGGTGTATGTTTTCTGAAATAAGGTTGGAGTGAAAAGGTATTCTACTAGGTATCCTTTGGCTAGGTGTAAATCCTATTTTCTGGTTTGTTGAAGACTACTTATGCATTGTTATCCTTAAGGAGAGTTTTTGGTGAATGCATAATTTTTGGTTTGAGATAGTGGAAGCTTTGTGCACTAGGGTTTATATTTGTGAGTCTAGCTACTTGCATTGAGTTGGTGGAACCCTTGGTTGGCTGTTTTGAGTTTGATGGTTGAGTTGCTTCCATAGAGGTTGTTTGATCAAGTTATTGCTTTACTTGATTCATGATATTGGGCTTACTCCATTGAGTTGATTTGAGCAAGTTATTCTTTGCATTTGGTGATATTGTGTTGGTGGCTATTTTGTTCAAATATCTTTGGAGGGAAAAGGATTTCTACTTGTTTCCTTTTCTTGTGATGATTGGTTGAATGCTTCAAGGTTGATGTTGAGTTGAATGGTGTTGGTTGACTAAACCTTGTTTGATGAGCATTGTTGTTGAAACCCTAATTGATGGTGAAAAGAACATGAGTATCATTGTTATGTGATTCTTTGCATAGTTGGCAATTGTTGGGGTTTCATGTTCTTGAAAGAAAACATTCTATCCTATCCATTTCAGATATTGAGTTGAGTTTTCAGATTTGAGATTGAGATTGAGCTGAGTTGATTTGAGTTGAGTTTTGAGATTGGGATTTGAGTATAGAACATATTGAGTCTCTAACAATTCTCTTTATGCTTCTATGAGTTTGACAAATCACATTGGGTCTCTAACAATTCACTTTGTGATTTCCTACTAAGAAAGTTTTTCTTGGTGAGCTTGCTGAGTTTTTGGACAGTTCTAGTGGGGACTTGTGAGCGCTTTTGGACAGTTCATGGGGACTTGTGAGCATTTTGGACAGGTTTCATGGGGACTTGTGAGCAGATTTGGACAGGTCCTAGCAGAGGACTTGTGAGCTGAGTTTGATAGTTCTATCGGAGAACTTGAGGACAGAGGTGCATTGGTTCTATGAGAAGAACCCGAGGACAGATTTGGCAAGTCTTTGAGAAGGCTTGTATGCAGAGGATTGATTTGTTCAAGAGTTGGACAGATCTTGACTAGATAGAGGAAGACTTGTACTAGACCGACTGACTGTGTTTGGTACAGGTTGTTGAGCTGCTGTGGACGTGATCATAGAAGGCAGAGGTCTCTTAGGCTAAGCATTGAGGACAGGAGGTCTTCGATGGAAAGGAGTTCCACGTGCTGGCAAGAGGTAGAGGCAGTTGATCTTCTGAGGGATCATTTCCAGAGCAGAGGGGAAGGTATCTCCTTTGAGCAGAGGCTCATAAATTTTGATTGGGGGAAGGTATCTCCTTTGAGCAGAGGCTCATAAATTTTGATTGGGGGAAGGTATCTCCTTTGGGCCGAGGCTCATAAACATTGTAATTGGGAAGGATTCCCAAAGAACTTTGAGATAACTTTTAGAGAAAAGTTTTGTGGACGTAGCCCAACCATTCTGGGTGAACCACGTTAAAATTGGTGTCACTTTGTGGATGATATTGTGCATTGCTTTGATATTGCTTTGGGTATATTGCTTTACTATTTTGAAGTATAAAGGAAAAAGTAAAAAGAGGTCTTATACTGTTCACCCCCCTCTCAATATAAGCTTGTGTTCTTCATAAATGTATATTCAAAGGTACATACTTAGGACATTAGATTACTTGAGGGGAAGTTATCTAGTTACTTCATGCAATGTAATAAATGCACAAGTGTCCATGTACAAGTTGTAAATGTACAAGGTGTCACTTGTATCGCTAGATAGAGTGTTGGCCAATTATATTATTTTACCTATATAAGGATGTCCTCATTGTTAGTATAGAATCAAGAGGAGTGTTGGTGATACAATATATTAGGGTTCTTAGTAGGTAGTTCAGTTCTGTGTGGATCACCATCTATTGGTGATGGATGTAATGTTGTCCAGTAGCTATATTGATGAAGTGTTCATTTCCTCATTAGCTACATTGTATTTATTTATATATCATTTATGTTTATTGCATATCTCAGTCATCTTGTGGATTTATGTTCTTTAACATTATTCTGCATCTCGTGATTATTATATCATTTGGATATTATATCAAAAGCTAAAAATGGTATTAGAGCTATGGTGGATTGTTTCTATGCAAGTCTATAGGAAAATTACCATCATTATTGAGCCTAAGTGTTTTGTCAACCTAACGTGCCATTGGACTAGTCACTATCAAAAGTTATCAGAAGAATCTAGGTAATAGAATTGTTGTGGTTAATCCACAACACACCCCAAAATTGGGGACCCACATTTTTGCAGGTTTTTAGAGAAAATCTCAGTGACCTAGATGCTAAAAATGAAGAAAGGGGGCAAAATGCGCAAGTGTAGAAAGTGTCGCGAAATCGCGACATGTCGCTCCGTCGCTGCTGAAAAAAGAAAAGTGTCTCAATATCGCGACATGTCACTCCGTCGCCAATGAAAATGGTCACGATTTCACGACGTGTTTTGGCAAAGTGTACGGACGAAGAAAATGGTCGTGATTTTGCGACATGTTTTGGCAAAGTGTATGGACGGAGAAAATGGTCACGATTTCGTGACGTGTTTTGGCAAAGTGTACGGACGGAGAAAATGGTCGCGATTTTGCGACGTGTTTTGGCAAAGTGTACGGATGGAGAAAATGGTCGCAATTTCACGACGTGTTTTGGCAAAGTGTACGGACGGAGAAAATGGTCGCGATTTCGTGACATGTTTTGGCAAAGTGTACGGACGGAGAAAATGGTCGTGATTTCACGACATGTTTTGGCAAAGTGTACGGACGGAGAAAATGGTCATGATTTCGTGATGTGTTTTGGCAAAGTGTACGGACGGAGAAAATGGTCACGATTTCACGACGTGTTTTGGAAAAGTGTACGGACAGAGAAATGGTCGCGATTTCGCAACGTGTTTTGGCAAAGTGTACGGACGAAGAAAATGGTCACGATTTCGTGACGTGTTTTGGCAAAGTGTACGGATGGAGAAAATGGTCACGATTTCGCAACGTGTTTTGGTAAAGTGTATAGACGGAGAAAATGGTCATGATTTCGCAACGTGTTTTGGCAAAGTGTACGGACAGAGAAAATGGTCACGATTTCATGACATGTTTTGGCAAAGTGTACGGACAGAGAAAATGGTCGTGATTTCACGATAGGTTGTGGTGAGATGGCCCGAAGGAGAAAATGGTCACGATTTTGTGATAGGGTGCAGTCGAAGCTTACGGAGAGCAAAAGTGTTGTGATATCGCGACATGTCGTGATTTCACATGTCATGTTTTTGCTGTGAAACCAAAGGAGCAAGGCTACATGCTATTTTTGGTCATGATTTT
This sequence comes from Wollemia nobilis, assembly GCA_028583015.1. Lineage (NCBI taxonomy): Eukaryota > Viridiplantae > Streptophyta > Pinopsida > Araucariales > Araucariaceae > Wollemia > Wollemia nobilis. The sequence goes on from JAQPPZ010000019.1 coordinate 11,365,064, forward strand.
CGAGGAACCATTACGAAACTACAGGAAACGCTGAACACATGGCGCAAAGGCAGGAGGATCATTGTAATGCTGCGGATCGACTGTTACATTTAGCAGAGAAAGTCAAACGTTTTAGGTTCAAATAGAAGGTCAAAAGCATCAAAGAAGTGGGAAAATGAAATGAAGCGTTAAGGCGAAGGAAATGAAGCGTCACAGAGGGGAACCAAGAGCCACAACAAAAATTTTAAAAGCCAAAGCAAGTTGTGGATACAAAGGCTAGAAATTGTAACAAAAAGAGCATTATTTTAAAATAAAGGAGTTATTTGGCAGGAGCAACTTTTGTGTGCAAAACCAAAAGGAGATCGAAGCTATTACTACTGTTTTCTCTGTTAATCTTTATTTTGCATTATTTTCTCTTGTATCTATCTGTTTACGCCATGAGATGGGTTACGATAGGTGAATGGTAGAATGATGCAATCATTTTCTTCCCTTAGAGTCTTGCATCTAATCTAATTTTGTTGTGTGTGAGTATAGGTCTGTTAGGTCGGGTTGTTTTAGAACTTCGTCTCACATCTTGGGGTTTTGCAGGGAGGAGATTGCTAACCGAATTTATGTCCTGTTAGTTTTCCAACTGATTTTCATAAGCAATGTTGCGGTTCTAGGTTCTATTGTTATTTTTTTTTATTGTTCATTTGAAGATTAGCATCTCAAATTCTGGTACATTCCAGGATACACTTTATATTTCTTTACTAACTCCAAACGTTAACGTAAAAATAGCAAAACATTTAAATGAAAGATAAAATGAACTAGTTAATCATAAAATGAACCTCACGCTAAAGGCACAGAATTTAAAATGAAGTGTCCTATACCATGCATTTTTTTAAGGATAAAAGAGGTTACTAATTCATTCTAGGGAGGGTTTCATTAATTTCAAACACATAAAAGAAGAAATGGTTTCTATTCTTTCTTTTGCTTCATGCCGTTAGATTGTTTTAACAGATTAGGGTTACAAAGTTTGCTGGGAATCATCAAAGGCCCCTTGTTAACAGTTACTTGCAGAAATAAGTTGTTCTAGATTACATTCATTTATTTACATTTTGTCTTAATTGGCTATATGCATATGAATGTTTGTTCACAGGAAACTTGGAGAAATTAAATTTTCTTTGCAAGAAAGAGTCTGCAGGTTTGAGACTCCAGTTGCGTGTTCATTTTGTAATAGGACAAAATATTCACTCAACAAGAATTAGGGAGAGTCACAAGTGAGGACTGAAGGATATCTCAGTCCCAGAAAATACTGAGATTGCATTTGACTTGAGTCTTTCCACAGAGTTATAGGAAAACTCATGAAGACCAGGACTCAACACTCAATCCACTAGATTGATAGAGCATCTAGTGAAGATCCAAGATATCTAGAATTTGCTAACTATTTCCTAAAGTTTATTTTGTTGTAGATAACTAATTCTCAGAGGATTGGTACTCCTCCTACGATAGAAAGCTAGGAGACTCCAACTTCATTGCCCGAAGGTCGGCGTGCCCTCATAGTGTAGAGATTAGTTTCTTGTGCAGGAGAAGAACACTGTGGAAGAAGACTTCTGAAGAAAAGGTGTGGTGAAGCTAGGAGACTGAAGATCTCCATTGCAGATTGAAAAGGCCATAGTAGCCTTGAAGAACAGGCCATAGAAGCTTGATACAAAAAGGCCATAGTAGCCTTGAAGAACAGGCCATAGAAGCCTAATACAAAAAGGCCATAGTAGCCTTGAAGAACATGCCATAGAAGCTTGATACAAAAAGGCCATAGAAGCCTTGAAGTAGAAGCCATAGAAGTCTTGATATTGAAAAGGCCATAGAAGCCTTGATATTGAAAAGGCCATAGAAGCCTTGATATTGAAAAAGGCCACAAAAGCCTTAATACTAAAAAAGGCCACAGAAGCCTTGATCCTGAAAAGGAATTTGAAAGGAATATCTAATTCAGAAGCAGATTAAGATTTTAGTATTAACATATTTGTTGTAGGGAAAGAAGATTCAGTGAGTTGGGAAACTTCCTACAAAATAGTTAGGAAGGGTATCTTCTTTAGAATCAATTTAACACCTAAAGCAAAGGAGATCAAGAGAAGATCTCATTGAAGGACTTCCAGACTTGGAAGAAGGACTAGGAGAGTCCTACTCAAATCTAGAAGTAATAGAATCAAATATCCAAGAGTAGATCACATCACCAACACTTCTAGGAGCAGAAGGTTGAAGAGGTCTCAAGTGAAGACCATCAGAAGCTACAAGATAAAAGACCTTAGAAAGGTCTCATTGAGCATCCAAAAAAAGTCTAGGAAAGCCTTACTAAATAAATCATCAAAGGAGATCTCATTGGAGAAATCCACTACCAAGGAGAAGCCCCTGATAGTGAAGAACTTGGGACAATTATCGCCATCCAAAAACAAGCCCAAGAGAAGGAGAATTTGGAAAGGAGTGCCAAATTGCAGAAGAAGAATCCAGTGAAAGACCTCAAGATATTCAGAATATTGAGAGGAAGATCTTGCTTGAAGTCAAAATTTGACAAGAAGACTTGAAGATAGAAGAAGCTCATCAAATCTAGGAGATTTGAAGATTACCTCTCACAGCAAGAAGGCACCGCTTCAGAGATAGAGACTTCTCCAAATCTATAGTGGAAGGAGAATATTACAAGAGGAGAACAAGCCACCAAATCCTAGGCTCGTAAAAGAAAGTTTGAGATCATCATTTGGTGAAGAAGGGGTTGTTCAAGAATAGTCTACAAAGAGCTGCAAAACCCTACTTGGAGCAGCAACTTGGGGATCTTAGGCACCAAGATCTACATCCTCTATAGAAGTGGAAGAAGGAGCTACAGAATATTAAAAAGGTATGCAACTACTGGTGCTAACTAAGTCATTAATTAAGATTCATTTGAGCACCTTATCTGGATTAAAGTTGCATAAAGAAAAGTAGATTACAGTCTTCAAAAGTGCAAATAGAAAGAGGTTCATTTTAAGGTTCATTTGCACATTAATTAGGAGTTGATTAGATTTTAGAATTATATCTATCAACTACCTATCATCTACTTAGAAAATAGAAAAGAAGACTAAGTCCTACAATATTAGTTGTAGTGAATTTGTAGAATAACTTCTAAAGATTCATTTTAGGTTATTCTTGAATAGTTGTAGTAGATTAATTAAAGTGCATTATCTTGAGAGTTAAATTGGAGTGATAAGGTGAAATTATTAGTGCATTAAAAAAGGGTCTATTAGATTTATTATGCACTAGTACACTACTCTCAAAAGAAAATTAGCTTTTGTGTTCTTGAAGGGCACAAAATCTGATTGGTATCAAGTGTCTAAAGACACTATTGAAGCACTAAAATCTGCAACTTGTAGTGGCCAAAAGAAGCCACCCAAAAAAGGTTAGAATCCTCCAAAAATTGGAGAAGAACCTAAAACAAAAATAGAAGCTTCATTGAGACTTGGTGAGTCTCAGATCCAAAGCATTACAAGAGTGAATGCAAGAAAAGAAAATGCAGAAAATTGCATAAACTAAAAGCTTCTATCTACTATTGTCTAAAGCTTGGATTTAATATAAAAGTGTCCAAGCAAAAAGGGAAGGTGTCTACTCATAAAAGACAACCTCAAAACCCTTGTATTGTAGGAAGAGAAATCTGCCATGAAACCAGAAATTTATATCTAAAATAAGAGTGCAAAAGAAGGAGGCTAATGTACAATCTATAGTACATTTTATTGCACCATTTTAAATCTGGTTTTTTACAGTCCAAGAAGTAGATTTGGACGTGTCTCCAAAAGGCACAATATCAATAGGAAAGGCAGCCAATGTAAGCACTCTTCTTCCCAAGCAATAGCAGCCACTCGGAGAGTGCACCTTGGATGGATGAACCTACAAAACAAATCCTATAAGAGTGCACATTCATTGACGGACAACAACGTGAGATGGACAACAATGTGAGATGGATAGCAATATGAGATGGATAGCAAAGTGGAATGAATAACATCTACACTATAGAAAAAAAGGGGTATCTACTCCTACCAACGTAAGGTGAACAACAATATGGACAACATCTAAAAGGCATCTATCTCTATGAAGGAGAAACGAACATCATCTACTCTACAAAGACGTACAAGTTTCAATACGTTGGAAGCATTAAAGGAAAAGGAGCAACTATCTTGGTGAAGATCATCCACCAAATGAAGCATCAAATTTTCTACTCCATAGCACCTCATCAATCCACCTACAGAAAACAAGGTTGCTTGCTACTCAAGAAATGTAGCAAAGCAAAGGAATGGTAAACTAAAAGACCTAAGGAGTTATAATCTCCTTGGAAGGTGTTACGGTCTACATGTAGAGAGAGTGAATGCCACTTGGCATCTATCTTCCAAGAGCAAGTGTTACAAGAATGTTGCCTCTCAAACGCCCAAGCATTCAAACTTCATTCCAATTCTCAAGCGTTACTAAGAAGATTCGACTCTCAACGTGTTACTAGAAGCTTTGACTCTCAAGCATTACTAGAAGCTTCGACTCTCAAGCGTTACTAGAAGCTTCATCTCTCAAGTGCTACTAGAAGCTATGATTCTCAATGGATGAGCAGAGTGGTGACACTTGTTATCCACAAGTCCCACACGAAGGAGCAAGCATTACATAGCGACCAACAGCAAGAAGGAGTTACGTAGAAGGGTGCCCATACGTAATGGATGTGACACGTGTCACCAAGCCGAGTTTGCTCCTCCAATAAAAGTGCCCAAAGTTCGAATATTATACAAGAATAGAGAGTGAGTGAAAATATAGTCAAAGCCAGTCAACACAACATGGAAGGAAGGAAGAAGGAGCATTTAAGACTCTAGGTTATTTGAAGGTCAAATCTTCCATATTCAGCAGTGTATACATTCCAGCATTAAAGATGTCTACCTCCATTGATTCCAGCACCCAAGGGAACCATATCATCATTGTTATATTCAGTCAAAGGGAGCACCGAAGAGTGGGGAGTCTAGCATAAAAAAGGTAAGGGTGAAATCCCATCTTATTATTGCTTTCAACTTTGGAGATATAAGGGTTATAAACTAAGGTATAAAATTTAGTTTAGTGAAAGCAAAACTATAGGGGATAACTTACCAAATTAAAATAATATTTGCATCTCAATCTAGGAGAAATAAGGAATTCAACTTGGATTAATTTCTTTGATATTTTGCAAATATTATTAATTTTCTAATTTTCCAAACTTTGGAGTGATAAGGGTTACAACATCAAACTAGGTCTTTGGAAATTAGAAATTGAAACCTAAGGGTCATAAAAGAGGTTATTAAATATTTATTGTTAAAGTTGGAAATTATATTTTTACTTGTCTTTAAATTTCTCAAAAAAGGACAAAAGGATTCCAACATTAAAACCTCTTGAAAATTGAAAAAGTGCTTAGTTCAATTAGGAGAAATAAGGTGTTAGATAAATTGATTTTTGACTGTACAAAATCAATCATAAAATTGAACTTTATCTTTACAAAAAGCACTATATCATACTCCAAAAACACTAGTGAGATATAAGGCAGCCTACAAATCTAAGGCTTGATATTGGGAAGATCTAAATGGCATCTAACAAATTCTTCCTAGCAGAATCTCAACTACTTAAGGGTCCTAATTATTTCTCTTGGAAAAATAAAGTGAAAGCAATCTTAGTGTATGAAAAACTTTGGGATGTTGTAAAAGGGAAAACACAGAGGCCTACCATAGGTGAAACTGAAATCCTAAAGTTTGAAGAAAATGATTCAAAAGCCCTTATGATAATAACATTTGCTATCACTGATGAGATTCAACCTTATATCAGTTCAGCTAAAACATCTTCAAATGCATGGACAAGCCTAGAGAAAATATTTGAAGGAAAGAATAAGGTAACTATTCTTCATCTCCAAACTCAACTTCACTCATTGAAAATGAATAGTGGAGAAAGCATAGAACTGTTCCTAAGGAAAGTAGCAGATATTAAAGGGAAATTGTTAACCTTAGGAGAAACAGTCAAGGATGAACTTCTTACTCAAGTAACCATGAGAGCACTTCCAGACAGCTATAAGCATTTGGTCACATCTTTACATGTCTTAAGTAAAGATACTTCTTTTGATGATCTGGTCAATATACTTCAAGAATATGAAGTAGAAAACACCTTGAAATATGAGATGACTAACACTGCATTGGCATCAAAAGATAATCCACAGGGAAATATTGCTACATCAACAAGAGGATGAAAAGCATGGTATTGTCAGATATGCAGAAAGAAGGGCCATAGTACCAGCTATTGCAGATACAATCCCAAGAACAAGAACCAAGGAAACCAGATGAATAATGGGAATCAATTTTGACCATGACAATACCAAAGGAACCCTCATCAACAAGCAATTTTAGTGACCAACAACTTATCCTCAACTAGAATACCAGAAGAGAAATCAGAGAGGTCACCTGGTTCATAAGATAGAGGAAATTGAAGAACTGGAAGAACCTACAGAGGATTATGAAGTGAAAGCTCTATCAACAAATGTAACATACTACAGAAATACTGACTATTTTCTTGAACAAGTTACAAAGAATGCAGAGGAAGAATACAAAGCTCAAGAAGAAGATGAAGATCCATATTGAAGACTAAAAGTCTTCAATACCCAAATAATGTAATACAGGGGGTGTTAGAAATAGTTTATATTCCATCATTTGGGTTATGTAAATGTATCTTCAAAGGTACATACTTAGGACATTAGATTACTTTAGGGGGAAGTTATCTAGTTACTTCATGCAATGTAATAAATGCACAAGTGTCCATGTGCAAGTTGTAAATGTGCAAGGTGTCACTTGTACAACTAGATAGAGTGTTGGCCAAGTATCCTATTTTACCTATATAAGGATGGCCTCATTGTTAGTATAGAAAGCAAGGGGAGTGTCGGTGACACAATAGCTTAGGGATCTTAGTAGGTAGTTCAGTTTTGTGTGGATCACCATCCATTGGTGATGGATGCAATGTAGTCCAAGTAGCTATATTGATGGAGTGCTCATTTCCTCCATAGCTACATTGTATTCATTTATATATCATTTATGTTTATTGCATATCTCAGTCATCTTGCAGATTTACTTTCTTTAATATTATTCTGCATCTCGTGATTATTATCTCCTTTGGATATTGTATCAAAAGCTAACAACTATTAGATAACTTCACCTCCAAGTAATATAATATAACCCATTGATGTAATATATTCTAACATGATAGAGGAGGTTATTTTACAAATAAAAATTAGGAACATGATTACACAAGAAGATCTTGGTATGTATCTACAAAATGTAAGGTGAAACAATTGGAAGTCTCATACCAAGGAATCAAGAATAGTGGGGAATGCTATGATTGGAGGTTGGCTCAAATAATCAGTTGTTGAATTGAAACTCCCTTTCTTGTGCTTGATGATCATATGAACTACTATATATATATATATATAATCCACTTTTGAATTTTTTCATTCCTTAGATTACTCTACATATAAATGAACTCTAGAGGTTTATGATATGCATGGATGATATTTTTGTTGCCCAAGATGTAGGCGTTATACAAAAATTTAGAATTACCTATATTAGCTACCAAGATAAATTCAATTAAACTATGCAAAAATAGTAAAACATTTAAATATAGCACTATTCTAGCATATACTAAAATTAAATAACAATGAAAGAAAAGAAAATACTTCCTACACTAAATTACTCAATAAGGATTTCAATTTTAGAGACTAATGCATAAAGTAAAACTCGACCACCTAGCCCTATAAGATTAATATTTGAAGGTGAATAGGGCATCAAGGATATACTAGAAAATTTGACTATAATAAATAAAAAAATATTAATAGTCAAATCCTAGCCATCACATCACCACTATAAAAAAGAAGGTAGCATATGGGATTATGTAGAGGACTTAAGAAGCTTAGGAATCTGGTCCATCAATGACAAGCTTGATATTTACCTACAATGTCCTCGTGGTCTACCTTGTCCTTCATGTACTAAATTAATGGTCCAATAAATTTATGTACATATAAGGTCTAAAGAAACTATTTGAGTGAATTCAACAATGACAAAATATATAGAAGAAAAAATTATAAAGCATAAATGATTTTCAATTGGAGGATTAATGATAAAATGGGGTATGAGAGAACTTTGTTTTTTTGTCAATGGTTAGATTATACATTTTTGGGACTATAAAATCATAATTGTTAGTCTAAACAATGTGTCAAATAAACCCTAAATGTGTAAACACACTAGGATTTTGATGATATATCAAAAACCCTAAGTTTTGATCAACAACCACAATCACCATTTACAATGGCAATTATGATACCATTGATATTTTGGGACTATTCTCTAGGGATCACATGCCAACATGTATCCTCATCATGCATATGTCCTAACTCAATAGTTTTGGGATCATTCCTACATAAAGTGGGAGGAAGAAAATGAGAAAAAATGACAAATAGAGACCTTGAAACATACCAAAACTTTTAACTAACATGGATTATCATTGTCATATTCAAGAACTAACAAATATAATCTAACCCTATCCTAAATTAGGAGGAAAAATACCCCCACCACCTATAAGGTAGTTGTTACTATTTTTTTAAAATACATATTGCATATTCTGAAGGAGCATGGATGACATTATATAAGATAACCAATCACAAGTCCTTAGGTTAAAAGGTGATAAAATAAACTATTATTATCAAATAAAATATACCAAGTTATAAATATATTGATGTGATATACCAAGTATATGCAATGATGATGATTTCATCATCTATTAGAGATGATGTTTCATGAAATGGATATCCAATGCAACATTTCAAGATGTTTCAATGATCATGTTGTGTGAGGAGGTGATGATGCTATATTTTTTCAATTGGTTATATGGGATTGAAATTGGCACCACCCATATTACATCATCACCATATTGGTATTACAAAAAATCTTGAATATTATCCATGTATCACTTGGCAAGATTTAAACCTTGGTTTCCTCTTTAAATATTGAGGAATCTAACCAATTGAGCTAAAGCCACTTGATATCAATGAGTTTAAAGAGGTTTTTATGAGGGGTATTTAACCCCTCATACTGAGTGGGGTTTGAACCTTGGACCTTTCAAAGAGAGGACAAATCCCTTACCAGGTGATGATGCTATGTTGCTAATTCAACAATATTTAATTTTGTGATCAACAAATTTTATATTTTAGAATTTGAGAAGTGAAGTAGAGGCCTAATACCTTACTTTAGTAGGTAAATAGGTGTTTGTGTTACTATTCACTTATTGTCCAATCCAACATTATTTTTAGCTAATATGACTTATTTGATGTACTTGATGGTACTTGTGTTTAGGTGTATACTCCATGATGTTATTTATAACATAGTGAGGTTATTCCTATTTTGTGAAATGAGATGCAATGTACTGTCCATTCTAGTTGTCAAATTCATGCCCATTTATTAAGCATTGATGCAATAATGTGGAATGTTAGAATTATTATAGGAACATCAAATAAATGGGAATTATATATGCATACACACAAGAATATGATCTAAATAAATAATCTCATATATATCTATATCAAAGTATAAATAATATTCTAGATATATTACAATATGAGGCACTAGGTGCCATTGTACTGAGTTACCTAGCAACTCATATCTATCTATATATATATATATAATACCCATGTCCCAAAGTCCTAAATACATATCTATATATACTCTTGTAGCTACAAAAAAGCTTAACATCAATCATAATGTGTTTTTGATTGAGATCAAGTCCATCGTAAAATTTATAGCTACAAGTCTATAATATCCCCTATACATTAACTAAAAGTAGCTAACAGTATACCATTTATTATTACAATTCTTAATTCTTAACATAGTTTTGATCCTTCATGTCTCTCATACTCTTCCACAGTCATATTTCTAGCTCTCTATCTCTCTAGAAGTTTACAAGGCATATGATCAATCCTTAGTAACTATGATAAAATGGTACATAGATGTCATTCTTACCTATATAGGTCTATAAGATATTCTAGTAGGTTTATGGTGAAAGTTAAAGATATTTCAATACTATTAAAATCTAAAATTGTTCTTAAGGTCATCTAATATAGTTGTCCAATCAAATCATGTCAACCTTGGGATGTCTCTGTAATCATAAATTAAGTATAAGAATTAAAAAACATCATATTTGTGAGAAGAAGACTTATTTAAGCTACAAAAAGTTATTCATGATAATATAAAAGTAATACATAAGTAAAGGATTTGATATAAAGGATATGTATTACTCATATTTCTAAAATTTCATGTCCCCTATTAATGGTGTCTCCTTCTCCAAGGCCTCTACAACCACATACTAAGATACCTCCCCTAATTCTACTATAAGAATGGTAAAATATACCTTTCATACTTCCATATATAAGGTATATGGTTATGGGACTAGGAACTACATTTTATAAGTAAATTAAACAAACACCTATGTTTCACACCTAGAATCCTTGATATAAAATCTTATATACCTAATCTTAATAAAATTGTACAGACAAACAATATATGTAGGAAAATAGGTCTATTATATTATGATTTTTAGTTTATATGACATAAGAAGTCTATAGATTTATAAAGCAAAATATCAAAGAGGAAATGTAGTAGAAGATACACTAGCCTAGGTGCAACTACATGCACTTTTTATTGGATGCCTAAAATAGAAAAGGACAATATTCTTTTTCATGCTTAAAATTAACCAAATTTTCTAACTTTGCTTTATTAGTGAGTTTCACAGTCCAAAAAACCCTAAAGCATTCTAATATCCAATAATTTACACTATAGGAATAGAGAATCATAGGTAATGGGACAAATGCACCTGATTAGGTATCAGGTTAAAATAATTGTCGGGCTTACGAACTTATGATGTAACTAATTGATCTACTATTAGAGACATTGTAAAACCCTACAAAAAAATAAATAAAAAGTGAAAATACAATGGAGATTAGCATAGAAGGGTATACCAAGGCTTGAGGAATGTGAGTATCTCCCTTGGTCAATTAGTCAACATTGTTTCAGGTTCATCCACCTTTATGGATTACAAAGAGTAGAGCTCATAAGACAATAGTAATGCTTATCTTTTAATATAAGGCTTTGAGATTTGTTGTGTAATCTACGCATGTTGATGGTGGTTGCACTCAGTTCTTTTCATAGTCCATTGTCCCTCTGAATATTGCACCATATCGAACCTAAGGTTGTGTGAATACTGGTTGGGTCAAGATTGGTTTAAATTTGGGTTTATTGCTTTACCGGATCTGAGCTAGAGTTTTAGGGCAGTATTGATTTATTTTCTTTTATTGCCTCTCACCCTTCAACCTTTGAATTTTATTTGAAACTCTTTAGATTAGGAGTAGATTAGTATTCATTTGAAGCATTGAAGCTATGTTCTATAACATATCATAAGATTTTATATAGCTTCAATATAATCATTGCTTTCATCTATGCGACATATCCTTAAATGCAATGAACAATACTATATGGGCAATCATTGTTTACATGGCTTAATATTTAACTTTGTTGTCCATTTTGATTCTACTTAGTTCATGAATGTAGAGATATTTATGTTGTAGAATCAATTTCATTCAATCAAAAATTGTACTAGGGAATTTATATTTTTTAAGCAAGACCAGCAAAGGCCCCTTGAAAGGAACATTTATCATCAACCTTTAAGTCTATTCACAATGGCCAAGATCTCATATACTCAAACCTTAGAGGAAAGACATTTCCATTTCAAGATGGAATAGATTCCTGTTCCAAGTACATTGACATGCCCTTGACTATGTGTCATTTGCATGCTCAACAAATCCCTTGGTCAATTAGTCAAACCCTTGTACCCTTTAAGAAGATATATAAAATAGCCAATAATAAAATACAATAATATGATAGAGCTAATTTGTAATCTTATGATAGTTCTATTCCTATGAGTAGGGAATACACAAACATAAAATTAACATCAATCTCAATGTGTCTTTGATTGAGTGTCAGGTTCTAATGCATCACACTGAGGGATCCTAATGCTAGATCAAGTCCATCTTGAAGTTGATAGCTACAAGTCTATAATATCCCCTATACATTAACTAAAATTAGCTCAACTTATATCATTTATTATTATAATTTTTACTTATTAGCATGGTTTTTATCCTCCATGTATCTCATATCCTTCTATAGTCATAAATCTAGCTCTCTATCTCTCTAGAAGTTGACAAGACATATAATCAATCCTTAGTGACTATGTTAAAATGGTACATAGATGTCATGCTTACCTATATAGGTCTATAGGATAATATAAAGGGTTAATAATGAAATTTGAGGATATCTCAATACTATAAAATATAAAATTGGTCCTAAGGTCATCTACTATAGTTTTCCAATCAAATAAAGTTTCTACATTCTCAAATTAAGTACAAGTTAAAAACACCACATTTATTAGAAAAAGGCTCAATTAATCTACAACAAGTTATTCATGATAATTTCAAAGCAATACATGTGTAAAGAATTGGATCTAAAGGATATGTGTTAGTAATCCTTCTAAAATGGTATATCCCCTATTGATGTTGTCTCCTTCAATATATCTACAACCTCATCCTAAGATACCTCCCCTATGGTAAAATGTATCTTTCTTACTTCAACATGTACAAGGTATATGGGTATGGGGCTAGAAACTATGTTTTATGAGTAAATTAAACAAACACCTATGCTTATCACTTAGAATGCTTGATCTAAAACCTTATATACCTAAGCTTGATAAAATTGTACAGACAAGCAAGATATATAGGAAAACAGGTCTATTCTATTATTCTTTTCAATTTGTTTTACATAATAAGTCTACAAATTTACAAAAAAATATATCAAAGAGGAAATAAAATAGAATATACACTAGCCTAGGTGAAACTACGTGTGCTTCTAATTGGATGCCTAAAATATAAAATGGAAATGTTTTTTTTTATGCTTAAATTTAACCAAATTTCTTAACTTTATTTTATTAGTGAGATTCAATAGTCCAAAAAACCTAAAGTGTTCTAAAAGCCAACAATTTACACTATAGGAACATAGAATTATAGGTCATGGGACAAGTGTAGCTCATTTGATACTGGGTTGAAATCATTGTAGGGCCTGCAAACTTGTGATGTAGCTATTTTATCTACTTCTATAGACACTATAAAATTGATCAAAATAAATAAATAAAAAGTAAAAAGACAATGGAGATTAGCGTAGAGGGGTGTTATGGAGCTTGAGAAAAGTGAGTAGCCCCCTTGGTTAGTTAGTTAGACCCTTGTACCCTTTAATAATATATATATATATATATATATATATATATATATATATATATATATATATATATATATATATATAATAATCACTAATAAAATATGAGAACATAACAAAGCCAATATGAAATATTATGATAATCATGTTCTTATAAGTGAAGAACAGATAGAAAAAAAAAAGAGTTTACTAATACAATATTTCAAATATATAGTGAAAAATTTAGGATGGAAAGTTCCCAATTAGATGCTAGAAGAATGATGTACCACCAAATAAAAAATAAATTAAATCTTGTAAGTATGGAAATTGATATGATAGTATGTAGTATGAAAGCTAGATTAAGGAAAGTTTGTTAACAAAAAATAGAAATGACTAGTAGTTTAGACAAGTACAACATCAATCTAGGGGAGATAAGGAGGAATGAAAAAGGGCATAATCTTGAGCTAGAGGCTAGTCCTCCTTTGAGTAAGTTGGAGGTCTCTCTATAAGAGGCTTCATACCATGGGACGACTGGAGAAAGAGCATGTTATTCATTGGAGGAGCCTAGAAGAACTAATTTATAGATGTATGGAGAGGTATGAGAATGACAAAAATAAGACTCAATAAACAATGTTATAATAAATTATTTTATTTGAGAATCCATTCTTTTGTTAGCATAATTTTTGTCCTATTGTACTCTTCATTAAGGTGATATTTATAGATGCCTTTGGACCATTGTAGGTATGATCAATAGGTTCTATATAGCCTACCCATTTTTAGGGGTGATTATATCAGGTAGCTTGGGAGATGTTTAGGAAATATACCTAATTTATTTTGTGTAAATAGTAAATGAAATTGTACTAGGGTAAAATTTGATAGACATGATCAACCAATGAGACAATGACTGATCAAGGTATGATTAGCTTGAAATGTGTCTAAAAGATATGCCTAGATCTAATTTGTATATTTAATAAATAAAAATATGCTTGTTGGATTTGGTGAATAAATAAAGTTTGAATTTAGAAGTATGGTTAATTTTATTAGTAACAATGCAATTATGCAAAGGTAGTGCACAATCGACTCAAAGTACACCCAAGCAATAAGTTGCATAATTTTCCAATAGGATAATTCCAAGTGGATGTTGATAAAAACAATTGGCTAATGGTTGTGCACTTTTATTGAGTAGGTAAGATTAGATTCAGGTGACTAGGTGGTTGGTTGAGTAAATGTAGTTGACACTAGGGATGCACAAGATCAAGAGGTATTCATATGATTTATCGAGTAATTTTAGTTACACTTGGAATATGATTAGGCAAGTTTAAAACTAAATTATATGATCAATTGGTGATAGGCATACCTACTGCATGTTATGTGAATTTAACCTATCAAGCTGGCCAATGAAATCATGCTAGGTAGGGTCTACTTGGCCAAGAATATGTTGGGCGTATGTTAGACGTGCATCATGTGTTCCAAAATAGAATATACCAAATGTGAGCTTTGAATGAGGAGGTATATTGACAAAAAGTTGAGGGACCATAGTCAAAAGAGGATATATAGTAATTGGAATTGCAATAGGAGAGTTCACAATAATTTGACACTGTAGAAGGAAAATCTACAACATTCACTTTGTAAGGAAGATTCAAAGTACTTCAACAATGTGATAGGGGTATCCATAGTATTTTGTTGTTGTGGAAGGATGATACATAATGTTTCAATATAAAAATATGATTAATAAAATTTCAACACTACAGAAGAAATATTTGCAATGTCTCACTATGGAAGGAGGATTCACAATACTTCAACATTATAGAAGGAGGGTCTATAGCACTTCAATATAAAAGGAGAATTCATTGTGATTTATCACCATGAAATGAAGATTCATAACAATTTGCTATGGAAGGAGGATTCATAGTGCTCTGATATTGTGGTATGAGGGATTGTAGTGTTCATTGCAAAAGGAGGATTTGTAGCTCTTCAATGGTATGTGTTAGAGATATTATATTATTTAGCCCCCATTGCAATATTAGTTTGGTAGATAATTTATGTTTTATACAATGTATGTGGAAATATGAGAAAGAATGTAAAGTGTTAAGAGAGTATGAAGAGTCACATGATATGTGGCAAGTTGAGAGCTTTGTCTTTATTAGAGGAATATGAAAGGATGCATCTCTCGGATGAAAGAGGAGAGCAATAGTTAGAGAACTGAAAAGTCATGAAAAAGGATATATTGGAGGTAAAGCTCCATGCATTGTAACCAAGTTGTATCATTAATGTAATATTTGTATATTGTGTTCATTTGTGTTATATTTCATGAGATATTACTTGTAATATATTGTTGTTATTAAGTTTCATTGTTAGTAGCATTGGTTTGATTTATCTTTAGATCCTGGTTGAAGCTTTTTGTAAATTAATCTACTTAGAAAGCTAACAGCGGTATTAGAGCCACAAAGTTTTGTAAGGAACTATTTTTTAAGTGAGATATTGTGTGAAATTTTTATTTTATTGGGACAGTCATTGCCATCCGATGACTTTCCAAAAAAATAAATATCTAAGTGTTATTAGAAGTGTAACTTTTGCAAAGAGATAACAATGATTTTAAGAAAGGTTTAAGTCTTCTACACTAGAGAAAGAAGCTATAATTGCAACTACATTAAGAAGAATATTACTATATAAGAGAGAGAAAGTATTCAATAACTTTTCTACATTAATAAAGTACACAAACCTGCATTAGAGTTAAACATAGGCTTAAGAACAAGAAAGAAAGTGAAGTTCCAGTATGAGTGTTACACTTTAAGAGAAAAAAAGCACTGTCTAAGAGGTAATAGATTTTAAATAAATTTTGGAAGGTAATAAATATTGAGTGGATGAAGCATGTTATCCACAACTCAGATGATGATAGAGATCAATTTTTTTTCATTATGTGAAGGAATTAACGTTATCGATAGACACTACACCCAAAAAGGGCGTTAACAATGACTAAAATAAGGCGGTTTTTTTATGGTGATAAAAACCACCCTAATAGATCCTAAGAGGGTGGTTTATAAATTCCCTCTTATAGGGTGGTTTATAACCACCATCTTATAGTCATCCTATGAGGGTGGTTATAAACTACCATCTTATACCTAAGAGGGCAATTTATAACTGCCCTCTTAGGTCACCCTAAGATGAAAATTATAAACTACCATCTTAGGGTGATCTAAGAGGGTAGTTTTAGACCATATTATTTATCCTAAGAGGGTGGTTAAGGCAACCCTAATATGGTAGTTTATAACCACCCTCTTAAGGTCTCAATGAAAAAAATTTAGACTATGAGAAAAGCAAAATGAATATTTTATTTTGCTTTTATCAATGGAAAGAGAGCTTGAGCTAGGGCGTTCACTTAGATGAAGGTTGGACAAAGAGCTCAAGATAAGGTGTTCACTTAGATGAAGGTTAGAAAAACAACTTGAGTCAGGGTGTTCAATCAAGTGAAGGTTGGATAGAGAGCTTGAGTTAGGGCATTCACTCAGATGAAGGTTGGACAGAGAGCTCAAGTTAGGGTGTTCACTCAAACGAAGGCTGGATAGAGAGCTCAATCTAGGGCTGGATAGAGAGATCGAGCTAAGGTTTGAAAGAGAGCTTAATATTTTATGTGGTATGCACTACTCAAGGTTTGGAGATGCAGGAGAAAATTATGTTTAAAATTTAGGGTTTTATTCTTTACAGTGATGGTTAAGATTTTTTTTTAAATGATGGTTATTTTTTGAAATGTAAATCAAAGTTGTTACATAATTGGAGAACATATTTGGTTGCTTTATTCTTGGTTATGCTCATTGTAAAGGTCTATGGATATACCAAGCCCATAAAGATAATGTGGATGTCCCAAAATTGACACTTAGCATGTCAATATATCTCTCCACTATAGATGATTTGGCTATTTATTGAAACTCTCTTTATAGGGCATGTTGATTTCTAGTAGAAAATATTGGTAAGAAGGATATGACAAAGTTGTTGAAGCCATGAATTATAATTTTTTTTTCAATGTGAGAGCAACAATGATATAATGGTACATACTAAGAATAGTCCTTTATGTTCTTGGGGATGTAGAGGGTTTAGGGTTTGGGGATGTAGAGGGTTTAGTATTTGGCATGCCACTATAACTAGTTAATTAATGATGTGCTATGTCAAATTATATCTATGAGTTAGAATCTGCTCCATATTGTTATGTATTGCTAAAAAGCTTCAAAAATCATGATGTAGTAAAGAGTTTCACTACTGTTGTAATTTAGTATCGTAAAGGCTCAAGTTATTATATTTTCTTCTTTACAGTGATGGTTAAAATTTACTGCTAAGTTGATTTAATTCTGCTATGTACTATTGCATTTGCTATTATGGTATAAAGTGGGTTAGTAAATGTACTATTATTAAGCACTGTGAAATTTTTAGCCACATTGACCATATGTTGCAGATGTGTTAGCCACCAATATGTTGGATGCCTATATATGTTCCACATTCTCAAAAGACAATTCAAACTATGATCCACTCTGTATAGAGCTTGATTTGCTGCAAGAATAAATTCCTATAATCGTAACTGCCTTCATTACTAATTTTTTGAGTGTATTCTGTAAGTAGACATATAAATGGCTATTGATATCCATGAATTGAAAACCTAAGGGAGAGTGGAATATTTGATAGCATAGGCTAATAAGATTTAGTTTTTATCTTGAAAAATTAAATATATGTTTTCTTATTTATTTTTAAATGGTTATGGGATTGAAATGTTTCACCCATATTACTATCATCTCATTACTGAAACATTTCAATAAGTCACATAGTAGTATTACTATAAACTGTATTATAGGAATTAAACCCTAGTGGTTTCTTTATAAGTTAAATATTTTGACATTCTCCTCCGAACAGGGACTTGAAGTACCTGATTTCCAAGTCTATTGGGCATTCATGTCACTTCATGTTCTTATTTCCCCTATTTTTTAGATGATCTCTCCAATAATTCTAGTAAAATTTCCAAGATTTTTTTGATTATGTTGATTAATTTATTCAAGGTTTCATACAATAGTCTATAACTGCAAATATCTTTTTATTTTTTAGTTATATCATCATATAAATTATAAGTGGAAACGAATTTTTTTTCATTATCCACTTAATACTTTTGCAAATTCTATTTTCCAAGGTTTTGTGGGTGGATCTGTCTAGGGGTTTCACCATGTAGTTCATGCAAGATAGTTCTTGGTTTTACAAATATGGTTTTCTTATTGAGGGGTTTTGCCTTATGAAGACAGGTAAAATATTTTAATTTAGATTTTTTGATATTCTTATAATACCAAATATTTGATTTTTATTATTATTTTCCTTTCAATGACTACTAATGATTTTACTTTTTCTTTGATGATTTTTATAACACTAGATATTCTACTTGCATCTCTATTGTTGTTTTAAAGGCTATATTGGTTACTGTTGATGGTTTGCTTTCATGTCTACAAAATCCTTTTAGTATTAGATCTCTATATATGATACAATACTTCTTAAATTTATAAGAAACACCTTTAATTTTTATTAAAACTTATGCTCTATAAACTAACACAAACCTATAATTTTAGTCCTTGTTATCACTTGAATATGAAATTTGAATAGTTGATCAATTAAACAATTTGGGAGTTTCTTATTTTTTACCATATTAACAATTATCTTTAATTTGTGATAATATATTCTTGATAAACGTATGTTCTTATTATATATTTTCCATATCCTGTATTCCCACTCTTCTTATCCATATCTTGTATTCCCAGTCTCACTATTGTTCATAGAGTTGTGCAATTCACATAACTTGGAGGATGCTATTATTAAAACTCTGGTATGAGGTTTGTAACCATATATGAATTGCCAACTTGAAATCAAAACGTATTAAGAGCCCATAATGTACCTCTTAAATATTGGTAAAATTAGAAATACAAGAAAGAAAAAATGGTGACCACTATAAGGCAAGAATCCATAATATGAGGTAACTTTTATCATAGCCCTTGTGAGGGAAATTTTCCCATGCAGCTAACTCAACATTGGAAACCTAGTCCTAGCTTTGATGAGTTTCGATTTATTTCTATCATTGAGCTTTTGTTAGCATCCTAAATAGTATAAGCTGGATAGAAGTCCTTGAGTACAAGAAACACCCAAACCTGTAAGGTTTTCATGTCTTAATATCATTTTAGAGGATCTATGATTTATAGATTTTACACCTTGAAATATTACCATTTGTTTTGTTTCTTCCATTTTGAGTGTATGTATGTAGCATTATAGTAATTGATGTCTTGTAAATATTCATCAATATAGCATTCATGTACTTTGGTTCCCTATAGATTCATCGATTGCATTTGACTATAGAGGATCAAGGTCAAGGAACTTTTTAGGGCATAGGTATAGCTTAACATTATTGGTCTAGAGTCTGAGACCCCCTGGAGGGACACACCTACCCTACCCCATATGATTCAAACAAGTGACCAAGCTTAAATTTAACCAGACCTGACCATAATATTTTATAATCCAGGAGTGTTTTATTTCTGCATGTATTGAATAAAATGCAGAGTAATTAAAAATAACATAATCAAGTAAGAATGAGTATAGTAAAGCAATAAGACCATCCTTTCATTGAATATTTTCTATATCCACTTGAATCTCAGTACTTTTCCTGTTACATATCTCATAGGAATAATGTACTCACAAATAGAACTTTGTACAACTTCAAAGTAGCATTTGCAAAGAATTTTACATTACACTTCTTAAATGTTAAGTGGTATTGTGGGTTAGCACATTGATCATAATCCATTCTTGACAAGCACTCCAAGTATTGAAATTAATTCTACAAAATTTGAAATTTTATGAAAATAAAATTCATTTATTTTTCTTACTTCATGAATAAATCTTTTGCTCATACAACAAGTGTAACACAACTTGAATCCTCCATAGATATTCTATGGTATCCTCATACGCAAAAATACTTGATCATGAGGTTCTAAAATAAGCTAGTATATACATAGATTAGTTTATATGTCATGATTGTTATCCAATATATCTATTTTTATAATTTTTAACTATTCAGTATCTCTATTTTTATAGTTTTTAACCATTGGAGCTTGCATTAGACTAGTGTTCAATATGGTTTTTTTTTCCTCCTCCTCTTGAAGGTTGGTGTCTTCTTGGATATATAAATATGGTTTTATTCTATTTCTTGAGCATTATTTTATGCAATAATAAATTCTTCACTTTATAAGAAACACATTTAATTTTTATTGAAATTTATGTTCTATCAAATAACACAAACCTATAATTTTAGGCCTTGAGATCACTTGAATATAAATCTGAATAATTGATCAATTAAACAATTTGGAAGTTTCTTATTTTTATCATATTAACGATTATATTTAATTTATGATTATATTTTCTTGATAAAAATATGTTCTTAGTATATCTTCTCCATATCTTCTATTCCCATTATTCTTATCACTTGTGAAACTTCATGAAAATAAATATCATTTATTTTTATTACTTTATGAATAGATATGTTTCTCATACAATAAATGTAAAAAAACTTGTCTCCTCCATAGACATTCTACAGTATCCTCAGACACAAAAATACTTGATCATAAGGTTTTAAATTAACTTGGTAATGATAGATCAACTAGCTCTATGGCTCATGTCATATTCTTCTAATTCTTGTTTTTTGGTTTCTTCTGAGATGAATCCTTTTGGATTTGTAATAAACCTTTCTAGTAAAGGTCTAATTTTTACATTTAACATTTTATTGTTTGCTTTTGCATGATCTATTAGTTTGGCCTTACTTTCATTGAAACTTTTTTAAAGGATTAAATAATAAAATACGAGCAATAAATAAATGAAAAAGTAAAACATAGAAGAATAAATTAATACATGAGACACATATTTATGTGGTTAACCCAATGTGGGCTCTGTCCATGAAGAAAATATCCAAGACTTTTATTCCATATAAAAAATAAACAGATACAACCTACACAAATCCACTATAACTTCCTCTTCGCTCTATCCCCGTCAATTACAATACACGTGCTCACACATTCAACCGCTATGTGAAATCCTCTTTATAAAAACATAGAGTTATAATTTTAGGGCAAAAACATGTGAATAAAACCTATCGTTCGATCTATGACCTAATAATAAATAGTCCAAATTTACATGGAGAAAAAACATCTATTTTTAGCTTCAGGGGCACTGCCCCCAAAACCCTCGTTAGTGGGGATCCATAAACTATCGCCACCCCTCTTGGACCCCATTGGTGGACACAAGTAGGAGGGAATTGCCACCCCTATACCCCCATTTGTAGAGTGGGTCCAAGTGCAGCTAAAAAAAAGACCTCCGAATTAATTAGGTTCCATAACCAACAACTTTTTCACAATAATGTTATCATAGATCTCTTTAGGCCTACTAATTTTTTCTCCAAAGATTGACACATATAACCCTAAATGTGTGTTATCTATGTCTATGTCCATGTGTGGATGTTAGATTGTGTATGTGCTATTTTATGAAGAAGTAGTCTTTATTTGTGGTTCTCTGAAACTTTTTATAGTTGAAAGCATTGATGTAACAATAACTAATGCTAATGGAAACAAATTTAACCATGGATTTTTCTTTTGTTTCAAAACTAGTTCTTTTCTTTCAACTGAATCTTCTAGTTTTTGTTTAGCTAAGGGTTATTCCTTCTATTTTGCAATAACTTCTTATACTGTGTGTCTTACAAGAATCAGTTGAAAGAAATAACTAGTTTCAAAACAAATATGTACTATATTATTCCAATATTTTTGACTGAACTAAGTTAACCTGATAGTTTTGAATTCTTTTCATAGGCTCTAATGTTTCATAATTGCTTATTTTCTAATAGTTAGGACTAGTGAAGAACACAAGCTTATATTGAGACGGGGTGAACAATATAAGATAAAACTTTTATCTTTTCTTTCCAAATAAATAACTTCAAATAATATCAATGCAATAATGAAACAATGCACAAATCACCACACACATAAGAGATAAATATTTTATGTGAAAACTCCCTCTTAGGATAAAACCATGGTAAAATATTTCTTATATATTTCTTCAATAAATTTCATGGGCAACAACCCATAGGAGACACCAATCCCCTATACAAGTTTGTGGATGATAATACATAGGAGACACCAATCCCATCTCAAGTTCATGGAAACCAATCCATCAGAGAAACCAATCCCCTTGCTCAATTTTGTGGACACCAATCCACATGAGACACCAATCCCCTTGCTCAAGTTCATGGACACCAATCCATAGGAAACACATATCCCGTTGCTCAAGTTCGTGGACACCAATCCATAGGAGACACCAATCCCCTTGCTCAAGTTCATGGACACCAATCCATAGGAGACACAAATACCCTTGCTCAAGTTTATGGACACCAATCCACAAGAGACACCAATACCCTTGCTCAAATATTCTCCAAAACCTTCTCACAAAACCTACTCAAATATGCTCCAAAACCTGCTCACAAAACCTACTCAAATATGCTCTAAAACTTGCTCACAAAACCTGCTCAAAAAACCTGCTTAAGTCTGCTCCAAAATTATTCCCTTTTCTTGAGTTTGATTTCTCTATTCTAAAATGTATTCTACCCAGAAATTTTTTATCCTTATGAATATATAGAGGATGATATTTTGGTGTTGGAAGCTTTACTTCTTCTTGTAGATGGCTGAATTATCCTTCTTTGTCACTTGGATGCTTGGGTGAAGTTATGCACTAATCTTCATACTCTATCTTTGCTTTTTCTCAACCTCAAATTGACCATGCAATAAATGGAAAATTTATAAAATAAAAAACCTCCAAAATCTTCTCAACAATGGCATTAAGTTCTATTCTCAAATCTAACATATAATTTTCTTTTTGCTTATTTATTTAAATATCAAATCAAAACACTTCCATTATCCCTTATTACTCCTAATAATTACAAAATAAAACTTTATAAAAATTACACCTTATAACTCCCTTAGTTATTTAATCAATTTCAATTAAATAACTTTACCATCACTAAAATTTTCTCACATGCATCTTAATATTGCACACACTCTGTATCTAGCTCCAATTATTCCAATCTTCAAAAATCATTGAATAAAAAATCAATGCACTGCCAAGGATATTCGAACCTATGACTTGCAACAACGTAGTGTCCTCAAAATTGGCTGACAACCGATTGGGATCACCCAATAGTTGGGAGTTAAAAGGTAAGATGGTGTATTTGAATGTTATGCTTCCTCACTGCATGTCTTTCATTGACTAGTTTGTTGCCTTCCTTGCTTCTTTTTCAATGCTGGACCAATGCATCTTTTAGACTTGATAGGTCTTCAAGTCTTCATCATGGATAGTGATGTCTCTCCTAATTTTCTTGAATCTTACACCAACTGGCAAAATTTTTAATGTCCAACATGTACAACCTCCTTATTTGTAAATGTTATGAACCATACCAAGACTTTACCAATAAAGCTCTAGAATTGTGCCCAAGTGCTTTGCTTGAATGTTTATCCTTCCTCAATATTCAACTATGCTATGGCTGCTAAAACTACCATCTTCACTTTTTGGGAAACCACATCATATCCACATGCCAAAAGCATTTAGTTTCACAAATGTTTCTATTGCAATGACACCCAATTGTCTTAGAAAAAAATTGTTCTTCTTCAACAAATTGTTTGACCTTCATTCTCTGCTTCCTGAACCAACTTGTCTTCTTCAAATATCACTTTGGTATCTACTACCGCTGCTACCTACCACTGAGCTTGGCTACCAAATGTTTGTGGATATTCCTTCATCACTACCTCCAAGCACACCATAGTTATCATGTCACCACTGATCCTCAATGCTTCTTCTTCATCCAATTTTTCATTTGTTCTTCAATGCTTCCTCTTCGTCCAATTTCTCATCTACGATCTTCAACACCTCAACTTTATCTTCTCCTTCACCATTGATCACAAATATATTCAATGAATTCTCACTTTTTAATGAATTTCATCATTGTATATATATGTAAATTTTATTACTTTCAAAAAGGTCGACCCACCTTACAATATTTAAACCTTTATAATATTTAAATTAAATATTATAAATTTCATCCTTCACTTTATAATATTTAAATTCAATATTTAAATATTATAATACTTTACTTATCATATATTTGCCTTGACTCACTTGAAATATATTTGCCTTGCTTTTATTGAGATATATTTACCTTGGACAGTTTTCCCTTTTGACATCAATGACAACTCAATATTTATAACTCCCCCTTTGTCATTGATGGTAACCCTACAAATATGAATTCCTTTACTACAACTGGATTCACAATCTATTCCCCTAACAAGCTACTCCCCCTTACTGAAATTCCAAACTGCTTCTGCTTATTGAAATTCTCCCCCTTTGACATCAATGGCAAAGGCTCCTTGGGGCTTGAAAGATAAAACACTTGACAATGCCCCCTTTACTCCCTGCTCTTACTGAGATAATCAATGATGATATGGGAGTAAAACTCCCAAATTACTATGCTCCTCTTCTTGTTCTATTTTATTTCTCCAAACTTTGGAGGACATACCCTTTTGAACATTTTGACCATCCTTTTTTTGCTTGACTTCAAAAGTTCAAGGAAAATTGTTCTGCACCATCTAGCTGTATACCTATAATTATTATATTTGTAGCATATGATGTTGTAGTCCATGAGAGGTGCAAATGAATTGAAATTCCTCTTGGTGAAGCTAAAATTATTCTTAGCACATATCCTACAATTTACAACTTTATGACCAAATTTGTTACATGAGAAACAATAACCATGGAAGAAATATTGAAACCTGTCTGATTGCCTTGGAAGATATTTCCGCATGGTTCTCTCATTGATGTTTTTGTGATGGTCCTTGGGCCATGATGATGCTTTGTTTTCTTCCTTATTTATGCTTCCAATTCTCAACACATTAACATAGGTCTTAGGTTTCTTTTTAATCATTTTATTTGATGCCTCTTTTCCTTTTGAGCTTGACTCACCCTTTTGTTTTTTTGACCTTCTTCAAAACCAAGTCCAGTCTTCATAGTCGAAGATCTCTGTGTATGGATAATATCACCCATGATTTTTGTACTTTTACCAAACCTGTGTAGCTTATCATTAGAATATTCCACTTCCTTCCTCAGAGAGATAACCTCATGTTCTAGATTTTTTTTTGGTAATTAAGGTACAATTTCATTACATCCGGGTTTTCTAGGTTGACCCAAAATATTTTACAAAAATTAGCACTATGCTATTACGGATCAAAACCTCAATAGGGATAGTCTGTACTTTGCTACTAGTACCCTTCTAAGGCCACCCTGCCAAGAAATAGCATAGCCCCTTACACATATTTACAACCACCTTAGAGCACAGACAGTGGCCTACCACATTGCTTTCTTGCTGCCCCAGCCGTGAAAATGTGACCTGTCACAAAATCGTGACGTCCTTAAGTCTTCTCCTTCATTTTCTTTGGAGAGTCACGAAATGGTGACATGTCACAAAAATGAGACATGTCGTGAAATCATGAAATTCTGCCTTCGTTCTGCTCCTTTGCCGCTATAAGTCGTGTAAATGCGACAAGTCACAAAAATGAGCCATGTTGCGAAGTCGTGACATTTATCTCCCATTTTGCACTCTATCTGCTTCTAGCTATGAAAATGCGACATGTCACGAAATCACGACGTCCTTAAGTCATTTCCATATTTTACTTTGGATAGTCATGAAAATGTGACCTGTCACAAAAAAGAGACATGTCGTGACATCGCGACATTCTGCCTTCGTTCCGCTGCTTTTTCGCTGCATGTCGCAAAAATGCGACATGTCATGATAATGAGACATGTCGTGAAATTGTGACCTTCATCTCCCATTTTGCATTCTTTCTGCTTCCATCTATGAAAGTGTGACATGTCATGAAATTGTGATGCCCTTAAGTCTTTTCCTTAAATTTCTCTGGATAGTCGTGAAAATGCGACACATCGTGATAATGAGACCTGTCATGAAATCGTGACAATATGCCTTCATTCTGCTCCTTTGCCACTGCCTATCAAAAAACTAAGACATGTCACGAAATCGTGACATTCATTTCCCGTTTTTTTCTCTTGCCGCTTCCAACCGCGAAGAATCGACAAGTCGTGAAATCGCGTCGTCCTTGAGTCTTTTCCTTCACATACTAACTCTTTTGCCTTTAACTGCTCAACCATACCTTCTTCAATTTACTTTACCTCTTCAACTTTAAATTTCAGGTAAATGAGTTCTTATGACAACTTTACCTTTTTCTTCTCATCCTCTTGTACTTGAGCCTTCAATCTTAAGTTCTTCTTTCTAACCCTCTTCAAATATTCAAGAGAAACAACAAGTTCCTCTTCTATGTTAACCATGACTTCTTCATTTTTTAAATATTTTTCTTCTTCTTGGTCTTTGACAACATGAGCATCTTCTTTCTCTTCTATGGCCAAAAATAATATTTCTTCTCTTTCACTATTTGAGAGACTTTCATTACTGCTACTAGAATAATGGCTTGCTTCTTCAACATAAAATATCTTCTTGTGTTTTTTTAAAGATATTATTCTCATGCTTGTTTTGACCATACCTATTTTTATTTTCATGATAAAATTTTCTTTCTTTCTTTTTATTATATTCCTTTGCTTCTTCATTGCTACTAATTCTATCTTGTGGGCAATTACATGCATAGCGACCAAGGTTACCACAATTAAAACATTTCACAGAATGCATACCTTTGTGTTTTATTGGACTCTTATTATTCCTTCGTACAAAGTTAGATTATTCTTCTCTACTTGATTCTGGTTCCTTATTCTTTATCTTCTTTGAAGCTTTAAATGTTGCTTCCCATTTGGATGTTTAATTTTTTTCAGTCCTCATCTCATAGGATATGAGAATTCCATGTAGCTCATCCATGCTTAAGATTTTAAGATCCTTCATCTCTTCTATTGCTGAAACCTTCACATCAAAACTCATGGGAAGTGATCTTAATATTTTTTGAACAATATTAGAGTCTTTAATATTTTCCCCAAATTCATGAATGGTGTTGAAAAATTCATCAACTCAGAGTAGATACTTGGCAATATCTTCCTCATATTTCATCTTCAAATCTTCAAAATTTCTCATGTGGGTTTGAAGTTTTTCCATTTTAACCTTGTCATCCCCTTCATATGTTCTTTGTAACTTGTCCCATATTTCTTTTGCTAAGTTGCATTGCATGACTTTCATAAAATCTGATTCACATAACCCACTTAATATTGCATTCATTACCCTAACATTATTTTCAAATAGTTTCTTGCCATCTCTATTCGTGGGAGGATTTTTAGGTGGTGTGAATCTATATTCAATGGATTGCCATATATCATAGCCATGTGCCATCAAATAATTCTGCATCCTTATACTCTAGAAAGCATAGTTAGTCCCATCAAACAATGGTGCCCTATTTGATGAAAAACCTTCTTGACCAGCCATGTGTGTTCTTGTAAGATCTTTCTTCAAGATGTTAGAATTTCATGAAGGAACCTGCTCTGATACCAATTGAAGAACACAAGCTTATACTAAGAGGGAGGTGAATAGTATAAGATAAAACTTTTCTCTTTTCTTTCCAAAGAAATAACTTCAAATAATATCAATGCAATAATGAAACAATGCACAAATCACCACACACATAAGAGACAAATATTTTACGTGGAAACTCCCTCTTGGGAGAAAACCATGACAAAATATTACTTATACATTTTTTCAATAAATTTCATGGGTGCAAACCCATAGAGACACCAATTCCCTATACAAGTTTATGAACACCAACCCACAAGAGATACCAATCCCCTCTCAAGTTTACAGACACCAATCCACAGGAGACACCAATCCCCTTGCTTAAGTTTATGGATACCAATCCATAGGATACACAAATCCCCTTGCTAAAGTTCATGGACACCAAGCCACAGGAGATACCAATACCCTTGCTCAAGTTCATGGACACCAATCCATAGGAGACACCAATCCCCTTGCTCAAGTTTGTGGACAAAAATACCCTTTCTCAAGTTTATAGAAATTAATCCATAGGAGACATCAATCCCCTTGCTCAAGTTTATGGAAAAAAATACCCTTTCTCAAGTTTATAGAAACCAATCCATAGGAGACAACAATCCCCTTGCTCAAATTTTCTCTAAAACCTGCTCATAAAACCTACTAAAATCTACTCCAAAACTTGCTCACAAAACCTACTCAAAAATCCTGCTCAAATTTGCTCCAAAATTCTTCCCTTTTCTTGAGTTTGCTTTCTCCAAACCAAAATTTATTCTACTCAGAATTCGTTTATCCTTATGAATATATAGAGGATGATATTTGGTGTTTAAAACTTTACTTCTTCTTGTAGATGGCTGAATTATCCTTCTTTATCACTTTGTTTCTTAGGTGAAGTTATGTACTAATCTTTATACTCTATCTATGATTTTTCTCAACCTCCAATTGACCATGCAATAGATGGAAAATGTACAAAATAAAAAGCCTCCAAAATCTTCTCAACAATGGCATTAAGTTCTATTCTCAAATTTGACATATAATTTTCTTTTTGCTTCTTTATTTAAATATCAAATCAAAACACTTCCATTATCCCTTATTACTCCTAATAATTGCAAAATAAAACTTTTTAAAATTACACCTTATAGCTCCCTTAGTTATTTAATCAATTTCAATTAAAGAAATTTACCATTACTAAAATTTACTCACATACCTCTTAATATTGCACACACTTTTTCTCTAGCTCCAATCATTTTAATCTTCAAAAATCATTGAACAAAAACTCAATGCACTGCCAAGGAGGTTCAAAAATTTGAATTACAACAACATAGTATTCTCAACATTGGCTAGAAACTGATTGGGCTAGCCCAACGGTTGGGAGTTAAAAGATAAGATGGTGTATTTGAATGTTATGATTTCTTATTGCATGTCTTTCATTGACCAGTTTGTTGTCTTCCTTGTTTCTTTTCAATGCTAGACTAATGCACCTTTTAGACTATTAGAGCTTCAAATCTCCATCATGGATAGTGACGTCTTGTCCTAATTTGCTTAACTCTTACACCAACTGGAAGCATTTTTAATGGCCAACATACGCAACCTCCTTATTTGTAGCTATTACGAGCCATCCCAAGAATTTAATAGTAATGCTCTAGAATTGTGCCCAAGTGCTTTTCTTTAATGTTTATCCTTCCTTGATCTTCAACTACGCTATGGCTACTGAAACTAACATCTTCGCTTTCTAGGAAACCACATCATATCCACATGTCTAAAGCATTCGACTTCACAAATTTTTCTACTACAATGATGTCTAATTGTCTTAGCAAAACTTTATTCTTATTCAATGAACGGTTTGAACTTCAATCTCTACTTCTCAAACTAGCTTGGTTTCTTCAAATCTCACTTTGGTACCTACTACCCCTACTATCTGCCATCGAGCTTGGCTACTGAATGTTCGTGGATCTTCCTTTGTCACTGCCTCTGAGCACACCATAGTTCTCCTATCACCATCAATCCTCAAAAATTCCTCTTCATTCAATTTCTCATCTACGATCTTCAACACCTCCACTATATCTTCTCCTCCACTATTGATCATGAAGATATTCGATGAATGCTCACTTTGGAATGAATTTCATAATTTTATATATGCAAATCTTATTAATTTCAAAAAGGTCATCCCACCTTACAATATTTCAACCTTTTATTTAAATTAAATATTTTAAATTTCATCCTTCACTTTATAATATCCTTCACTTTATAATATTTAAATTCAATATTTAAATATTATAATACTTTACTTATCATATATTTACCTTGAATCACTTGAAATATATTTGCCTTGCTATTATTGAGATATATTTGCCTTGGTTAGTTTTCCCTTTTGACATCAATGACAACTCAATATTTCTAACAACTAGCAATAATTCTTTTAAGTAGCTAAAAATATATGAATTTTAACACCAACGTTTACAATTTGATTAGAAATTCTAGTTTATTGGTCAACTTTAGTAAAGGTGGAAATATTTGGAAACGAGTATTAGGTAACTGATCTGGACATAAACTAAACATTTTTTCAACTACAATGCAACTTTTTTTAATTTTAAATTTGGTAAATGGGATTGAAACAAGCCCCACCTGTATTACATCATCACCACATAGTGGTATTAGAACAACTTGGTTTCTATTATGCATATATTGCTTGGGAATATTTGAACCTAGATCTCCTTGAAAGTTGAGGAATTGAACTTGGGTGTTGCTTTTGTTATCATTTAACATGTTGTTTATTTGTAATTATTTCCTCCTGATGAATACATAGTGTTTGCTAATATTTCATATTGAGTCAGAGTCCAAAGAGAGTACATAAGGCAATATGAATAAAAAAATACCAAGAAAGACACCATGGGTAGTTGAGGCTATCACAATATATCAAGAGTCAATGATAGATGCCTCACATGCTAGTAATTACTTGAAATATAATGGTGTTGTTCAATAGTGGTTGACCTAGGCATATTAAAATTGATTATGGTTTTCTCATTGAATATGGTGTATTGTACCAGTGGAAGACACCAACTATGGAGTTCTGTTAATGAGGAAGATAAAGAGGTGACCCATAAAATAAATGAATCATATGGTGAGAATACTTAAAATGAGGCTGAAAATGCTTTGGATAATGAATAAGGTACGTAGACCGCATAAGAAATTTGCTCGTGATGTTGGGTTACTCTTTGTTGTCATACTATATGGCTTAATGATGTTCGGATGGTGTCAATATTATAGGTGTTGATGTAACAACCCAAGTCTACTCACCTGGATTTCAAAACACAAATTCAAATTTTTGATAAAATAAATCATAAATGATGCAAGCACACCCAACTTCATATTAGTATTTAGGTATAGCTGATCACACTTCAAGAAATAAAACCATTGTAGACGGTATCTCAAGTGCTCGAGACTAGCCAAATTCCTGTAGATGGTTTCCATTTATGATATCCTCTCACTCCTTTCTTGAGTCCTTAGATCTTGGCATGGGATTTTCCTTTCTAGAGCCCATAACATCTAGAAGGTGAACAAATAATTTCCCTGCCTCACAACATGGACTTGAATATATGATCTAGTTCTTGTCCTATTGGTCCACTGACCCAGTTAATATAGCTTAAACCATACTTGAGATAGTGTATCTATGTCAATGCTTGATTATTGACCTCATCCTAAGGTATCATCAAGGTCCACCAATTCTCTGGTTTATTGGACCAGTTACCTCAGATCAAGCTCCAGTTGACGGTAATGATGCCCATACCATCTACCGCTGGACCTTGCAACCTCAAAGACTATCTCCCTAGCCATGAGTCTTATTGGCAATTCTACAATCAAAGTATGGTTCGTGAGCACCCTCACATACTACTCGATTGGTAACCTTTAATGACATACCATACCGTCATTCGTTACTCTCTATAGTGTAGGACCTCCATCCCTTTTTTATACGTTGGAAAACTATTACCTATGATTCACAATAGTCGCCACTGCAAACTATCAGGGTTCGATGGATGACATATTGCTCGATGACACCTTTTTCTAGTGTATCATTCTTCTAAATGGTTTCACTTGATTACTTATAAATTAAAGTCAATTTTCTCAATGATATTTTATCACTGGTAATGGTTAGGAAGTCTTATTGTTTTATAATGGATAAAATATCACATGTTATGTCTCTATGGTATTCTTTTTCTTCTTTTAAACAAAATAAAACATTATAATCCAAATATCTTCTTATAATCACTCATCTACGAAATGCTAAGTGACTAATATTGAATTAGTAAGAAGATGTTCTTTATTGAACAAACAAATTCCCTTTAAAATAGACTATACTTTTTTAAAATAAACATTTCTAACTAATTTTTAAATTCTAAGTAAATATATATATAATTTTTCTCTACTAAGGTTAGCTCACTTACTATGACAAGATAGCTCATGTTTAAATACTCTTAGTCTAACCTATTCTATTTTATTGGTCTAAGTATTTTCTTATACCATCTAACCAAACCAAACTACATAAAAAAGATCTCGTTTTAGCAAAGAAAATATTTAAAATACAATAATAACCCACTTTATCACTTATTTATTAATATCATAAACATTACTACCTTACATAAATATGTTAGAAACCATAGTTTATATCATGCATTTATGAAATGATATTATCGTTGCAATTCCTTTAAACAACTAAACAAGTATTCACCACCTATCTTAAAAGTTGATGTATCCAAACTCTTATGGTGTATAGCATACTCTTTGAATTTATTTCCACACATTTCACCGTTTTAAGCATGTCTTTAATTTCTTATATACATTCCATATTCAAACTATGTAATAAAAAGACTTATCAAAATATGAACTATGATCTCTATCATTTACCAATCAATATTTAACTATTCTATTCAACATTTGAATGCGACTATGCTATTCCCAGATTTCAACAAAAGGGTTTTCAAAGTTTGCTATATCTTATTTAGCATTCAGGCAAGAAGTGATCAACCTATGGTGTTCAATGTATAAGATAAGACTTTAAGTGCTTGAGTCTAATGAATTAAAGAAAAATATCTCCTTAATTTTGTTGTATAAAATTCACATAGTCATTGCATGTAGCATAAAATGATTCCCTACCCGGTTATAATTAAGCCTATAAACCCAACCCAAACATAACTTTCTATATTGTTTTAAAAGCTCTGAAATCACTATGAAATGATGATTTAACCTAGCTTGGATTGGGTGAACAGGTAAGGGTTGCTATCATTATCCAATCGTAATGTCTATTTTGTTGTCTTTCTATTAATGTCATTGACGTCTAATCTTATGGCAATAAATAACTACAAGACACCTACAACAATAAAACATGTTTCTCTGATTACACATTGGGAACTGTATAAAGATCAGAAGCAAAAAATATTTAAATAAAATTTAGCAATTTTGAAAACTTCCCTAGTCTGACATGACCCAAGGTGTAGAATTACTAAAAAACAAGCTCATCCAGGGTAGTTGAACACAACATCCTTTGTCATAAGTTCTACCAACTACCATGTTTATCATACTCAAACTATGGTTCTGAAGAAAGAACATATTATACTACACTACACAACAACATATGCAAAGTTTTTAATTAATTAATCCAAGAGGAATTCATTTTAAAACTTGGTTTATGACATCTATGTTTTTATGTTAAAAAGAAGTGGAAATAGAAAGACGTTTCTTTGGATTTTTGGTTACAACTGTGGGCCACCAAAATGATCTCATACTAGCGTTTCCTCTAGGATAATTCTGACCTAAAGTTTTTTTTAATCTCTTCCACATTACTATAGCATAAAGATGCAACCAATTCACTACCCTTTAAATAATAGAACACACTTCACCCAAAAATTTAAATCATTGAATGTACAACATATAGCAAGGTGGCATATCGTTTTCATTCTCTACAGCATGGAAAGGAAACCGTATATTTTTTTAAATAAAAATTTGAGAGAAGCATACCATATATATAAAAGAATTCTCCAAATTTAAGAGTAAAATTTTGGTCAATAATTTTATTTAACCTTCGATTAAGCTTAGACATCTGATCATTTAATTGCACTAATTCCACAAATGAAAATCGCTTCACAATCTCACAACATAGTTTTCAAAGATCAAAAAAATCGAATGACATGTCATATAATATTCTACATAATAAAGGATTTTGTAAATCCTTCCAAGGAAAACTTTATTCTTCATAAATGCTACTGTTATTATGTTACGGTGACATTAATAATTATTCAATAACAATATCTCCAAATCGCCAAGGAGTTCAAACAAAGAAGCTAATACCATCATGGTCGAAAATAAGTGGAAACTGAAAGCTTTATTTTTATATCGGGTCAACTTGGACCTAAATTGAAATGCAAAAGCCTAAATGAAGCCAAAATGCATCATACAGAGTCCATAAACAACATTGCATCCCAATTCAATTCTCTTGACAGTTACTACGATTAACACATATTCCAAGATCATATTTGGAGAACATAAAATCGGTATACAACATGTTCTTATATGCCAACGATTAAATGTATGATAACATTCATATTTAAACTATGGCTTTACTTAGTCACAAAATAAAAAAGACCCAGTCAATATTTTATATAAGCTTATGTGGTAGAGAAAAGTAATTATGGACTTACGTGGTTTCACGAATTGTAGAAATAAGCTAACCAAATGAATCCTCCTCAAGAAGTTCGAACACAGAGCCGAAAAATGACTCCACACACACACAATAAATTTGAATTTCCCACTTGAGCAGCGATACTACACATTTAAAGAAACCAAGCTCTAATACACACACATAATTTTCTTCACATACTCTTTTATGTCTCACTACAGTTCTTTCCCGTCTAATATATAGAAAATTTACTCATTTATTTTGGTGACACCTTAGAACTATTCATGCAAATAGTTACTTCATTTGCTGCCAGATGGACTCATCTATTTTTAATTATTATTATTATTTTTTCTAGTTCGACTGAATATTATTAGATATACCCTTTACATATAAATTTTATTACTATTATTATTATTATTATTATTTAGTAATTATATAAATTTCAAAAATATTAATTTTATCTATTTATATTTATCTATATATATGTTATTATTCTTAATAATTATATATTTATATAAATATTTTTTAAGAGATGATATAACATACAAAAACAATTTCACTCAACAAGAAGAAAACTATAATTAATCATATGCACCAAATGCAGTAACAGACAGTATGATCTATATGTAATTTTTCTAGTGGGATTCCATGTACCCATGGGCCAAGGTACACTAGGCATGACATCATATCCCACCTTACCTGACGCTTCATCCACTTGTCTTCACCAGGGGTGGGTGATCCTCTCGTTGAATATATTTGATATCAAATGAAAACCTGCATATGCACCACATAAGCTTTTGGAAAATCACATTCTTCCAATAAAATAATAATCAGTTAATGGGGATGTTACATCCTCCTCCACAAGAATTTAACATAGTACCTGTGTTAGCCAATACAATATTGCAGATTTAAATATAATTGAACACATATCAAATATCAGTCAACCAAAAATTATGCAATATCTCAAAAGTCATATTTATTATAAGATCACAACATATATGTCTCATAATATCAAAGTATAAAATTATCATAGCATCAAGTTTCCAAATTGTTTTATATGAATATCAATTTTCAAACAAAAAAGGAAATTGTATTTCTATCTTAGCTACATTATCCTAGTTGACATTCTTTTCTGAGTAGAGATCCCATTGGACTCTACACTAATCAATAGTTATTTTTCTTAATTGCTTGGTTTTGTATCCCAATATTTTGACAGGTCGTACCTCAATGAGTTGTGGGTTCGACGTTTGTAAATGTGAAACATACAAAATATGAGATGGGTCAGCCACATATTTATGGAGCAGGGATACATGGAAAACATTGTGTATTTTGGATAAATTTTGTGGTAGGGCATGCTTATAATCAACAAGAATTATTTTGGCAATGATATCAAATGGATCGAAAAATCTGGGGCTCAGTTTAGTGGACTTGATAGAACTTTTGGTTAGTTTAACTTTGAGAAAGACCTTATCACCAATATTAAACTCTTAAGGAGTTATTTTCAGGTCAACATAGCTCTTCTGACTTCACGAAGTCGTTGGCATATTTATTTTAGTTGGATCTCCATTTTGTTAACAACTTTAGATATGGATTGAGAAATACCCTTCAGATTCACTCAACCAATTGACGACTACTTCACCATCACCTTTTCCATAAAATTTGAAAATATCTATTTTCTTAATTTCTTTTTTCAACTCAACACCAAATTTTCAACTTGAGGACCCCTTTAGAAACTCACTTACTCTTTTTATTTCCTTACTTTTAGTCAAACCTTTGATAACCTTATACTACTGAGTAATGATATCCTATTGTTGACCCATTTTTACCCTTTTTTGATCCATGTGCTCACTCATTTAAGCCCTTTGGATATCCATATTTTCTTGTTGTTGATTCAATTGTTCTTGAATTAATCGAATCATATTTGTCATATTTTCATAATTTTGTGTAGCTTTTGTAGCTACTAGAACTTTTTATTTTTGGATAACATGCTGAGGCACTTCGACTATTTATACTCTTTTTGAATCCCTTATGAGTCATCTTAGTACCTTTCTCGAGACTTTTGTAACTTCGTCTTATAGATTAAAATTTGCTCTTCTCAAGGTCCCTGCCATACATGATGATAAAAGAGTTATGTTAATTCAATAGTTCATATTTATAACCTAAGATTTCACAACCTAGGATCTGATACCAACTATAACAACCCAAGTCTACTCACATGGATTTCAAAACATAACTTCAAAATTTTGGTAAAATAAATCACAAATGATGCAAGCACACCCAAATTCATATTAGTATTTAGTTATAGTTGATCACACTTAGAGAAATCAAACCGTTGCAGATGACATATCAAGTGCTCAGGACCAACCAACTTCCCTTAGATGGTTACAATTTATGAGATCCTCTCACTTCTTTCTCTAGTCCTCAGATATTGGCATGGGATTGTCCTTTCCAGAGCCCATAACATCTGGAAGGTGAATACATTATTTCTTTACCTCATAGCATGGAGGACTTAAATCTATGATCCAGATCTTGTCCTATTGCTCTACTGACCTAATTATCATAGCTTAAACCATGCTTGAGATAACATATCTATGCCAATGCCTGATTATTGATCTTATCCTAAGGTATCATCAAGGTCCCCCAATTCTCTGGTTTATCGAACTAGATGCCTTAGATCAAGCTCTAATTGACAGTAATGCTACCCATACCATCTATCATTGGAACTTCCAACCTTAAGGACTAGCTCCCTAGCCATGATTCTTGTGGAGTATGGTTTGTGAGCACCCTCACATACTACTTATTTGGTAACCTGGAACGACATCCCATACCATCGTTCGTTACTCTCTATAGCATAGGACCTTCATCCCTTTTCGGTATGTTGGAGAATAGTTACCTCCAATTCACAATAGTCACCACTGTGAACTATAGAGGTTGGGTGGATGACATCCTACTTTATGACATCATTTTATAGTGTACCTGTTGTGGCTGATCCACAACACACCCCAAAATTGGGGACCCACCTTTTTTGCATGCTTTCAAAGAAGACCACAGTGGCCCAGATGCTAAAAATCAAGGAAAAAAGCAAAATATCACAAAAGAGAAGAAGTGTCGCGATATCGCGACATGTTGCTCCGTCGCGCCAAAAAGACATTGCTCCGGAAAATGAAAAGTTGTCGCGATATCGCGACATGTTGCTCCGTCGCGGCCGAAAATGAAAAGTTGTCGCGATATCGCGACATGTTGCTCTGTCGCGGCTAGAAATGAAAAGTTGTCACGATATCGCGACATGTTGCTCCGTCGCGGCTAGAAATGAAAAGTTGTCGCGATATCGCGACATGTTGCTCCGTCGCGGCTAGAAATGAAAAGTTGTCGCGATATCGCGACATGTTGCTCCGTCGCGGCTAGAAATGAAAAGTTGTCACGATTTCGCGACATGTCACGTTTTCGCGGCTAAGAGCAGCAAAATGCATCATAAAGAGAAAACGTCACGATTTCGTGACATTAACACGGCCAAATGCAGCGAGAGCCCAAAATAGAAAAACATCGCGATTTCCATGACAAGTGCAAAAACGTCGATTGCCCGAAAGAGAAAAGCGTCATGATTTCACGACAGAAAGCAGCAAGATGGTACAGAATTAAAAGGTGTCACGATTTCGCGACATGTCACGTTTTCGCGGCTAAGTGCAACAAAACACAACAAAAGAGAAAAACATCGTGATTTCATGACAGGTTGCATCCACGCGGCCCAAAGCAAAAAAATGTCGCGATATCGTGACATGTATCATTTTCATGATGCATGATGAGAAACAAAGCTGCTGATAAAAAATGTCACGATATCGCGACATGTCTCATTTTTGCGATGCGTGATGACGAACAAGGCTGCTGACAGAAAAATGTCGCGATATCGCGACATGCTATTTTTGGTCACGATTTACAAGGGGCCATTATGGAACATGCAGGGAAGCACTAAACACGTGGCATAAAGGTGTAAGGGTTACGGAACGGTTACAATTAGCAAGAAAATCAAACGTTTCGACGCTCGAACAAAAGTCAGAATAATGAAGAGCGGGAAACGAAACGAATCGATCTGGAAGATGAAACGAAGCGTCACAAGGCGAAGCAGAGAGCCGTAGCAGAAATTTTAAAGGCACAAGCGAAGACAGGCACGGGGGTTGGAAACCGTTGGGAGTAGGGTTGCAGAGCTGAGGGTGATGAGCCATTCTGGGCCTGCTTTGGAGTGCTTTTCTTCCACTTTTTCTGGTTTTGGAAAACCAGATATCTATTATTGTAAAAAGACAAATATTTAATGCAGATAACATTTCAAAAATTTGCATCTTATGGGCAAGAAAGAAGGAGTCATTTTCTGCATGCAAGATTAAATGTCTATTTTCCCTTTTCAGATTTTAGGCTTGTAAATGTAGTTGATACAAGTTTTTCTTGGTTGTTGCATGCGAATGCTTAAATCTGAAAACCTCATTCAAATCCCTAGAAGCTAGCACTTAGCTTATCAGGATTGTGCATGTTTTGCAGGTCCAATAGGTTAGGTTGCATGCATGGAAACCTCATATCTTCGATTTTGTCGAAACAGGATAGCATCAGACTGAATGTGTTCTATTTTTAATTTTTTGCATTTCTTTCTCATTTTTTATTTTTCCAGAAGGTTTAATTTATTTAAAATAAACATTTTTAAATTACAAAATCTAAAAAAAAACAATGAACAATCACTAAAGCTTCATGATGAAATAAACCAACATTGCCCCTTGTTTACGGTTACTTGCAATCACTAAGGTGTTCCAAGTATTTAAATTGATTATCTTCATTTGAGATTACTAATACACAATTGCAAATGCTAATACAACGGAGACCTTGGAGAAGTTGTTTGTTTGACTTCTTTGCAAGAGGGGATTTGGGACCCAAATCCTAAAGGAGAGTTGTACTTTCACAGTTGGGTGAAAATACCACTCAACATTTTGGCGCTAGAAGGAGGGCCTGAACCGGTTTATTTCAGATTGATTTAAATGCTATAGGGATTTAAATTTTGAATATTTCATGCCCTATTGATTATTATCTTTAGCCCTCTTTTAACAATACAACTTTGTACTGTTAAAAGGAGGACATGAATTGCTATGCATTGGTCTAACGCTTTGATTGTTCATACAGGAATAATGTGATTTGATTTAATTTAAAAAAAAAAAAATTGATATTAAAGTTGTATTCTTTAAGATACACTAATGGCTATGTTTTCACCATGGATGCCAGGTAGCCCATTGAACATACCGGGAGTTCAACATTATTTTCCCGTTGGTTTTGAGAGATGTCTTCCTCGATTTTTGTCTAACGGGACAAATACTATAGAAGAACACATTCAAGCATTCAAATTTTGTGCCAATCACTTAACAAGTTGGTATGATGATGTTGCTTGTAAAATGTTCCTGTACACCTTGGACAAAGTGGCATATGATTGGTTTACAAGTCTACCTTTAGGGTCTATCACTTCTTGGGCTCAACTAGAGGCAGCATTTCTTAATCAATTCAACAAAAAGCAAGTTGACTCAATCCGCATGTATGAGCAGTTTTTCACTATTAAAAAAGGACCAAGTGAAAATGTGAAGTCATTTTCTGAAAGGTTCTTTGGATTATATACTCAATTAGTGACATTTTATGTTCTGCAAGAAGAAGTGGCTCTCCAAATATATGTCAATGCTCTTGACCCACTCACTTCCACATATTTGCGAGGGATGCCTCTAATCACATCTTTGTCACAAGCCTATACTCAAGCAATGGCAATTGAGCAACAATTGAGTTGTCAAAATTATGGTGTGGGTTTTGGATCATATAATTTTCAATCATTTAATACCTCCTTTACCCACCCAATGATTTATCCACCTCAACCAAGTTCAAGTGTGAATCAATTTCAGAATCAACAATCACTCCCAAGCTTCAATCAATTTCAAAATCCTCAACCTACTATGCAAGATCAACCATCTTTCTTAAGTATGAATCAACTTCAAAATACTCATCTTGATTCAAAAGATGTTTCTAAAATCAATTTCAATGATTTTCATAATAATATGATTTTAGGCAAGGGAGGAGTACTAGATCCAACTAGTATTGAAACATGTGACAGATTGGGAACCCTTGACTCACCAAAAGATGAATTCTACGAGGATGAATCTGTTTCGGATGACATGTTGGATGACATTGTTGAAGATAATGGCCAAGAAAATTCACACCTTCCAAATTATGTTAAACTTGAATCATGGGTTACACATGTGGATTATGATGGCCTTATCAATTTGAATACAAGCAATAACCCAATTTTGGAAGTAATTGAACCATCTAAGGAAGGTGAAGATAAATTTGATGAGAAACATGTTGATGAATTAAAGGATGATGAAGAAATAGTTGAGAATCACAATTTGATTTTGAAAGATGATCATCATGATTCTTGGGAAGAGTATGCTCACTCCAAAGCTGCTAATGAAATTTGTGTGCCTATTGATATGCTGGATAATACAATTGCCCTTTCATTTGAGGATATTACAAGTCCTGTACAATCTAAGAATGTTTTGGAAGAAGGGTTGGAATCTCATCAAAAGTTGGAGAAGGATAATGATTCTACTACCATGGATAAAGAAGGAGAATCAATTGATTTTGTTCCCCTTGAGGGGCAAGAAATCGAAAATCTTGATCCACCTATTGTTTCTACAATGTCTATGCCATCTCAAAATGATGAAATTACAAAGCCTAAGTGGTGTGGGTTTGATACTATTGATGATCCTAATGAAAATATGGATTTTGAGGCAACTCAAGCCATTGATCATGGAAAGGTGTCACGCGACACATATCTTGAAAAACTAGGCTCTTGTTTTGAAAAATATGGACGCATGTTTGATTGGGTGCCTAACTTTGGTGTTTTTGAACAGGTGTTGGATGATGAAGAAGACAATGAGGAAAAAGAAAAAGCTACTAACACTCATCAAGTTGTGGTAAATTCTAATCATGATGGGTTGAGTATGGGTGACAAGGTGAAATCTTTGCCTTTGGTGATAGCTACAAAAATTTTAAGTGATGGATTAAATGATGTCCCTTTGGATGCTAATGTCATTAATGATGAAATGTCAAATCTTGGTGATGTTTGTCAAGTTTTGAATGATTTTGAGTGCTTTAAAACCCAGGAAAATGATTTGAATTCAAGACTTTTAGAAATAGGCTCTTATTTGCAGCATCTCATATTTGAAAAGGAAGGCCTAATTTTAAATCAAGAATCGAATTATGAAATGGATACTTTCAAGAATAGACAAGATAAAATTGAATATCATTTATGGTCTAATCATTTTAGTAATCGGACGCTCACCTGTGAAAGTACTAATGGAATTAAACCTAATTGGTGGGGTGAGCAAGGTAAATTAAAAGTTGTTGCAAGGTGCGGTCTAATCTTGTTTTGGTTGGATTCCTATAGCATTTGGCATGCGTATCATGTTATATTTTTGTTGAAGTGTTCTAATCATGTTTGGGATCCAGGAAAGTAATAGTCCAAGCTTGGCATCATCTTGTACTATATTGTATATAGATTTTGGTTTTGGTTTTGGTTTGTGTTTTTCAAGTCTCATTTTTGGGTTTGGTTTTAAGTTGTGTGTGTTAGTCCTCTGGACATGTTTGGTTTGTCTAAAAAAAAAGAAGAAAAAAAAAAATTTGAGATGTCAACGTATGCCTAAAATCAGGAGAATATGAAACATTGGAATTGTGTTGTAGAAAGCTCCACAAGTAACACAAACATTAAATAATGTCGTTTGAAACTTGTGATGCATGAAGTTGTCAGTTTTACAAATTATGGCAACATAGGTGGTATACTCCATCCACAATTCAGGAAAAGCAATGCATTCATATTACATTCCACTTTGCATATACATGCCATCTTAGTTGCATATGCATTTCAGATACAAATCATTAAAGTGTGTCAAATCCTCTTAGGGTTATGCTATAACATATATTAAAAGGATCCTAAGGTTGGGAACTGATGTCCGAACAATCTTGAACCAAGCACGTTCTATGCACATTAAAGAAGATCTTGAGCAAAATGGTCAAAACCATACTTGGATGAAAAGGTGGGGTGAAAAGAATATTTCATGTCTATCCTATCATGCAACATAATCCTTAAAACAGTGGTTTTTACCACTTCCATCAAGCTTAAAGTCTAAAACCAGAGTAGTAAGGATAGGATTAAATCCTCATCGAACTTAGGTTGAGGATCCAATTCCCCAAAGCTCTGATTTGATCTTCATGGAGTAGTAAGGATAGGACATAATTCTCATCTTACCTAGGTTGAGAATCCGATTCCCCAAAGCTCCCATCATTCATTAAATCATAAAACTTGGATGGAGGGATCGTACTACATGTCCTCTGCAAAGGATGGGTAGTCATCCCAAAAGTCCAAGAAACAAAAATAAAATTAATATGTTCCATATTTCATGTTATCATCTTGGATTGGAAGGATCGTACTACTTGTCCTCTGCAAAGGATGGGTAATCATCCCAAAGGTCCAAGAAATAAGAATATTTTCCATTTTCATCCTAATATTGGATTGGAGGGATCGTACTACATGTCCCTAGTAAGGATGGGTAGTCATCCCAAAGGTCCAAGAAATAAAAAAAGAGAGAGAAGAGAATGAATGAAGCCAAGTCATGGATTATGGGGTTAAGTATGCTCATGCGTGGCAACATGTCTTGTCTAAAAGCAAGACCACTGATTGCTCAAAAGGATAGACTAGCCTGATCATTTCATCCATAACAGGTTAAATCATTTTGTTCAAGATGAGGTAATGAACTCCAAATCAGAATAGTAAGGATAGGGTTAAATTCCCATCTCGCTTAGGTTGGGAATCCTATTCCCCAAAGTTCTGATTTCACTTACACTTGCACATGGGTTCAAGATGGTAGTGACACATAACCAACTTTGGGATCTAATAAATTAATTCAGTACACATATATTTGATCCTAAGAGGGTTTGACAGCTTTAATATGTTTATTCATGACATTAGAAGGTTTGAGCCTTTGTAAAGCAGGTTGTTATATCTCTAGCATCTTCATCATACATCAAATCCTGCACAAATCATTCATAGCCTTGCATACAAATCATGGGTGAAACTGACAATGGAATGTTGATCAAGTTCAAGCGATAGGGAATGAAAACACATTGCACACACCGAGCTGATACTAAATGATTCTGATGTTTCATGTATTTCTGATCTATTGGTATTTGTTTATCTTTGATGTGTTGACGCCTGTATCTAAGCTTATATATTTCAGGTTGGGTTCTCACCAAAATGCTCAGGAGCATTTGACAGTAGAGTCACCATTTGTTGTGGCTGATCCACAACACACCCCAAAATTGGGGACCCACCTTTTTTGCATGCTTTCAAAGAAGACCACAGTGGCCCAGATGCTAAAAAATCAAGGAAAAAAGCAAAATATCACAAAAGAGAAGAAGTGTCGTGATATCGCGACATGTTGCTCCGTCACGGCCAAAAATGAAAAGTTGTCGCGATATCGCGACATGTTGCTCCGTCACGGCCAAAAATGAAAAGTTGTCGCGATATCGCGACATGTTGCTCCGTCGCGGCCAAAAATGAAAAGTTGTCACGATATCGCGACATGTTGCTCCGTCATGGCTAGAAATGAAAAGTTGTCGCGATATCGCGACATGTTGCTCCGTCGTGGCTAGAAATGAAAAGTTGTCACGATATCGCGACATGTTGCTCCATCGCGGCTAGAAATGAAAAGTTGTCACGATATCGCGACATGTTGCTCCGT
Organism: Wollemia nobilis; assembly: GCA_028583015.1. Classification (NCBI taxonomy): domain Eukaryota; kingdom Viridiplantae; phylum Streptophyta; class Pinopsida; order Araucariales; family Araucariaceae; genus Wollemia; species Wollemia nobilis. The sequence continues at coordinate 11,409,440 of JAQPPZ010000019.1, forward strand.
CGTGGCTAGAAATGAAAAGTTGTCGCGATTTCATGACATGTCGCATTTTCGCGGCTAAGAGCAGCAGAATGCATCATAAAGAGAAAAATGTCACGATTTCGTGACATGTCACGTTTTTGTGACATGTTGCATTTTCATGGCCAAATGCAGCGAGACAGCCCGAAATAGAAAAATGTCACGATTTCGCGACAAGTTGCATCTTCACATGCCGAAACAGAAAAACGTCACGATTTCATGACAGATTGCATCTGCACAGCCCGAAAGAGAAAAGCGTCATGATTTCGCGATAGAAAGCAGCAAGATGGTACAAAATTAAAAGGTGTCACGATTTCGCGACATGTCACATTTTCGTGGCTAAGTGCAACAAAACACAGCAAAAGAGAAAAACGTCACGATTTCGTGACAGGTTGCATCCACGCGGCCCGAAGTAGAAAAATGTCACGATATCGCGACATGTATCATTTTCGTGATGCATGATGAGAAACAAAGCTGCTGACAAAAAAATGTCGCGATATCGTGACATGTCTCATTTTCGCGATGCGTGATGACGAACAAGGCTGCTGATAGAAAAATGTCGCGATATCGCGACATGCTATTTTTGGTCACGATTTATGGGGGCCATTATGGAACATGCGAGGAAGCGCTGAACACGTGGCATAAAGGTGTAAGGGTTACAGAACGGTTACAATTAGCAAGAAAATCAAACGTTTTGACGCTCGAACAAAAGTCAGAATAATGAAGAGCGGGAAACGAAACGAATCGATCTGGAAGATGAAACGAAGCGTCACAAGGCGAAGCAGAGAGCCGTAGCAGAAATTTTAAAGGCACAAGCGAAGACAGGCACAGGGGTCGAAAACCGTTGGGAGCAGGGTTGCAGAGCTGAGGGTGATGAGCCATTTTGGGCCTGCTTTGGAGTGCTTTTCTTCCACTTTTTTTGGTTTTGGAAAACCAGATATCTGTTATTGTAAAAAGACAAATATTTAATGCGAGATAACATTTCAGAAATTTGCATCTTATGGGCAAGAAAGAAGGAGTCATTTTCTGCATGCAAGATTAAATGTCTATTTTCCCTTTTCAGATTTTAGGCTTGTAAATGTAGTTGATACAAGTTTTTCTTGGTTGCTGCATGCGAATGCTTAAATCTGAAAACCTCATTCAAATCCCTAGAAGCTAGCACTTAGCTTATCAGGATTGTGCATGTTTTGCAGGTCCAATAGGTTAGGTTGCATGCATGGAAACCTCATATCTTCGATTTTGTCGGAACAGGATAGCATCAGACTGAATGTGTTCTATTTTTAATTTTCTGCATTTCTTTCTCATTTTTTATTTTTCTAGAAGGTTTAATTTATTTAAAATAAACATTTTTAAATTACAAAATCTAAAAAAAAACAATGAACAATCACTAAAGCTTCATGATGAAATAAACCAACATTGCCCCTTGTTTACGGTTACTTGCAATCACTAAGGTGTTCCAAGTATTTAAATTGATTATCTTCATTTGAGATTACTAATACACAATTGCAAATGCTAATACAGCGGAGACCTTGGAGAAGTTGTTTGTTTGACTTCTTTGCAAGAGGGGATTTGGGACCCAAATCCTAAAGGAGAGTTGTACTTTCACAGCTGGGTGAAAATACCACTCAACAGTACCATTCTTCTCAATGATTTCACTTGATTACTTCTAAATTAAATTCAATTGTCTCAATGATAATTTGTCACTGGTTATGGTTAGGAAGTCTTATTGTTTTATAATGGATAAAATATCACATGTTATGTCTCTATGATATTCTTTTTCTTATTTTAGACAAAAGAAAATATTATAATCCAACTATATTCATATAATCACTCATCCACGAAATGCTAAGTAACTAATATTTAATTAGTAAGAGGATGTTCTTTATTGAACAAATAAATTCCCTTTTAAACTATACTTTTTAAAAATAAACACTTCTAACTAGTTTTTAAAAGTTTCTAAGTTATATATATATATATATATATATATATATATATATATATATATATATATAATTTTTCTCTACTAAGGTTAGCTCACTTACTATGAAAATATAGCTCATGTTTAGTTATTCTTAGCCTAACCTATTCTATTGTATTGGTCTAAGTATTTGCTTATACCATCTAACCAAACCAAAATATGTAAAAAAAGATCTCTTTTAGCAAAGAAAATATTTAAAATACAATAATAACCCAATTTATCACTTCTTTATTAATATTATAAACATTAATACCTTACATAAATATGTTCGAAACCATAGTTTATATCATGTGTTTATGAAATGATCTTATCGTTGCAATTCCTTTAAACAACTAAATAAGTATTCACCACCTATCTTAAAAGTTGATGTATCTAAACTCTTAAGGTGTATAGCATATTGTTTGACTTTATTTCCACATATTTTCCTATTTTAAGCATGTCTTTAATTTCCTTTATACATTCCGTATTCAAACAACATAATAAAAATATTTATCAAAATATGAACTACGATCTCTATCATTTACCAATCAATATTTAACTACTCTACTCAAAATTTGAATGCAACTATGATATTCCAAAATTTCAACAAAAGGGTTTTCAAAGTTTGCTATATCTTATTTGGCATTCAGGCAAGAAGTGATCAACCTATGGTGTTCAATGTATAAGATAAGACTTTAAGTATTCGGGTCTAATGAATTAAATAAAAATATCTCCTTAATTTTGTTGTATAAAATTCACATAGTCATTGCCTGTAGCATAAAAATGATTTCCTATTCGGTTATAATTAAGCCTATAAACCCAGCCCAAACATAACTTTCTACATTGTTTTAAAATCTCTGTATTCACTATCCAATGATGATTTAACATAGCTTGGGTTGGGTGAACAGGTAAGGGTTGCTATCATTCTCCAATCGCAGTGCCTATTTTGAGTTGTCCTTCTATTAATATCGTTGACGTCTAATCTTATGATGATAAATAACTACAAGATACTTACAAAACTAAAACATGTTCCTTTGATTACACATTGGAAACTGTATGAAGATCAGAAGCATAAAATATTTAAATAAAATCTGGTGATTTTGAAAACTTCTCTAGTCTGACGTGACCCAAGGTGCAAAATTACTAAAAAAAACAAGCTCATCCAGGGTATTTGAACACAACATATTTTGTCATAAGTTCCACCAAATAACATGTTTATCATATGTTAAACTATCGTTCTGAAGAAAAAACATATCATACTACACTACACAACAAGACATGCAAAGTTTTTAATTAATTAATCTAAGAGGAATTCATTTTAAAACTTGGTTTATGACATCTATGTTTTTATGTTAAAAAGAAGTGGGAATAGAAAGACGTTTCTTTGGATTTTTGGTTATAGTTGTGGGCAAAGGAAATTATCTCACATTAGCATTTTCTCTAGGCTCACTCTGACCTAAAGTTTTTTTTAAGCTCTTCCACATTACTATAGCATAAAGATGCAACCACTTCACTACCCTTTAAATAATAGAACACACTTTGCCCAAAACTTTAAATCATTGAACGTACAACATATAGCAAGGTGACCTATCGTTTCATTCTCTACAACATGGAAAGGAAACCATATTTTTTTTTTTAAATAAAAATCTGAGAGAAGCATACCATATATATAAAAGAATTATCCAAATTTAAGAGTAAAATTTTTGTCAATAATTTTTTTTAACTTTCAATTAAGCTTAGACATTTAATCATTTAATTGCCCTAATTCCACAAATGAAAATCGCTTCACAATATCATAACATAGTTTTTAAATATCAAACAAATTGAATGACATGTCATATAATATTCTACATAATAAAGGATTTTGTAAATCCTTCCAAGGAAAAACTTTGTTCTTTAGAAATGCTATTGTTCTTATGTTGCGACGATAATAATAATTATTCAATAACATTATCTCCAAACCGTCAAGGAGCTCGAACAAAGTATCTAATACCCTCATGGTCAAAAACAAGTGGAAACTGAAAGCTTCTTTTTATATTGGGTTAGCTTGGCCCTAAATTGAAATGCAAAATCCTAAATGAAGCCAAAATACATCATACAAAGTCCATAAACAACATTGCACTAAATTTAATTCTCTTGATAGTTACTATGGTTAACACATATTCCAAGCTCATATTTGGAGAATATAAAATCGATATACAACATGTTATTATATGCTAGCAGTTAAATGTATGATAGCATTCATCTTTAAACTATGGCTTTACTCAGTCATAAAATAAAAAGGACCCAATAAATATTTTATATAAGCTTATGCAGCAGAGACAAATATTTATGGAATTACATGGTTTCACGACTTGTAGAAACAAGCTAACCAAAATAATCCTCCTCAGTAAGTCCGAACACAAAGCTGAACAATGACTCCAAACACACACAACAAATTCAAAATTCCCACTTGAGCAGTGATTCTACACATTTAAAGAAACCAAGCGCTAATACACACACATCATTTTCTTCACATACTCTTTTATGCAATATCTCAAAAGTCATGTTTAGTATAACATCACAACATATATGTCTCACAATATCAAATTATAAAAGTATCATAGCATCAAGTTTCCAAATTATTTCATATGGATATCAATTTTCAAACAAAAAAGGAAATTGTTTTTTCATCTCTGCCACATCCTCCCAAGTGGTATTCTTTTCTGAGTAGAGGTCCCACTGGACTCTACACTGATCAACTGTTCTTTTTCTTAATTGTTTAGTTCTATAGCCCAAAATTTTGACAGGTCGAACCTCAATGAGTTGCGGGTCCGATGTCTGCAAATGTGAAACATCCAACACATGAGATGGGTCAACAACATATTTGCGGAGGAGAGATACATGGAAAACACTATGGATCTTAGACAAATTTGGTGGTAGGGCGAGCTTATAAGCAACAAGACTTATTTTGGCAATGATCTCAAATGGACCAACAAATCTGGGGCTCAGTTTGGTAGACTTAATGGAGCTTTTGGTCGGTTTGACTCTGAGGAAGACCTTATCACCAATAGCAAACTCTCGAGGGTTCTTTTTAGATCAACATAGCTCTTCTGATGGTCTGCGTCTTCACGAAGTTGCTGACATATTTCTTTTAATTGGACCTCCATTTTCTTAATAGCTTCAGGACCGATCATTTCTCGATCATCCAAATTATCCCATGTTAATGGTGTCCTACACCTTCGCCCATATAGGGCCTCAAAAGGGGCCATGCCCAACGTGGTATGATAGTTGTTGTTATATGCAAATTCCACTAGGAAGAGATAATATTCCCACTTACTTTGGTGGTCCATACAATACATGCGTAACATATCCTCCAACACTTGATTGACCCTCTCGGTCTACCCATCCATCTTAGGATGATAGGTTGTGCTGATGTTTAGCTTTGTACCCCATGCTCGGTGCAAAGCTTGCCAAAATTCAGAAGTGAATCGTGAATCTCTATCCGAGATAATTATTTTAGGGAAACCATGCAACCTCACAATTTCTCGAGAAAAATTTTGTGCTATTGTGGGGGCATCATCATGAACATTTCCTGGTATAAAATGCGCCACCTTAGTCAACTTATCCACAACTACAAAAATTGCATCATGCTGGAACCGAGTCTTGGGAAGACCAACTATAAAATCCATAGAAATCACTTGCCATTTTTATTCTGGTATATCAAATAGGTGTAGTTGTCCCCCAGGATGTTGATTTCAAATTTGACTTTCTGACATTCTAGACACCTCACAACAAATTGTACCACATCCTTCTTCATTTTGTAAAAAATATTATTTATTACATTTTCTTTTTTTTAATCAATGGAAGTGGGGCACAATGTTTTTCTTGCAATTTCATTATTTTTATCCCTTCATCATTGGGTACTATTATCCAATTTCAAAAATATACCAGATCTTGCTTGATTTGGGCATACGCATGCCGATTTGGTTCTTGCTCGACCTTAGTGCGGCATTGGTTGCAAAATTTATCATTTTTTTGCATTTCCTTAATTTGCTCTTTTAGCCCATACTAGCATCGTGTGAGAGCAGCTATGTGTCTTCTTTGACTAAGAGCATCTACTAATTTATTTTTCTTTCCCTTTGATGTATTCAATCCTAAAATCATATTCGGCCAGGAATTCCATCCATCTTCGTTGTCTAGCATTTAGCAGAGGTTGAGTGAAAATATATCTCAAACTTTGATGATCAGTTTTTAACTCAAAAGGTTTTCCCAACAGATAGTGTCACCATATTTTAAGAGCATGGACTACAACAACTAGCTCTAAATCATGAGTAGCATAATTAACTTCATGTTTCTTGAGCTTCCTGGACTCATATGCTACAACAACCTCATCTTGCAACAAGACACCTCCTAGTCCTTCTAAAGAGGCATCTGTACAAACTGTGAATGGTTTACTTGGATCTAGAATTTGAAGTATAGATGTAGTTGTCAACTTTTCTTTAAGGATTCTAAAAGCATCCTCACACTGAGTTATCCACTTAAATGCTTTTCCCTTCCTTTGTAGATTGGTGATAGGGAAAGCAATATTTGAGAATCCCTTTACAAATCATCGATAATATCCGACCATCCCCATAAAAATTCTCACTTCAGTAACATTGGTGGGAGTTGGCCAGTCTACTATGGCTTCAATATTTTTGGGATCAACCGCTACTCCTTCGATCGAGACAATATGCCCCAAATACTAAACTTGTGGAGTATAAAACTCACACTTGGACAATTTTCCATACAATTGATTTTTCCTAAGGATTTCCAAAACTATTCTCATGTGTTGGTCATGCTCTTCTTTATTTCGAGAGTAGATCAAAATATCATCCAGAAATATCAATACAAACTGATCTAATTGTTCCCTGAAAACACTATTCATTAGGTTCATAAAAGCAGTTGGTGCATTTGTTAACCCAAAAGGTAGTACTGTGAACTCATAATGCCCATATCGAGTTCTAAAAGCAGTTTTGTAGGTATCCTCTTCCCTGATTCTTAGTTGATGATAACCTGACCTAAGATCGATCTTGGAAAAGATAGTTGCTCCCCTTAATTGATCAAATAGATCATCAATCCTAGGTAAAGAATACTTGTTCTTTACTGTCATTTTATTGAGCATTCTATAGTCAATACAAAGTCTCAGAGATCCATCCTTATTTTTTACAAATAGAACTGGTGCTCCCCATGGTGAGACACTAGGCTTAATGTGCCCTTTTTCTAATAGATCCTGCAATTGGGTCTTGAGTTCTTGCAATTCAAGGGGTGTCATTCGGTAAGGGGTTCTGACTATAGGAGATGCTCCTGGCAAGAGCTCAATAGAAAAATCAAATTCTCTTTTTGGAGGAAGTCTAGGTAGATCTTCAGGAAAAACATCCCTAAACTCATTCAAAATAGGATATTGTTGAAACAGAGCAGAGCTAGACTCAGTTTCTTCTTTCTTATTTAGTTTGACTACATAAAGTCTACACCCTTTTCTTAAAGCTCTTTTGACTTGCATTGCAGTCATCAGGTGGGGTTCAAAAGATGCTCTATTACAATGGACATGAATTCACTGATTAGCATCATCTGTGAAGTCCAACCACCTCTCTTCAAAATTTAGCAAAGCTTTGTGGGCTTTTAACCAATCTACTCCTAAGACTATATCAAAGGCATGTAAGGGAGCCACATATAGATGCCAATTAATATTTCCCTGGGGTATATCTATTTGAGGGTCAAATAAACATTGGTTGACCATATAGGTCTATCCTGAGCCATACTCGACTTGCCACCCATTTGCCATGATCCCAGGTTTAACCGGTATGTCCCTCAAAATACTAGTTGAAATAAAACTATCAGTTGCACCACTATCTATCAAAATATGAACATATTTCTTGCCCAGTTTTCCTTTTATAAGAAATGGAGTAGCTTGTCCTAAAAGGTTAGATTTACCTATAGTAGCATAGATCCTATGTGGGGCCTCTTCTATTGGATTCCTTTTGTCGGCTCTTTGTGGGAATTGATTCGCATAATGATCTAGGGCTCCACAAACAAAGCATACATTTGGTCCCTTATTATTTTGTTTATCCCCTTCTCTATTTTGGTTGACATTCTTACCCTTGTCCTGGTTATTATTCCTCTTCTCTTGAAAATTTCTTCTGTCTACCTGCCCCTTGTTTCCCTGAAACTTTCCTTTGTTTCTGTTATCACCTCTATAATGGCCACCATCTCTAAATTTCTTATACTGATCTTTGCCCTTATCCAGCTTTGGGTATCTTCTTTTCTTAGGATCCTCCTTTTCAATTTTTTGGTAATAAACCTTTGCATTCTTTTGACTTATCTCCTCATAGCGGGCAGCATCATAAGCAACTATCAAGGTTTTAGGTACTTTTCTTCCAACAGGTGTTCCAAATTTGGGATGTAGTCCCATTACAAATTTTTGAGCCTTGAATTCCTCATGCTTATCATATTCTGGAGCATATTTTAAAAGTTGAACAAATATTTGATAGTATTCAATCACAGTCATGTTATCTTGGCGTAAATTGGTGAATTCGGCGTATTTCTCAATATAGAACTGTGGCGTAAGGAAACGATCCTTAAATTCCCTTTCAAATTCCTCCCAAGGAATGTCAGTAGCTTCTTTTTGAGTGACTTTCTTATAGGTGGTCCACCAATCTCTGGTTGGACCCACTAAATGTGCCACTGCCCAAGTTGTTTTGGATTCCGCACAAAGGGGTTGGATTGAGAAATACCCTTCAACTTCACTCAACCAATTGATGGCTGCTTCGCCATCACCCTTTCCATAAAATTTGGAAATATCTAATTTCTTAATTTCTTTTTGCAACTCAACACCAACTTTTCTCCTCGAAGACCCTTCTGGAAACTCACTTACTCTTTCTGTTTCCTTACTTTTAGTCAGACTTTTGATAACCTTCTGTTGTTGAGTAATGATCTCCTATTGTTGAGCCATTTGTGCCCTTTGTTGATCCATGTGCTCACTCATTTGAGCCCTTTGGATCTCCATTTGTTCTCACTGCTGATTTAGTTGTTCTTGCATTAACTGAATCATCTTTGTCATATTTTCATCATTTTGTGTAGCTCTTGTAGCTACTAGCTCTTTTTCTTTTTTGATAACACGTCGAGGCACTTTGGTTGTTTGTACTCTTTTTGACTCCCTCACGAGTCATCTTAGTCCCTTCCTCGAGACTTCTACAACTTCCTCTTGCAGATTAACATTTGCTCTTCTCGAGGTCCCCGCCATACCTGATGACAAAAGAGTTATGTTAATTCAATAGTTCATATTTATAACCTAGGGTTTCACAACCTAGGCTCTGATACCAATTGTAACAACCCAAGTCTACTCACTTGGTTGTCAAAAACACAAATTCAAAATTCTTAATAAAATAAATCACAAATGATGCAAGCACACCCAACTTTGTATTAGTACTTAGGCATAGATGATCACACTTCGAGATCTCATACCACTGCAGATGATATCTCAAGTGCTCGAGATCGGCCAACTTCCCATGGTAGGTTGCCATTTATGAGATCCTTTCTCTCCTTTCTCGAGTTCTTGGATCTTGGCATGGGGTTGCCCTTCTAGGGCCCATAACACCTGGAAGGGTGGATGCACTATTTCCCCGTCTCATAGCATGGAGGACTTGGATATGATCCAACTCTTATCCTATTGGTCCACTGAACCAGTTATCATAGCTTAAACCATGCTTGAGTTAGCGTAGCTATGCCAGTGCCTGATTATTGACCTTCTTCTAAGGTATCATCAGGGTCCGCCAATTCTATGGTTTATTGGACCAGATGCCTTAGATCAAACTCTAGTTGATGGTAATGTTGCCCATACCATCTACCGTTGGACCTTCCAACCTCAAGGACTAGCTCCCTAGCCATGAGTCTTGTTGGTAATTCTGCAATTAGAGTATGGTTCATGAGCACCCTCATATACTACTTGTTTGGTAACCTAGAACGACGTCCCATACCATTGTTTGTTACTCTCAACATAGGACCTCCGTCCCTTCTCTGTATGCTGGAGAATGTTTACCTCCAAATCTCAATAGTCACCACTGTGAACTATCGAGGTTGGGTGGATGACATCCTGCTTGATGGCATCGTATTCTAATATACCATTCTTCTTAATGATTTCACTTAAATACTTCTAATTTTAAAGCCAATCTTCTCAATGATAATTTGACACTGGTTATGGTTAGGAAGTCCTATTTTTTATAATGGTCTCTTTAAAATGCACATGATATGTCTCTATGAAATTATTTTTCTTGAAATAAAAGATCATATACCTATGTTATAAGTATTATAATCCAACTATTTTCATATAATCATTTATCTACGAAATGTTAAGTGATTAATATTTAATTAGTAAGAGGATGTTATTTAGTGAACAAACAAATTCCATTTTAAATAGACTATACTTTTTTAAAATAAACCCACTTCTAAATAAATGGATATATATATATATATATATATATATATATATATATATATATATATCATAATATATATATATATATATATATATATATATATATATATATACATACATATATATATATATATATATATATATATAGAAACTCTTAACAAATATTTAGAAGTGTTTATTTTATATATATATATATACATATACCTCTTAACAAATATTTAGAAGTGTTTATTTTATATATATATATATATGTATGTATATATATATATATATATATATATATATATATATCTATATATATATATATATATATATATATATAGATATGTATGTATATATATATATATATATATATATATACATATATATATGTATGTATATATATATATATATATACATATATATATGTATGTATATATATATATATATATATATATATATATAATTTTTCTCTACTACGGTTAGCTCACTCGCTATGACAAGATAGCTCATGTTTAAATACTCTTAGTCTAACCTATTCTATTGTATTGGTCTAAGTATTTTCTTATACCATCTAACCAAACCAAACTACATAAAAAAGATCTCGTTTTAGCAAAGAAAATCTTTAAAATACAATAATAACCCACTTTATCACTTATTTATTAATAGCATAAACATTACTACCTTACATAAATATGTTAGAAACCATAGTTTATATCATGCATTTATTACCTTACATAAATATGTTAGAAACCATAGTTTATATCATGCATTTATGAAATGATATTATCGTTGCAATTCCTTTAAACAACTAAACAAGTATTCACCACCTATCTTAAAAGTTGATGTATCCAAACTCTTATGGTGTATAGCATACTCTTTGACTTTCTTTCCACATATTTCCCCATTTTAAGCATGTCTTTAATTTCTTATATACATTCCATATTCAAACTATGTAATAAAAAGACTTATCAAAATATGAACTATGATCTCTATCATTTACCAATCAATATTTAACTATTCTACTCAACATTTGAATGCGACTATGCTATTCCCATATTTCAAAAAAAGGGTTTTCAAAGTTTGCTATATATTATTTAGTTTTTAGGCAAGATGTGATCAACCTATTGTGTTCAATGTATAAGATAAGACTTTAAGTGTTTGGGTATAATAAATTAAAGAAAAATATCTCCTTAATTTTTTTGTATAAAATCACATAGTCATTACCTCTAGTAAAAAAATTATTCCCTAACCGATTATAATTAAGCCTATAAACCCAGCCCAAAAATAACTTTCTACATTATTTTAAAAGCTCTAAAATCACTATCAAATGATGATTTAACACAGGTTGGGTTGGGCGAACAGGTAAAGGTTGCTATCATTCTCCAATCGTAATGCCTATTTTAAGTTGTCCTTCTATTAATGTCGTTAACGTATAATATTATGACGATAAATAATTACAAGACACCTACAACACTAAAACATGTTCCTTTGATTACATATTGGAAAGTATATGAAGATCAAAAGCAGAAAATATTTAAATAAAATATGACAATTTTGAAAACTTCCCTAGTCTAACATGACCCAAGGTGTAGAATTACTAAAAAAACAAGCTCATCCAGGGTAGTTGAACACAACATCCTTTGTCATAAGTTCCACAAACTGTCATGTTTATCATACGTCAAACTATGGTTATGAAGAAACAACATATAATACTACACTGCACAACAAGACATGCAAAGTTTTTAATTAATTAATCCAAGAGGAATTCATTTTAAAATTTGGTTTATGACATCTACGTTTCTATTTTAAAAAGAAGTGGGAATAGAAAGACGTTTCTTTGGATTTTTGGTTACAGTTGTGGGCCAACGAAATTATCTCACATTAGCATTTTCTCTAGGCTCACTCTGACCTAAAGTTTTTTTTAATCTCTTCCACATTACTATAGCATAAATACACAACCACTTCACTACCCTTTAAATAATAGAACACACTTCGCCCAAAAATTTGCAATCATTGAATGTACAACATATAATAGGGTGGCTTATCGTTTTCATTCTCTACAGCATGGAACGAAAACCATATATATTTTTGTAAATAAAAATCTAAGAGAAGCATACCATATATATAAAATAATTTCCCAAATTTAAGAGTAAAATTTTGGTCAATAATTTTATCCAACCTTCGATTAAGCTTAGACATCTAATTGAAGAACACAAGCTTATACTGAGAGGGGGGTGAACAGTATAAGACCACTTTTTACTTTCTTTCCAAACCAATATCAATTAATGTCCTTAATTGCAATAACCAAATATAGAAGTGTGCATTAATAACTCAGATAGCAATAGTAAGCAAGAGCACAAGTCACCATACACAATTGAGACACAAGATTTAACGTGGTTCCCCCAATGTGGGGTACTCCACAAGATAATATCCTTATAATATTTCACACAGAAATAAGGATCCTTATCCAATACAATGATTTCTTTGATCTGCTCAAAGCTAGGCAATAACAAGCTCACACAGAACTTGTCCAAATCTGCATAACAAGCTCACACAGAACTTGTCCAAAACTGCTCAACAAGCTCACACAGAACTTGTCCAAATTTCTTTGATCTACTCAAAGCTAGGCAATAACAAGCTCACACAGAACTTGTCCAAATATGCTCAACAAGCTCACACAGAACTTGTCCAAAACTGCTCTAGCAAGCTCACCAAGAACTTGCTCAAATATGCTTCAACAAGCTCACTAAGAACTTGTCCAAATATACTCTAGCAAGCTCACCAAGAACTTGCTCAAATCTTCTCCAACAAGCTCACTAAGAACTTGTCCAAAAATACTCTAGCAAGCTCACCAAGAACTTGCTCAACTCTGCTCAATAGGCTCACTCAGAACCTCATCAAATTCCAAATATGTCCACAAATCTATCTAAAACTATCCACAAATCTATCCCAAAACTATCCACAAAGCCTTCTCAAAGGCTCAATCAATCATACACAAACTGCCACAAATATGTCCAAAAATCTATCCCAAAGGCCTTCTCAAAGGCTCAATCAATCATGCTCAAGTAGTACTCAAATATCATCCACAAATCTATGAAGGCAAGGCTCAAAGATGAACTCAACAATGAATGGCAATGCACTCTACAATGGATGACAACAATGATCCACAATGATCTCAACTCAACTCAACTCAAATCAATCTCAACTCAAGTCAACTCATAGAAGCATAAAGAGAATTGTTAGAGACTCAATATGTTCTAAGCTCAATCTCAACTCAAATCAGAATTATAGAATAGTTTGTTTCATGGGACTTGAACAATCACCTCACACAATCACTTGACTAGGCTCAATCAACTCAACTCAACCAATCACCACAAGGGACAACTCTTTCTCACAAAACCCTAGTCCAAGCATGTATCAACCAACTCAAATGTTTCCAACAATGCTCAACCACAAATCTCACATAACAATGATACTCATGTTCTTTTCAAGTTCTTTACATAACCAATGGGCTTCAACAACTATGCTTATAAAACAAGGTTTAAACACAACTCTCAAACCAGAAAACCTTGAAGCATTCAACCAACCACTTTCGAAAAGGAAACCACAATCAATCCTTTTCACTCCAATGATATTTCAGAAATCAACCACCATAAACAATCAATAGGAGAATGTGCCCATACCTTTTTGATGCCAAGAAGTTGTCCACAAAATCTGCCACACTAAACACAACTTTCCTTTCCAATCTCAATAAGGGTTAGTGGACTTCAAATAATAATCACAAGATAAAGCATAACTCAATTTACACCTTTTTACTCCAACTTAATAAACACATCCACCAAAGTCCTTTTAATAAAAACCCTTATCAAAAATAATAATCAATAAACCTCTCAAAAATTATTTTATAACAACTCCTTATTTCTCCTAAATCTTAATTCTCAATTTCATGAACATCAAATTAAATCAACAACTCATCCACCTTTGAAATAATAATCACAGCCCTTATAAAAACAAAGTTTAATTAAAAACTTTAATTATTCCTAACCACCTTATAACTCCAACTTAGGGCTTAACAAAATTAATTAGAGCAAAAACGTATTTACCTCCTCAAGGGGATTCGAACCCCCGACTTGCCCACACCATGAGCGCCTTAGCCGTGGCTAAGGTTGCCACACGAGCTAGCCGCTCATTCGAAAGGGAAAGGCACAACGTGCCTTAAAACCTTTCCTCCCTTTCCGTAAATCAAAAGCGCTTCGAGCGCTTTTCTTCCAATGCCTTTCGAACGCAGTCAAGGGGATTCGAAACCTTGACGTTTGTGCTGCCACACACCTTAGCCAAAAGCCAACTGCCAATGCGCCACTCTGCCCATGATGACTTTGGACTTCGACCAACCTTCGTTTATTCATTGCTTCTGCTTTCTAAAATATTTTCGCACGAGCTCAATTCGGATGCTTAGCCAATGATTATTAACCATGAGCAAGGATTAGTTTATGAACCTTAGGTATCCCCTTTATATAGCCTCCTTATTATTTTTGATGACGTCGATGGAAATATTGCATATTTAATTTTAAATTTAAATTTAAATTTTAAATAATTAAAATTTAAACTAAATATTAAAAATTAAATATCTCCATCACCGGGGCACCTTTTTCGATGAAACGAAAGGCCAACTTGGGTTTTAAGAAAAACCCAGTTCAAATCTGCCATCCATGGTTTTAAATAAAACCTTTTATTTTGCCTGCCTTGGTTTTCACAAAAACCCTGTATTTATCCATGCTTTCCAAAATATCATTTGGCCACCAAAACTCAATGTGATCCATGTGACATCAATGATCCATGTGACATCAATGACAACATAAAATAACTCAAATTTCCAACAATCTCCCCCTTTGTCATTGATGGCAACACCTCTAATGCAAAAACCACAATCACTGCAAAAACCATCTCTGAGAATCAAAGTTGCTCCCCTGACTCAATACTCTCTATGGAGGCTGCTCCCCCTAACTCAATGCTCTCTTTGGAGGCTGCTCCCCCTAACTCAATGCTCTCCCCCTTACTCAAATCTCTCCCCCTTTGACATCAATGGCAAAAGGGACACCTATGGGGCTAAAATATATGACTCTTAAGCATAGCCCCCTCACCACCTTCTCTCTTGAGGTGATTAATTTTGGGGTGGGAGTACTTTTACTCCCAACTTACATTGTTTCTTTCCTCTGTCAACTTCCTTCCATATTTTTTTGATATCCTTTTCTTGATGAGTTACTTGATCTTCTTGTCTTGAACCTGTTTGACCTTCTTGTCTTGAACTTGTTTGGAATTGAGTCCTACACCAATTTGCAATATGTCCAAAGTTATTGCAATTAAAACACTTAATGTTGTTATTCCTTGGAGGTGCAACTATCTTAGGACTTCTCCTAGTGAAGCCATATCCTCTTCTATTATGAACCATGCAATTCATTGCCTTGTGACCAAACTCATTACATGAGTAGCAATACCCATGGAAAAGTTGTCCTTTCCCATATTCCTGTCTTTCATGTGTCCTGCACTATGAAGCCATGTGCCCAAACCTGTGACATGAAAAACATCTTCCATTGAAGAAACCTTGTCTAGACCCCATTGGTCTCTTAGTCTCTTCTACCTGTTTCTTGTTCCATTTGTTCCTAACTTGTGCATTGTTCCTTTCCTTGTTGAACTTTCTATTGTCCAACTTATCCTTAGAGGTCTCACTCTCTCTTTTACTTACTTCTTTTGACTCTTCTTCTTTTCTGGTGTTTGAGCTTGATTCTCCTTTTTATGCTTCTTGTTTCCCTTGTTCTTCCTTAGAACTAAGTCCTGTTATAGTGACTGATGACTTTTGTGCATTGATAGTCCTTTCCAAGGTCTTTGAATTTTCCTCAAACTTGTGTAGCTTTTCCTTAGAACCTTTTACTTCCAACCTTAGTAAAACTATCTCATGCTCTAATATTTCACACTCTAGATCTTTTGTTTTTAATTTTTTGACCATACCTTCTTCAATTTTTCTTGTCTCTTCAACTTTGATTTTGAAGTTAGTGAGTTCCTGTAGAAACCTTGATTTTTCATTTCTCATCTTCTTGTATTTGAGCCTTCAATTCTAAATTCTCTCTTTTCAATTCAATAAGCTCCTTAAGAGTGGCTTTCCCTTTTTCTTTTTTGAAGCATCTTCTTTTTCTTCTATTACTAAAAATAGAGTTTCTTCTTCATACCTATTTTGATTGTCCCTGTTATCCTTTCTTGAACCAATCTCTAGGATTTCATTTTTGAGAATATCATCTTCATCTTCACTGCTACTAAACCCATTACAATATCTTGCATCATGGCCAAGTTGACCACAAACAAAACATTCTTGTGGACAATGAGCTGCATGGTGACCTGTGTTCCCACATCTGGTACAAAACTTTATCAGTCTGGATACTTCCCCATTACTTGATTCATCTATTGAATCTATTTCCATGTGTCCTCCCAACACAACAATATTAAACTCATCTTCCTTTTCTTTCATAACCATAGGTGTTCTTTTCTTCTTGTGTCTCATGCTTCTACTCTTGCCTTTCTTTGCCATTTGTGTTCTTGTAGAATATGCCCTCAAGTTGTTAGCCTTTTCGAAGGAACCCGCTCTGATACCAATTGAAGAACACAAGCTTATACTGAGAGGGGGGTGAACAATATAAGACCACTTTTTACTTTCTTTCCAAACCAATATCAATTAATGTCCTTAATTGCAATAACCAAATATAGCAGTGTGCATTAATAACTCAGATAGCAATAGTAAGCAAGAGCACAAGTCACCATACACAATTGAGACACAAGATTTAACGTGGTTCCCCCAATGTGGGGTACTCCACAAGATAATCTCCTTATAATATTTCACACAGAAATAAGGATCCTTATCCAATACAATGATTTCTTTGATCTGCTCAAAGCTAGGCAATAACAAGCTCACACAGAACTTGTCCAAATCTGCATAACAAGCTCACACAGAACTTGTCCAAAATTGCTCAACAAGCTCACACAAGAACTTGTCCAAATATCTCAACAAGCTCACAGAACTTGTCCAAATCTACTCAACAAGCTCACTAAGAACTTGTCCAAATCTGCTCTAACAAGCTCACACCAAGAACTTGTCCAAATATGCTCCAACAAGCTCACTAAGAACTTGTCCAAATCTGCTCTAGCAAGCTCACCAAGAACTTGCTCAAATATTCTCCAACAAGCTCACTAAGAACTTGTCCAAAATTGCTCTAGCAAGCTCACCAAGAACTTGCTCAACTCTGCTCAATAGGCTCACTCAGAACCTCATCAAAATCTATCCCAAATCTGTCCACAAATCTATCTAAAATTATCCACAAATCTATCCCAAAAACTATCCACAAAGCCTTCTCAAAGGCTCAATCAATCATACACAAACTGCCACAAATCTATCCAAAAATCTATCCCAAAGGCCTTCTCAAAGGCTCAATCAATCATGCTCAAGTAGTACTCAAATCTCATCCACAAATCTATGAAGGCAAGGCTCAAATATGAACTCAACAATGAATGGCAATGCACTCTACAATGGATGACAACAATGATCCACAATGATCTCAACTCAACTCAACTCAAATCAATCTCAACTCAAGTCAACTCATAGAAGCATAAAGAGAATTGTTAGAGACTCAATATGTTCTAAGCTCAATCTCAACTCAAATCAGAATTATAGAATAGTTTGTTTCATGGGACTTGAACAATCACCTCACACAATCACTTGACTAGGCTCAATCAACTCAACTCAACCAATCACCACAAGGGACAACTCTTTCTCACAAAACCCTAGTCCAAGCATGTATCAACCAACTCAAATGTTTCCAACAATGCTCAACCACAAATCTCACATAACAATGATACTCATGTTCTTTTCAAGTTCTTTACATAACCAATGGGCTTCAACAACTATGCTTATAAAACAAGGTTTAAACACAACTCTCAAACCAGAAAACCTTGAAGCATTCAACCAACCACTTTCGAAAAGGAAACCACAATCAATCCTTTTCACTCCAATGATATTTCAGAAATCAACCACCATAAACAATCAATAGGAGAATGTGCCCATACCTTTTTGATGCCAAGAAGTTGTCCACAAAATCTGCCACACTAAACACAACTTTCCTTTCCAATCTCAATAAGGGTTAGTGGACTTCAAATAATAATCACAAGATAAAGCATAACTCAATTTACACCTTTTTACTCCAACTTAATAAACACATCCACCAAAGTCCTTTTTAATAAAAACCCTTATCAAAAATAATAATCAATAAACCTCTCAAAAATTATTTTATAACAACTCCTTATTTCTCCTAAATCTTAATTCTCAATTTCATGAACATCAAATTAAATCAACAACTCATCCACCTTTGAAATAATAATCACAGCCCTTATAAAAACAAAGTTTAATTAAAAACTTTAATTATTCCTAACCACCTTATAACTCCAACTTAGGGCTTAACAAAATTAATTAGAGCAAAAATGTATTTACCTCCTCAAGGGGATTCGAACCCCCGACTTGCCCACACCGCGAGCGCCTTAGCCATGGCTAAGGTTGCCACACGAGCTAGCCGCTCATTCGAAAGGGAAAGGCACAACGTGCCTTAAAACCTTTCCTCCCTTTCCGCAAATCAAAAGCGCTTCGAGCGCTTTTCTTCCAATGCCTTCCAAACGTAGTCAAGGGGATTCAAAACCTTGACGTTTGTGCTGCCACACACCTTAGCCAAAAGCCAACTGCCAATGCGCCACTCTGCCCATGATGACTTTGGACTTCGACCAACCTTCGTTTATTCGTTGCTTCTGCTTTCTAAAATATTTTCGCACGAGCTCAATTTGGATGCTTAGCCAACGATTATTAACCACGAGCAAGGATCAGTTTATGAACCTTAGGTATCCCCTTTATATAGCCTCCTTATTATTTTCGATGACGTCGGCGGAAATCTTGCATATTTAATTTTAAATTTAAATTTAAATTTTAAATAATTAAAATTTAAACTAAATATTAAAAATTAAATATCTCCATCATCGGGGCACCTTTTTCGATGAAACGAAAGGCCAACTTGGGTTTTAAGAAAAACCCAGTTCAAATCTGCCATCCATGGTTTTAAATAAAACCTTTTATTTTGCCTACCTTGGTTTTCACAAAAACCCTGTATTTATCCATGCTTTCCAAAATATCATTTGGCCACCAAAACTCAATGTGATCCATGTGACATCAATGACAACATAAAATAACTCAAATTTCCAATACTTATCATTTAATTGTCCTAATTCGACAAATGAAAATCGCTTCACAATATCATAACATAATTTTTAAATATCAAACAAATTGAATGACATGTCATATAATATTCTACATAATAAAGGATTTTGTAAATCCTTCCAAGGAAAAACTTTGTCCTTCAAAAATACTCCTATTCTTATGCTACGACGGTATTAATAATTATTCAATAACATTGTCTCCAAATGGCCAAGGAGTTCGAACAAAGCAACTAATAGACTCATGGTTGGAAACAAGTGGAAACTGAAAGCTTTTTTTTTATATTGGGTCAGATTGGCCCTAAATTGAAATGCAAAAGCCTAAATGAAGCCAATATGGAGGATGCTAACTGCATTTTAACAGGAGGTCCTTGGTTTCTAGGCAAAAGGAGCCTTTTTCTTAGATGATGGGGTGAATATTTTGACCTTAAAAAGCAAACTATTAACATTACCCCTATTTGGGTTCGTCTCCCGAGTCTACCTGCCCAGTTCTTCAATGAATATTGGCTGCAGGGCATAGCCTGAACTATAGGGGACCTAATCTCCATTGACCATGCGACCTTGGCTAGGACAAGGATGACTCATACATAAATATGCATAAATGCTAATTTGAATAATGAATTACCAAGGTTTGTGGAGCTATAGTATGGAGAATACTATAGAAAACAACCGGTAGAATATGAGAACAAACCGACATTCTATGCAAAATATAAAAATCAAGAACATCTATGCAATCAATGCCCTAACCTGGCAATGAATAGAGAAAAGTAGAAGCAGGGAATTCTAGACAAAGGAAATTTGAGGAGTTTCCCTGGCAGATGTGATTTCAATCGGGAAAACTATGTCTACCAAAAAAATAAAAGAGAGGGTGCAGGGTCCCAACAAGACAAAGGAAAATAATAAGTTGTTGGCAACCAAAATACTCGGGTAAGTTCCAATCCTCTAGTTTCAAATAAATTTTTAATTCTATCCAATATGGGAGTAGGAGGATTATCGGAAGACATGGAAGCCCAGCACCTTCAGGCTAACCTTTCTGACTCTCTCGAATCCCCATCCAAGTTAGGATCCTTAAACCCTAATGCTGAAATTACTATAAGCCCCATGGGCATCACAAATCTAAATCCTAATGCATGATCTCTAGAATCCACATCCAAGTTAGGATCCTTAAACCCCAATACTAGAAATACTTCAAGCCCAGTGGGCATCCCAAAGCCAAACCCTAATGCTAAAGAACTTAGGAATAAAGTTGAGGCATTGGAAAATAAAAAATCTCATCTCCCTAACATCATCACTAGGAGCCAAGTGAATCCTACTGAGGAGCCATCCCATAGACCAGGGGAATACAGGTAAAAATGAGAAGATTTGGATGTAGGGGTGGAGATATGTGAAACTCTTCGGAGCGAGGAATATGACGATCCGGTTCTGCAAAAATTACCTCCCCTCAGTTTAGTCCTAAAAAAACCAGAAGCACTGTGAAGTCTCCTATAAATTTTGGTAGTGAAAAAGAATAGGGAGAATATCAAATGCTGAGCATCAAAAAATTAAAACTGATAATGACAATGGAAAATAGAGAACCTTGTTTCAACAGGTTATTCCAGGTTTTGAAGACAACAAATTAGGAAAACCCCCTCAAGGGAGGGGGAGAGGAATAAATCCCAAACAATCTAAATGAAGTTCCTCTCATGGAATGTGTGAGGCCTCAATGGCCTGCCTAAACACAGGGAAGTCAGTGCAATAAGAAATCAAGTGAATCCAACTATTATCATGTTGCAAGAAACAAAAACTGATGAGATTCAGTAAAAAAAATAGCAAAAAAAATCTGGAATCAAGGGGATATGGTTTGCAAATCATCTAGAGGAGCATATGGAGGACTTATGACATTGTGGGATCCCCGGATAGTAGAAGGTACCATTATTCAAAAATATGATAGGGTTCTTAGTATTTTATTTAAGGAAATAAAAAGCAACAGGTCATGGATCCTTTCAAATATTTATACCCCAAATTCAATTCAAGGGAGAGCTCTATTGTGGGAGTACTTAGGCAATCTAAGTGAAATCTTCATTATACCCCCTGGATTTTGGCTGGGGATTTTAACACTCCTCTTTACCCTTCAAAAAAAATGGGTTGGAATGGACCACCTATCAGGAGCATGGATGAGTTCAATGACTTTGTGAACTCCAACATGTTGATGGATGTAAAACTTAGAGGAGCAAATTACACCTAGAGCAATTGGTGGATAGGGTGTCATCTCATCCAAGAAAGGCTTGATAGGTTTTTTCTATCAAAGGAGGTTACAACTTTGTTCGGTGATTCTACCCTGCAATCCCTTCCTAAAATTGCCTTTGATCATATTACCATTTTTTTGGAGATCCCTAACTCTCTGTCCTTCAAGAAATCTTTTAGATTTCAATCTATGTGGATCAAACATTCCAGTTTCAGAGATAACTTAAGTCAATGGTGTTGTTGAAAGAGTTTGCTTCATGGGGCTGCAGCTCGATGGCTTTTAATATCTTCATTAGAGCCTTTCGATGGGGTGATGATTGTTGAATGAGCTTGTAAATGGAGAGCCTAGCCGACGTGGTCCTTAAACTTTGGGTAAGTCTAGTCTAAATTTTGGCCACTGGTCTAGGTGGGGGAGGTTACGTAGGGTGCTATTAAGGTTGTGACGTTGATGGAACCTCTCCTATGGCCACCGCGAGGGCAGCTCCTGGGTACCTCTTGTTCCTAGTCACTATGCTTATCATCCCTACATACCCTTGCATGGGGCAGTTATGTGTCACCTCATTGACTTGAAGGGTTTTTGCCTGCGTATCATGGGCAGGCAGGGGGTCTTTGAAGACTCCCATTTGTTGGTTGTTTGGCACTACGGGGTTGTCCACCGCCAGCGTCTTATTGTCTATTAGGTCTTGCACGAAGCTCTTGAACTTCCAACATGCATAAATGTCATGTCCTTTCTGCCTATGAAATCTACAATACAAGTCTTCCCTATAGCCCTTAGGTTTTGGTGCATTGGGGTCTATGGGTCGACTTTTTGGCAGGTGTATCAAGTTTGCCATGGACAAATGGTCAAACAAGGAGTCTTTGGACTCTATGAAGGGTGTGAACTATCGCCTAGGGTGATGCTACTGAGTTTGCTCTTGCCGATGATTTTCCTTCTCATAACTGTCAAGAGGAACTACCTGATAGTTAGCCTATGAGGGTTGTGTTGCTTATGTAGGCTTAGGCATGTTTATAGCAACCTGATTGATCATAGCGGGTTTCGGTTGCATGGTCCCTATTTTGGTATTTTTAGGCCACTCTTTCTTCCTTGGCTTGGCAATCTTGCCATCCTGTATCTTGATATCCTCGATGATTTTGTCTTGCATCAGGGCTTCCTCAAGAGTGGCATATTGTTGCAGCTGCAATAGGATGGAGATCGACCTAAAACAGCTCTTTGAGAATAATTGGGTCAGGTCGCCCATGGGAGGGAGGTAGGACAGCTTTGAAATCAATGTCCTCCATCGATTTCCATAGGCTACCATGGTTTCTTCCTCATACTGCTTGAGTCTATATAGGTCTCTTAGTTATGCCTTCTTCTTGGTGTTGAATGCGAAGCATTTGATGAACGCATCCACTAGCTGATCCAAGTTACTGATGCTATGTTTTGGCAACTGAGTGAACCAATCCAAGGTAGGGCCTGTGAACATGGTTATAAATATTCTTAGCAGCAAAGCATCATTGTCCTGAATGTTGAAGCATTTTCTCAAGAATCTAGTCACATGCTCTTGGACATCCTCCTCCCCTCTAAAGATTGCCAACTGGGGCAATTTAAAGTGTTCAGGGTATGGGGGTGCTGGCACTGACGGATGCACAAGGTGACTATAGAGTTGGCATAAAGTGGGATTTTTGGGCCCAAAAGTCTTGGTCTCCATAGACTCTAAGCGCTCTAGCAGCACTTTATATGCATCGAAGGATTTGCTCTCTTCCTCCTTGATTTGTTCCTGTTGTGTGTTGCGGGGAACTTGAGGCCTATGGAGGGGTAGCCGGACAGCATCCCCCTACCTTGGTAGGGCGTTTCAACCTACTCTTATTCTTGCTCATACTCCTCATAGGCTTCTTAAGGAGTTCCTGGGTGAGACCTATAAACATGGGTGGGTGCCCGCGGAGGGTGCCCATCATTGTTTCTAGGAGTGGCCTCCCGCTCAGGTCTAGGAGGTCTTAGATGTAATATTTGATAAGGTCTTGGAGACCTATCTCACACCAAGGGGTTGTGCCTATCATATAATTCTATCTTATGTGCGCGAGGGGTTGGGACCCTCTCAGGCACAATGTTCTGGAGTAATTCGTCTGTCTGACGCCAAATGCGCTCTTTGCTAAGGTGATACAGGTGCTCTAAGTGTTGTTGGTATTTCTTGAGCTGCGTGATTTGCACTTGGTGGGCAGCATGTTTGGAAAATACCAAGTCAATTTGTTTCGTCATATTTTGTTTAGGAAGCCTAGATGCCTCTCCTACATGTCTATCTCGGTCGTGGTGATCCGATATCCCTATGGGTTGCTTTCCTCTATTGAGGTTAGCGGCATTCACCCGAGGCTCTGGCCTCAGTGGGTGATCCTGATAAAAGTAGGTACGAAGGTGCATTGCTCTCATGTTGTGTATTGCTTTTAAGGAATGTAGTGGTCTTCCTCGTGCTCCCTTTCGTATGTGTGAAAGGGACGGGCATAATTGGCTTACCCTATCTAAAGAGCCTTATGCTCTGGATGTGGCCTATTTTTTCTGACAGTAATAAGGGGTAGAGTAGGGATGATGTAATCATGTGGCCCCTCCTTATGGACCCTATGTTGTTCTAGTGCTTCATCACATGGTGGCCACTCATAACGAGTGTTTAAGGGAGCCCTCCCATCTATGTTGAGTGCCACGTGTATGGCCTCCTCCTAAAAGGGTCTATGTTGAGTGGGAGTGCCCCTCAAAGGGGTACCTCTATAGTCTTTTTTGGTAATGGCATGATGTGGACTATCTTGTGGGTCAGGCCACCAAGGTGGTATGACCAAGTCCTCGGGACTATATCGGAGGCAACTTGTCCCCCTTTGTACACTTTCTACAACTTATGCCTATGATTGGGCTCGACTACGGGTGTACACCATGGTGATGTTTTTCTAAAGATGTGTACATTTTTATCTTCTTTACGATTTTTTTTATGCTACACTAAACAAAAGGAAACACATAATCAAAGCAATGATTATCTTATTTTATGGATTAAAAAAATGCCCTAAATCTGGTTCAATGTGTTTTGATGTTTGTTTTGAAAACCTTGTAAAGAAATTTTTGTTGGATATGCAATATAAGGGCTCTTATATCTCCCAAAATGGTTGCCCCTTCAATATACCACTGCTAGGCTATTATACCGAACATCTCTATATACCCGCCCTTACGTGAGGGAGACTATTGGTACGTGAGAGCATAACAATACATGGAAAATAGGCGGTATGGAAGAGGAATCGCTTTGTTTTGACACCTACCATAGAAGACTTATCCTCATGCGCTGGGAATCACCCCAACTACACTTGGTCAGATTTCGTTAGGATTTACGTCTAGCAATAGTCACGATCGGGGTTATGTATGCAGGATTCAAGCCAAGGTGGTGATGAAATCCATCATTGGTCTTGATCAAGTGTTGGGGTTTTACGACTAATGCCTTGATGTTTAGATTACCACTTGGTGTGTGGGGTTCTTTTTATTTGCACAAAGAAAGAAAAACATACAGTAAAACTCTCCTATGCAAGCAAAGAAACAAGAAATGACAGAGACAAAAAATAGAAAATGACAAAGGATGCTCAGAACCCCTACCTCTTCTCTGCCCAAACCGAATGCCTCTGAGTTTCTACTCTGAAATTTCATAGAGAGTTATTTGTACTGGGGTGAGATGAATAACAAATCTATATTTGTCACAAGGTGACATGAATTCCTATTCTTCCTTGGGTGACATGAATTCCAACTCTGTATTCGTCACAGGGTGGAACGAGCAGCAATCCAGTGCTTGAAATATTGACACTTGCAAGCAAAAAAAAACTTTTGATTAGAATTTTGATCTCAAAATCAAGGTACAGTGGTCCCACCATGATCACCACTGAAAGCACGAGGATACAAAAACAAAATGGAAATGCCAAGTGTGATGTATGCAAAAGCAAAACGTAATGCTAAGTCTTACGAACTGAAATTCATGAAAGGAGAGAAACATAAACGAATCAAAACAAGATAGAAATTAAACGTTGAGTACAACCCTTTTTATTAATTTTCTTTAAAATCAGGTTACAACACGTCTCATCCCTTTTTGGGGGCTAGGAGCGTTAAGTAGGGCTCTATTACACCACGAATTGGTAAGCTTTCTTTCGCGTGCCCACATGTAAAGTGGGTGGGCCAAATGTCACCACCGCTTGCATGAATGAATCTTCGATTTCTTGCTACTCCTCTGGTGTCAATATCCTATGTTCAAAGAAACATAAAAGGATTAGTAGCACCTGCGGATGGAGAGATACATGCGATCCCCAAGGCCTGTGGTCAATGCATGCATAAAATGATTAAAATGATAACTGAAACATATTAGAATGAGCTAAAAAATTTACAAAAGCAATAAAAAATTACTAGGAATCCACTGCAAAAGGAACAGTCTAGAAATATTGCACAGATTTCTAATCGCTTCGGGGTGGGACGATTAGGACTATCATAACCTGTCTGAAATCCACCTCCTAAATGTTTGATCCAGAGGCCTCAAAAACACCTGCAAAGTTGGGGTTAGGTGAAATAGGGCATTTTGGGACAACCCAGATGGTCGTATTTGGCTAATTTAGCCTTTATTGCCATGTATTCGATGCCGCTCCTTGTATGTTAGCGAAAGTGAGAAATGATAAAATCACAGCCAAAACTTGTCAGAATCACATGAAATTTAAATGACAGCATATGTAAGTGACCTAGAATCAAATGCAAAAATAATAGTATGGAAATATTCCATAAATTTCTAATCACTCCGGGGTGGGGCGATTAGAACTACAGCAGTGTGGGGGGCACCCGGGGGCAGGACGCCCACCATTTGGGACTCATTTTTAGCACCAATCCACTTGGGATGGGTCCAAAACCTCTTATGTGGTTGTGTTAACAAATTTTGTGGGGTATTGTGGCCAAATGTTTTGGTTTGGGTCTGGATTGTGCTTCCAATAATCACCCAATAACCTCCATTCCAAAAGAGAGATCAAGGATGTAAGAAGCACAATAAGGGTAAGGGATTTGATTCAAGAACACTTTGTTGCTCCAAATGCTCCTCTCTATTATTTTCTTTGGGGTGAGAAGACTCGCCAATTTATAGACCTAGGGTCTCTCTCTTTGAATGTGCATGCGAGGGTGCCACTTGACTTGCTTGCCCTATTTTGGGAGAAAATATTCTTCCCTGATTTAGAGTCTCTTTGCATGATGCCTCCATGATCAAAGCATGCTTGACTGAAATCCCTATCCTTTATTTGAATCTATTCCTCACAATTGCATGCCCTGAAGGTGTAGTTAAGTTGCAGACCTGTCGAGGTTTGACTTTTTTCCAGTCAAACCTGCTAATCGTCCCACCCTGGGATGAATGTTGATAATCATCTCGGGGTGGGATGAATACTAGTTTGTAATCATCCCGGGGTGGGATGAGTAGGGAGCAAAGTGCTAAAAAGGTGCCAAATTGACCTTTGACCTTCCAAAATACTATGGGAGTGGTTAGGACCACTTTTTAACCTTTGGGGGCTACCCTAGGGGCTATGTATGTTAATTCGATCAGTGCTTGTCGTCACATAATTGGATTGGTGTTGTTTTGGTGTCTATAGATGGTGGAGATAGATATGGAAGAAAATATACTATAGGATATACTTTCACTCTTGCAGGAGAAGTAGTGATTTGGGCTTCTAAGTTGCAGTCTATTGTGGATTTATCAACCATTGAAGAAGAATACACTGCAACAACTCATTCCATCAAAGAGACAATTTGGCTAGAGTGATTTTTGGGAGACTTCAAAGTATTGCAAGAGAAAATTACGTTGCATTATGATATCCAAAGTTCTATTCAACTAGTAAAGAATCCAACATTCCATGATCGCATGAAACACATTGATGTCAAGTACCACTTTATCAAAAAATTAACACTGAAGTGAATCCTACAGATATGCTTACAAATATGGTCAAGGTAGAGAATTTTGAATGGTGCAAAACTTCTTTGGGCTTGCTAAAAAAAATAACAAGGACAGCATTGGGCAATTCACACTAGATGAAGATCTTTGGTAGAATAATTCATGTATATTGACTTCAAGTGGGATAATGTTAGGAATTGAAGTCACTATGCAGTACATGCATCTAGAAAATAGGATTGTAGTAGGTTCAAGTAGGCCAGACATCTAAACTACCAGACATCTAGGTCTGACATATAGGCTAGAAGACATCTAGGCTTGATGTTTGGGTAGGCAAATGTATAGGCTGGCAAACATTTAGACCTGATGTTTGCACAGCTATACGTCTAGGCTGGTAGACATCTGGGCCTGACGTCAGGGCTACCAAACATCTAGGCTGGTAGACATTTGGGCAACCAGACGTCTAGGCTGGTAGACGTCTAGCCTGATGTAAAGCCAGGTAGATGTCCATCCTGACATCAAGACAAGTAGACATCATAGGAGCTGATGTCTAAGTAGATGATAGGAATGCAGAAGATGAATAGTCTTGGGAGCAAAAATGAACAGTATTTTGGAGGCTTCCGTTGGAAGAGGAAATGAAAATTTTAGAGTCTTTCTTCTTCTCTATAAAAGTAAATTGACCCTTTGTATATGATATAGATATTGAGGTTGTTAAAAATGTTTAAATACATGGATGTAAATTTTTCTAAAAATAATAAAAGAGAAGTTGCCATTGCCCCGTGGTTTTTCCTGCACATTGCAGGTTTCCACATAAATCTGTGTCACTTGTGTTACTATTTTTGTGTTCTATATTTTTGTTATTGTGCTTCCTCTTGCAGGTGATAAATCTTGGAGTTTTTCCTAACAGTGATGATCCAAGTTTTCTAGCATGAAAATAATATTTTTGGATGATTTCCCAAGATTTTTGCAACATCAACTTTTTTCTTGATAGTTTCCACTATTTTTTGGTGCCTAAAAATTTCTCAATGGAACACATTAATCAAACTAGTTCTCTAAGGTTTTAGTACACATTCCACATTTTCAATTGCCTATCTCATTCTTTAATTGTGTTTTTTTACCTTCTCCGATACGTGATCCATTCTTGGCATCAACAGTATTTTTTATCATGTCCAACTATTTTTTCGGTGTTCATATTTCATTCTTCGATGAAGCCCAAACCTTAGGTGATAAATATTAATATTTTTCCATGAGGTTTTCTATTTCTTGGAAACTCTTGCATTCATGACATCTCTTTTTGATTGATCGCAGGTTTGTTTTGCACACTGCATTATGGGCATTTACCCCACATGCATAATGCAATTGTTTTTTTCCTATTCTCATATGGTGCCTCCCATATATTTTAATAGACAATGTAGTGATGCACTGGCTATCCCCTCTACTGTCCATCCACCACCCAGTGTAGTCCTCTGCTTGTCACACCTTTTCAAATCCTCGTACACCTTGGTAACACCACCCTACCTTGCCTGGTATCTGCCATGTCATTACCACCACTCACTATCCTATTTATGTCTGGTTAGCATGTGTCAGTATTTATCAAACTATATGTCATAGCTTCCCCGTTAGTGTCTCAACTGCTCACGTCAGTCTCACAGTTTTTGAAGTGTCTTTGTTGCTCATGTCAGCCTCACAATCCACTACTTCACACAGTCTATCACCTTATCTAACGTGTCCCTGTTTGTTGTCACATCATGAGTAGTATTCGGGTCTTCCTATCCATGGTCATTCTTATCCGTCTAGGTCATCATCATGGTTTCCTTATCCAATCCACCTCAATTCCATGGTTTTTGTTTTAAGTTTCCAATCGATCAATAGCATCGGCTAGCTATTGTCAAATAACCATTACCCCCACTAATTTTTGTACTCCTGCATCATTCACTACACCCTGCATAATTCAATGTGCACGTCAATGTATTTAACTCATATTTTTAATGTGCACTCCAAATAAATCACCCATTCAATTACACTCCACCTTCATCAAATGCATGCATGTTCCTATCATTAATGAGCATGATTCATTAATTAAAACCAAAAATTTAATGTCGATGAAATTAACTTTGTTCTGCTTGGCATCTTTTGGCACACATTTTGAGGAATATTTTGTTGCATCTCCTTCTGACATTAGTTGCTACTTTCTTTTATCATTTTGAGGGACCTATTTCTGTTGTTCATCGGTATAGCAGTGTTTACAATCATTGGAAAGCATTTTTTGCACGTGATGCAGTGCTAGTATCATATTTTAGTTTTTTGAAGACCTGTAAAAATTTGTTATTTTGATATTCATATTTTTGTAATAGGATTACATTCTCGATTGTACCCGATACTCTTGGATCTTTTCATTCTTTATCTTCTACCTTTGTACGCATTAGGAACCAATGCTTCTTTAGTGGGGAGGAATGATAGGGATTAGGTGTGGTTTAATTAATGTAATAAGCCATTAACCATTGATGGTCATTTATTTTTAATTATCGATTGTTAGTTGGGATAAGGTGCACCATAATCATTTAATGTAACCTTATCTATCACACGTGTTTGTAATACCTATTTATATATTTCTTTTGTCAATTGAAAATAATTTTTAGATTGTTATTAATTTTATCATGTCTATTGTAACTGATTCCACATCATATTATGATCTACCTCAAAATTTAACACTCTCCCACTGCATATATCCTCAAAATTTAATAGTGGTATTAGTGAAGAACACAAGCTTATACTGAGAGGGGGGGTGAACAGTATAAGACCTCTTTTTACTTTTTATTTATACTTCAAAACAGTAAAGCAATATACCCAAAGCAATATCAAAGCAATGCATAGTAACATCCACAAAGTGACACCAATTTTAACGTGGTTCACCCAGAAAGGCTGGGCTATGTCCACAAAAATTTTCTCTAAAAGTTATCTCAAAGTTCTTTGGAAATCCTTCCAATAAAATGTTTATGAACCTTGGCCCAAAGGAGATACCTTCCCCCAATCAGAATTTATGAGCCTCTGCTCAAAGGAGATACCTTCCCCTCTATCTAAATTTATGAGCCTCTGCTCAAAGGAGATACCTTCCCCTCAATCTAGATTTATGAGCCTCTACTCAAAGGAGATACCTTCCCCTCTACTCTAGAAATGATCCCTCAGAAGATCAATTGCCTCTACCTCTTGCCAGCACGTGAAACTCTTTTCCACCGAATACCTCCTATCCTTAATGCTTAGCCTAAGATACCTCTACCTTCTATGATCACGTCCACAACAGCTCAGCAACCTATACCAAACACAGTTAGTCGGTCTAGTACAAGTCTTCCTCTGTCTGTCAGATCTATCCAACACTTGAAAAAATCAATCCTCTACACACAAGCCTTCTCAAATATTTGCCAAATCTATCCTCGGGTTCTTCTCAAAGAACCAGTGCATCTCTGTCCTCAAGTTCTCTGATAGAACTCTCAAAACTCAGCTCACAAGTCCTCTGCTAGGACCTGTCCAAATCTGCTCACAAGTCCCCACCGTAACCTATCCAAAACTGCTCATAAGTCCCCACCAGAACCTATCCAATACTGCTCACAAGTCCCCATCGAAACCTGTCCAAAACCTGCTCACAAGTCCCCACAAAAACCTGTCCAATACTGCTCACAAGTCCCCACCGAAACCTGTCCAAAACCTTCTCACAAGTCCCCATCGGAACCTGTCCAAAACCTTAGCAAGCTCACCAAGAAAAACTTTCTTAGTAGGAAATCACAAGGTGAATTGTTAGAGACCCAATGTGATTTGTCAAACTCATAGAAGCATAAAGAGAATTGTTAGAGACTCAATATGTTCTATACTCAACTCCCAATCTCAAAACTCAACTCAAATCAATTCAGCTCAAACTCAATCTCAAATCTAAAAACTCAACTCAACCTCAATCTCAAATCAGAAAACTCAACTCAACCTCAATCTCAAATCTGAAAACTCAACTCAAAATCTGAAATGGATAGGATAGAATGCTTTCTTTCAAGAACATGAAACCCCAACAATTGCCAACTATGCAAAGAATCACATAACAATGATACTCATGTTCTTTCCATCATCAATTAGGGCTTCCACAACAATGCTCATCAAACAAGGTTCAATCAACACCATTCAGCTCAAAACATAACCTTGAAGCATTTCACAATCAACATCAGGAAAGGAAAACAAGTAGAACTCCTTTTCTCTCCAACATTATTTGAACAAAAAGCATCCACCAAATCAACTCACAATAGCATAAAAACAACTTTTCAATTCATCAACAAAGGAGTAAGCTCAACACTTTAACCAAGTAAAGAATAGCTTGATTATAACCAACTTAATGAAAGCAAATGTCAATATCAAAGCTACCCACTTAAGGTTTCACAACTTCACACAAGAAGCAATTAACCTTAAAACATCATGCTTTCATTTCCATAAACAACCAAAAGCACTCTCAACATTACAAGAAACATGTATCCCTTATACACCTTATTTCTCCCTTATTGTCTCATCAAAAATAAAGTTTATCTCTCATAAGAATGCAATAAGACATTTCAACAACACCTTCAAAATAATCTTTTATCAAAATAACAACAAGCTTTAAAACCCTTATGACTCCTAAGCTGTTTTTCTTCTAACAAACATCCTCCATCCACAACATACACTTAGCAAAATATTAATTTCAAAAAATACCTTAGCCAACAACAAAAATCGCTATGGAGAAATTGTGCCCGAAATCTAACACCACCTGCTGCAACCACTTCATGTCAAAAAACCCTTTCGCATGATTCAAACGCGAAACCTCCCGTTCGAGTAGCGCGCAAATAGCCTAGCCGCTACTGGTGTGCCAAAGGCACCTGATGAGGTTTAAACCTCACTCTGTTATGATTGTCCCTTCTGCGCTAGGGAAAATAAAACACATTCCTCCCTTCCTTCTGATGCCAACTCGCAGACGACCAGCTATATGGCAGATTCAAAAAACGACGAGACAATCAAACGAACAGTGGATTACAAATATGGCGAAGACACACAAACGATCAGCGGATTACGAAAATAGTGAAGACACACAGTCGAAAACATAGCGAGAAACTTTCTTTCAAAATTCGGATTGGATACATCTTTGTATTCATCGAGAGATATTTATATGAATTTTACCATAGGCTCTTTGACGTCGATGGAGGTCTTGGCTAGCACCCACAAAGCTAAAACATAGCACCCACCTTTATAAGACACTTGCACCATGGATTAGGATAACCCATGCAAATAATAGTTTAATATTTATTTAAAAATAATTAAATGGAACCTTAACAAGGCTTTTTAATTATTTAAATAAATACTTCCTCATGGACCCAAATGCATTTAACCAATGCATCCACATGAAATCTTTAAACCTGCCAACTTGGAGTTTGCAAAAGACCTTTGAAACTATCATGCCGTAACCTTCATCAAAACAAATTATTTGACGTCAAATCAAATTCCTTCAAGACCTTCTTGACATCAATGACAACCTTATACACTTGAGCAAAGGCAATGTACCCAAAGTACCCAAAATTGCCAACAATTAGAGCCATGATGAATCAAGATAGGATTAGGGAGAGTCATCATTGCTACTGTTGGTCTACATATTTGTAAACTAGATCTGTCATTGTGCATCGTTGCATGCAAATGTTACCACTAGGAATCAATTGATAGAAAGAGCCACAATAGTCAATAGGATTAGGGAGAGTCATAGGAAATATTGAAAGGACTAAAATAAATCTTAGTTATAGAAATTTTGAGATTACATTTGGCTAGAGTCTTTCCATAGAGTTGTAGAAAAACTCATGAAGACTAGGACTCAACATTCATACCACTAGATTGACAAATCAACTAGTGAAGATTATTATCTCCAGAATTATAAATTCTTCCATTCCAGTTTCTAACAACTTGTTGCAAGAAAAGGAGATTCAAAAAAGTTTGGGAAGCTTCCTACAAGAGAGCTAGGAAGAATATCTTCTTAGAATCATTCCAACACTTGTAGTAACAAGGAGAAGACTGAAGATTTCAAAGACCTCAAAGAAAGGTCCCATTACAAGAGTTGCAAATCCTGTAGATTGCAGAAGTGAAGAAAAGGCCAAACAAACACAATATTGGAAGAGATAGAGAGGGACTAACAGAGTCCTATTCTTGATCAGAGAAGCAGTATATTTTAGAGATCCGAGAAGAAGATCTCATCACCAACACTTCCAGAAGTAGAAGGTTGAAGAAAAGGTCTCAGTTGGAAGACCAGAGAAGCTGCAAGATAGAAGACCTTGGAGAGGTCTCAAGGAGGAAAAGAAGAAGGCTTGGAGAGCCTTGTTGTAGAGCTCGTAGAAGCATCATCAAAAGAGTTCCTAGGAGAACTCATTGGAGAAATCCACTACCAAGGAGAAGCTCCTGATAGTGAAGGACTTGGGACAATTATCGCCATCCGAAAACAAGCCCAAGAGAAGAAGAATTTGGTAAAGAGTGCCAAATCTAGAAGAAGAATCTAGTGAAGACCTCAAGACATTCAAAATCTTGAGAAGAAGAAGATCATGTTTGAAGTCAGAATTCAACAAGAAGATTGAAGGAAGATTCAGATAGAAGAAGCCTACCAAATCCAAGAGATTTGGAGATTACCTCTCATAACAAGAAGGCACATTTTAGAGATAAGGACTTTCTGAACCTACTACAAAAAATCGAATATCACTGGAAGGATCAAGCCACCAAACCCTAGGCTCAAGATAGAAGGTTCAAGACCACAGTTTGGTGAAGCAAGAAGCTATTTTGGATAGCCAACAAGAAGCTATGAATTCATCCATTACAAGGCAGCAACTTGGTGAATCAAAACACCAAGATCTACATCTACTATAGAAGCCATTAAAGGTAAGCAACTTGGGTGCAATTAGTTGAACTTCAAATTAGGGTTCATTATCAAATTCTATTAAGCACCATATTTAGATTAGAGTTGCAAAGGAAAAGGGCTCATATTATAGTCTTCAAGAAAGTGCAAAAAGGAGAATTCATTTTAAGATATATTTGCACATTAAATAGGAGTTGGATATTTTTTGAAAGAAATAAAATTATCACCTACCTATTATCTATCCAGAAAGCAAGAAGACTACATCCTACAATATTGATTGTAGTGAAAATTGTAGATTATTCATTAAGGGTTCATTACAGATTACTCTTAAAAGTTGCAAAGATTATTAAGTGCATTTGAAATTATTTTGAGAGTTTATTTATAGGAGCAATAAGGTGAGATTATTGTTACCATTAAAGTGCATTATTAATCCATTAGCACTATACTAGTTGATCTTTAACTAGTTACTCTCAAAAGGGTTAGTTTGTGTTTGTTGATTGTTAAAGATCAAGGGCACAAAACCAATAGATTATCAAAGTGTCTAGAGACACTATTTGGTGCATAGAACCTACAATATTTCATGGCCCAAAGAAGCCACCAAAATCAGATCAGATTCCTCCAAGGAGTGGAGAAGAAAGCCACCATCAAAAATCAGTAAAAGAAGCTACAAATTGAGACTTGGTGAGTCTCATATTCAAGGTGCACTAAGGGCTATTTACAAAAAAAATTAGTGCAAAAATTACTTCTACAAAAGCTTCTATCTACGTGGTTATTAGCTTGGGTTTATTACCAAAAGTAACCAAGCAAAGGAGAGAGTTGTCTAGCAAAGGAGACAACATCAAAATCTCCCATTGCCTACAAGAAAGCCGCCATTAAAACCAAAAAAATAAGATTGCAAAAGGAGGTGCAAAAAAGGTATTATATTCATAATTTCATTTACATCATCTTGCACCATACTAATATATCCTACGTAGGAAAAAGGATAGGGTTTAAGTGCCACAAAGGCACATTCTTCACAAGGAGAAATCAGCTCAAAGTGATCGTGTAAAAGCATTCTCCAAGAAAGGTAAAAGAGCCTCTCAAAGAGCTCATATCATCCATGGTCTTGGACAACCGTATCAAGGTACCTGCAAGCAAACACAACATAACACAAGGAAGGAGAAATATTATCTACAAAGGTAAATACATAGCAGGTTGAAAGGAGGAAAACAAAGCACAAAAGAGGCTATACCAGCTAGATGTACATCCACAAGGAGCACTCAAGGGCACCATTGGAGTATCTCAAAACTCCACCAAAGCATTACCCATAGCCACCAAAGTATTGCTCACAATCCTAGCTCAAAGCCACCAAAGCATTGCTCACTACTCCAGCTAGAACCAACTCACACCAAGCACCATCAAAAGCATACAACAAAGGAGAAGTTAGCCATAATACATTGATAAAAGAACCTTGCAAATAATACGTTAAGGATTGAGAGACGTTGAGAAGAAAAGGCCCATGCAAAAAGGGAAGGTGACACTTGTCACCTTGAAGGAAACCCTAATATCTCCTACATGAGCACTCACCCTTTGCACGCTTGAAGGAAAGTCCAAGAAGGTATTACACAGGAGGAGATTGGGAGTGTTAGAAGAGAAGTGACACTTGTCACCAAGGAATATAAGCGCTCATACAAGACTGTAATGCTCACCTTCCATTCTATAAAAAATTCCAAGGGTCAACAAGGTTCTATCTCTCTCCCAAGCGTTAAAGTGAAACTATCATGACACTTGTCACCCACTACAAGATTTTATCCCTATTTGAGGTACCAAAGACCAAGGAGGAGTGCATTCATAGCAGCCAAGGGAGTGTAGCATGGAGGAAGAAGTAAGAGCATTAAAGGCTCTTGGTCAAGCAAAAGTGGAGCACCCAATATTGTAGTCAAAGGAATCTACCACCATCCACCATTGAAAGGAGGTCAAAGCAAGCATTAATACTGGTATGCATACATTGGAGAATACAAGGAAAATACAATGCTCATATAGCAGATTTGTAGTATTATAAAGGTAAGACTTTACCTTAATTTATTTGCTTTCATTAATAGGGAGATATAAGGGTATAATATAAGGTTGAAACTATAGGGAAATCAACCATATTTGAAAGCAAAATTAAAGGAGAATTATAGCTTAATATTTGCAAATTAAAACATAGGAGAAATAAGGATTTCTACCTAGAAAATTAAATTTCTATTATTGCAAATATTATTGTTTTCTAATATTCCAAATTAGGGAGTTATAAGGAATACTACACCAAAGTAGGATATTGGAATTTAGAAACATTAAATATCAAATATCAAAAGCTATAAAAGGAGGTTCATTAAAGATTATCAAGGGTTGGAAATTAATTGGTATACTTGTCTCAAAATCACATTAAAGGGATAAAATAAATCCAACCATTAGGACCTCATCAAAATAGAAAGTGCTTAAGTTCAATAGGAGTAATAAGGTGTAATAGAAGTTGATTTTTGCTATTCACAAAACTTTACAAAATCAACCCAAAATTGAACTACTATTCTCAAAAGCACTTTATCAATCATTTAGCATATCCAAAATCACTAGGGAGACATAAGGTATTCTACAAGACTTGATAATAATAGCATCTTTCAAAATTTATCAAGTACTCAATCCATTTGGGAGTCATAAGGTTTCTACAAAACCTAAAATTCCACCAAGGTATCATCAAATCAATACTAGGGAATTTAAAAGGGGACCACAAGGATCATCATGGCATCAAACAAATTCTTTCTTGTAGAATCCCAATTACTTAAAGGTCCAAACTATTTTTCCTAGAAAAATAAGGTAAAAGCAATCTTAGTATATGAAAAAATTTGGGAGATAGCTCAAGGAACAACAAAAAGACCAAGCACAGGTGATACTGAGATTCAGAAGTTTGAAGAAAATGATGCAAAAGCCCTAATGATAATAACCTTTGCTATCACTGATGAAATACAACCTTATATTAGTTCAACAAAGACATCTACAGAAGCATGGAAAATCTTAGAGAAGATATTCGAAGGGAAAAATAAAGCCACTATCCTTCATCTTCAAACTCAACTACATTCCCTAAAAATGAACAGTGGTGAGAGCATAGAACTATTCCTAAGGAAGGTAGCAGATATTAAAGGGAAATTATTAACCTTAGGAGAAGAGACTAAAGATGAATTTCTTACTCAAGTAACCATGAGAGCACTTCCAGACAACTACAAACATTTGGTTACATCTTTACAAGTCCTAAGTAAAGATACTTCTTTTGATGACCTAATCAATATTCTTCAAGAGTATGAGGTGGAGAACATAGTTAAAGATGAAATGACTAACACTGCATTGGCTTCAAAAGATAATCCACAGGGAAATATTGCTTCTTCATCAAAAGGATGAAGACCATGGAGTAACAAGTATTGTCAGATATGCAAAAGAAAAGGTCATAGTACTAACTATTGTAGATTCAATCCCAAAAATCAGAATCAAGGAAATCATATGAACAATGGAAGCAGATTTCAACCATGAAAATATCAAAATAATCCTCATCAGCAACAATTTTAGCGTCCAACCAATTATCCCCAATTGGAGTATCGTAAAGGGAATCAGAAAGGACACCTAGCTCAAAGGATAGAAGAAATTGAAGAACTGGAAGAACCAATAGATGGTTATGAAGTCAAAGCTCTTTCAGCAAGAACAACAGGTTATGAAGACACCAACTACTTGCTTGAACAAGTTACAAAAATAGAGAAGAAGAATACAAACTTCAAGACCAAGAAGAAGATCCATATTGAAGATTGAAATCTTCAATACCCAAATAATGTAATACAAGGGGGTGTTAGAGTTAGAATATATTACATCATTTGGGTCATGTAAATGTACCACCTTTGGTACATAGTTAGAGTAGGAGATTACTTTAGGGGGAAGTTAGCTAGTTACTTCAAGCAATGTAATAAATGCACAAGTGTCAATGTGCAAGGTGTCCCCTTGTACAACTAGGTAGAGTGTTGGCCAAGGAATCTATCTTCCTATATAAAGGGCCTCATAGTGATAGTTCATATCAAGTTCATATCAAGCATATCAAGTGCATTATAGTAGAGTGTAGTAGATAGTGGTAGAACTCCTGTATGGAGTACAATGTAGTTCTTTAGCTTATATTAATGGAGTGACCATCACCTCCATACTGCATTGTATTTTCACCACTTTCTATTTATAGTATATTTCAGTCATATTGCAGAATTACTTTCTTTCATATTTTTTGCATTTTATTAGGACCTATGATAGATCTCTCCCACTGCATATATCCTCAAAATCTAATAGGGTTCTACACCTTTCATTTTAATATTGTTTGGTTATATGTATTGTTTCTTTGCATTGTTGAACACCAATTTTTGCACACTTCGTTTAGGGTTGTTTGGCTTTGCCTTTGGTTTTTAACTTAAGGTAATATTATTGTCATGCCTTTAGTTTTTAAATATTTTATTAAAATAATTTGTTGCATCACATTTTAACTTAGGGTAATTTTGTGCCTTATAACTAAAGTAATTAAATAAAGGAACCCTTATTTTAAGTTGTTGCTTCGAATGGAAAATTTGGATTGTGAGAATCTTGAATTGTTCTTATAAGAGAAATTATTTATAGTGATTCCTGAGATCCATGTGGGTTAAGGAATCACTATAAAGATAAGTATGGGCTTCTCATGCTTTAATATGTTTTTTTTTATTTGGATTATGAGAATCTTGATTTTTCCTTATAAGAGAAAATATTTATAGTGATTCCTGATATCCATGTGATTTAAGGGATCACTATAAAGAGAAGTATGGGCTTGTGGGTTAGGGGATCAATATAAAGAGAAGTATGGGCTTATCTTGTTCTGATATGAATTTAACTTGGTTTGTAAAATAAATAATTTATAATATTTCCTAAGATCTATGTGGATTAAGGTTCATTATAAAGAGAAGTATGGGATTCTCTAAGAATTTATATGGGATGTTTTATTAATGTTTTATTTAAAAGAATGTTGGGATCATTTCTAAGAGATGTAGGATTCTCTTCTTTTAGCTTGCTTGTTATGTGCATGGTTGTTGCATAATAGAGTAAGATATGATTTAAGTTGCATTGCATTTAGAGTTGTTTTGATCCCTAAGTAAGCTTCATAAATGGTGGGTGGTTCTTTCCATCAAATAAGTTGGTGAAGACTTAGTTGGCTGGAAACTTTGAAATATGTTCTTAAGCCCTTCAAAAAAATGAGTGATATTATTGTAAATAAGCAAAGGCTTGTTTTGCTTGAAAGAATTGTAATCTTGACTCTTGTTTTCCAAATATGGTTTATGATGTTCTTTTTATGCAATGAGGAGATGCTTTAATCTTGATGAATGGTGTTGCTTTAAATGTGGTTATTGAATTGATTAAGTTAAACTTTGAATATTGGTTATTGTACAATGTAAGATTATATTGTTTAATGGCAACTTGGGGTTGCATTTCATGCTTTCTGATTAATCTCTTGAGATAGTTGTTTTATGTTCCATTAACTAGTTGTAAGGCATGCTTATGTTAGAGATATAAGTTATCTTATTATTGCATAAATGTTGATGGAAATCTTTTGAGATTTATTAAGTGCATAGTTTGGCTTATGGTTAAGAGGAATATAATTGGTGCATTTTATTTGAGATGATTAGAGCAATGCTTTATGCTTTGGTTTATCTTGGTGGTAATTGATGTTGTTTCTATCCTTGGGATGGGTAGGGTTTTCCTCTAGTTAACCATGAAACCCAATCCTAGGATTTGTGTGAATGCAATAGCCATGTAGTCAAGAGTCATGTTGGTCCGACTTTTATACACACCCTGTGAAGGATGAGCACAAAACTCTGATAACACTTATACAAGATAAAT
This sequence comes from Wollemia nobilis, assembly GCA_028583015.1. Classification (NCBI taxonomy): domain Eukaryota; kingdom Viridiplantae; phylum Streptophyta; class Pinopsida; order Araucariales; family Araucariaceae; genus Wollemia; species Wollemia nobilis. The sequence continues at coordinate 11,450,074 of JAQPPZ010000019.1, forward strand.
CCCACTCACTTTAGGATCTAGCTGGTTATCCAAGGTGTGAGTTACAGTAGTCGGGTCGAATGTCAATTCACTCTTTTCCGCTTCTGGAATAGATTTCAATATGGACTGTCTGTACCTTACAACGGGCTCACTGAACTTGCTCAGTAATGTTCAGAAATTGTCACTTGTTGACAATCAGATTTAAAATTAATTCTTTGATCTAGCTCTTATGGGTCAGCAGATTTAAATAAAAGACAAAATTAAAAGAAAATAAAAATGGATCATTTCACGGTAAAACAAAGAGGGTAGGGTAAGGCAGAAAGAGAAGTTTATCAAACTTAACTGTAAAACAAAACTACCAATTTTATTTATACTATCAGCTTCACAACAGAACAAATCAAAGAAGAAAGTGTCCAGCTTTCTAAGATCACTTTCTACTAAGAGCACAAGGCAGAGATGGAACAGATCTAACAGAAAATTATAAACCGAAGGGAAGTCGGTTAAAATTGATATCTTTCACCGGCAGCCTAGCTCGCACAAGTGAGGACAGAGCAATTAGAACAGACTTGAACCTTAAATCTGTAATTTTCCCTAGCATACAATAGAACAAATGAAGCCTAACAGCATATTTAATCTTGATAACACCGATTTACAGCATATATCTAATAAACTTTAAAGAAACGGATAACAAAAGAAGATGAACTTATCACAATCCGAAAAAGATTAGGCTCCTGGCCATGCTATCACAGAAAACAAAAGCACATCAACTCCAAGTCCAGAAACAAAGTATTTAACAATATTTGCAAGAAATTGCTTCAATAGCCTTTTATTTCTAAGTTTTCGCCTCCTTGCAATTACATTGAGAAGAAGTATTTATAGACTCAGGACAGACCCTGATCTTTTCAGAAATATCTTCTTCTCAAACCCTAAGTCTTATCATCTCAAACCCTAGGACCCGGGTTTTACAATATAAAGCCATTTAAAACAAAGTTCGGATAAAACTTAACCATTCTGCAAATCAGTGCAGTCGACTTGCCATAAATGGAGAAGATAGAATTCGAATGCCACTTGCATTCACCCGCAACCCGTAAATAAATGTCCTCATTAATTCCCTCGGGTAATTTGGATGAGTCACCACTTCTCCGACATTTCATCTCTCAGAGCCATCCCCGAGTTGAAAATCTCTCACAAGCCATTAATTCTGCCATAAATTATCATTAAATGCATTCACTGGAAAATTTCGGTAACTATGTGTAGATATTTCAATTTTTCGGCCAACTCCCGACATATTCCATTAAATGGGCAGTAGCTTAGTCACCGTAAAGTCTCTTTGCAGCCAGATCTATAAAAATTGGATGAAACAACAATTCGGATCTTTTCTTTCAATATGGCTGTCTTTGATTAATTTGCATTCGACTTTGTCTTTATGGCCATTTCTCCGTTATCCCGTAAGTGCCAGATGGCTTCCTGCATGAAAGACAAAAGATGGATTAGCATTTTAAAATTATTAAATCAAGACCTTAATTATTAAATCAGATTAAAAACCCTAAAGTTTACTTGCATGTCGGCTCTATTTATCTGATACGTGCTTTGACACGTGTCACAAAATCGTGACACGTGTCCATTTCCACTGTCTTGCATTCTGCTCTGCTTTTCTGGTCGCGAAAATGCGACATGTCGCGAAATCATGACACATCCGCTCACCAACTTTCCCTTCCATAGCCGAAAACCGCGACATGTCACGATTTCACGACATGTCACGAAATCGTGACTTCCTCTTCGCAACTTTCTTCTTCACCGCAAACTGACATGTCACGATTTTTGACATGTCACGAAATCGCGACTCACCCTGCTCTTCAGCAACCTTTTCTCCTTATGGCCGCGAAAACGCGACATGTCACGATTTCGTGACATGTCACGAAATCGCGACCACTTCTCTTTGTTTCTTCTTTCTCTCCACCATGTCACGAAATCGTGACATGGTGGCTCCTTTCTCGTCATCTATCCACCATGTCACGAAATCGCGACATGGTGCTCTTTTGTGTCACATTTCTCACTCTATCCACGTCGCGATTTCGTGACACCTTCCCTTCCCTTCCATTATGTCATCGATTTCGCACACATCTTTTTGCCTTAGACTTTTCTTCAACATGATTTCTCTTCTCCTTGCTTCATTACTTGACCTGTCGCGATTTCGCGACATCTTTCACTTGCTTCGTTTTCTCTCTTCTGCTCGATTTCATGACATGTCACAAATCGTGACCATTTTCTTACTTTCTTTTCTTCTTTCCGCACAAATGCGACATGTCACGATTTCTCGACATGTCACGAAATCGTCGACCATTTCATGCCTTAGCCCTCTTTTCTTCTCTCATCCCAAAATGCAACATGTCACGATTTCGCGACATGTCACGAAATCACGACATTTCATACACTCGCTTTCTCTCTCAAACGGTAGCGATATCGCGACATTTCCAAAATAAGTGTCACGATTTCGCTACTTTTCACTTACCATTTTCTAACTATCGTGATATCGCGACATTTCCAAAATGAATTCACGATATCGCGACATTTCCAAAATGGAAGTGTCACGATTCCGCTACATTTCAAAAATCGACTTACCGATTCATTTCCTAAATGTCGCGATATCGCGACATTTCCAAAATGGAAGTGTCGCGATATCGCGACATTTCCAAAAAGGAAAGTTTTGATTTCTAATGAATTTATCTATCTGTTTTCTGCATTTTTCTCATACCGATGTAAGACTTTTTTTATCCATGAATGATTCTAGCATGTAAAAAGTGAAGTCTGAGATAACAAAGCCATAATGCAAGAAAACTTGGATGCTTTGACACAGGCAAAACTTGAAGAAGAAAGAGGCAAGTAAAAATCTGGGATTAAAACTGAAAATCATCAAGAGGGTCCCTACTGCAAAAATGAAAGCTCAAAGTTTTCAAAGGGTGGAAATTCATTTTTCAATGGGGGTGTGTTGCTTCTCAACAAATGGCGATATCTACGGGTAAAATAGTAGCATTATTTTAGAACCCAGGACTCTAGTTTCAAAACAACATAGACCATGTATCTTGCCTTGCCACATATATTCTTCAAAATAAATTGACTACTAACTGATAGTTGTTAAAATTTCCCAAGGACATACTAGGCTGAATTACTTAAGGAAGATTTCTGATGTGCAATTACAAGGGTATAAAACTTTCTTCAAGAATGACTGGATCGAATGTTGAACTCCGGACTGATCAGCTTTTCTAGATTGTAAAAAGGGGAAACCGAGTAGAGCTCTGTTTACTAGTTTAGCCTTTTACAGCCCCGACAGAGTTACCCTTTAGATTTACACGACCCAAATTTACAACTGTAAGGTAGAATCTACAACTTGGTAGAAGAAAAACATCTTTTGAAATCTTGGCTGCCTCTTTCATTATATAACTCTTTTTTCTTTTTTTTTTTTTCTCTTTTTTTTTTTTATATATATATTGGAAATAACAGAGTGCCAATTCAACTTTCATCTCTTTCTTTTGAAATACATCAACATCTGAAAAGCCTTAGAAAGAATAACAATTTTCTTTTAATATTTCATCAATCTGGAACTGCTTCAGCCTAGGCACTGATAGCCTCTATGGATACTCAAATAATTACATGAATCATAGTCCCCTCTTATAACCAACTTTTCTTGGATTCCCCGGGAGTTCCTCCAACCAAACAGCATAGCAGTTTCTTTATAATTAAAACAACTGTGGCAAGCAAGACACAAAATCCAATCATCCTTCCACTGTTGTCCGACTAAAAAATAGTTCCACTGTTCAGTTCAAACAGACTATCTCACAATTGTGATAATGAACACTGGATTGATCAGCTCAGAATAAAACAATTTTTAGAAGGCTGACTTTTCATTGATGCTCAGGCAAAGGTTAAAGAACAGAATTTTAAAAGCTAAAGAACTTTGTACAGACTTCCAAGGATAAACACAGGCCTTCAAAAACAAAATAAAATAAAAACTGCACAGACTTTAAAATAAAACTGTACAGAAAAAAACAAAACTAGGGTTATTTACAAGGGAAACAAATAAACTATATTAAAGGAAATGAAATAAAACAAGACCGCAGAGCTATTTACAAAGGAAATAAACCTACACCTTAAATAAAAATAAAATACTAACTTTAAAATAAAACAACCTACAAAAAAAGGAAATAGAATACATAAATGTACAGACCTGAAAGGAAATAAACATAAAGGTTATTTACAAAGGAAATAAAATACAAAAATTCAAGACAGGCTAAAAATACACAGACAATTAGGATTAAATAAAACAAAAGAACACTAAAAACTATACAAACTAAAATTAAACAATAATAAACTAAACTAAACACTCATTAAAATAAACTAACAACTATAAACTAAACTAAAATACAACATAAATAAACTAAACTAAACAATAAACAGAGCTATTTACAATGTATACACATGTTACAACTTCTTTATGACTCATTCAAATGATATATTGGACGGGACAGCCGAGAAATAATGTTTTAAGTATTGACCATTAACAGGGAGGTCCAAAAAATTACCATCAAGGTCTTGTAAACGAAATGCATTACTACCCAGAATCTCAGCAATCTGGTAGGGGCCTATCCACAGTGGCTGCAACTTTGTATGCTTACCCTTCTTCTCATGGGCCTTGTCCCATAGAAGCACCAAGTCTGCCAATCTGAAAGCTTTCACTTTGGCCCTCTTGTCAAACCACCGCTTGACGGTTTCTTGGTGCCGATTGAAGTGTTCCAGGGCTTGGAGTCTTTCATCCTGCAAGTTAGTTAGATCTAAAACACGAGCCTCTCGCATCATCTTGATCCTCAAAATAGTCTAAGACAAATTGGTAAGTAGGTAACTTCAGAGAGATGGGAACAATTGGCTGGGTACCATACAGCAAAGCAAAAGGAGAAGTTTTAAGAGCCACTTTATATTTTATCCGGTCAGCCCAAAGTGCATATTTCAATAATGTATGCCACTTCCTGGGTTTGTCTGACTGCAGATTTCTTAATGGCATTCATTAAATTCTTGTTTGTGGACTCAGCCAGCCATTGCCTTGGGGATAATAGTTGGATGAGAATATGATAACTATCCCCATCTGGTATGCCCATTCTGCAAACTCCAATGATTGGAAGGCTGGTCCATTATCACACACCAAATTCAGAGGAACCCCAAACCTAGTTATGACATTTGACTCTAGAAATTCAATCACTTCATGAGCTGTACTTCTTGTGGTGGCTGCTGCTTCAACCCATCTTGTGCAGTAATCAGTAGTTGTTAGAACATACTTATGCCCTGCTCAAGAATTTGGATTAATCACTCCCACAAAATCAAGTCCCCATTGCATGAAAGGTTTATTTATTACAACAAGTTGCAATGGTAGAGCCCGGTTGGCCTCTTTGGCTGCAAAAGTTTGGCACTAATGGCAGGTTCTTACATGCTGATGTGCATCTTTAAATAGTGTAGGCCAGTAATAGCCTCGCTCTCAATATTTTATGCACGATGAGCAGATCCCGATGAATGCCCCGCCCCTAACTTTTCATGAAAACCGGACATGACTTCATTGACTTCACTCCGAGAAATGCATCTCAAGAAAATGCCAGCATAATTCTCCCTGTACAAATTACCTGCTTTGAGGAGATAATGAGCAGCTTTCAGTTTTAATGCTCTCCTTTGGGTTCTGTTCAAGTGAGGTGGGCAAATTCCAAATTACAGCAGATGGATAATATCTCCATACCAGTCATCAGATTCAGAATTTAACTGATTAACTTCTTCCCGTACAGGTACTTCGGCAATGTGTCGGGACAAACCAAGTCCTCTGATCAATTTAGCAGGCCTAATTTCTAAATCATACTCTTGCAGCCTTGTAACCCAATTACCCCTCAATTCACCCAATTCATTCTGACTTAGAAGGTATTTAACAGCTGGGTCTGGAACTATAGCATGAATTCTCGCTTCTTAATATATAGTGCTCGAACTGCTTAACCGCTCTCACCAAGGCATAAGCTTGTTTGTCTAAACGAGAATATTTCAGCTCAGCCCCTTCAAATTGGTACTCTTGAAAGCAATTGGATGTTCTCCGGTTTCCTCTCGTTGGGTCAGAACTCAGCAAGTGTGTGTTCGTAAGAGAAGGTGTACAGATAAAAATCTGCACTGAAGTCTGGGCTTACCGTAACTGGTGCTTGTTTGATGGTCTGTCTTGATTTCTTGGAAGGCTGTTTTAGCTTCGGTGGTCCGGATAATCTGAGCAGCTTTGCTTTAGCATGTCATTCATTGGCTTGACTATCTCTCGCAAAACCGGAGATGAACTTCCTGACAAAGTTAATTTTTCCAAAGAAGGACCTCAACTCTTTCTTGGAGTTGGGAAATGGTATGCCGGATATGGCTTCAACTCTGCCCGGATCCATGGAAATGCCATCTTTTGTGACCAAGTGCCCAAGGAGCTTTCCTTCGTTACACCAAAAATGCACTTCTTCGGATTCAAAGAAATACCAAACTCCCCGCATTTATTAAACACAGACTCCAAGTGTTTTACATGGTCAAACCGAGATTTAGAGAAGACTGTTAAATCATCCATGTAAACAACAATGCATTTACCCATAAGGCCCTTGAAAGCATGATCCATTGCTCGTTGAAATGTAGCTCCGGCATTTATTAATCCAAATGGCATCCTCTTGTAAGCAAAAGTTCCCCACTTAGTTGTGAAAGCAGTTTTCATTCTGTCTTCCTTCTCAACCAATATCTGATTGTACCCTGAGAAACCATCCAGGAAAGACATCATCTCCGAACCATTGACAATCTGCAGCACCTCATCCATGGAAGGTAGAGGGTAATTATCTTTTTTAGATGCCTTGTTTAAATTTCTAAAGTCCACACACAGGCGGATCTCTCCATTTTTCTTTCTGACTGGCACCAGATTGGCCACCCAAGTAGAATGCCTGATGGGAAAAATAATGGCTGCACTCAATAGCTTTTCTACTTCTTTCTGGATGAGGGGCTCTAACAGAGCATTGACATGCCTCTGTTTTTGCCTGAAAGGTTTGCAGAATTCTTTTAAAGGTATAATATGAGTGTAAACTTTAGGATCAAATACCTTTAAGTCTTTGTATGACCAGGCCATAACATCCTTGGACCTGTGAAGAAAATCAATCATACTTCTTTTTATTTTTGGATCACAGTTCTTAGCCAACTTGATGTGCCTGGGATCTTCTTCGATCCCCATGTTCGAGTCTTCGGTCTCACCGTCTGTGGCACCCACATAATCCTCGGAATTCACCTTTTGCTTGATTTTGTCAACATCAAAGAGCCGCTCCAGCTCCACCATCCCTTTTGGAATTCTCGTTGTCCTTCAACCTCATTATTCCCCTATCATCATCTAACTGCTCCAAAGAGGTATCCCTTTGGCCCTCATCGATTATAGCATTTTCAAATGTGTTAGTACTCTGCAAAAAGTTTACAATCTGTTGATCATCAGAGAAAACCTGAAAATTATCTATATTGTTTGGAACTGAAGGACAAGGGACTAACTCAATTGAAAACTTGTTCCATTTAAATTCTTCCAATGGTTTTAAACTTGCAGCTGAAGAAGCCAAGACATCTGCCTGTGAATTCTGCTCTCTGGGTATGTGTGTCAGATTAAAAGCATCAAAGTCTTCTACAAGATCCCAAGCCCGATGTTTGTATCCTTTTAAATAAGATGCTTTACACTGGAATTTACCTTTGACTTGATTTGCCACCAATTCTGAATCAGTAAAAACTTGAATATTTCTTGCTTCTTTGTCCAATGCAAATTTCAAACCTAAAATCAGAGCTTCATACTCTGCTAAATTATTTGTACAAGGGAACTGTAGGCGGTAAGACATAAAATATGTCTGACTTTCAGGCCCTTTAAGGACTGCCCCTGTTCCAAAACCCTGTTTAGATCTAGCCCCATCCACATGAAGTGTCCAGACTTCATTAGTATGTACAGGATGAGCTTTATTAAACTTGTTAATCTTGCCCGTTGTTAAATTGTAGACTCCAATATCTACCTCTCGCAATATTTACGTTTCATTCTCTCGCATTGTACTCGTAATTGTATGCTTGTACCGGGTTCTCTTTCAACCCGTAATTGATTTGCCACTCCTTTCCACGACAACCACATGTGTGAAAAATCTGTTGCCAAGTATCCGTTCGGAGATCTCGACCAATCTCTACTCAACAGCATCCCATACCCCACAGGGATATCCACAACCTGAATTTCAATTTTATGTTGAGCCCTTGGCTCAGATGCTAATTGGATATGAATATTTTGAAGCTCTCCAACAACTTTAACCTCTGATTTGTCTAATTGGACAACTCTCCTTTCAGACTTCATTGGGGTGAGACCCAACTACTGACAAATGGCCAAAGGCATAACATTAGCAGATGCACCTGAATCTACCAAACAATTATGTAAGTTCTTCCCAAAAATACGGACAGTCAGTAAAAAGGGGGGAACTTCAGTTTTTTCTTTGTACATGGCTAGATTGGCATTTGCTATTTTCTTTCCTTTGTCCACAGGTTTAGTAGCAGGTCCAGAGTATGTTTTTATCAGGTTGTCTCTCTGCTCTGAAATCTGTGCCAACTCATGTAGAGTAATGTTGGCCTTAATATTTTTCATATCCTCCACTATGTTATATCCTTTATTAAGTGGAGGGACAAAAGCATCTGGTCCTCTCATCAGATTTCCTCCCTTTGGTGGAGATGGATTATTGCTTGGAGAGGGGTCGGGAGGAACATTGTGAGAGTTGTCCGGAGGGGTTGATGTAGTATTAGGCTCCGGATTCCTGTTCCTCAGGTTGTAATTATCTCTTCTGTACTGCTGGAAAGCCTGCACCTCATCCATAGGCATTTCAACTACATTCTCAGATTCATCCGAGAAAGTGAAAGAATCCAGGACCATAGCTGCACTGTGGCCGGATGAACTTGGGCCATCAACAGTTCTTTGATTTTCAGGGGAGATCAAATCTCCAGACAAAGCTTCAAATGCATTGCAAAATTCCAGACAATCCAACTCCCCATGCTGAGAAGTGGCATGTATTCTGCACCAGTTAGGCAGAGCTAAATCGCAAATATTCACATCATGAGCCTTACCCTTGTAATATTTATTAGGTTCATACGGGGGCCGGTTGAATCTGTTCGGTTGATATGAATATCTGTTGGAGTTGTCCCCTGTAGAAACTTGCCTTTTAAAACTCAAGAAATCATTTGCCAGCTTCTGAACTATTTTGGAGACTTCTTCAACTCTTGCATTGTCAGCCTCTTTGCCTGGGTTCTGTACATTCTCAACAGGTGCTACAGCCAATGGATTTGCTGATGGTAGAGTCTGACAAACTGGCAGCATCATCTGATGTGGAATGGGATTGAACACAGGGGCAGCTTGTGTAACCAGAGGAACTTGCTGGGCATTTAAAGGCTGGGGTCCCAACTGTCTTTCCAGAATCAAAGCTTCTTTATAAGCTTCTGTCAAATTAGTAATAGTGGGATCTCTCTTCAAGAAGACAGAGGTCATGGGATCCAGAGAGTTTCTAAAGATCTCTAATGCCAGGTCAGCATTCGGTATATAATACCCAGTAAGTCTGCCATAAGCTTTCTGGAATCTAACATTATAAGACCTGATAGATTCACCTAATTCTCTTTTGATGCCAAAAACTTGCTGGTACAATATACTAGGATCTATCACTTCTCCGAACTGTGACACAAAAACTTTTTCTAAGTCATTCCAACTGGTGACAGAATCATTAGTGAGGTTTAGAAACCAATCATAAGCTCCCTCCTGGAGAGTGAACGGGAATAGTCTACAAGCAACATCCTCATGCTATACATTTAATAATTTCAAAGCATTCTTGAATGCAACCAAATGTTCTTCTACAGTTCTTGTCCCATCATGTTTATATCTGGGGAGATATCTTTTCGGATTTCTAGGCAGGTCATGGGCTATACCCGAAATATTCAAAGTAGTGGAGCCCAACCAATTTGCCATCACTACTTGGTTGTTAGTGATATTCTGAGTTGTGGTTGGAGTAACTATCAATGGTGATAAAACTGTTTCTGACAGAGACTTAGCCCTTCTGAGGCTACTTCTTCTCAGAGTTTCTAATTCAGGGACAAGGAGCTCTCCAGCTCTGGGGTGGGACCTTGTTACCCTGTATGTAGAATCCAGCTTTTCACAAGCACTTACAAACTTACAATCCTTAACAGAGTACTGAACTTGAGGTCTTCTCTGGCAATTTTACAAATTGTACTGACAACTTACAATACTGATCGGAGTTCACTGTGGCCCTCCTTCTAGCGCCATTTTTAAATGTTGGTCCGACTTTTATACACACCCTGTGAAGGATGAGCACAAAACTCTGATAACACTTATACGGGATAAATCCCACTCACTTTAGGATCTAGCTAGTTATCCAAGGTGTGAGTTACGTAGTCGGGTCGAATGTCAATTCACTCTTTTTCGCTTCTGGAATAGATTTCAATATGGACTGTCTATACCTTACAACGGGCTCACTGAACTTGCTCAGTAATGTTCAAAAATTGTCACTTGTTGACAATCAGATTTAAAATTAATTCTTTGATCTAGCTCTTATGGGTCAGCAGATTTAAATAAAAGACAAAATTAAAAGAAAATAAAAATGGATCATTTCACGATAAAACAAAGAGGGTAGGGTAAGGCAGAAAGAGAAGTTTATCAAACTTAACTGTAAAACAAAACTACCAATTTTATTTATACTATCACCTTCACAACAGAACAAATCAAAGAAGAAAGTGTCCAGCTTTCTAAGATCACTTTCTACTAAGAGCATAAGGCAGAGATGGAACAGATCTAACAGAAAATTATAAACCGAAGGGAAGTCGGTTAAAATTGATATCTTTCATCGACAGCCTAGCTCGCACAGTGAGGACAGAGCAATTAGAACAGACTTGAACCTTAAATCTGTAATTTTCCCTAGTATACAATAGAACAAATGAAGCCTAACAACATATTTAATCTTGATAACACCGATTTACAAGATATATTTAATAAACTTTAAAGAAACGGATAACAAAAGAAGATGAACTTATCACAATCTGCAAAAGATTAGGCTCCTGGCCATGCTATCACATAAAACAAAAGCACATCAACTCCAAGTCCAGAAACAAAGTATTTAACAATATTTGCAAGAAATTGCTTCAATAGCCTTTTATTTCTAAGTTTTCGCCTCCTGCGATTACATTGAGAAGAAGTATTTATAGACTCAAGACAGCCCCTGATCTTTTCAGAAATATCTTCTTCTCAAACCCTAAATCTTATCATCTCAAACCCTAGGACCCGGGTTTTACAATATAAAGCCATTTAAAACAAAGTCCGGATAAAACTTAACCATTCTGCAAATCAGTGCAGTCAGTTGCCATAAATGGAGAAGATAGAATTCGAATGCCACTTGCATTCACCCGCAACTGTAAATAAATGTCTTCATTAATTCCCTCGGGTAATCTGGATGAGTCACCACTTCTCTGACATTTCATCTCCGCAGAGCCATCCCTGAGTTGAAAATCTCTGCAAGCCATTAATTCTGCCATAAATTTTCATTAAATGCATTCATCGGCAAATTTTGGTAACTGTGTGTAGATATTTCAATTTTTCGGCCAACTCCCGACATATTCCATTAAATGGGCAGCAGCTTAGTCACCGTAAAGTCTCTTTACGGCTAGATCTGTAAAAATTGGATGAAACAACAATTCTCGGCATCTTTTCTTTCAATATGGTTGTCTTTGATTAATTTGCATTCGACTTTGTCTTTATGGCCATTTCTCCGTTATCCCGTAAGTGCCAGATGGCTTCCCGCATGAAAGAACAAAAGATGGATTAGTATTTTTTTAAAAAAATATTAAATCAAAACTTTAATTATTAAATCAGATTAAAACCCTAAAGTTTACTTGCATGTCGGCCCTATTTATCCGATACGTGCTTTGACACGTGTCACAAAATCGTGACACGTGTCCATTTCCAGCTGTTTTGCATTTTGTCTTTTTTCGCGAGTCGCAAAATGCGACATGTCACGATTTCGCGACATGTCGCGAAATCGTGACTCCTGGCTCGCAGCAACTTTGCCCTTCCATAGCCGCAAAATCGACATGTCACGATTTCATGACATGTCACGAAATCGCGACTTCCTCTTCCTACAACTTTTCTTCATCACCTGAAACACTGACATGTCACGATTTTGCGACATGTCGCGAAATCGCGACTCACCCTGCTCTTCGGAAACCTTTTCTCCTTATGGCCGTGAAAACGTGACATGTCACGATTTTGCGACATTTCGCAAAATTGCGACCACTTCTCTTTGTTTCTTCTGTTCTCTCCACCATGTCGTGAAATCGCGACATGGTGGCTCCTTTGCTCGTCATCTATCCACCATGTCGTGAAATCGCGACATGGGCTCTTTTGTGTCCCAATTTCACGACACCTTCCTGCCTTGGGCCCCTTCTGCCATTTATGTCATGATTTCACGACGATTTTGTGGCTTAGACTTTTCTTCAACATGATTTCTCTTGCTCCCCTTGCTTGCATTGACTTGGACCTGTCGCGATTTCGTGACATGTCGCGAAATCGCGACGGTCCGTACGCCTCGGGCCTCTTCGTCAAAAAACGTCACGATTTCGACATCTTTCACTTGCTTCGTTTTCTCTCTTCGAAAATCACTTCACGATTTCGCGACATGTCGCGAAATCGTGACCATTTTCTCCTTACTTCCTTTTCTCTTCTTTTCCGCAAAAATGCGACATGTCGCGATTTCGTGACATGTCGCGAAATCGCGACCTCTTTCATGCCTTAGTCATTTTTTCTTCCTCGCCATGAAAATGCGACATGTCACGATTTTGCGACGTTCCGTACAACTTTGCCTTCTCTCTCCAAACTTGTCACGATTTCGTGACATGTCGCGATTTCGCGACGTTCCGTACGACTCGGGATTTCTCTCTCCTAACCTGTAGCGATATCGCGACATTTCCAAAATGGAAGTGTCGCATCGATTTCAAAATAAGTGTCGATCCTACTTTGACTTACGATTTTCTCTCGAAACCCCGTCGCGATATCGCGACATTTCCAAATATTTTTTTTCATTTCCAAAATGGAAGTGTCGCGATATCGCGACATTTCCAAAAAAGGAAAGTTTTGATTTCTAATGAATTTATCTGTCTGTTTTCTGCATTTTTCTCATACCGGTGTAAGACTTTTTTTTATCCATGAATGATTCTAGCATGTAAAAAGTGAAGTCTGAGATAACAAAGCCAGAATGCAAGAAAACTTGGATGCTTTGACACAGGCAAAACTTGAAGAAGAAAGAGGCAAGTAAAAATCTGGGATTAAAACTGAAAATCATCAAGAGGGTCCCTACTGCAAAAATGAAAGCTCAAAGTTTTCAAAGGGTGGAAATTCATTTTTCAGTGGGGGTGTGTTGCTTCTCAACAAGTCATAGAAGTTGTAAGCATGTAATAGCTAGGACCTCATAAACCTAGAAGGAGTTATGTGCATACAATAGCCAGGGTACTTGTGAGTAGTCACACCTTGATCAAGAAGGATCAAGTGTGTGGAAAAACCTATTCATAAGATAATAGTGGTGACTCCTTAATCATGCATGATCCGAAGATCATGTTAGTTATATTTTGAGTGGAAATAAACTTAGTTAGCTATCAAAGGTGTGGTAACTAAGCATCAAGGCTCTACGTTAAATAACCTATCTAGGAGGAGCTAGAGTCAAGTTAGGGAATTGGTGTTCCCCTTTAAGTGTTATGGGCCTTAAAGGATAATCCTTATTTCGTGGTCATATGGTCCTATAATTAGAAAGGTATAGAAAATTTGGGGGGGGCACTTATGGCATCCTTCTAAACATGTATATTTAGTAAGATAAACCCTAAAAATTATGGGAGATGACTTCTCCTATCCACTGAGTGTTGTCTACAGTGACTTATAACTCAAATCTGGTAAATCCTTGTGTTAAAATATTTATACCAAGGGTGTTTCCCTTGACAGCCTTTGTCTTATAAGTGCTCTTAAAAAAATTGGGTTGGTAGTTTTGGATTGTTACATTAGCTCACTATTTTACCACAAATATCTCTATAGTTGCTCATTAGACTTTCTCATAGAGTTTTTAAAAAACTTAAATGACTATCCCCTTACTCCCAACTAAAGAACATTCCACATCCTTGTGGAAGAGGAGAATAAACCAAACAAAATAGAGATGAAGGAAATAAGGGAATGAATGGTCTTAACTGAGTTTGTAAAAATAAAATATGTACAACTAAAATTTAAATGAAGATATGGAAAAGTACTTGGACTAATATGCTATTCACTAAATTAGTGATCATCATCAAAGGTGGATGGTAGCATGCTTGAATATATCCATGTTCAACTGCATACTGATCAAACCTGTTATCATGAAGAATATTTGAACTAGTGGGATTTTTTTCTTTTTGATTTTTTTATTCTTTTTAGCAAACAATTTCTGACAACAAGTTGGTTTTCAAAAATTAACTATCCATTTGCATCAACAAGTTGGTTTTCATAAATGGATATTCTTTTTGCAAGGATGAAGAGCCAGTAAAACTAGTTTCCATATTCCTCCTTGGCCCTATGGCACCGGTAAAGGTTTTTACCATACGAATTTATTGCTTTTTTCATTTTCATTTTTTATTTTTTTCATATATATTTGTTAAAGGAAAAATATCAAGTACTGGGAGAAGGTTGCAGGTCAAAAATGAGCTATATTTTTGCTTGATGTATCACTTGTTTAATGAAATCTAACTTGAAGAAAGTTTTGCAATACAACTTCAATCAATGGCCATTTAGAAGTTAGCCATGAGAAGATTCATCAATGGTTTTTAGCTTGACTATACCATTACCATATGCTTCTTCAGTTTAATAGGGACCCAACCATCTTGTACGTAACTTCCTTTTGAAATATTTGAACTTGGAATTGTATATTAAGGTCCAATCACCTACTTGAAAAGCCTTTGGAATAATATTTTTATCATGTCATTATTTTTTCTATGCTTACAATAATTCAGTATGTTGAAGGGCATCATGATGAATTTCATCTTGTTAAGCAGTGTTGAGATCAATTCCAACCTTCAACATAGTGCGTAAGGTCTGAATTTCAAACTCAATTGGTATGATAGCTATCTTCCCAATAGACCATTTCATAGGGTGTGAGCCTTGTTTTTTATTTCCAAGAGGTATTATAAGCCCATACTACTTCCCTGAGTCTATGCACCCAATCTACCTGGTGTGAAGCAACTATATTTATCAAAATATTCTCAAGCTCCTTGTTAGTAACCTCCACTTGACCATTACAATAAGGATGGTATAGTGAGGATTTCCTATGGTTCCCTTTATATTTATGTAAAAAGGTAGCTATCACATTAGATATGGATTATAGTCCTTAATTTGTTGCAATCTCCCTTGGTGCTCCAAAATGTTAAAAGATGTTATCATACAAAAAGTTAGGAACTTTTTATTTTTGGGCATGTTGTAATGTCTTCACTTTTGCCCATTTTGTGACATAATACATGCACACCAAAATTTACTCATTGAATTCACTTGTAGGGTTGATACGTCCAACAAATTCTAACCCCCATTTCTCAAATGGTTCTAAAACCACTTGAGTGTGCAGAGGTATTATTGTTGAAGGAGTTGGTTTACCCATTCTTTAGCATGGATCACATAGAGAGACATAGACTTTAGCATCATGGTTCATTTTAGCCTAATAGTACCTTGTTTATCATATTTTGTACATGGTTTTCTTAGTAGCATTATATCCTCCACATGGTTTATCATGAGTTGCATGCAATATTTCAAAGGTTTCTTCCTCTTGCACACATATTCAAATTACATGGGCAAGATATAACTTAAATAAAAGATCACCTAAACAAGTATATGCAGCACTTTAATGGATGATCTTCTGCTTTTCATGTGGTGAAAAGTGATATGGCACTTTTTATATCACCAAAGAGTTAGTAATATATGCATATTAAGGTGAGTGTACTACAATGGCAAATAAATGCTCATCAAGAAAGGAATCTTGCACATGTTCTAGATCATTTATCAAATGCAATCTATAGATATGGTCAGCCATTACATTCTATTTACCAAGTGTGTCCAAAATGGTAATGTCAAATTCTTGTAAAAGTAAAAACCATCAAACAATTCTACCACTTACTACAACTTTATTCATAATATATTTAATGGCAAAATGATCAGTATGGAAAAAAACTTTGTATCCAATAATGTAATGTCTAAACTTTTTTATGGTATAGACAATAACAAGAAATTCTTTTTAGTGACATTATAGTTTAGTTTTGTTCCATTCAATTTTTTTCTAACATAATATATGGTATAGGGTTGTTTTTCCTCATTTTGGGTGAGAACTAAACCTAATGCTTGGTCTGATGTATCAGTGTGAAAATGAAAAGGTAAAACCCAATTTCATCCTCGTAGGATTGGTGTTGTGGTCAGTTTTACCTTAAGCTCTTCAAAATCTTTTTTATAGTCATCATTCCAATAAAATTTGTTATCTTTAGTTGACAATTGAAATAATAGAGCAACATTCTTGCAAATCTTGAATGAACCTTCTAAAATAGCCTGCATGTCCTAATAAGCTTCTAACCTTTGTTTGACTTTTGGGTGGTGGAAGGGAATTTATAACCTAAATTTTGGTTGGATCTACCTTGATGCCATTTGTAGAGATATAGTGGCCTAAGACAATGCCTTTGGTCATCATTAAGTAGCATTTTTTATGGTTGAGAGAGATTGTTTTCTTGGCATATTTCAAGGACCTGTTTCAACTTGTTTAGAGTTTTTCAAAGGCATCACCATACATAGTAAATTCATCCATATAAATATCTAAACAATTATGATTAAGATAAACAAAGAAGAAAAGTATAGCCCTTTGAAAGGTAGCAGGTGCATTACATAGCCCAAAAGATAAGATATGATATGCATATGTTCCCTAATGGCATGTAAATGTGGTTTTTTCTTGATATTCTTTAGCTACCCTGATTTGATTGTAACCACTAAAACCATCTAAGAATAAAAAATAATTATTTCCTATGAGGTATCAAGAACTTGATCAATCAAAGGCAAGGGAATATATGTACATGTTCTGCATATGAAGGGACTACCAGAGCCAGTTCTACACACGGACTAACATTCAAACCCTGTTTTGCATCTGAACAAATTGTTGAAGCTAGTTCTACACACAAAATGATATTTAAACCCTTTTCTATATCTAGATGGACTGTCAATCCAGTTCTACACTAGACTAACTATCAGACCTCTTTTCCACCTAGATCAACTATCAGACCTATTTTTCCACCCAAATCGACTACTGAACATTGTTTTGCATTTGAATGGTCTGTCAAGCCTAGTTCTGCACCAGACCGACTACCAGATATCCTTTTCTACTTGGATCAACTATCAAATATTTTTCTACACCTGGACCAACTTTCGAATATTTTTCTACACCCAAACAGACTATCGAACTAGCTTATATACCAGGTTCTTTGTTTCTCTTAAGACATTGTGAATATAAGTTGAAGTAGTTGTAGTAATATAATATTTTTTTTTGTTAGCTAATTGTGGGTTTTTCTTATGTTTTTTTCTATAATTTATTGAAATAGGGCAATGCTCTGTTTCCCATGTTTTCCTCTATTTTGCCTTGTTCTACATGTTGTCTCCTATTTTCTCTCTTTTTGTTAAAACTCTTTGATTCTATGTTTCTATTGAGATCTACTTTTATGTTATAATATTATAAATAGGGATTTGGTTCTCTAAATTCATTGTGATGCTCTATTTCTCTGAAGATATTGTGATTCTCTATTTCTAGTCCATTTTGTACTATAATATAATATTTTTCCACATATGTATCTCTAATTATTTTTTGCATACACAAGTTTTTTTTAAATTGATTTGAATTTGTATATTGATTAGTTTTGTGCTCTTATCAGTTACAAGTGCTATCACCAAAAAACGAAGTAGTGGCATACACTAAAAAAATCACAGTAAAGCATGGTAGGAAACATGTATGTATCTTCTACGAACCAGACATATGTTTATTCTAGTTACAATATTATCTTGAGACCTAACAAAAGTAATATATCTTCAACATTTTATTACTTTTCTAAAATGAAAAACATTTTCTTTACAAGTAAAATTTCACCTATCGGTGATGGAAAGAAGGGGGCCAAATCTACTAAAAAGAGTATCCTCAAATGTTTTAGCCATATGTCGAAATCCAACGAGCCATCAACATCTGTGTAAATTCGATATATAAATGATTTTTGACTTATAAATAGTTAGTTATATATTTTGTAATCATTTTAAATACTACTTTCTTCCTCAAATAGTTAATTTTTAGTATGTGCATGATGATATAAATATTTTTTCTATTTGTAAGTTTATTTTGTTAAATCCAAAAATGATAAATAATATTATTGTATGCTACTATGTAGAATACCCTGTTGACCTTGATATACCTCCACTTGAAGATATTCCTCACCAATAGGTGCCTTCTAATTCTCTTAATAATGACATCCAAAAAACACTTGAAGATATTCCTCAAAATGGCATGCCAGTTGAAAATAAAAGCAATAAATTAAATACATTACAAACTTCTTATGAATCTTCAAGAAAAAATACTAAAAAGAGAAAGGCATATAATAGGGCTATTATAAGGGCATTTAAGGTTGAATGGGCATAAAATTTTCTCTTTATAGATCCAGTCTTGACTGAGGACAACAAAGTCGATCTAAAAGTATGTAGATGCAAAATTTGTAGTTGGAAACTAGGTAAGGATCACATGCTGCAAAATAAGATAGATACAATAGAAAAACATGATAGTAAAGCTTATGTAAAATTTACATGAAGTGATGGTAAAATTAATAAAGAAGTTAGGTAGAAGGATGCATCAGAATGTATGCATGTTAGATATGCAATAGAATATGACAATCACTTGAAGCAACGATAATCTCTTTTTGAGAAAGGTGGCACGATTGAAGCCTAATTTCATAAAATTAATAAGACCATTTTAGATTTAAAAAGTTTGTAGTTTGTTGTTGTATACAGTATTCTCAAAAAGGGTAGACCCATGTTTGATTTTATTGATTATAAGAACCTATTTCAACTAGTTGATGTACAAAACCTTCCTAGTTTCCATTGGTCAAATCGAAGTGGTTGGAAAATGATAAAATATCTATCATTATTTGAGAAGGATGACCTAAGGTAGAAAGTAAAACTTGCCATATTCATTTCACTTTCTATTTATGAGGTGACGGTTGTGGGCAACACATCCTGGATTTGCATCCATGTGTACACATTTTAAAATCATGTAAGGAAACCTAGTTTTCTAAGATTGCATAAGATGGTGGAAATTTCAAATTCCAATAACATCTATAATGTTGTTGTAACTATTTTAAAGGAGATTGCAAGAATGAATGATATAGACATAGCCACAAAGTTAATATGCATTGAATTTGATGGTGTTTCTATAATGCAAGGGCACATGAATGATCTTTGTGTTCGACTCCAAACCTTATTTGCCCCATAAATGATACCCATTAATTGCATGGCTCATAGAGTGAATCTTGCATATAAAATCATGAGCACTTTTAAAAATGTTGCGAGAGTAGAAGACCTCATTCGTGAAATACATTCTTATTTTTCTTGCAGTCCAAAAATATTTGGAGAGTTTCAAAAGTTTGGACTAGGAGTTACAAAAGGAAAAAAATTGTTAAAATATGTGGATACAAGGTGGATTTCATTGTATCAACCTGCACATCTAGTTTTTACAAAATATCAATCTTTATCAGGGTTTATGTACACAAATCATAGGGTAGTTGATAAAGGAAAATATTTATTATTCCATTTGACTGACTTGGAAACCCTTCTAACATTATATGGTATTCTTCCAATGTTACAAGAAATAAATAGATTGATTAGACTTGCACAAAAGAGATCCATCTATATCGTTGATTTTATGAGGATGAGAAAGCAAATATGTAAGCATATTGACAAGTTATATGTTTCCAAAGTAGATTTTATATATCCCTTGTTTGATAGTTGTAATATATTGACAACCATGAATGATCCAAAAAGCTTTTTTAAGTTTAACATCAATGATCATATTTGTATTAATGTTCGTGGAAATATGATATCTCTATATTGTTATGAAATGTAGTCAAGTATAGTTACGAATTATGTTGAACAATTTCATGTAACACACAATAGATTTAAAATTGTTTTACACAATACGAAGATAAAATTATTAAAAATAGCAAAATCATTGACAAGTGAGATAAGAGATCAGTTTCAAAGAGATGAGTTGCTTGAGGCCATGGATGTGGTTAACCCTTTATTTTGGAATCCTTGTATTGACTACAATTCTACACGAGTTGTTTATTAAATATATGGGTATCCTTATTAAGAATTTTAGTAAAAGTGTGGAAGTCAATGGTGTTGAAATCAAAGGTATACTAAACAAAAATATTTTAAAACAATAGTCATCTCATTTAGGAAGAACAATGGTTGAGCAAACATCATTTTTGAGTAACATCCATGAGACTAGTTCCATTGCACATTTGCGGAAAAAATTGTATCCAAGTAGTGTCTTAAAAAAAACTATTAGTGAATACTTTTTTATATAAATTATGTCAAACAATTATTTTGGGATCTACGGAAGATGAGAGGGTTTTTAGTGCACTACTTTTGTTAAATCTAAGCTCCACAACAGGATGGACAAAAATTTAAAAAATTATTTGAGAATTCATGTATCATTGTATCAGTTGGACAAATTGCCTATGGCAAAGCATTGGCATACTAGAAATCCCTTGCAGATATAAGGGGTACCACAAATACGAACAATAAGGAGGATAATTATGCTTTCAGTGATCATATGGTGGAGACACCGATATATACTATGCTTAATAGTGATTCTGGCTAAGCTGAGAAGTGTTTGTTTCAGCTACCTGAATTGTAATTATTCCAAGATTTCACAATAGTGATAAATTAACATTCTTTTTTATCACTTTTCACAATATTATTTCATATTTATAAGATTTTTAAAAAATTGTTTATTCATAAATTGTATGTTTTATATCACATTGTTGTTTTAAAAATTATATGTTTTATATCACATTGTGCTTTTAAAAATTATATGTTTTATATCACATTGTTGTTTTATAAATTGTATGTTTTATATCATAGTGTCTCAACTGCCTTCATTGATAAATCATTATGTTTTATATCATAGTATTGTTAATGTATGAATATTGGTATAATTTTGTTTTACTTTACAAATAACTACTAACCAACGATAATATTTCTTTTGTTGTTTGAGATGATCATAGTAAAAAATATTGGATAGACATAAACTAAAAAAACAACACAAAATTATAAATGCAAACAACCTTTGAATGATGGAAGACACAAAATTAGTAAATATGTTTTTCATTAATTCGAATAGAAATATATTACATTATACAAAATTGTTGACTGCAATCAACTTAAAAACATTTCACACTTTGTTAAATAACTGATTGGGGGTTCGCTACCTCTGTTTCACTCAAAGTTATCTTTTATTTTCCTTTATGTCCTTCCTTGACACCCTGTGATGGCAATGCTCCAGATCTAACTAGGTTTTCATATACTTTCTCAATATTCCCCACCAATGTGACTTCTTCTTGGATTGGATATTCGAGTACTATTAGAAGCATTTATTTTGGTTTCTATTGTTGTAGTATGATGTTAGGATATTCGTTGAGATTTTACTTGATATATCTTCTTAAAATATTATCATCCCTCACTTTTGATTGCATTTTTTCTTCATTTCCATTGCATTTTTCAAAAATATCTTCACCACTTCGATATTAAATTCCATGCTTTTAACTTATATTTTTAAGTTATCAAAATGAAAACATAATGCAAAAGATTTATATGAAAAAAAATTACTTGTTTTAATAAAATATTAAAATTTTATTGCAAAAGAAAATTAGAACATAAAAAAAAAATTCTTACCTCAACCACATCCCTTGCAGCCATAGCGACTACAACTTTTTTCTTATCGAAATCCTATTGGTTATAAAAATCTTAGGCTTTAGCATTAATATTCTCTATTCTATTAACCATAATATTTAAAACATCATCATCATAGAAAATAGTTGACTTCACTGATCCTGATGTGGCCTGATCTAGCAGGCCACCAAGCATTTCTGGTTGATATTGAACCAAAGAAAAATTTGATTCTCTTTTTGAAAAATTCTTATACCGGGCATTAATTTCCTTTATAAGTACCTTGGCTTGATATTCCCAATCCTTCATCACTTCCAAATATCTAAGAACAACTTGTTTTACAATTGCTTTATTACTTTCAACCATTAAAACATTTTCATCCAAATTTACAATGTCATCCTCAATTTGAGAATGAGATTCATTTCCTTGAGATGGTAATGATGTCTACTCAGCTACAGGTGCTTATGTTTTTTGTGCTTCACCCTATGGATCTTTAATCGAATACATTGCCTTGAAGCCTAAAATATTGTCCTACAACAAAAAATCGTCAAGTTAGATATTATCCAATCCTACGGTTGAAACTTTTGGTGCCTATGAAGTTGTGTGAAATGTAAAAGACAAGAATCCATACCCAAAAATTGGTGTTATTCCCCATGATCTCTATGAAAAAAAATTATTTTCCACCTCCAACCTGCATATGGCCTCTCATTTTCATAGGTTTTCATTGTTGTGGTGGAAGCAATGGCAGCATATGGCCTCTCATTTTCATAGGTTGTAGTTGAGAGGTGCCTGAAAATAGTAAAAACAAATTCTAGAATTATTCAGAAAAAAAAAAAAAAAAATCTTAATTCAAAGTAAATACACATTGATTTACCTGAGGATGATGAAATCTATTGAATTTTGATTTCGATGGGGTTGGGATTGGTCACAGTAGATTTAGCCTACACATTTTTTGGAAACCTAGGTGCATGAGAACCCCCAAGAGAATCAAATTGCCTCAAACATTTATGTGGCCTCTACAATGGTGACACTTATGATGTAGTGTCTTCAAAATTACCATTTTGTTCTGGACTATGACCTCTCAAGGTAGCATCTTGTTTATTCCTTGTGTGGTGGCTACCCTACTCTACATTTATATGAAAAGAAAAATTAAAATGTGCTAAAATATAAAATACTATCTGATGGTCAAAGATGGACTTATTACCTTCCATTCCTAGAGTGTCATGGCAATGGTTTGTAGTGTTGCATGCACTACAGTTGGTAGAGGAGTATTTTGCAAATTATGAAAACTTTCATAATAGAGTGCTAAAATGTAATTAATGCAGCCCACAATGGATTGTATCTTTTTGGTTTGTAATTGCACACCATGCAACTCTGCTCTGATCTAATCTAAAATATATGTGCATCATTTGAACTTCTCATGCTTCTCATAGTAAACAACATAGTTTCCAATACAAAATTTTTGTTCTTCAGTGTAAAATTAGTCTTGCCTAGAAGAACCCAATAATGGCTCTCAGAGTTGGATGTTGAACATCAGTGATTGTTAACCCTCTTTTTGACTTAGCGATAGAAGTTGTAAAAAATAAATTAGATAAAAATTTACAATTTTAAAATTTTAAATATTAATAGAATATAAGTAATAAGAATTATACCTTGCAAAAATTCTATATCGAGATTGTACGTTGTCTCGAGGTATACTTTATCATTTGGAGATAGCAGGGGCTTCATTGACACTAGAGGACAATCCCTGAAAGGAATATCTATCAATATCTGAATGTTTATAGGCATGATTATGAATGATAGATTTCTATTCTATAATTTCATTTTGGTTGTGGCATGGTCATTGTCATAAGCAACTATGATAGTGTGCAGGAGGAATTTATTAGTTTTTCAATGGAGTATTGAAATCAATTTTGTCAAACCTGCATCATTTACCCATGAAAATTCCAAACTTGGGGTTGTTAAAAAATATAAAATTACAATACAAGAAAGGTTATTGAATTTTGCAGTAGGGGTGGAAGCGGTGGCCATTGCTAAAAGTTGGAAGAATGAGAAATTATATTGGAAATGTTGTTGGGTAATAGTTTGGGTTTGCTCTGGTCGGGCGTAATCGCAAAAATGAAAATAGGAAAAAATTATAGTTGATGTCATTTTATAGAGAGAATAGTGTAGACACCCAAAATTTGTACATGTCTACCTCTACATACTTGTAGATCTATCTAAACACTTGTAGGTTTGCAAAGACCATCCTAGACCCCTCTAGGCTATTATAAACAAGCATAGATCATTGTTGACCACTGTATACTATTCTAGATCAGCGTAGGCCACTCTAAACCAACGTAGACCACTCTACATTATCGTAGACCTTCGTAAACCTATGTAGACCATTTAATTGGTCTATAGGCACAAAACCTTACTAAACTACACAATTCATGACCCGACTACATTCTATCTATCCAAAAGCCACCTATCAATTCCCTAAGGCAACTTAAGCCCTTCCTAGACCTAATTAGGACCCCACAGGACTATTAGTTCCCAAAATCTCCTAATTAAGTTAATTGAATTTCTAATTTGAAAGTCACTTCACTTAAGTGTACTTTATGTATTAAAAATGTTAATTAGGATCCTAAACCCAAGTTAGTCCTAATTATTCCCTCACACATGTGTGCACCAAATTAGTTAGGATATTTTCTAGGAACCCTAACTCAACCCTCATCTAACCTAGGGATCAACCAACCCTAGTTAACCTAATACTTCCTCACACATGTGTGAGGATAGGATATTTCTCTTAGAGAATATGAGAGGATGACTAGACATGCCACCTCATAAACCCTAACTTGACTATAATAAGACTGGAGCCTAGGGTTTAGTACACCTAACCACACCCCCTACACCTTGGTTTATTCTATAAATAGTAGAACAAATACCTCATTATCACTCTCTCTCCCATTTTATTTAACCTACAAAAACTCTGTAGAAATCTGACCAAAAGTACAATCTGACATATTTGAACCGTGAAGACAACATAACACCATCTCAGAAACCCATCTGAACAAGTATCTCCAACAAAAAGCACCTGCAGCTCGATTTTTCCCTTGTCTTACGAATATGACTTCCAATTTTCCCCTAACCTATGAGTTGACCCTACAAAATTTTTTCTCACCAAATCTATCAGGTATACTTTATTTCATATTTTTATGATGTTCTATGCAGTTTTATCACATTTTAGCATAATTTTTCTTCCTGTCTTTATTATCTTTTATCAGCATGGGGCCTCACTAAGGAAAGACCCTAAACACAGTAACCCTCTTTTTTTAGGTCACAAAATTGGTGAAAAGAAAGGAGAATCATCAACATCAACACTATCGGTGGTCCACATACACATGAAGCCCACCTACATTGAGGAATCTCAAAAGGAGCTATCAATTTATTTGATATTCATAGAAAATATTTGAGACAATCCTCTTTGTAATCCATGGACTCACTTTAATGAATAAAAAACAATATTCTAAGCATTTGCATATTTTATACTATGTTTGATCAAATGACAACTTTTGTACGTTTCATTCTAGCACACCTAGTGGGACCCCCATAAAGAGTTGTTCTAGACTAGGTTTTATTACGAATCTAACACAATTTTCTATTTTTATTTTATTGCAGGTACCATATCCAAACATCACAGAGACCCTTAAAACCCTAACAACCCCCTCAGATCATCAAAATAGGATTTGTAGGCTCCTAGATCTGATTCGCCCCCCACCCCATAAATTGAACATAATTGCTCTAAAAACCCTCAAAATTGTAGATGTCAAAAGCAAAAAGATAGAATAATCCATATAATACAAAAGGATTCAATTATTTCTCTTAAAACATTATGATTTGTCATTTCTTGTTGCAAAGAAAATCTCACTAGTAAATTCATCATGTCATTCGGTGGATTTCTTATTTTAATGCATTTATCATATTGTGAACATTTATTTCTGTTGCTCTATATTTCTCTTGTTATGTGTAAATCAGAGTTACATTCCCCTTTGCTTAAATTATTAAAATAGGCTTTCGTTTCTATTCATTCTTGTTGTGAATTGTAATTTTTAAAGCCCTCTTTCTTGCAATAGCTAGATCCTTCAAATTTCTTTCCAAAAACCTGTGCTAAATCAGAAAGTTTAGTTCATTTATCTTTTCAAAATAATTTTCATTTCCTTTCTCAATTTGAGTCCCAGTTACTCACTTGATTTGGCTCTAGTGAGTATGATTATTTTACAAGACAATTGACAAAGCTGAAACAAACTTCGACAGTTCGAGATTACCAAATACAATTTGAGAGATTGGCCAACAAAAATAGAAGAATGAATGAAGGGTTCTTTATGAGTTTTTTTATTAGTGGTTTGTGGGAAGATCTCCAAGTCGAGGTCACAATTTTTAGACCACAATCCATGATGTAGGCTATCTAGTTGGCTCGTTTGGCTGAGTCTAAATTTTCAACTCAGAGGCAGTTCTCTAAATTTCCACAGGCTAAATCCTCTTTTCCTCCTAGATTCCACAATCAACATGAACAAAAACCTGCTGCGCCCACTGCGGCACCCAAAAATTTGACCACTACAAAAATGGATGCACGACGTACCAAAGGTTTGTGCTACAATTGTGATGAAAATTTTTCTCATGGGCATAGGTGCACCCAAAAGATATTGTTCCTCATCGATGTTGATAGGCCTGACACCAGCGACCATAGTGATGATGACACTAAATCAGCATAGGAACCACATAAACCAGAGGAAGAAAATCCAGATGAATCACAGGATGAGATTTATGTTCATGCTATTTTTGGCATTACTATGCCTCAAACCATGAAAGTTGTGGGTTATTTTAAGGGCCTGCGACTTACCATATTGATTGATTCTGGCAGTACGTACAATTTTATTGATCCCTGTATCGCTAAGAAGGCAAATTTTTATGTACACACATGTAATTCCTTTGATTTTATGGTAGAAAATGGTGGGACCTTACCTTACAAGGGAAAATGTCTTAATATTAAAGTCAGTATTGGGGACTATGAGCTCAAACAAGATATGTTTGCACTTCAATTAGGGAGATGTGATATTGTGTTGGGATCTCAATGGTTGGGCACATTGGGAGTCATATCTTGGTACTTTGGTGAGCTTTGGATGCAATTCTCATAGAATGGATAGTCTTACACTCTACATGGCTTATAAGTAGGGTCATCATAGATTATCAGTTCCAACTGAATGGAGAAGTTGTTAAAAAAATCATCTCGAGGTGTCATAGCTCAGATATTTGTGATCCAACAGCATTCTTTAGAGGAGGATTTTGTTCCTAAAGATTTGTGATGTGGTATTAGCCAAGATGCACTATTATTTTATTTACAGGCTTAAATAGCCAACTAAAACAAAGAAAGTTGGTAGGAGAAGATAAGAAACTGTCGACAAATGAAAACAAGGAATGTTGGCAACTGCCGACATTACGAAGCTGCCGACAATAAAATGTCGACAAATACAAGACTTTAGGAAAAATAAATAAATATTAAACCTAAAGTCTATTAAACCCCTAAAGTCTATTAAACCTCATCACTCGTCCCATCAACAAAAGCATTGGACTCCAATGCTTGTAACAAAGCGAGAAAATCCTGGGACATGAGGTGAGCAGAAATCCAGCGAGCTTGGTGTGGAAATTGGCCACGACGGGCCACCAGATATGAAGTAGAAGTACCCTGGCGAGTTTGTCGAGTCTTTGTATCAAAAAGTGTATCTTCAGAAAGTGGAAGTTGTGCATCAGGAACCACATCAACCGGATGACTGATAGTTGGATCAAATTCCAAGGTGGAATCATAGTACGGCTTAAGAAGATCAACATTGACGACATCATGAATGCCTAGATGAGCTGGAAGATCCAGGCGAAAGGCATTCTCTAAAATATTTTGAACAATGGTATAAGGACCATAGCGTAAAGGTTTGATTTTGCTATGGGTCTTATCCACAAATCGTCGCTTGTCGAGGTAAAACCATACTTTATCACCCACTTGAAAGTGATGAGGAATACAAAGTATTCATTAGATCTTGATTTTTCCAAAGTTATTCAACAAATTTCTCATCCTTCTTCTTCCAACTTGAGAGGTCTTCAAGGCTTCAAATCAGCAATCCAATGCGGCTAAGTCTTCTTCTTCTTCCTCTTCTCCATCTCCTACTTCTTCTTCTTCTTCTCCAAATCTTATGTGGAATGTACATATTGTAAGAAGAAGGGCCATCAAAAGCATCAATGTTTTAAGTTGAAAATTTTGAAAAAGAAGTCCCTAGTTGTAAAGCCTTCTAATGAGGAACCTCAAGAAGGTCCCATTGAGGCTACAGGGGAACAAAATACTTACAAAGAATTGGCTGGGTTGAACAAATTGACCCTCATGAACACTTCACTAGGGGATCGAGAGAACTTGTTTGTGACCACGATCCACCTTGATGCATCTTTTGTAGTTGATTGTATCATTGATAGCGGCTCGTAGAAGAATCTAATTGCGAGGTTTGTTGTCGAAAAATTGAAGCTGCCCATGAAACCCCATCCTCATCCGTATCCTTTAGGGTGGAAGGATAATGGGATTTCATTGGACATAACACACACTTGCACTGTGAATTTTGCTTTCAGTCCCTCTTTTGTGGACATAGTTGTGTGTGATGTTACTCTAATGGATTGTTACGGTTTATTGCTTGGAAGACCCTATCAATATGATAGAAGGTCTATTCATGATGGGTTTAAAAACACATACACCTTGCACAAAGATGATAAAGCCTACATAATCAGAAGCACTCAGCAAACTCCATAAAATATAATGCTAAGTTGTAGACAAGCACGTAAGGCTGTAAATCAAGCAAGGGAATTGGCACTCATCTTCATCAGACCACATAATGAAAATAATCAAGCATCCAAGACAATACAAGACAAGCATGCTTCAATTAATTCTTTGTTGCAATCATATTCAGGTGTGTTTCAAGAACCCACAAGTCTTCCTCCTCAAAGAACAATTAATCATTCTATTGACATTGTACCTACTGCTTCACTTCCTAATGCTCCAATGTATCGACAATCAATAGTGCAAATGGAGGAAATTAAAAGACAAATTCAAGACTTATTGTCTAAAGGTTTCATTAAACCTAGCACTTCTCCTTGTGCTTCACCTATTTTGCTTGTATTAAAAAAAGATGGCACATGGAGACTATGCATTGATTTCCGAGCATTAAATAAGATCACCATCAAGAATCGTTATCCACTTCCACGAATTGATGATCTCTTGGATCAGCTCCAAGGAGCTAAGTTCTTTTCCAAGATCAATCTCAAAAGTGGATACCATCAAGTCAGAATTGAAGCAGAGGACACTTGGAAGATAGCATTCAAGACTAATATGGGACTCTTTGAGTGGCTTGTCATGCCCTTTGGTCTTACGAATGCTCCAGCCACATTCATGCGGCTAATGAATGAAGTGTTTCATGATTGTTTGGAAAAATTTGTAATTGTTTATTTGGATGACATCCTTGTATTCTCTTCCTCTTGGAAAAGTCATCTTGAGCATTTGGAATATGTTCTTCAAACTCTTCAGAAGAATCAATTGTATGCCAATCTTTCCAAATGTTCTTTTGGGAAAACTTCCATTGCTTATTTGGGATTTGTAATCAATGAAAAAGGCGTTCAAGTGGATCCTGCCAAAATTGAAGTCATTGTCAAATGGCCAACTCCTACTTCTATCACGGAGTTGAGGATTTTTCTTGGACTTGCTAATTTCTATCGCAAGTTCATTGCAGGATACTCCACTATCGCTGCTCCTCTTCATTTTGTAACCAAGATCAAGATTCAGTTTCAGTGGACACAGGACCAGCAGAAGGCCTTTGACACTTTGAAACAAAAATTGTGTAGTGCACCTGTCCTTGTGTTGCCAGATCTTGCACAACCTTTTGAGATTGAGATAGATGCTTCACAATATGGACTTGGTATCGTGCTTAAGTAGAATGGCCATCCAGTGGCCTATCATTCTGAGACTTTTTCAGAGGCAAAGATGAAATACTCCGCTTATGATAAGGAGTTGTATGCATTGGTGCAGGCCATCAAATACTGGAGACATTACCTTCTGGGTAAAGATACTGTAGTTCATACTGATCACATGCCCCTTAAGTTTCTTCAATCTCGGTCCAAAATTGAAGAAGCTCGACACATGAAGTGGGCATCCTATTTGCAACAGTTCCATTTGGTGATCAAATACAGGAAAGGACAAAATAATGCAGTGGTAGATTGTTTGAATTGACCTCCATCAGCTCGTGCCTTGACTGTAGTGACTATGTCTCATGTTGGTTTTCAGACTTGGCCTTCTCAGTATTCATCAGATCCTAATTTTGCCAAATTTATTCAACAACTTTCTCATCCTTCTTCTTCCAACTTGAGAGGTCTTCAAGACTTTCACATGCAGGATGGAATGTTGTATAAGTTGGATAAACTTTGTGTTCCTCATGAGCATAGAGAGTCTCTTTTGAAGGAGGCTCATTCTACACTTTATGGAGGACACTTTGGCAAGCAAAAAACTCTTCATCATCTTCAGAGGTTCTTCTTTTGGCCCCATATGCAAAGATATGTCCTTCACTTCTTGTGACAATGTGTCGTTTGCAACCGCTCTAAATCCACAAATAGGAAATTGGGTATGAGCATGCCTTTGCCCATTCCTTCTCATCCTTGGGAGAGCATTTCCATGGACTTGTTGAGCGGTTTCCCAATGACAGTTCGACAACATGATTGTGTCTTTGTCATTGTGGATAGATTCAGTAAGATGGCCAAATTCATTCCATGTCGTAAGACGAGTACTGCTCAGGACTTGGCTCAGCTCTTCTTTGATACAGTGTGGTGCTCCTTTGGTCTTCCTACTAGCATTATTTCTGATCGTGACTCTCGATTTGTGGGTCACTTTTGGCGATCCCTTTGGAATATCTTAGGTGTTTCACTTAACTTCTCTACTGCCTATCATCCATAGTCATATGGGCAGACTGAGGTAGTTAATCGTATGCTTGTGCAGAGTTTAAGGATTTATCATCATTCCACTCCAACCAAGTGGGACTTGAGCCTCACTCACATTGAGCATGCGTACAACAGAGTTGTTCATAGTTTGACAGGGTACTCTCCTTTTGAGGTTTGTTTCGGTTTTCAGTCGTTGGCTCCTTATGAGTTGCCTTTGTCCTTGCCCTCACCAGCTACTATGCATATTCAGAAGGATCAAGACAAGGCAAACTCTTTCATCCAGCATCTGTAGAGCCTTCAGTCCAAATTAGTTCAAATTCTTTAGAAGACTCAGCAGAAACAATGGCGACAGATGGACTGACATCATAAACCTCATCAATTTGTAACTTATTTTGACCAAGCACAACTCTGTTTCACTGAGCCAACAGAATTACCACCTTGTCACTCTCATGACCATGCTATTCCCTTGTTACCTAGTAATGTACCACCCAACATTAGACCATACAGGTATCCTCATGCTCTTAAGTCAAAAATTGAGAAGTTAGTATAGGAATTATTAAAATTCGGTGTCATTCGGCCAAGCAATAGTCCTTACTCTTCATTTTTATTGGTACACAAGAAATATGGGTCTTGGTGGTTGTGTATCGATCATCGAGAGCTCAATAAACTTACCATCAAGGATAAGTTTCCTATTCTAATTGTGGATGAATTATTGGATGAACTTCATGGGACTATGTACTTTTTCAAACTTGACCTTCGCTCGGGGTACCATCAAATCTAGCTCAAAGAGGAGGATATTCCCAAGACTGCATTTTGTACTCATGAAGGTCACTATGAGTTTTTGGTAATGCCATTCAGCTTGACTAATGCCCCTTCCACCTTCTAGAGCCTCATGAACAAAAAAATTTATCCATTCCTTCGAAATTTCATTCTAGTCTTCTTTGATGACATTCTAATGTATAGTCGCTCATGGGCAGAGCATCTTACTCATGTGAATCAGACTCTCTAGCTATTGGCACAACATCAAATCTATGCTAAGCATTCCAAGTGTTCTTTTGGGTTGACATAAGTAGAATATTTGGGACACATTATCACTAAGGAGGATGTTAAAGTTGATCCCAAGAAAATCCAAGATGTTCAGGAATGGCCAAAGCCCCACACTCTCAAAGGTCTTCAAGGATTTTTAGGGCTTATAGGTTATTACCATAAATTTGTTCATAACTATGGTAAAATTGCAACTCCCCTCACTTCCATGCTAAATAAGGACTCTTTTACTTGGACAGGACCCGTAGAACAGGCTTTCCAAGAATTGAAACATGCCATGACCACGACACCTATCTTAGCCATGCCGAATTTCTCCAAGTGATGCTTTAGGTCATGATATTGGGGCAGTGTTGATGCAAGAATGTCAGCCCTTTACCTTCACTAGTAAAGCTCTCTCCAGTCGTAATTTGGGAAAATCAACCTATACCAAGGAGATGATGGCAATTCTACATGTCGTAACCCATTTGCGATCGTATCTCATTGGGCATCATTTCTCTATTAAAATCGATCATTAGAGTCTTAAATATTTTTTGGAGCAATAGGTTGCCACACCTAAACAACAAAAATGGGTCTCTAAACTCATGGGCTATGATTATGATATCACCTATAAGAATGGTAAGGAGAATGTTGTGGCCAATGATCTCTCTCGCCAATTTGAAGCTCTTAGTATGTTGTGTGTCATTTCATTGTCGATCCCCCAATGGATCGATTCCTTACACTAGGAGATACTTCAAGATTCTGAATTCCAAACTTTGGTTGCTTCCTTATCCACTGATCCTACTTCATATCCAAGATACACTTGGGATAGCTAGAATTTTTGTTACCACCAATGCCTTGTTGTTCCCCACAAGTACTCACTATGGGAACTTCTCATGACATAAATACATGCTACTCCATCTGCTTGCCATTCAAGATTTCTCAAACATATGAATGGCTCAAACACACTTTTTTTTGCAAGGGTATGAAAAATTATATTCATGAATTTGTTGCAGCTTATGATACCCGTCAGTGGATGAAATGTGAAACAGTGCATTCTCTAGGCACTCTTCAACCCTTACCCATTTCGAACCAAGTCTAGACAGATATTTCTATGGATTTTATTGAAGGCTTACCTAAGTCAGGAAACAAATCTGTTATCTTCATGGTAGTGGATTGTCTTTCAAAGTATGCTCACTTTTGTCCCCTCTCCCATCCTTACACAGCCTCCATTGTTGCCCAAATTTTCCTTGATTATATCTTTTGCCTTCATGGTCTACCCTCCTCCATCATGTTCGATCGTGACCCAACCTTCACTAGTCACTTCTGGAAATAATTGTTTAAGTTGCAAGGGACTCAGCTCAAGATGATTTCAGCGTATCATCCACAAACAGATGGCCAGACAGATATTTTCAATAAATGTTTGGAAACCTACCTTCATTGATTTTCCTTAGATCATCCTACGCACTAGACGAGATGGCTTCCTTTGGTCGAGTGGTGGTACAACACTTCCTATCACACAGCCACCAAGGTTACCCCTTTTGAGGCATTTTATGAGCACCCTCCATTGACGTCTTCCTCCTACATTCCAAATAGCTCCAAGGTCCATGCATTCGACACTACTCTTCATCAGCATGCTAATATCCTCCATCAATTAAAGTTGAATTTGAAGGCCATCCACAATCGGATGCGCCAATAGGCTTATCAACATCATTCTTAACGTAGTTTTTATGTGGGTGATATGGTTTTCCTTCTCTTGCAACCATAAAAATAGTTGTCCCTCCAGATTTGTAGATGCCAGAAGCTTGCTACAAATTACTATGGGTCGTATTAGGTGTTACAGCGGATTGGTGCCACAGCCTACAAATTGACCCTTCCACCTACATCCAAGCTCCATCCTATTTTTCATATTTCCTCTCTCAAAAATGTGGTGGGAAATTAGGTATAGGTTCAATTTGCACTCCCAGAGTTAGATGAATAAGGTTCTATCTTGCTTGAACCCAAAAAAATTTGGGATCGTCGGACTCACACTCTTCGTAATCGCACCATTACTAAAGTCCTTGTTCAGTGGCGTGGACTCTAGCTAAAAGATGCTATATGGGAATCTCTTCATTAGCTCCATCACTAGTTTCCTCACCTTTAGCTTTGAGGACAAATCATTTTGAAGAGGAAGGACATGTTAGGATCCCATTCTAACATTATTTTGTAATTTTCATTATTATGTAATGACCCACTTCCAATGTGGGGGATCCCATATATAATGTTATTTTTTAATGTACATGGTATGTTATGCTCCTAGGCAAGTGGGGCCATTTGATGTAACTGTTATCAATATTGTAATCAGAATTTTGTATAAGATTCTATCTCAAGTGGAATTTTGCATGTAATCCAACTCTTGAGCCTAGGGTTAGGGTTTGCATGAAGTATTTATTTAAAAAGCTATGAAGCCATGTACGAATCATATTTTTGCAAGTTAATGAAATATTGAAGGAGGTTTCCCCCTCGAAGAGGCCTACAATTCTGAGTTCTTTTGTGAGATTGTTCAATTCTGCAATTACTTGTTGCATAGTATTATTCTATTATTGCATGTATTTCCATTATATTTCAGTATTTTGTATGTGTGAGCTTTATTTTAATAGTAGGTTCCTAACACCATGACACCATACGTCGCTCAACAGCCACCTCACCAGGATCAGTTGCAATACTTTCCCCCTCAATACTGGGAAGAACAACAACTCCAATATCCACCACACTCTCAGGCTCCACCCACCTTAGCACCATCCTCCACACCTTTAGCACCCAAACTTCAACTTTTGCAAGATGAAGTAAAGATGCTAAACCTTCGCACAACCGATTACGGACCACAGAAACCAACCTATGATGAACTCTACAATGAGCCAGTCCATCCATCAGTTCCCATCCCACCTTATCCTTATCACTTTGAGATCCCAAAGTTTGATAAATACAAGGGTAAGGAAGATCCTCGAGAACATGTGAGTAATTACCATTCAGCTTGCTACCAGCTTCATAGTAGCAACCCCCTCATGTTACGTACCTTCTCCCTTTCGCTTGGGGGACAAGCCCTTGACTGGTACAACATGCTCCTGTGCCATAGCCTGTACACCTTTGAACAGTTGGCCAACTCCTTCCTAGAGCATTTTTCCATAAACATAAAAAAGAAAACTAACTTTTCAGACATCTACGCCCTACGATAGGTTGACGATGAACCTGTTACTGAGTTTGTTTCATGGTGGAGATCGATCATACATGACCTCACCCATAGCCTCCCCACTACTGAGTTAGTGACACTCTTTTCCAAGAGTTGTCATAAACACATCTCCACCTCCTTGCAACTTCATCAAAGTTATACCTTTGAAGAAGCCATTGCCCAAGCCAAAGTCATTGAGGACATCAAGGTCCAATCAAGCAAGATCAAGTTGAGACAGAAACCATCCTACAACTCCAATTTTTATTTCAATAGAAATACACCTAATCAACCTTTTCCTAGACCACCACAAGCCAACCAAGTGGTAACTGCTACCTTAGCACCCTCATCGGTCCCATGACCCCCTCCTCCACAACAACAAATATTTTAGACCAATGCACCTCTCCCTCCTAGGCCCCAGAAGCCTCATGACCTATGACCATAGGCTCCATAATGCAACCTTACACCACTCTCTAAACCTTTGCCAACCCTCTTCCATAGATTGTATGATGTAAGCCACATCATCCTACCCAAAATCTGACCACTTGATCCAAATCAACCTAAGCCTCGAGGATATATCAAGCAAGCCTTCTATCCATATCACCAATGAGTGCATGACCATGATATCAATTCTTGTCACTCTTTCCATGGTTATGTCCAAGATCTTATCGATAGGGGTACCATCCAGGTCTCAAACCCCCTCACTCCACAAAATCAAAATTTAGGGATCTTCCAAAACCCCTTACCTTATCACAGGGGGACTAACCCCCAAATAACTCCACCTAACCCCTCAGGGCCACCTAGATAGGTCAATAGTATCCAACATGAACCCCCTTCACATGGTATAGTGGGCATGATTAACCTTACCACTCAAAATCAATGGTATCCCTCATACCAAACCACACCTATCATTTCCCTACCAATACCATTTACATCTCCATAGTCTCCTATGACTTCTAACACCACACCTCCACCACAAAATATCATCACAATCTATGGTAGCCTTACCCACCAACTGTGTAATGCTCCCACCCGATTATCCATCTATGACCTTCTACAATAGTCCCAACCCCATCATGAGGCATTGAATGACATCCTACATTCTATTGATCTTGAGACTCATGACACGAATACCTTCATGAACTTCATAGGAAACATTCCACACTGCCTTCAACCCTCTATCAATTTTCATGATCATGAGATCATAAAACTCATAGGAGAAGGAGTGGATCCCCCTCTTCACATCCAAGAAACCATCAATGACATCACCTACAAGCGTGTCCTCATTGATATGGGTTCCTCTATCAGTATTATTTCCATAATAGCTTTACATCATCTGCATATCCTACCAGCTCATTTTTCCACCCCATCACTCGATCTACATGTGTTCGATGGTTCCATGTGACCCATAGTAGGATCCATTATCCTACCCATCTAGGTGGGTATCCACACCATCCCCATCCTCTTCCACATCATTCAAGGTGAAATGTAGTACAATATCCTGCTTGGTCATCCATGGATCAGGGACATGTAGTGTGTCCCTTCTACATTACACCATTGTATCAAATACATCCATGATGGACTTGTCCATTATGTTCCTACCGATGGGGACCCCTTCAAATTCTACAACATCATAGACCTTCCACCAGTACCTTCATCATCTTCCACACAACTCTTTCCTATTTCTTCTCATCAATCTATCGGAGCATCGACATCTTCCCCCACATCCACTTCATTACCATAATCTTCATCAAGGACACACACCTCGATGTCTGCACCACTAGCACCAACCATCGTGGTACCTAATCCTACTACCATACCTTTTTCACCACCTTCCTTGTGGCCACCACCACCATCTCAACCATCATCTTCCACAAATCCATCCATGATGTCGAGACCATCCTCATTACCTGCATCATGACCTACCACTCCATCTCACCCATATTCCTCTATGGAACCTCCTCTCCTTCCTACACCTCAAACACCTCCCCTTCCTTTCTACCCATGACCTAGGTCATTCACATCTCCTCGTAGTCCAGCACCAATGCCCACTCCTCCTTCACAATTTCCACATGTAGATCACCCTATCCTAGCTACGATAACTGAATGCCATGAGTGGGAGTAGCAAGCTTCTCACCTCGATGATCAATTGTTACACCCCTCTACTACTACCATAAGAGATTCTTAGATTGCATCCTCATATTCTAATTCAGATTTACCACCCCATTCACCACATCATACATCACCTCACATTTCTATATTTATGATGAATTTAGGTCTAGGTGACTACAATGTGCATGATGCCCACATACGCCCACCTATAGTCCAGTCCATGCATGACTTTGACCACCCTTCAGCCTCAATTTTGACTATCAAAACTATCATACAATTAGGGCCTCCTGATAACCAAACTAACTTTGTATATGTAGGAGTCGATTCCTCACTCCCACCTATAGTCCCTCCACCACCACAATCTAATTTTTGTGGTACATTGGATCACATGGCTAACCCCCATTTTACCTTACACTACCTTCGATGTTTCCATTGGCATGGATTTGGATTAGGCCATTATGAACAAGGGTTATATACACCCATCAATCCACATGTGCAATTACCTACTAACAAATCTGGCCTAGGCTATCGCCCTACCACCATTCACACACTTGAGGATGAACTTTAGGATCTCTCTCTACACCCTTCCCCACTTCCAACACACACCTTGGAAGAATATATTGATATGGATATTTTAGAAGATAACCCATCTCCTCATTCTACCATCATAGTTCCATGTGATTTATTTCAAGAAACTCCTCTGACACTACATCATCATGTTGTGTTGATGAGTTAACAAGCCAATTTGCTGCCTTATCTCTAAATACTCATTATCCAGAGCATGACATGGCATCTCCCCCACCATCACCAACACATTTGGCCACATTCCCACCTATACATCGACAACTCCATCACTCCATTACTCGACCACATTCTCCACCTATTGTCCTACGCCCTCCATTGAGCCTCCTACGATGTTCATAGGTTATTGAGTCTTCATCATCAGACTCTTCACCACCCACATCCCCCATAACATCGGTTAACATGGTCGACATGGATCTCTTCTCCCCACTTTGGTATACACACCAACAGATTCATGATGACACACCAAATCCAAATTTTGTCGATCTCACACACATCTCACCTATACCTTCACCCCAAGATTTCCTACTTTCACCCCATGTCCTACGTACCGCTAACGCTCCTTCACCTTCTACACCACCTCACATTCCATGCATTCACCACACAGACATCTACATAGATGATGAATATGATATCCCAGAGGCTATCGATGACCTACACCTTATTCCAATTCTAGAACAACTTCGTGATGGTTCCCACATGCTAATCGAGGAAACCATTGATGTAGACATCGATGATGATCCCAAAAACCCTCACATTATCAAACTAGCCACTAGCCTTTCACCTAAAGAGTGCATTTTATTCACCACTTTCCTCAAAAAGTATATCAGAGTCTTCACATGGTCTTACAAGGATATGCCAGGCCTCAATCCCACCCTTGTAGTCCATAATCTCACATTAGACAAAGATGCCAAGCCTATCAGACAAAAATTATGATGCATGCACCCAAAATTGCATTAGTAGTAAAATCTGAGCTCCAAAAGCTCCTGGACATAGATTTTATTGTACCCATAGATTATCCTAAATGGGTGTCCAACATGGTTCCAGTGCCAAAACCTTTTGATGAGGTCTGCATCTGCACTAACTTTCATGATTTAAACAAAGCTTATCCCAAGGACAACTTCCCTTTACCTAACATCGACTCGCTAATCGATTCCATCATAGGCCATGAGATGATCTCCCTTATGGATGGATTCTCTAGCTACAACCAAATCAAAATCAACCCTACTGATCAACACAAAACTTCATTCACAACCCCCTAGGGGACTTTTTGCTACAAGGTCATGCCCTTTGGCCTTAAAAATGTTGGGGCAACCTACCAACGTGCAATGACTTACATATTTCATGATTACATGCATAAAATCATGGAATATTATGTTGATGACCTCATCACAAAGTCCAAGGAATGCTCACAATATTTAGATGATCTCCGTAAGATCTTCGATCATTTACTAGAACATAATGTGCACCTTAACCCAAAGAAGTGTGTCTTTGGTGTTACTTTAAGCAAGATCCTAGGGTTCATTATCTCTCAATGTAGCATCGAAGTAGACCCTAACAAAGTAAAGGCCATCATCGAGATGCCCCCACCTACCAACCTAAAGCAATTGTGCATAGTCTCCAGGGCAAAATCACTTCCATTCATCACTTTATCACACAACTATCAGACAAATGCAAACCATTCAATCATCTCTTACAAAAGGGAGTCACTTTCAAATGGGATGACAACTATCAACAAGCCTTTGATTCTATCAAAGCCTACCTCACTTCTCCACCAGTTATGTCTCCCCCACACCCACAACTACCACTTACCCTATACATCTCAGCCATAGATTTTGCACTAGGCACATTATTAGCCCAAAATAATGTGCTCAACAAAGAGCAAGCTATATATTATATAAGTCGTACGCTAGTCAGCTACAAAATTCATTATGGGTACATGGAAAAACTATGCCTAGCTGTAGTATTTGCCACACAAAAACTTTACCATTACATGCTAAATCACACTACTTTTATCATCGCTCGAGACAATCCGCTTCGATATATGATGAAAAAAAGTTACCACAACTCTCGTACAACAAAATGGATTATGCTTCTAACTGAATTTGATCTAGAGTTCATTTCACAAAAATCCATAAAAGGATAGGTCATCACAGACCAACTTGCAGAGGCTCCATTTCCAGATGATCAACCTCTCCTTATTCAGCTTCCTGACGATTCCATATTTCACATTATAGAAGTTGAAGAGTATGTCGAGCCAGAAACATCGATCGATCTGACTCTATTCTTTGATGGCTCCTGATGCACTCATGTTGGGGGTGCAGGCATTGTTTTCTTCACACCCAAAGGGGAACCACTCCCCTTTTCATTCAAATTAGACTTCCCTTGCACAAACAATAATGTAGAATACGAAGCCTTAATCCTCAGATTAAAATAGGCCCACTCCATGCACATCAGATGCCTTCACATCATAGGTGATTCCCTCTTGGTAGTAAACCAAGTGCAAGAGATTTGGCAATGTCATTGTCTAGTTCTCCAACAATACAAATGGATTGCACAATAACTTCTTTCCCAATTCGAGTGGTATGCTATCGAAGCCACTCCATGATCATCAAACCATTTTGCTGATACAATGGCCTCCTTAGGATCATTAATCCCTCAAAACTCCCTATCAGACACCACGTGTGTGTCCATTCACACCCTCACTCAATCTGCCATATCACCTATGCCTCCCACAGATGATGGTGGCATTCATGTGGTCAATACCGAACCACACGATCCTTGGTTTGCATAAATTAAGGATTATATTAAGTTAGGATTCCTACCATGTGATCTACCACATGCTCATCATCGAGCATTCAAACAAAGGGTGATTCACTATACATTGTTGGGGGACATCCTCTACCATCATAGTTATGATGGCATCCTCTTGCATTGCTTAGAACCATATGAATCTCAGTGGGTTGTACAAGAAACCCATGATGGTACTTGTAGTGGCCACTTCAGTGGCATGGCGATCACAAAATGCATCCTTCGCATGGGCTATTACTAGCCCAAGATGGAACATGATTGTTGTGAGTATGTGAGGCATTGTGTCAAGTGCCAACAACATGCAAATCTCACACATCTACCATCTCAAGTGCTCCAACCTATTCAGTCCATGTGGCCTTTCTCTCAATGGGGCCTTGACCTTATCGGAAAAATCACACCCACTTCATCAAACAATCACAAATTTATCATCACTACCATAGAATACTTTACAAAGTGGGTCGAAGCCATCCCACTTGTCCAGACCATGGGAGCCAAGATTACGGTATTCATTACAGACCATATCATATGTCACTTTGGAATCCCCTCCCAAATCATCTTTGATAATGGGAAATCTTTCAAAAACAAAATTGTCCATGCCCTCTATGCCAAATTCAACATTCATCATAGTTTCTCTACCCCATACTACCCACAGGGTAATGGCCAGGCAGAGGCTACCAACAAAACAATCTGCTCCATACTTCGTAAGATAGTAGCAGAGTCTCATCATGATTGGCATAATCAAATACCCTTAGCTTTGTGGGCCTACCATACGAGCATCCATACTCCCACTAGGGCAACACCTTTCTCATTAGTCTATGGTGCTGAAGCCATCATGCCCCTTGAACTCGAGATACCTTCCCTATGAGTATCTATGAAATAATTTATTGATGATGACACCACTCATCAAGCTCATCTCGATCAGCTAACACTCCTCGATGAACATCGCATTCATGCCATCGAGCACACACATGTCTATCAAGACCACCTTCATCGTGCCTACAATAGTAAGGTACATCAACATAAATTTCAAATTGGTGACCTAGTTCTCAAAGAGAACCAACAAATCACAAGTCAACCCCACCAACAATGAGATAAGTTTACCCCAAACTGGTTGGGCCCATTCATAGTCACACACAAATTTGGTTTAGGTGCCTATCGATTGGCTAATCTCAAAGGTCTCACTGAACCCAAACCCATCAATATCCTTCACCTTCATGCATTCAATGCTTAGCCCACATAGGTATTCACCACCACAAATTGTACATAGTGCTATCTACACACACATCACTCACTATGCACATCACAATACACACATGGTCTTTATTTTCTATTACACAACAGATGCACCTTTGCTTTTTATGTCATTTATATGTTGTTGGTATCTGTTTCTTTTTGTAGGGTTCACATCATCCACCGCTACATCTTCAGTAGAGATACATGATCATACATGCATACTATCAACATCTCATTCTACCACCATGTAGGATCCTCCCACACAACCTCTCATCCCGATTACACCAACCAACTTAGCCAGGCCACCTAACTCTGTACATATCCAATAGTCCTCACCATCATCCCATTCAGACCACCACACTCCACCCCGATGCCATTCACCCCACCATAGAGGCTCATCTTATTCACCTCACTCAGGAGACAGTCAGGTCTCCCTATCCTCCTTTGTATACAAGGAGGAAAACCCCCATTCCCACACACAAGGGTCTCCTCCCCCTCCATCTAATGATACAAGGAACCCTTACTCACCATATAATTCTACTCATCACCTGTCAAGATTTTATTGGCCCCCCAATAGAGGATACACACCTCATCTCACACATCCTTCATGCTTACCTCCCCCACTTTCGAGCGAGATATCCCCCTATACCCAAGCCCTTCATTTGCATGCCTCCCAAGCCACTTCTATGCATGTACCTCCATCCCATATACATCATTACCCATAGCCATCTCCTACACCACCCATCCTTTAAACACCACCTTCTCCACTTTAAGGCTTACCATTTCAGCCAACCCCACAATCCACAAAGTCATTTCACTCACCCCCTTCATCCTCTCATACAAATCCATATTCACACCCATATCATACTCCTCCTTATACATTGGAGTCCTACTCTCCACCTTCTCCAATCCCATCACCCCCACATTTTGATATCCAACATATCCTCTCTCACCTCGATGCTCTCAAGCTACACCTAAGTCATTATCACTACCACACCTCTACTCACCAGTCCACCATGGCCCATATATCCTCACCTCCTTCTAGGTCTATTCCTCATCCTCAAATCTGACCCACATCAGATTCTTGACCCACACCTCCACCATTCAACCTCACTCCATCTGCTTCCCACTCACCTCCCTTAGAGCCTTATATCTATCCCATGCCTCTCCCATCCATACCATTATCCAAAATGTTTCATCACATCTTTCACCAAGGCCTCCTTGTGTTACCCAAAATCTGGCCTATTGACCCATCACATCCTAAACCATAAAATTATCAAGAGAACCAATTTTGTATATACCACCATCATCTAGGGCATGACATCGATACATGTCATACATTCGAAACCTTGGTACATAACATGTTGCTTGGTGACCGCATCCCATCACCCGAGTACTCATTTTCATCCAACCGACTCCA
Source organism: Wollemia nobilis (assembly GCA_028583015.1). Taxonomy (NCBI): domain Eukaryota; kingdom Viridiplantae; phylum Streptophyta; class Pinopsida; order Araucariales; family Araucariaceae; genus Wollemia; species Wollemia nobilis. The sequence goes on from JAQPPZ010000019.1 coordinate 11,493,532, forward strand.
GAGTCCTCCACATCACATCATCCCTCACACTTTGCCACCACATGAATCTATGATAGCTCCATCATGCTATATCCATCACATGTCAAACTATACAAACCATCAGAGCCCTAGCAACATCATCACCTCACCTCCTCATTCATGACCTGACCCTCATCACTTCACCCATCATTAGTTTCTTTTCATCCTCCCTCTTCTTTCTTTCCTCTTCTTCTTCTTGCTTCCTCACATAGTTGTATGGTCATGCTTCGAGTGGCTACATACCTACATTGATCTAGTTTCTTTCTTCTCACTCCTCCTTTTCCTCTAGTAATCCCCTTATCTTGTTGGTTACCAATTCTTATTTCTTCTTATTTCTTCCATCTGTAGTTTCCACCTTCAAATTCTTCCTCTTTTTATCATTATCACATGCATTCCCACCAGTTACATCTTATTCTCCTACTACACACACACCCCACATGTTGGGGCAACCATTATCACAACTTCTCACCTTCATCATCATCACACCATATACTCATTTGTAAATAGGCTTTTCAATATTCCTTCACTACATTTCATGGTCTTCCTCTTGTAGATATTTCATTCTTCTAGTTGCATCAATTACATTACATCCATTGCATATATCCATTCATATTTCATTACGATTTCATTTCATGTTTGTATATTCTTCCCCCCAAAAAATATGCCTTCGACAGGAATAACATACGCACTTGTTAGCATCACCACTTGGATGTCCATTCCCCCTTTTTAGGATTAAGGCGTATACAAGTGTCTTGTTTAGTTTTGACCATTCAATAGTTTAGTCAATCAAATATCACCTCTAGCTAACAAGTTTTATACACTCCTTATAGTTCTTTCAGGTTGGTTCAACTTCTCTCATGGACCATTCACATAGGTTACACACTTAAGCAAATTTTGAGTCTAGGGAAGATAACACCTTGCATAGATATCACCATCTAGCGAATGGTTTCCCCTACTCATCCTATCATTTGCATGGTCAACATACGACCTAGGGATAAACAAAGGGATAAGCATAAGCAAAAATTAGACAAATGGGTAGAAAACAAAAGCCAATGCCCATATTAAAAAAAAAAAGAAAAAAAAAAAAAAAAATAAAACAATAAATGAGGGGCAAAAAACAAAAGGAAAAGCCTCCAAGAAACACCAATGTTATGCTTCATCGCCTTTGGTCCTTAGGTTCAACATAACATCATGGGATGATTTCCATCACTAGCTATAGGCCCTAAGCACCTGCCTACCAGTGGAATAGTCTTACAAGTGGTGACACATCTATCACATTAGTGACCTTCTTTTGTACAGATCATTGTATGCTTGTGGATGAGCTAGCTAGTTTGGCTATGTTTACAATGGGTTAATCCTACCTCCCTCAAAATGGATAAATGAACCTCACTCATTTACACACACTGGTCCATGATAGACTTTGAACCATTCAAATTAGTTATGAGTTGTCACCAATGCTTGCATAGTTTTTGTATGAGATTTGATTACTACAACTATGATTGTCAAAGTTATTACATATACCTTATACCATCCTACATCCCTGAGATTATGGAATGGATCACATTCACATCGGTCTATGCCATGATACAAGTGCTTCCTTTACGCATTTCATTCCTCCCATACATGCATCAGTGCATCTATCTTACATAGAGTTATCAAACATTTCATCATTGCATTTATCCTACATGCATTTATTGATATTGCATCATCACATCTATGTTACATGCATCTACCAAAATTCTAACATACATTGTCACACTTGCATTACATCACATAGCATTGCATCCAATCTACACTTCTTCATATCATTCTACAGTATATCTATGCTACAGTGTAATCATTTTCCTACACACTACCACATACACATATATTCATTCATCATACATTTACTCACAAATTATACTATGCTATCTATGCAAAATAAATTCAAACACATTCAAATAAAAATCATAACACATGTATATATAATAGCCACAACCAAAATGTGTATATATATAATCCATCAAAAATCCCATAGGCTACAAATGGGACCATGCCCACTATCCATCATCCAAAATACCTATAGGCTACAAAAATCATAGACTCTCAAAGAGCACAACCATCAACTCTAACTATCACTAGGAGTCTCTCCACTCCCCTCGTGGCTCACCCTATCCTATGCCACCACACATGCTGCTACAGCCCTACTAGACTCCACCCCTATCCCAGATGCCTAAACTCCTATAGGAGATAACACCCTCTCCAAATTAGCAACACCTACTCCCTACAGCACATCATATGCCTCTATCCCCATACCCCTCTAAGCCACCAAAGTTATACTCTGATGACTCTACTATGAATGTGTCGATACTCATGATCATGACCTCGACCATGACCATGCCTAGCCATAATCAAGGAGTGGAATCCCATGCATTAGCAAAACAAACTCACACTCCACTCACATCATTACCTCCTCGACTAGCCACCCTCTCACATCCTCACTACCCTTCTACAATCGCTCTATCTCTACCCTCAAGGTAGCCACATCTACAAGCACCTCCCCTATCACCTTGGCTCACTCAACCTCCTCTCATACCTACTACTATCTCTCCACCTCAGCACACAACTCCCAATCTCTACATCTCGAGCCTCTACCACAAACTACCACCTATGCATATCCACCCTCAACTACTCCATCTCCTCCACCATCTTGGCATACCTCACCTCTACAACTTCAAGCCTCCCACATTACTCAGCATCTCACAACTCAAAGACCTTCCACTCAACATCACTAGTAGTCTCCAAGGCTATCAACCTATCCTCAAAATCCTCTAGGTCTACCACTCGACCTCTCTCACTCTCTCAAAGCTCTCCCTCCAACTGATGCACTCACTCATAGCATCAACACCTCCTCCTCTACATCCTGCATATCTTGCTCCTCAATAGGAATCTCTCCCATATCACCAAGATATCCTAGATCAATGGTATCATCAAAACCTACATCTCTACCCACATCCTCACCCATCTCCTCCATGGTCACTCCCTCCTCCATAGGTTGCGCTCCACTACTCACTAGTGCCTCCTCCACCCTCTCCATAGATGCACTAGATGCACCACCCAATCATCACCTAGACCATCAAAGAGGTACCTCTATCTCACCTCTAACTCTATCCTATGACCTAGATCGAGTACCTCTCACTACCCACCCCTCTATCATAGGTACCCCACCACTAGGTTGTATCCATCGATCAATCACCCCAACACCTAGCTCCCAACTCTAAGTCACCCACCAAGCATCATACTCTGGTGTCATGCCTGCATCATCCACATCTAGAATCACCATCGGTGGATCCCTCTCACCAATCCATGGTAATACCATAGGCTACTCCCCTCTATCACCTCATCACCTATAATACACAATAGGCACCTCTAAAATATCTTATCATAGCCCAAACTACCGCATCACTCGACTAAACTAGAAGAACTCAGCCTACCGAGTATACCACCCCACCAACCATCTCCCTCGATGGATAGCACCTAGCTGCTCATCATCCTTCTCCCATACCACCCCATCCCTCCAAGACCTCCACCTGATGAGACTAGGCACCAACTCTCCAAACTTCACCCTCCAAAATAGAGGATCACCCTCATGTGGCCTCTTCATCCCCTTTTCCTCATCCATCCTCCACTTCAATGCATATGGTAAGTGTGTCTGTCCATCAACATGAGCATTATAAGGCAACAATGATGGTCACTCCAGGACTATGTGCTCCCATGCCCACACCTATAGCAAAGGAGTCCAGCTCAACCCCTTCCTCCCAACATGCACTACATCATGCAACTCCCTATACACCTAGGCCAACAATGCAGGTGCCCAAGCAAATACAACATTACGCTCCACCATATCACATACCACATCCAACATATTCTAGGTAAACAACACCCCAGAAGTATCTGGTAGAGCATAAGTGGAAATCATCACCATCACAATGCATTAACGCTTGGACAACATCTTATTACACCAAAGATACTCATAGTCCATCTTCTTAGTATCTACCTCCCTCCACCTATCCCCAAAGGCATGCTCCATCACAACCGCCTACCTATCATCTACTATTACCCTCACTGGAACACCCTCAATGGGCAACTTGTAGATCCTATACACATCCTCCAAGGTGATCGTCATCTCACCCATCAAAAAGTGGAAGGTATTCTGATCCGGGTCCCACCTCTCACATAATGCTGATATATACGCTCTATTAGCATGAATACTCTTACACTCCCACACTCCTCTGAACCACACTGCATCCAACCACTCTTGATCTTCCTTACTCTTCATAAGATCATCCAACTCAACCTTCATCGTATGCACATGATGTCGCAACTCGATATTATTCACCTATTCATCCACAAACAAACACAACAAAATTCATATCAGTTCCATATACAATTCTATTCAAATACTCGAAATAAACAAAAATCAATATTCTCACATACATTTCACACTCACAAATTAATTCATTTAATTTATCATGCATTTCGAGACATTAAAACATGCACAATCCACACAACACAACAAAATGCAAACACAATCACATATTTGGATACCCATTTTGCCATTTTATGGTAAAAGTCCAAAAATGTAAAAAATACATATTTCTTCCATATTTCAGGTTACCCACTTTTTCAATTCACATCTAAAAATACTTCATTTTTTTTTTCCTTTCCTTCCCAAAAACACAGTCACATATTTGGATACCCATTTTGCCATTTCATGGTAAAAGTTCAAACAGATGTCAAAAATAGTGCATATCGGGCTCCCAACAACCAATTTTAAATTCACCCACACCTACATCATGGCACGCAATTCAAACATACACCAAATGCAACAACACACGAAAACAAATTACATTTTTGAATACCCATTTCATCCTTTTACAGTGAAAGTGTCAACGGTTCTCAAAAATAATACACCCACAATGGTAAAATTCATAATCAAATTTAATCAATTTACATCACATTCAGATAACATGCCAAACGAAGGCAAAATACAAACACAGTCACACATTTGGATACCCATTTCCCACTTTTGCAGATAAAATTCAATCACATTTCAAAAATAGTACCCCATGGCTCCCAAAAAGCAAAGTCAAACTATGCAGCTACACTACCCATTAACCGGTCAAACTAACACAAAAATAGGTCAAACCTAAAAATTGATTACACTTTTGGGTACCCATTTGGCTTGTTTAACACTTCGTATTCCAATTTCAATTAAAATTAACATGCATTTTAAAAATAATGCAAAAACCTCCCCTCCCCCATTTCACGCTTTTCCAGAAATAAAATTACAAAATAAAACAAGTAATGAACACTTACCGGTGGATCTCCATATCGGCTGCCAAGCACCAGTCCATCCCCTCACCATCCTTGCACCCAAATCTATCAACCGCAAGAGCTCCACATCACCAACCGTTGCTCACCACTCACTCTCCAAAGTCATCACCATGAAAATGACCCCCACACTTCAAAAAAGGCTTAAATATACCTAAAACCCTAATTCACCCCCTGCCCCATGATTTAGGTCAAATTCACCCCCTACCCCATGAATTCAGGTTCAATTCACCCCTGACCTACGAATTGCACCTATGAACCCCAAAATCATCAAAATTTCATCCCAAACCCTAGGAAATCTTCCCATCTTCCTCTCCATCTAATTTTTCATCAATATTATCATGCATTTTCTTCTATCAATCGATCCATCATCATATCACCACATTTCATTCACCTCATTGTTGATTCCTCATTTGAGGGGGTATTCATATCCAAAATTCACTTTGCATGCAACCAAACAATCAAACATCCAAATCATGGATATCGCATCTGCCTACAAATTTTTTGTTGAAGATTATCTTATGATAATAATCTCAATCCCAATCAGATATTTGTTAGATCATGAGAGCTATGCATTACCATGGAGATGTCACTCTAGCATTCATGTATGTTGAATACATAATGAATGGTACATTTGAATAATCCTAGTGCAACATTCGGAGATGTCATTCTGGCATTCAGGTAAAGTGGCCCCGACCATATACTAAATGGTACATATGAATAATCCATGTCACCTAGCTCAAATGGTTTGACACATGTCACCATGCACTCATCAATCAATCAACAACAAAAATTTGAATAGACATTTGTTCTATTCATACTTTGGACCATCTTGCATTGGTCGCAAAAGCAAAGCAGTCATAAGTTGCCCTCACAAACAACCAAGTATGATATCATGAATATTATACTAAATTGGCAAAATCATCCATTGCATCCGCAATCATCCATTTGCATTCATCATCATCATCATTATTTTCTATTTTCTTCTTCTCTCTTCTCCCCCTCTTCTTCTCTTCCCCCATTCCTTTCTCTTCTCCTTCTTATTCTTCTTTCTTTCTCCTTTCTTCTTCTCTTCTCTCCCTGGATTCCCGATCAATGTTGTATGGTCACGCTTCGAGCGGCTACATACCATTGATTAGATTCCATTCTTCCCTTTCTTTCCTTCATATTCTACTTTCTCCCATCATATTTTTGTATTAAACTGTGTTCCACATAGTATAGTACAAAAAGGGGTAAATGTAGACACCCAAAAGTTGCACATGTCTACCTCTACGTACTTGTAGATCTATCCGAACACTTGTAGGTTTGCATAGACCATCCTAGACCCCTCTAGGCTATTGTAGACTAGTGTAGATCATTGTAGACCATTGTAGACTATTCTAGATCAACGTAGACCACTCTAGATTATCGTAGACCTTCGTAGACCTATGTAGGCCATTTCATTGGTCTATAGGCATGAAACCCTACTAAACTACACAATTCATGACCTAACTACCTTCTATCTATTAGGAGGCCACCTATCAGTTCCCTAAGGCAACTTAAGCCCTTTCCTAGACCTAATTAGGACCCCACGGGACTATTAGTTCCCAAAAATCCTAATTAAGTTAATTGAATTTCTAATTTGAAAGTCACTTCACTTAAGTGCACTTTATGGATTAAAAAGGTTAATTAGGATTCTAAACCCAAATTAGTCCTAATTATTCCCTCACACATGTGTGCACCAAATTAGTTAGGATATTTTCTAGGAAACCCTAACTCAACCCTCATCTAACCTAGGGATCAACCAACCCTAGTTAATCCTAATCCTTCCTCACACATGTGTGAGGATAGGATATTTCTCTTAGGGCATATGAGAGGATGACTAGACATGCCACCTCACAAACCCTAACCTAACCACAATAGGACTTGACCCTAGGGTTTAGTACACCTAACCACACCCCCTACACCTTGGTTTCTTCTATAAATAGAGGACCAAATCCTTCATTAAGTCTCTCTCTCCCCTTTTAGTTAACATATAGAAACTCTACAAAAATCTGACCAGAAGTACAATCTGACATATCTGCACCATGCAGATAGCATAACACCATCTCAAGAGCCCATCCGAACAAGGATCTCCAATAGAAAGCACCTGCAACTCAATTCACCCCCTACCCCATGAATCTGGCTTCCAATTCACCCCCTGACCTACGAGTTGACCCTACAGAAGGTTTTTCTCAGTAAATCTATTAGGTATGCTTTATTTTATGTTTTTATGATGTTCTATGCAGTTTTTATCACATTTTAGCATAATTTTCCTTCATGTCTTTATTATCTTTTATCAATATGGGGCCTGACTAAGGCAAGCCCCCAAACACACTAACCCTCTTTTTTAGGTCACAAAATAGGTGGAAAAGGAGAAGCATCAACATCAACACTACCGATGGCCCACATACGCATGAAGCCCACCTACATTGAGGAATCTCAAAAGGAGCTATCAGATATTTGATATTCATAAAAAGGATTTGGGACAATCCTCTTTGTAACCCATGGACTCATTTTAATGAATAAAGAACAATATTATGAGCATTTGCATGTTTTGTATTATGTTTGATCAAATGGTAACTTTTGTACATTTCAAATAGATGGGGTTGACACGTGGCAGCATGGTATTGGACATGCAATATGGATGACCAAACGTGTGATACGTGGAAACCGATCCATGGGGAGAATGTTTTCAAGTCCGGATATATACGTGGTTCAAATATAGACCTTGTTATGAATTTGGTCCAAGGTCGAACTATTATCTACATCTGATCCAAATTTGGATCTTATTTTGCACCCTATCCAAGGCTAGACCATTGGTTGCACCCGATCCAAGGCCAAACCTTGTTTTGCACTCGATTCAAATATGGACATTATTCTACATTCGATCTGAGGTTATACCATTAACTACATCCAATCTGAAGCTAGACCTTATTTTTCACCCTATCTAAGACCGAATCTTGTTCTGTAGTCGGTCCAAAGTCGAACCTTTTTCTGCATTTGACCCGAGGTTGGACCATTATGTGCATTCGATTTGAAGCTGAACCTATTTTACACCCTACCCGAGGTCAAACCATTATCTACATTTGATCTGAATTTGGACCTTATTTTGCATCCTATCCATGATCTAACTATTTTCTATACCCGATCTATTATTGAACCATTTTCTACACTCGATCCATTGTCAAACTATTTTTTGTACTCGATATGAGACCAAACCAGTTTCTGTATCCAGTTCGAGACCGAACTATATTTTGCACTCGATCAGAGATTGGACCATATTCTACATTCGATACAAGATTGTACCATATTCTACATCTGATATGAGATCAAATCATGTTATGTACCCGGTCTGAGACTAGACCATTTTCTACACCCAATTTGAAGTTGGATTATTTTTTGCATTGGCTCATGTTCGAATCTCGTTTTCCACCCGATCTGACCATAAATTTCAAATTCACTAATGTTTTATAATTTTTTGTGAAAAAATAAGGCATTTCGCCTTGTCCTCCTACATGAAGTTGGCCAGGATTTGCCAAGGTTTCGAAATGGATTCATCATTTTTTACAAGTACATTTTAGATCCAACCCCTTATGCATAACCCTGGTAGGAAATTATATTGAAGAGGAAATTTAACAACAAATAAAATTACTAGCACACTTATATTATGGCAAATACAAATATTTTTCTTTTAGAATATGATGGCGGACAAGAAAATGCACATAGATTCACTCCAAATTTTCATGCATTAATCTAGAAAATCATACAAAAATAGCCCACAGGCTTCACAACAGCTAGCGTTTGGCTTAGCTTTCCACTACTACACTCTCAGTGCGTTCTCTAATCCACCACCGCCACTTCTCTTACAATCCTGAGTTTTTATCGAGGTCTCGACCCTTTGGGCCATTAATGACCCTTCTGGAAAAATACATTAAACAAAACCTGCCAAGTCGGCTTCCCCCATTGAGTCTTCAATTTTCCCTCCATAATTGGCAACTACCCCGATCCGCCATGAAAACATGCATTTAATAGGCCCTTGACCTGCAACCACCATTTTGTCAGACTGTTCTTCTGAACTGCTATCTCTTTTTTCGTGCGCATGGTCGTCCGCGTGTTTATTTCTCATTTGTTTTCTACTGGTCATGATATCGTGACATGTCGCAATATCGCGACCATTTAGCCTTCGAGCCCTTTGTTCTGTTTTATGTCGTGATATCGTGACATCGCGATATCGTGACCATTCCGCCTTTGACCCCTCTGCTTTGATTTATGTCATGATATCCCGACCATTTTGCCATCGACCCCTCTACTTTGATTTATGTCACGATATCGCGACGTCACGATATCGCGACATCACGATATCATGACATTCTGACATCGACCCCTCTGCTTTGATTTATGTCACGATATCATGACCATTCCACCTTTGACCCCTCTACTTTGTTTTATGTTGCGATATCGTGACGTTGCGATATCTTGACCAGTCCGCCTTCCACCCTTTGCTCCGTTTTTGCGTCATGATTTCATGATGTCACGATATCGCGACGTCGCGATATCGTGACCGATCTGCCTTCTGCCCTTTGCTCTATTTTTACGTCATGATTTCATGACGTCGTGATATCGTGACCAGTCCGCCTTCCGCCCTTTGCTCTATTTTTACGTCACGATTTCGCGACATCGTGATATCGCGACCAACTTTTGCCTTGTTAAAACGGCCAACAAAACACTTAGAAAAATTTGGTTGATGCAAGATTGCCTTGCTGCCACCGGATGCTCCTGCATCAGACACCCGGGGTAAATGGAGAAGTGACCTTCACTTCTGTGATGTTCGGTCACCATTTTTTGCAACATCTCCAAACATACACCCGCTTCTGCAACCCGCTTACACTCTGTCTCCTGGCAAAAACATTTTCTGCCTTCTACCAGACAAATTCTGGCACTGCTGCACACCTTCTCATCCACTACCTACAAGGGCTTCAACTTGTGGTGCACTCCATATTTTGTCAAGGAGTACGTATTTGCACGACCATCATGCACTGCACTTCGATCAAACTACCATGGCCTTCCTAACAGCAAATGGCAAGCATCCATGGGGAAAACATCACATAGGACCTCATCCTGGTAGTTCCCAATATTGAACGTGACTAAGCACTATTCACGGACCCATGCTCTGTGGTCCTTTCGCAACCACGCAATCCGGTATGGATGCGGGTGTCTCCTCCTTTCCAGCTATAACTTAGCAACCATCTCTTCGAAGACTAAGTTATCAGTACTTCCATTGTCTATAATAACATTATAGACTTTACCTAAACTTTTGCACCTCATGTAGAACAGGCTTCTCCTCTACTCTGGTTTGTCTTCCTCAATCAGCATGGCTCTCCTTGTGACCATGACTTCCCCTCTCTCTGCCTCCTTAGAATGTTCTGATTCGGTTCTTTCATCTGCCACAACAGCTCTGGCAGGACCCACAGGTCTCTTGTTCACCCTCTCGCGGTGTTGGGGACACTCATATGCTCGATGTACCTCTTCTCCATAGATAAAATAGGTTCCATGAAACACTCCTTTGTTTCCTCATCCAGATCTACCTCTTCCTCTTGGGTAGTTATCCTGGCCACTGGATCTGGGTTCCTCATCTTCCTTCTGATCTCGGCTGCTGCTAACTTCTTATTTCTTCTCCTCTTTTCCTTCATATTTTCTTCCACCAGTCTTTCCTCCATGACCTCTTCTGTTCTGCTTACTCTCAAACCTTCTGTTCAGCTTTTCTTCAACCTTCAGAGCAAACTGGTAAGCATCTTCAATGGTGCTCACCCGAACTAGGCTCAACTCTTCCTGGATACTGGGTCTCAACCCATTGATATAATGGGCCACCTTCTCCTTGCTTGCCTCTAAATGGCCAGTTCTGATGGAGATCTTATAAAACTCCTTTGTGTATTCTTGGACAGTTTTGTTCATCTATCTCAAACTCTGCATTTTTCTTAGCAGATCCAGTTCGTAATCACCTGGGATGAACTGCCTCTTCAGCTTCTCCACCATTCGTGCCCATTTTGTTATCCATTCTTTTCCTCTTCTGTTCCACTCCAGCTGTACTCCCTTCCACCATATGCTAGCATGACCCTTCAGCTTGGTCTTGGCAAATCTGACCCTCTCAGGATCTTCAACTTCTTCATACTCAAAGTATTCTTCCAGATCATTGATCTAGTCGATCAATTCCTCCGGATCCAGGTTCCCAGAATACGTGGAAACCTCCATCTTTGGCCTCTTCCCAATCTAGGATATGGCTTTGTACAGTCTGGCTTGTGTAGGATCTATAGCCTCTTCTTCTTCTTCAAACTGGTTTTCTTCTTCATCCACTTCGTCTTCACTGCCTTCATCTCTTCTTGGCTCCGATCTTCTACGCCACTCTTCTTGCAGGGCTTGCACTTGCCTCTGCAAAACTTGAAAATCTACTGCTATCATCATGCCTCTCCCACCAACAGGGTTTCTTCTTGGAGGCATTCTACTCACTCTCTCACAAGCCCTTCCATAGATCCTGGTGTAATTGCCTCACGTCTGGCGATCTGTTACACACTCAAAAACTTTCGGCTCTAATACCATTTGATGGCGGACAAGAAAATGCACATAGATTCACTCCAAATTTTCATGCATTAATCTGGAAAATCATACAGAAACAGGTTGCAGGCTTCACAACAGCTAGCGCTTGGCTTAGATTTCCACTACTACACTCTTAGTGCGTTCTCTAATCCACCACCCCCTACTTCTCTTACAATCCTGAGTTTTTATCGAGGTCTCGACCCTCTAGGCCATTAATGACCCTTTTGGAAAAATACATTAAACAAAACCTGCCAAGTTGGCTTCCCCCGTCGAGTCTTCAATTTTCCCTCCGTAATTGGCAACTACCCCGATCCACCATGAAAACATGCATTTAATAGGCCCTTGACCTGCAACCGCTGTTTTGTCAGACTGTTCTTCTAAACTGCTATCTCTTTTTCCATGCACGTGGTTATTCGCGTGTTTATTTCTCATTTGTTTTCTACTGGTCGTGATATCGTGACATGTCGCGATATCGCAACCATTCTGCCTTCGAGCCCTTTGTTCTATTTTATGACGTGCGACGTCGTGATATCGCGACCATTCCACCATCGACCCCTCTGCTTTGATTTATGTCGCGATATCGTGACCATTCTGCCATCGATCCCTCTACTTTGATTTATGTCACGATATCACGACGTCACGATATCATGACCATTCTGTCATCGACCCCTCTGCTTTGATTTATGTCGCGATATCATGACCATTCCACCATCGACCCCTCTGCTTTGTTTTATGTCGCGATATCGTGACATCGCGATATCGCGACCAGTCCGCCTTTCGCCCTTTGCTCCATTTTTGTGTCATGATTTCACGACGTCGCAAAATCATGACGTCACGATATCGCGACCAGTCCGCCTTCCGCCCTTTGCTCTATTTTTATGTCGTGATTTTGTGACGTCGCGACATCGCTACTAGTCCGCCTTCCGCCCTTTGCTCTATTTTTACGTCGCAATTTCGTGACGTCGCGATATCGTGACCGACTTTTGCCTTGTTAAAACAGCCAAAAAAACACTTAGAAAAATTTGGTTGATGCAAGATTGCCTTGGTCTGTCGTCGGATGCTCCTGCATCAGAATATCAACTGCTAAGAGTACCTAAATTTACCCTATGTAAAAATAACATGAGATCTATATTTATTGTTGAGAAAATTTTAGTAAATGGAGAGAAAACCATTCTAGAAGATACAATTAGAAGAAAAATATTTTAAATATGAATATGCAGAGGATCTTATGTTAATAATATTTGGTATATTATATGAGACTCAAGGACACATAAGTGAGGTTAAAACTTCAAAAACTGCTTGGAAAAAGTTATGTATAATATTTGAAGAAAAAATGAAGCTAGTATTTTGCACTTGCAATCACAACTATATTCACTAAAAGTTCATGATAGAGAGAACATAGAACATTTTATTCGAAGGGTAGTTGAATTGAGATCTAAAATACAAACTACAGGAGAGAGTGGAAGAAAATATTCTCATTCAAGTTACACTAAGAGCACTTCCAAAAACATTTAAGATATTAGTCACCTCTCTTCAAGTGCTAAATAGAACTATATAATTTGATGAATTGGTCAACACACTTCAGGAATGTGAAATAGAAAAGCAAGGCAGAGATGAAATGACAAATAATATATTTATTTCAACAAAAAATATTCCAAATAATACTGCCTCATCATCACAACATCAATCTGAATGGAAAAGAAAATATTATTGCATATGTAACAAAGAAGGTCGTAACACTAGTTATTGTAGATATAATTCTCTAAATCAAATGTATAGACCTTTCCAAACTTACCAACAAAGACAATATCAAACTAATCAGCAGCAATACACATTAATGCAACAACGAAATCCAAAATAGAAAAATCAAAGAGGAAATATGGTCCAAGAAGTATAGGAAATAGAGAACAACAATGAGGAAGAAAATAAAATACTTCATAAGGTTCTCATGGAAAATATTATAGATCAGTCCATTCTTGATGATGCAGGTTCATAAAATGAATATCATATAGAATGTATAGATCAAATTGAGAAGCGATGTGACAAAGATTGTAAAGATACAAGCTAATCAAAATTCTTATTAATAATATCAATGGAACTAATAATATTGACAATAAAACAAGAATTATTGCAAGGAAACAAGGAAAGATTATAAAAGCATGAAACTAAACAAAATCGATGGATGTACTAGAATTGTAAAAAGTAAAAAGAACAAACAAAAGTCTTATCAAGAAAAGAAAATTGAAGTACACTACGAAATAGAATGGAATAAAATTACAAAAATGCTAAAATATTTCTAAAAAAATAAAATAAGCCTAACAAGCATAGATGTGTACCTAAGTTATACATAAAAAATGAAGATACAAGTAACAACTTAGTGGGACAGATTCAGTGCTAGAATTTGAAGTAATTTTAAAGTCAGAGCAAGAAAACCAAGACAAGAATCAAATATTGGAAGCATATGAAGGCAAAAGGTCTACATATCAAATAATGTAATACGAGGATGTTATAAGTGTTATATTATTTGGTACCTTGCATGATTAATGCAATAACCATGTAAATATTCTAGTCATGTAAAATAGTTAGTTCTAGAGTGTGTTTAATATTTAAGCATATAGTAGGTTTCATATAAATAAGTGTGGATTCATGTAAGTGATGTGTCTGTTAGGAAGTGTGAGTTATGTAAATGATATGTCATGTTAATAAGTATGGACTTATCAGTTGTGTAAGTGTTTGTCATTTAGTATGAGCAACCATGAGAGTCTTTGTACTTATGTGGATATGTGAAGAAATTTATTAATGTGTGATATTTCTCATATGAGATATATGAAGTGTTATATATATGGTTAAGGATATGACAGGTTTGTGTAAGCTTAAAGGTCAAGATTCTTGTGAATATGAAGAGTCACATATCCAATATGTATATATTGAGGACAAAGCACTGTAATTGTTATCAAATAAGCATTGCATTTTATGCATTGCTTAAAGTAGATATTTATCAATAGTATTCAGTTTATAATTATGGATTGAATTGTGAATATTTTGTGTTCATATTGTGAGATTTTGTGGTAAGAATATTGAATTGTTAACAGTTACAATCTTTAGAATCATAATATTTCATGAAGCAAGCAATGAAGAAAACATTGGATCTACAAGAAACCTTCAATTTGACTCCAATTTTGCATTTTCTATAGACAAGAAACATTTGGATCAAGGTTTAGAAAAAAAATTCAAAGATCAAATCAGCTAGGGATTCGCTATATCTAGTAGTGATTTGCTTTAAAATAGTAAATTTTCTTCAAGTCTAGTTCGAGGAGCTATTTGCCCAAATTTTGTGGAACAATTCCTCAAAAGGATAAGATCCTCCAAGTATAACAATATTCCCTAGAATTGATTCAAGTCAGTTGTTCCCCTACTTATCAAAAAAAATCAAAATTCAAGTCTTGCTTGTGAATTGCTTAAGTTTGCTAGTAGTTTTCTCTAGTCTATTGATGAATTTCTCTTTAGACCAAATATTACAATTTTTTAGGTTTTGGAACCAATACTCTATCCACATAGGTACATTTACAAGTAATATCAACCTTATGAATATACGCTTAAAATTGTAAATATCAGGTAAATAACATCAATCGAAAAATCTAATTACATATCAACATAAGAACACAAAAGAAAAATAAGGAATAAATTATCATGTGGATGAATCAAGATGATGATATTGACAAGATTCTTATGTGAAATACCACTCTCTCAAAAGACAAAGGTCCAATTTCCAATCCAGTTAGTTAAAGCCTTAATTCTTGATAAATTGGCTTCCTTGGCTATTAGCTAAGTTATTCATATGCTCTTGTAAACCATATTTGGGAAAGTACTGGTCCTACTTTGACTCATACCAACCCTCTCTATGGAATTAATTTTGATGTAAATAATTCATCCTTTGTAGTCTTCCATAATGCAATTAATATAAGATAACCTTTTACTTCTAGTACTCAAATCACCCTACTACCAATATAGATCCATCTCAAATTCCACCTAGGTATGGCTTGTCTAAATCGTCAAACCTTCCTCATAGGAAATTTGTACCACAAAATGTAGGTTCTTCAATTTATTCCTAACCAAAGTTAGGATGTTTCTAAAAACTTGCAAGTATCGACTAGTCAAATGGGTGAACAAAGTAACCAAGGAAACCCCTAGGTCAAATATTACCTCCAACTAGCCAAATACAATAAATCATATAGTAATTCCCTCATCTTCCAAATTAATAGGTTCCTCCATAAGGCTTGTAATATCCTCCTCCATTTCCAAATATGCAAGCTTCTAAAAATTAGCAATAGGTTTATCCTAATTTTTTGCCTCTTCCTTTCCAATGCTAAATCCTCATTTTTCACAACCTTACTATGTTCTATATAAATAACCTCAAATGTCTCTATTTCCTCTCAGGGTTATGCAGTATATCCTTATCCAATGCAACAACAACATGGTCAACCTCCACAAAACAATCTAGTGCCTCAAGCACCTAGGCCTCAAAACCAACTTCCTAATTGGACCTATCAATGGTCATTGAATCTAGGGGCTATTCTCCTATCCTATCTACCTCTACAAAATTCTTACCTACATTTGATGGGAGCAATAATAAGACAACATTGGATCATCTCAAAAAGTTATCTATACTCAAATTCAATCCATCGTATCCAAGAGGAATATATCATGGTACATTTACTAATTTATTCTTTGCATGATAAAGTTACATTGTGGTATAAAGTTTTACTTGATGATTTAATTATTTATTGGGCATAAATTGTACAACCATTTATGTATAGATTTGGCAACATGGATAATGGGTATTTTTTTTTGTATAAATTGAATGTTATATAAAGACACCCACAAGAAAACATTTATGATTATAGTAGTAAATTCTTGAGGACTTTGAATTTGATTCTAAAAAATGTTAGGACAAATTATGAACAAACGTGATATTATATCAAGGGTTTTTAATATGATTTGGCTCTGATAGTCTATAATTCTAACTACAACACTTTAGTTGTAGCATTTAAAGAAGTATCTTATGTAAAGGATGTTCTGATAAGAGTATGAAAGTTGCCACCTACCCCACCAATGGCCTACACTACCCATATCACCTAAAATTTACAAATAGCTAGATCTATACCCTCCATTTTACTTAATTAGAACATCTAACTAGCTACCAACCCAACATCCTCTTTGTACATCGTAATACACCTTAGTCAAAACTCATTATTTTTCATTACCTTCCAACCACAATTATCACCCTTACCTACTTCATCACCATATAGCAATGATGAAGGAGATATTGGAAGTGACAATAACCTTGATAAATCAAAACAACATTAAAAAGATGCAATGGTATTCAAAAAGTGGGTGGCAACAACAACAAAACTAGTGGTGCAAAAAGAACCCATAACTCACCAAAGATCAAGTGCCTTGATAAGGTGTTGTTAAAGGTAAAAATAAAACACAAAACAATATGGTAAATTCAAATTCAAAGATAATACATTATAAAAAATTGCATACAATGTAAAACATGCTCCTATGGATTTTGTAGTAGTCATACAATATTCCCAAACAAATCAATATGACCAACAGTATTAAGCCTAAAAAGCCCTTATCTTGGGTCAAATAATATTTGTAGTGAATCAACTTGCTTATTGGTAACCTCAAGTGCAGTAGGTTATCCCTTCTTTACCAAATTCTAACAATACAAGCTTTATTAATTTCAATGTTGCTAAAGCAGATGGATATTCTATGTTTGGAGATAATACCGTATAAGCATATCACTAAGGGGTCAAAACTAAGAGGTAAAAGAAAAGCATCCAAAGAGTAAGCCTCAACATAGAAATAGGATGATGCAAATAATTTTGATATTGTAATCTAATTCATGACCAAGGTCGATATTATATGATGTAATATTAGATAGGCCTAAGGGAATTCATTGTACAATGTATTAAATTTATTGTAATTTTTTATCTATGTAATCCCTATAGGATATGGTTAATGTTGTTATGGTTAAAATATATTTCTAACTTGTAATTAACTTTAAGTCCTCTTGATAGGTTAAACTTTATTATGTAATTGGGATTTTGGTATTGGTATAAATAGCCCTCACCACTCCTCATTTTATTATCAGTATTGTATAGTTTTATCAATGGATAATACAATGAAAATTTATGGTGCCTACGGGTTCCCATTATATCTCTCTTTTTTGTCCTTGTTTTTACTTTCTATATAAGACTTGAGTGGTTGGATTACTTCTATTCATTTTATTTAATATTGTGAATTCCAACATGGTATTAGAGCAGGTATGGATCTACCTCACTTGGCCATGTGGAAACATTGTTCAAAGCCTCTAATTTTTTATCTAAATTGAAGGATGATTCTCACCTTTTAATCTCATTTACTAGCTTTGCATAAGAGGTAAAAAGGATTGTCTATTATTTTATTCATTTTTTCAAAATTCTTATAGGAATTCCATAATGCTTTCAAATTTTAGCTTCAATATATAAGATCCAAAGGACTGTAATCAAAAGTTTTTTAAGGGATTCGAGGAATTTGGTTCAAATTTCCCTCTCATCAAAATATTCATGTGATTTTTTAAAAATTTAAAATTCACCACCTTTGCATGCCTTGGACTTGGCTTGGCACCCTCATAACAAGAATCACATGTCATATTTTCTTATGGGGAAAGGATATTTTCTATCCTATCATGTAGGATGTCCTTTGTGGCTAAAACAACATCTAAAATCATTCCACCCTAAAGTTTTTATGTTCAAATTTCTATAGATAATTTTTTTGTTAGGGTAAGTGCTTGCTTTGTTGAGGGTGTCCAAAGTCCTAACAATAATTCTAAAGGTGATTGCTTCTATATAAATGTGGTCATGGTTTGATGGTGTGAAGGTTGCATTGGAAGGGATAGGGCACAAGATCAAGTCTCTCTTTTTGCATAGAATGGATGTGTTGTCTTCTATGGAGAATTTGTATTTTCACTCGCCATTGCAAGATTTACTCTAGAAAATAGTAGAAATATCTTTGGAAGTAGTGGATGCATGTTTGAATCACACGTGGTCTCAATAAAAATAGAATATGTGGTATATTAAAGGAGGTTTCTCTATTTTGCTTCTCATCCATGGCATGGTTGGAGTGGCTAGTGCATTGCACTTAGCCCAAGGGAGACTAGGATTTGATCCCTTCCAAACCTATTTGGACAAGTTAAATCCTATTTTAGATATGAGGCCAACAGGATCTTCTCTCATGCCATACCAAATGATTTTCTACCTAGTTATAATAGCTTAGCTAATCAAAATGAAACAAGTGTTGACAACTCACTTGTTCAAAGTAGTTGAGGTGGCAAAAAATAAGTGGAGCGCATCAACGATTAGAGATTGATAAGTGGTAGTCTAGGATGTCTCTTCAATCCTAAATTTTGAGCATATAATTTTTTATTTTTGGGGGTCCATTAGGAAAAATTTCTAAAGGCCATAACTTCTACATACAAAAGTGTTTTGACCCCTATTTTTCAAATAAAAATATTTTTTGAGATCTATGCACTAGTGCCATCAATTCATAAACCTAATATGATGTTAGGGATTGAATTATGTAAGATGGATCACAAATCCCTAGTTCCTCACCTTAATGAGCAAAATTATAGTATTTGGTCAACCCAAATTATGGGCTTGTTACACAATAAGAACATGTGGTGTATCTTTCAAGAAGATAAAGCAATTGTTATTGATGAAGAAATCTAACACTAAAGAGAAGAAGCTCTTGCCCTATTATACTTTTCCACTTCAAATAGGAGACCCTATCAAGGTATGGTCAAAATTGCATGAGTTATTTAGGAAATTTAATACTACTTAAGTAAGTCACTTGGAAATAGAGCTCTTCTATCTTAAATTGGATGAGTTTGATAATGTTGTGGACTACATTGTGAGATTTAAGGCATTGACAACAGATATTGATCTTTTAAAAACAAATAAAAAGATGATGTAGAATGCAATCTGATTGTTCATTCTAATATCTCCCCTTCTTTTTAGATGTTGAACCTAATAGTTCATATGAATTCTATATTCTTAGGATCTCAAAAGACTTTTACCCTTGATCAACCATTTTTCTCTCCAAGTTCATTAAGGTGGCAATGTAGAATTGTGGTGGGACTCCATAAATGCAAGTTCAAGAAAAAAAAAATCTAATGAGGCTAATACCCATGGTATCAAAGTCCAGGCTAAGTCTTCAAATAATTCAAAGACCACTTGTGGATTCTGTAAGAGGCAGGGACGTCCTATGAAGAATTGCTTGCTGAAATTATAAAGGATTAAAGTTGAGTTCTTGAAGATCAATAGATGTCTTCCATATGATGAATGGCTAACTATAGAGGACCATTAAAGCATCCATTATGGGAGGAAGATATTCATGTCACTAATGTCTTCTCTTTGGCTCCTAAATTCAAATTATGGGGTGTGTTGAAAGTGTAAGCTAATTCATGGCCAAGGCCAACATTTTATGATGTAATATTGATAGACCTAAGGGAATTCATTATACATTGTATTGAATTTATTGTAATATTTTATTAAGTAAGCCCTATATTCTATGGTTAACCTTGTTATGGTTAAACTCATTTTATAACTTGTAATTAACCTTAAGACCTCTTGTTATGCCATCTTAGGTTAAATTTTATTATGTAATTATGGTTTTGTTATTGGTATAAATACCCCCACCACTACTCATTTTATTATTGGAGTGTTGTGTAATTTTATCTATGGATAATATAGTAAATAATTATAGTACCTACAAGTGCCCATTATATATCTTTCTTTTTCATCCTTGTTTTGCTTTTTCTATAAGATTTGAGTGGATGGATTGCTTTTGTTTGTTTCTAGAAAATATTATGAATTCAAACAAATAAAGGCACAACAATACTTAGTATGGTGAGCCCAAAGTTACACTTAAAAGGTAAGGGGTCAATAATAGTTGTACAATAAGAAAAAAAAAAAAGGAAAATATCGAAAAAAGTATTACATATATGTCCCAAGCAAACGCATATGCTAGTAAGGACAAGTAGATAGATTAGGAAAAAGAACCAAAAGCTAAAAATAGAAACCCAAATAAGGAATATAAGTCCATAGAAGGAAGAAGTGATAAAGGAGGACTAATTTAAGAAGGATGAAGAGCAACATCTCAAATATTCTTCTCCCAACAGTGAAGTACATGCAAGGGATATTAGGTAGTATAGAAAGTTTACTCTGCTTAATGAGTGTAGATCCATTTGTTAGGACCCCATCCTAACCTTATTATATAATTACCTCCTTCCTAATATGGGGACCCCATAATAATAGTATTATGTAATATTTTGTAATGTGCATGTGGATTTGAGGTGCCTAGACAAGTGAGGCCATTTAATGCAATCATTATAAAGAATGTAATTTCTTGTTTGGTAGAATATTCTAGCTTGGGTGGCCACTTGCATGTGAAGCCAACCCTTGAGCATTATAGTTAGGGTTATGAAGAGTCTTTAAAAATGCAAGGGGCTATAGATGAGGACATCTCATATTTTTTTATCAAAACTCTGCTTCTAAGGAGGTTGCCCCCTTGAAGAGGCCTATGATTATGTAATGTGTTCTTGTTTTCTATAATATAATATGTTTTATTTCCATTTCATCTTGCAATACGAATATTTTCAAGTTCATTTTATATTATTATTGAAATTTTGTGTGGATGTGATTTTATTTTACTAAAAGGTTTATAACAAGTGGTATCAAACCACTTTCCAGGGTCACATCTTGTTGTAGTGCAAATAGTTCGTGTTCTACCATTTCGATTTGTTAGGTATAAATTTTTCTTATTTTCATTTTCTTGCTTATTTTTGTATAAAGAAAAAAGAGAAAAATGTAATATTCGGAACATCTGTTTATTGTATTGCAGGGATTAAATAGTAATTACAACTACCAAAAATAGTCACGGCTGAACGAACGTTGTTACATGGTTGTAACAGCGGAACAAAATAAACAATAGAGACAAATATTGTTGTAGTACGCTAACATCCCCCTTTATTACATTATTTGGGTAATGTAATAACTAATAGCTATACTAAACTACTAACATCCCCTTACATTATTTTGCAATACAAAGTGAGCTACGAAACAATTCAAATTTGACACGTCCAAGTGCCTTAGTGAAAATGTCACGCAACTTGAGCATCGCGTGGGAATGTCTTGAAGCTGAATTCGATGCTTTGGAACTTCATCTCGAATGAAATGACATTGTGTGTCAATGTGCTTTGTTCTTTCATGATGGACTGGATTCTTGACGAGGTTCAGAACACCCTGATTGTCGTAAAACAAGTGTATTGGAGATTTTGATGGATGGCCCATACTTGTCAGAATGCGATGTAACCATATCACTTCGCACACAGCTTCATGTGTGGTGCAATATTTTGCCTCTGTTGATGAGATAGCAACCACATGTTGCTTCTTGTTGTGCCAAGAGACAGGATCGGATCCCAGATGAAAAATGTATCCAGAAGTTGACTTGCGATCATCAAATGATCCGGCATAGTCGGAGTTCGTGTATCCTTGCAAGAAGAATTTGTTGTTCCTCTTGTATTCTAGGCCATATTCCATAGTACCACGGACATAGTGAAGAACATGTTTTGCTACTTTCCAATGAGTAGTCTTAGGCTCCTGCATGAACCTCGAAAGATAGTTGATAGCAAATACGAGATCTGGCCTAGTATTGGTCAGATATATGAGACTCCCAATCAACTGTCGATAGAGAGTACCATCTACCTGAGGTGAATCATCATATCGCGATAACTGAATTCCATTCTCCATTGGAGTTGCCATTGGCTTGCAGTCAGTCATGCGATATTTATCCAGCAATGTCTTGGCATACTTTTTCTGAGACACTTTGATGGAGTGCTCCTTCTGGCTGAATTCTAGACCAAGACAATAATGGAGAAGTCCGAGATCTGTCATCTCAAAATATTTGCACAAGTTTCTTTTGACAGTAGAGATCATAGTTTCTGAACTCCTTGTAATGAGCAGATCATCCACATAGAGTACAAGCAACACTATCTCAGAACCACTGTTTCTTGAAATAGAGGTTTGCATCTGACGGACATCTCTTAAATCCATGCTTGCATAAGGTGATTGTCCATTTTTATATACCAAGCTCGAGGAGCTTGTTTTAGACCATACAAGGATTTGACCAATTTGCAAACCTTCTGCTGTTGGCCTTCCACTTCAAATCCTTCAGGCTGAGTCATATAGACTTCTTCTTGGATATCACCATTTAGAAAGGCACTCTTGACATCCATCTGGTGAACTTTCCACCCATATTGTGTTGCCATAGCACACATAACCTGAATTGTGGTCATCCGAGTAGTAGGTGCAAAATTTTCCTCATAGTCGATGCCTTCTTTTTTAGCATAGCCCTTAGCAACAAGATGGGCCTTATGCTTATCAATTGTTCCATCTGCCTTGTACTTGACTTTATATACCCATTTGTAGCCAATGGGTTTCTTTCCATGTGGCAGATCAACAAGCTTCCAAGTTTTATTCTTCATCAAAGACTCATACTCTGTATCCATAGCGGCCTTCCACTGAGGCTCACTAAGAGCATCTTGCACTGATGCAGGTTCAAGACTATCTATGGTAGACATGAATGCCCTGTCATCATCAATATCCATATCCTCAACTTCTATACTTGGAGTTACAAAAAGTTCCTCAAAATATTGACAAAGATCATCAACCTCACCAGTTTCTTTGGCTTCTTTTTCCTTTTGAGCCATACTGCGTGTACGAGGTCTATCCAAATTCAAATTGGGAGGAGTGGATAAATTTGCATCTCTGATTGTATTTGTACACCATTTAGGATTCTTCTTCGATGGAGTTGAAGAAGATGTAGAAGGACCTCTTGTCTGTGTTGACGAAGGAATCTTCTCTTCCTTAGTTTCCACAATATCTTGGTGTACTTTAGATGTGCTCTGTGATGTGAAAGCTTCATCAAAGACAACATCTCTGCTTATATGAATTTTCTTGGTCAAAGGATCTATCAACCGATATCCTTTAGAGTGCTCAGAATAACCAAGAAAAATACATCTCAGTGTTTTCTCATCTAGCTTCTTCATTTTTTCTTTCGGTATGTGCATGAAATCTTGACGTCCGAAAATACGTAGATGAGATATAGAGGGTTTTCGACCACTCCATGCTTCCTGTGGAGTCATTCCTTTTAGGGCCTTTGTGGGTGCCCTATTCAACAGATACACTGCAGTGGTGACGACTCTGCCCAATATTGTTGCCCAAGAGTAGCTCCTATGAGCATACAACGAACCATTTCCATGATAGAACGGTTCCTTCTCTCAGCAACTCCATTTTGCTGAGGAGTATAGGCAGTTTTTAACTGTCTCTTGATCCCATGCTTATCTAGGAATGCAAAAAATTCATTAGAGGTAAACTCTCCCCCTCGATCTGAACGGAGGGTTTTAATAGAAGCTCCTGACTCCTTCTCAACAGATTTCTTGAGCTGCTGGAAGAATGTGAAAGCTTCAGATTCCAGTTGGAGAAAGAAAACCCACATCTTTCGTGAGTAGTCATCTACGAATAACTGAAAGTACCTCTTCCCTCCAACACTGTTGGGTGTGAAAGGACCGCATAGATCGGTATGAATTAACTCCAGAGGTTTTCTTGCTCTTGTAGAGCTCTTCTCAAATGGTACTCTATCTTGCTTTCCTGCCAGCGGTTAGAGCACTGCGGCAATGTGGCGAGAAGGGAAGGAAGACCCTTTACCATCTCATACTTGCTGAGCTCAAGTAAGTAGCAAGAACTAAGATGCCCATATCTCTTGTGCCATAGGGAAGTTGCCTCCTTGGTAGAGACAGTCATGGCAACATGTGGAGTAGAGATAGCATCTAGTGCAAATAAGCCATGCTTATATGAAGCTGTTGCAATCTACTTACCCTTCCTGGTAATGGTACAACACTTCTTTCCATTCTCAACACGAAAGTTAACAACCATATTTTTGTCCAGGATTTGTGTCACTGACAACAAATTGTTGGCCAATCCCAGAACATAGATAACTTTGTCAATCTGACACTTGCCATCAGGAAGAGTGACTGAAACTGTACCCTCTCCTTGAACCCTGTAGGTTTTATCATCAACAATGGTGACAGGTTTGCCCTCCTTGGCCACAAATGATTCAAACCACGATCTATCGCCAGTCATATGTTTGATAGCTCCAGAATCGACATACCAAATAGGATCCCTCTGAGTGGAATCTGTGGTAGTCATGAGCACCTTGTGTGCCCATTCAGAATCTGAGTCAGATTCTTCAATAGCAACATTCACCTGGGGTTGCTTGTTTTCATTTTGTAGTTTGTTTTGGCCTTTTTGCTTGTTCTTATGCCAACACTTGTTGGTGTCATGGTTGTCTTTCTCACAGATCTTGCACCACCTCTTCTTCTGTTGAGGTTGTTTGCCTTTTCCTTTCGTATCCTGTTGAGAATTTCCTCCTTTTTGAAAGTTGCCTCCTTTTTGCCCATTACCTTTCTTCCTAGAACCCTGCTTGTTGGTGTATAGGGCTGTATTGGAAGAATCATCCTTGTGAAGTTGGTGTGCCTCCTATTGTTGAAGCAGATTGACCAACTCGATGTAGGTAATTTGTCGTTGAGACACCTGGATGGAGGTTATCAACATATCAAATGAAGAAGGTAAAGCTCTCATCACAAGTGAAATGAGAAGCTTTTCGTCCACAGTATCTCCCAGAGAACTCAATTTCTCTTTCAACTCAGACACTCTGCACAGAAAGAGTTCAACTGTTTCACCTTGCCTCAAACTCAAGTTATGAAGTTATTGTTGAAGATAAAGAATGGTGGAATAATTCTTTCCCTCATAGATGGTTTGAATGGCATCCCATGCCTCTTTACCACTTGCTTTGTCAGCTATATGAGGTTGCACTTCATCTGAAACAGCAAACAAAATGAGCACCTTTGCTCTACTGTCTTTCTTGTCAAAAGCTATCTGATCTGCTGAAGGACCTGTGGATCCTGCTATTGGTGAAGGCCTAGTTGCTACTCCAGTAACAATATCCCACAAATATTCCATTTGGAGAATAGCCTTCATCTTATGTTTCCATGGTGTATAATTTGGACCTTTCAATAACTGATGCGGATCAGTCATCAATTTTGCAACAGCGACCATTGTGAAGGTTCCTTATATCACCAATTGGTCCCCCTTTCGATATACCTTTTGCTAGGCCAATATACCATACAAAATACCCGCCCTTACGTGAGGGAAACTATAGGTATTTAGAAATATCAACAAAAATCACCCGCCCTTACGTGAGGGAGATTATAGGTGAGTTTTAGAGATCATACGATACGTGGAACATAAGCGGTACTGAAAGGGAATCGCCTTGTTGATGGCACCTACCATAGAAGATTCTTCTCATGCATGGGGCGTAACTTCCCCTAAACACTATGAAGAATACTTCGTCAGGATTTACGCCTAAACACAAGTGCGATAAAGGGTAGTGGATGGAGTAAAAAATGCAAAAATGGCGTACTTATTCCTCCCCGACGATTTATAGAGAACAAGCTCAAACGTCGTTATAGCAGCTATATTAGGCGACGGATACAGTAGCCAAGTCACGACAGCTTTACCTGTAAGTGCTGGCCAGAGTTATCGCAAATACCGAACGCTGCAGTGCAAATAAATTGCACAGATGGGTTTTTATTTATTCCGAGGACTTAGGGAGTGTTTTGATTTTAATTTTAATGAAGTAGTGCATAGAAATGAAAATGCATCATACATCAAAAAAATGCCCTCAGAATGAAACCCTAAGGTGTCGGACACAGCCGAAAATGCACCTTTTACAATTTGCCAAATTGCTATTTTTCGAAAAAATTACTCACTATCCCCCTTTGATTTTTGAAAAAAATATCCCCCCTTAAAAGGCGTTCTTTAACAAAGCATTTTAATAATTATTATAAATTTAAAATTAAAATAAATAATTTTAATTTATATAGTTTTTAAACTTATAAAAATAAATTAAAATTAAAATTTTAATTTATAAAGTTAAAAAACTATTAAAAAAAAATTAAAATTAAAAATTTTAATTAAAAAATAATAATTAAAAAATAACTTTGAAAAAGAAAAATTATACCTTGGGGGGTGTCGGCGGGATTTGAACCCCCGACCTGCAGGCTCCCTGAGCCTTACCGCACAGCTCACTGCCAAGTGAGCTTGCGGGCTGATCCGGAAGGATCTGTCGGCCTTCTCCCTTTTCAACCCCGAATGGTCCTCCTCCTCGGCCTCACGAACTCCTGCTGAGCGGTGCCCGCCACTCTGCTTCCCGGCGCTCCTGTCTCGAAGCCACTTCCCCACGCTTGCACTTCGTTTTTTTTTTTTCACGATTTTTCTTTTTTTTTTTTTTGAAAAATAAAATCCGCCCGGGGGGCTGCGTCAAGCGCTCTGATCGGAAAAAAAAATTCAGAGAAGGGGTGGGGCCGGGATGGGGCTGCGTCTAATCGACGCAGTCGACTGCGGGGGGGAAAAAAAATTCATATAAGGGGGCTGCGTCGAATGGACGCAGTCCGACGGGGGGGGGGTTTATACCTCCTCCAATTTCCCGCGCGATTACTGATGTGGATAAGGATTTTGGATGTCTCAATTTTGGTTGATCTTATTATCATCTTTATTCTCTCCCATGAGAATTTTAGGTGCATTATCCATAATACACTCTTCATTTATCTCCTCCATGAGATATTTTTTATCACTTTTTCTTCTATCAACAACAAATCCTCTTCTTCCTCCTCGTCCTCTTGAGGAATACACACCTCTTCTTATCTTTTCATCACAAAATTCAGCAACATATGCTTCCTCCATGAAGCATTCTTCATCTTGTTGGTTTTCTACATACGAGGCCTTCCTCTCGCAAGAAATAATTCTCCATTACAAAGCATGACTTCATATGAGTCTTTACAAGACTCTTCAAAAACTCCTTCAAAAGGATCTAATTCAGAAACTGCTTCAAGGAAGCAAGGCTCCTCCTTGCTTAAACAATCTTCATGATTGTCACTCATGGCTTTATGGGTATCCTCATCAAACCCATAAGCATCCTTTAACACTTTCCATGCCATTGTAGCTGATCTACAATTGGCTATGAGAGGAAAAACATTCTTTTCCATTCCTCTCCTCAAATCCATAAGAGCTAAGCAATTTTCATATTGCTTCCCTTTCATATATTTTCGCTCCTCTCCTTGTAGCTTGTTCCAAGTAGGTTCTTCATATCCTTCTTCTACAATTCTCTAGAGGTCTTTGGCCATCAAAAAGGTTTTCATCCTTATGCTCCAATAAGCATAATCTTCTCCATTGAAACTTGGCACCTTCAAGTCTTCATACATTGTGGCCATCTTGCAATCCACCATTCATCAATCTTCCACCTAGCTCTCAGCCACTCCTTTCCTGTAGACTTCTGATATACTTATCCGAAAATCCACTAAATTTCAGATCCAAATTCACACAAATGAGAAATATGTGATCAATTTACTTTTGCCCTTTCTAGATCTTAGAGTGTTTTTGAGACAACCTCAATGTTCTTCACATAAATCAATCCATACAATCCCAAAATTTCTAAAAATTAAACTCTGTATTCTTGAGACAATAATCTGAAAACCCTCTAAATTTCAGAAGAAAAATCATAAAGGTGAAAAATATGTGATCATTTACTTTTTCCCTTTTTATCACAATTCCGGATCTAGGATTGTTGAAGGAAAAATAAATATTCACATAAATCAATCAATACAGATCCCAATGATCTGAAATTTTTTCTGAATTATTATTTTATCGAAATAATATTTCTCCCAAAATTTGAGAAGCAAATACCCTGTATTCCACCTTATACAACCATTTTATTGAAAAACTAAAAATGCTAATAAAATTCGTAAATTAGCTCCAAATCACCTGAAATTTTTACTGCATCCTTTTGATACAATTACCTAACAACCCTCAAAATTTCATAATCAAATACCTCAGGATTCGTGATATATTAATGATTTACTCGAGCTCTTCCTTGCAAATCTGCTGAGTGTTGGCCACTTGAGTTTCTCTGACAAAGTGTGTGTTTTAGATCTCTTCACACCACTCTCCACAGGTTTTGATCCATTTGAGCAAACCTGCTCTGATACCAAATGAGAAACAATGATGAAATTTTTCTATTGATCAACAATGCATTACATAGTTTTATAGTTCTTGAAATAACTAAAAATAGACATGGTGGTTGAGAGAAATCCTCTTAAACTTATTACAACAAACTAACTTAAAGATAGCTCTTATCCTAACAACATGCTAATCTTGGACTATGGTCAAACATTAATTAACCAAGCCAAAACCTCAATGTATGCTAATCAAATTAACTAGAAATATGTAAATCAAAACATTAAACTAAAACTAAATACTAGGACTTAATACTTAGGACTAAGGAGGCAATGTTGAAAATATTCCAACAGGAAGAGCCTTAGGATGAGGGTGAAGCACAAGAAAAACCATAGCCAGATATTTTTTTCCATGCACTTGCAAGAATCTCAACCACTCAGATGATGAAGGTAGTAGGATTCTTCAAAGGACAAAGAGTTACAATTCTTATTGATTCAGGCAGTACACATTATTTTATTGATCAAGTAGCTAAACAAGAGAATTGTTACATATATGCTTGTAACTCTTTTGAAGTCATGGTGGCAAATGGAGGAACATTACCTTGTAAGGGTAAATGCCAAAATGTTAAGTTGAAGATAGGGTACTATGACCTCAAAACTGATATGTTTGCTCTTCCACTTGAAGGATGTGATGTTGTTTTGGGAACATAGTGGCTCTGTACCTTGGGAATAGTAACCTATAACTTTGTCAAATTATGGATGCAATTCTCGTAGAATGGGAAGTCCTACACTCTGTGGTTTACCAGTAGGATCTTCACAGGTTATCAGTTTAAATCATATAGATAAGTTATTAAAACATCCTCACATGGGGTAGTAGCCCAATTTTTTGTAATTCAAATAGAAACTTTAGAAGTAAACGAACCCCAAGAGGATTTGCAACTCATTTTGACTAAACATAATGCATTTTTTGTGAAAAAATGGAATTACCTCCACATTATTCCCATGATCATGTAGTACCATCGGTACCAAGTATCTTACCACCTAACATCAAACCCTATAGATACCCCTATGCACTCAAGTCAAATTTTGAGAAGGGCGTTCAAGAGTTACTAAAAATAGGGGTAATTCGACCTAGTAATAGTCCTTATTCTTCTTTGGTACTATTGGTTAGAAATAAATATGGGTCATGATGTCTATGTATAGACTTTCTTGAGCTCAATAAATGCACCATTAAAGAAAATTTTCTTATCCCTAGGATTGATGAATTATTGGATGGGTTACATGGTACAAAAGTTTTCTCCAAATTGGATCTTTGTTTTTACTATCATCAAATGCGGCTCAAGGAGGAAGATATCTCTAAAACAACATTTCAAACTCATGAGGGGCATTACATTTTTTGGTCATGCCATCTAGCCTAACTAATGCACCATCAACATTTTAGAGCCTCATGAATAATATCTTTTACTCATTTCTCTTCAAGTTTTATTTTGGTTTTCTTTTATGACATTCTCATATGCAGTCGCACTTGGACTAAGCACTTGCAACATCTAGATCAAACTTTGAAATTAGTGTGAGACCATCAATTATTTGTTAAACAATCCAAATGTTCATTTGGCATGCAGGAGGTTGAATACTTGGACCATATTGTTTTACAAGAAGGATTCAGGGTTGACCCCAAGAAAACTGAAGTTATCTAGAATTGGCCTAAGCCAAAAACTCTCAAGGCACTTCATGGGTATTTAGGGATCATGGGCTATTACCATCGATTTGTAAAAAATTATCGAAAAAGTATCACCTCCTTAATGACCATGTTGAAAAAGAATTCATTTATGTGGCCAAATCCAAGAGAAAAAGCATTTGCAGATCCAAAGAAGGCTATGATTTCAACTCTGATGTTGGCTACCCCTTATTTTTCTAAACCATTTATAATTGAAAGTGATACTTTGGGTCATGGCATTGGGGTTGTATTAATGCAAGAAGGGTGACCCTTAGATTTCACCAATAAGACAATTTCAAGCAAAAATTTGGAAAAATCTACTTATGAAAAAAGAAATGATGGCCATCCTCCATGTTATTAATCATTGGTGACCATATCTCATTAGGAGACATTTATCTATTAAAACAAACCACTAGAGTTTGAAATATTTCTTGGAACAAGGGGTATCTACTCCCGCATAGAAAAAATAGGTTTCAAAATTGTTAGGGTATGACTATGACATCATGTATAATAAAGGAAAGAAGAATATTATGGCAGATGCCCTTTCTCATCAGTTTGAGGATCAAGTGATGGTGTGTTCCTTTTCACCTCCACTTCCCCAATGGGTCTCCCAACTTCAATATGTGTCCAAGGACCAATTTTTACAAACCTTACAGGAACAACTACAAAGGGATCCCAATTTGTATGTCATAAATTTATGGGATGAACACATGTTAAGATATCAGGGTCATATTGTGGTCTTCATCACTAAGTAAGGATATTATGAGGGAAATACATGTTTCACCTACTGTGGTCCATTCAGAATTCTTGAAGACATATGAGAGAGCTAAAAGGTAATTGCGAGGGAATGACAAAATATATTCAAACTTTTGTGGTCAAATGTGAAATTTTCCAATGTATGAAAGGTGAAATGGTTCATACTCCAAGCATTCTACAACCATTGTTAATCTCAAACAATGTATGGACTAACATCTCCATATTAAAGGGCTTCCAAAATGTAAAGGAAAATCATTCATTTTTGTGGTTGTGGACCATCTCTTAAAGTATGCTCATTTTTGTTTCCTCACCCAACCTTACCATACCTCCACCATTGCTTATATATTCATGGACTCCATTTTTAAACTCCATGATATGCCCAAATCCATTGTCTGACTGTGACCCCACTTTTACCAGTCAACTTTGGCAAGAACTATTTAAATTGTAGGGAACACAACTGCGAATGAGCTCAACCTACCATCTATAGATGAATGGAAAAACTAAAATTGTCAACAAGTGCTTGTAAACCTACCTTTGTTGTTTTACCTCCAAGCACCCAACATAGTGGGCTAAGTGGCTACCTTTGGTTGAGTGGTGGTACAACACTTCATTCCACACAACTTCCAAAATGACTCTTTTTGAGGCAATGTATGGGTACCCACCTTCGTCGCCCTCTAAATCTATTCCTAGAAACTTCAAATTTCAAGCGGTGGATGCAACTCTCCAAGAGTATTACCAATTCTTGCAACAATTGAAGGAGAACTTGGTGCTGGCTCAAAACTAGATGTAACAGTAGACTAACCAACATCATATTGAGTGTAACTTCAATATCGACGATATGGTCTTTATTTAACTCCAACCCTACAAATAATATTTTGTGCAACTTCAAGCTCATCCAAAATTGGCAACACAAACTTATGGACCCTATCAGATATTACAGCAGATTGGACAAGTGGCCTGTAAGATTGCATTACCTCCTTCCAAGATCCATCCAGTCTTTCATGTATGTTGACTCAAGAAGGTGATTGACAATCGCATTTAAGTCCAATAAACACTCCCTGAATGAGATGATGAAGGCTCGATCATCTTGAAGCCTAATAGCATGTTGGACCGAATAACTCGCACTCTCCGTAGCCACACCATCATTGAATTTTTGGTCCATTGGTAAGGTTTACAACTAGAAGATGATACATGGAAGCCTCTCCCGTAGTTACATCAGTAGTTTCCTCATCTCCAACTTTGAGGACAAAAAAAAATTTTAAAGGGAAAGAGCATGTTTTTTTTTTTTTTTTTTTTTTTTAATTTACATGGTGGAATCGGTAGCCCAGGCTGTCCAGTTTTTATGGCCGCCATAGTATTCTGCGTTGTCCGCCCTAGAAGCCGCCACACAGATCTTCGCGCAGTCCGCCCCTATAACCGCTATGCCACAATCATTTTAAACCTTTTATGTCATTGAAAGCACCAGGAAAGGGACAAGCGTTCAGTCCGACGAGGCCCGAGATTTGAACCTTGGACCTCTACCCCCTTATGGGGTTTGGATGAACCAATTGGTATACACCTCGTACCTAAGGGGAAGAGCATGTTAGAACCCCATCCTAACCTTATTATGTAATTACCCCCTTCCTATCATGGGGACCCCATATTAATAATATTATGTAATTTTTTATAATGTGTATATGGAATTTGAGGCACCTAGATAAGTGGGGTCATTTAATGTAACCATTATAAAGAATGTAACTACTTGTTTGGTAGAAGATTCTAGCTTGGGTGGCCACTTGCATGTGAAGCCAACCCTTGAGTGTTATAGTTAGGATTATGAACAATATTTAAAAAGGAAAGGGGGCATAGATGAAGGCATATCATATTTTGTTGTATTGAAGCTCTTTTTCTAAGGAGGTTGCCCTTTTGAAGAGCAATTTTGTATTGTGTTCTTGCTTTCTATAATATAATCTATTGTATTTCCATTTCATCTTGCAATATCATTAATTTCAAACTCGGTTTCTATTACTATTGCAATATTATGTGGATGTGCTTTTATTTTAATACAAGGTTTATAACACCATGAAGTTCAACATCGTCAAATAGACGAAGAAAATGCCTACCAAGGTGACCATGTTGGAGGCACTAGCTCTTCCGAGTCAACAAGATTTGCTTCAAAAATTCCTTAAAGAACAAGAAAAAGTTATGCTAAGAATGGGCAACTAATTCTTGTTTAACCCAATCTAATAGAACAACAAAAGTTGATAGCAGAATATTCAACATTCAAGCCAACACAATGGATATCCTGAATGCTCTAAAACCTAAGACTATGAAGCCACCACCATTCTATGTGACTTTGAAAAATGAAACCTACACCAAAACAATTAAACACCCACTTCAAATGGATGGAACTAGGGTAATGAAAAATCTAATTATTGAGCATATTGAAACATCCAGAGGTAGTAGTAGTATAGGAGGTGATAGTAGTCGACCTTCCACCATATTTTGGCATGTTGTTATAGTCGACCTTAAATCATATTTTGGCATGTTGCTATTTAGAAAATGGACACACAACTATGAAGGGACAAGTATTTGGCAATGGACTACACTTACATAAAGGTACCTTGAAATGAGAAAATGATCCAAATTGAGAATGAGCTTTTATGTGATTACTTCTTGTACAAGCTAGATGACGATGGCATAGTAAATTAGAATAAAATTGCAAAATGTGTGGATGATGAATGCTAGAGGATAACCAATGTGTGAAATAGACATGATAATTGGTGTGCTTCAGGAGGACAAGGTCATGGAGGTTAATTTTGAAGAGACCAAGCTTGGGAATTATATCATATTAAAATAACCATCTAACATCCTGGCTCTAACCAGCTAGCAAACACAAGGACCTAACGAAACCTATATAATACATTTTGATAGTGCAAGAACCAAAAATGGAGCATGTGCATATATTCAATTCATCGATCGATAAGGTGCACAAGCTAATTTTGAATGTTGATTGTTGTTCAATCGCACAAACAATGTAGTTGAATATGAAGCAATGTATGTTGGTTTGAGGAAGGCTGAGAAGATGAGGATTAAGAACTTGAAGATATTTGTGACTTCGAATTAGTCATAAATTAGAGCAAATTCCTTATGTGACACTAAAAGGAGACATTTGAAGTCATATAAGCACTAGGTTTTGGATTAGCTAGAAACATTTAATACATATGAGATCAAGGCAATCCCTAAGGAGTTAAATGACAAGATAGATGAGCTAGCAACAATGCCAGTGAAATTTGACCCTATCATCGACATATGGGATAAACCAAAGGAGCTAGAAGTGGTATTCATACCAACAATCTCTAATAGTTCATAACACTGGCAAGTCTTTATTAACAACAAACAAATCATTTAGTTTCTCATGAAAGAAGCTCAACATGTTGAAGACAAAAATGAGTATGGCGACAACATCAAATATGAGGTAATTCAATTAAAAAGGGTAAAGTAGTTTTTAGCGTTCGTGAAGCCATAGACCATATGAGACAATCCTCATGGAGGATGTTGTTTACCCAATATATGGTTATCCAACCATACCATAATTATCAAAGTATGGTGTACAACCCTAGCCCCTACAAGATTCGAACTTAACCTCTATTTAGAGTTCCAAAGTCTCTACTGTTGAGACATTAAAACAAACTAGCTACCAAAGGGTTAATCACTTTGGAGAGTTTGTTCAATTTTGACAATAGCATGAAGAAATCCAGCATCAAGGTGAAAACCTCTTCTTACCGCCCTCTTGAATGAAAGAATCTGATGCTCAATAAGGAGTGCATTAAAGAAGAAATTGCTCTATTCAAAGAACTCTATGTCAAATATGGAGATAACATTGATGGTCCTATGAGGATTTCATGGTATGTGATAGAAATATAATAGAACATACCATTGAACTAGAACTAGGTGCAAAGCCTTTTTGACAAAAACTAGTGAATCCCAAGATTGAGGAGTTGATGAAGAAAGAACTCCTAGAGCTCTTCCATGCCCAAATCATCTTTCTGGTTAAGTATTTCACTTGGGTTGCTAATCTAGTCCCGATCAAAAAAAAAATTGGTGATATCAAGTTGTGTGTCAACTTAGGAACCTCAACAAAGTCTCATTAAAAGATCAATATGAGACAATCCTCATGGAGGATGTTGTTTACCCAATATATGGTTATCCAACCATACCAAAGTATGGAGATAACATTGATGGTCCTATGAGGATTTCATGGTATGTGATAGAAATATAATAGAACATAACATTGAACTAGAACTAGGTGCAAAGCCTTTTTGACAAAAACTAGTGAATCCCAAGATTGAGGAGTTGATGAAGAAAGAACTCCTAGAGCTCTTCCATGCCCAGATCATCTTTCTGGTTAAGTATTTCACTTGGGTTGCTAATCTAGTCCCGATCAAAAAAAAAAATGGTGATATCAAGTTGTGTTTCAACTTAGGAACCTCAACAAAGTCTCATTAAAAGATCAATATGAGACAATCCTCATGGAGGATGTTGTTTACCCAATATATGGTTATCCAACCATACCAAAGTATGGAGATAACATTGATGGTCCTATGAGGATTTCATGGTATGTGATAGAAATATAATAGAACATAACATTGAACTAGAACTAGGTGCAAAGCCTTTTTGACAAAAACTAGTGAATCCCAAGATTGAGGAGTTGATGAAGAAAGAACTCCTAGAGCTCTTCCATGCCCAGATCATCTTTCTGGTTAAGTATTTCACTTGGGTTGCTAATCTAGTCCCGATCAAAAAAAAAAATGGTGATATCAAGTTGTGTTTCAACTTAGGAACCTCAACAAAGTCTCATTAAAATATCAATATCCCCTACTAGCTATAGATCAAATTTCATGAAAGGTAGCAAGGCCACATCACTCTTGGATGGTTTCTCAGGGTATAACCATATATAGATCAAAGACAATAAGCATAAGATAACCTTCACCACTAAATAGGGAACCTTTGCCTATTAAAGGATGTCATTTGGCTATCAAAAGCATGTCCTACCTTCCAACGAGCCATGGATTTTGCCTTTGCAGGGCTAGTTGGTGAGATCATTCTCATACACCTTGATAATTTGATTGTATATTCAAAAAATATGAACAAGCACATTGAACACATAGAGTCTTCCTTCCATAGGTGTAAAAGAATAGTGTTTCTCACTCAACCCTAAAAAATCCATCTTTATGGTCCAAGAAGGCAAATTGTTAAGTCATGTGGTACCAAAATATGGTATAGCCATAAATCTTGATAAGATAAAAGTCATTCAAGACCTTCCTCTACCAACGTTAGTCAAAAGAATTTGGTCCTTCCTAGGTTAGATCTTAGTTCATTACCAAATTCATAAACTATTTTGCTCAATTGGTCAAGCCAATCACTAAAATGCTTAAAAAGGATTCAACCCGAATATGAACCGACAAAAGTAAAATGGCCTTCCAAGATATTAAAGATGCCATCACCAAGGCCTCACTCCTTATCAACCCTAATTTCTCTAAGGAATTTAGGCTCTATATTCAGGATAGATAAGAGCATTACTACAATTTTAACTTAGAAAATGAGAAGGATGAGGAACACCCCATCTCGTTCATGAGTCGGGTCCTTAACTACAAAGTCGAAAACACCATTGAAAATAGGTATTTGATATCATGAAGGTTCAGAAAGTTCAGGTATGACCCATCATAAAGACTACCATTTTTGTAGTAAACGTTGATGTCTAATTTACAATACTTCATGGTGAATTAGGAGAAAAGAGAGTTGGATGAAAGACAAAGATTTAGGAATTTGATATAGAAACTTAACCCACCAAACTCATCAAGGGTACAGCCTTATGTAAAAACCTTGCCATGTCTACTCCAAAAAACCATATCCTCCTAATAGAAGTTGAATTTAATGATCAAAGAAGATGGATGGGAGATATTTGAGGTACATGGTCAATGGATAGGTCCTAGAAGGATTGACATCTAAGAAAAGGGTCCAATTCATATAGAAATCAATGCACTATATATGGCTACATGTCTTTTTTGTTCATAAAAGGTCATGATGGCATCTTGTTGAGATGTGTCAAAGACAGGACAAAAGCCCTAATCATAGAGTACCACAATGAGGGAAGGCATTACTCTCCACCTATTGAGACACAAAATCCGAAGGGTACAATACTATTGACCTACCATCTTCTCTGATTGTTTCTGGTAGATTAAAAATTGCAAATGCCAAATCCTATTGTATGTTCATGGAAAGGAGAAGAAAAGCACCAATGCCCCTAAAGCCTGGCATTGTCACAAATCATTTTCAACAGCAAGGCTTAAAACAGTTGAAATGGTCAATCATATCAGATAACCAAGAGGCGATGGTTCAACTATTAGGATGATCATCACCAAATTTAGGACACCATCCACAGTAGTCACCAACAGTGCTACCTCCTTCAAGGGGTTCAAACTGATTAAGTTTTCCTTGGAATATGGGTTCATACTGAGATTTCCTCTAATTAATACCCCCAAGACAATAAACTAGCAAAATCCACCAATAAAAACATAGTGAGGATCCTTTAAAATATCATCATCAAGTTACAAAGGGATTGGCATATAAAACTATAGAAAGTGCTTTAGGTAGATTGACCTAAAGCATCTATACGGTCATCCCCTTACAACACGGTCTATGAAAGGAGGCTACGCTGCCAATCAATTTGGAACTCACTTCCCTCCGAGAAGACGCTGATGTTGAACCAATGCAAGCATAATTGAACATCCTATTAGCTTTGGAGGAAGCCAGAGTTGAAAGAGCAGTCCAACATCAGAAAAAAGGCGGTTTGACTAACAAGCCACTAAGATGGATTATTAGGTGATTTACTGTTCAAGTAGGATGAAGAAAGACGTAAACCTAGGATTACCAAAAATTTGATTCCCTCTAAAGTGAACCCTATCAAATTCTTCAGGTTGCAAGTCCAAATGCATATAAGCTCGCCATGACAAACGAATGAACACTTGTCGGTTGTGGTAAATGGGCAACACCCCCCGACCCATTTGACAAAAACTCAAACCAAAATAAATTTAAATATATACATATCTTTTTCTTATTTTTTGGTCGTTATTTCTCGGTTGTTAGCCCCTTTTCATCTTTTCTTTTCCTCTGCAAACTCCCCTTCTAACATTCCTCTTCTTTTTTCTCCCCCCAAAATTCTTCCTCAATTTATACGGCAACATCAACATTTGAATTCTATACCCAAAAAAAAAAAACTAAAAGGTAGCTTAAAGCAATGGATTTGGGGGAAATTTAAATCCTTGATTTAAGGAATTGCTTGTGCAGAGGATTAAAAAATGTGGCCACTGATAGGGTCTTCAAAAAGGAACAAGGCTTGGTTTTCTTGTAGTAAAGATCTCAAACAGGGACCTGGCCCTATTTCTTATAGCTTTTTTTTGTTACACTTCATGTTGTTTTGAACCCCTCCTAGTGAGGTGCTTGCACTGATGTTTGTAGACTTAATGTGCCTGCTTTTTACACTAATGTCAAGAAATTGATGATGCTAATCATGTTTCTTATGAATGTTATGATTAGTTATAAGAAACTCATTAGTGTTTCTCAAGATTTCTATTTAAAAATGATTCTGGTTAAAGAGCTTACCTGTCCACATAGGCAGTATTTTTGGATCTAGAAAAGCTTCCTCGAACCTGTGATTAGACAATAGACTTGTTTTTTGGATCTAGATATTGGCTTATATGGAACTGAAATGGGCCTCAACCATTTTTAGATCATCACCCCACTATTGCTGTTTTTCAACAAACCACGTCATAGCATTACAGTAAACCGTATTATCATGGGTCACCTTACCATGAGAATGCACTTAAATGCAGGGATTTGATCTTGAGTTGCACACATGTTTGCAACCCATTTATTATTGCACCACACTACCTCGGACCAGTCAATAGCCTTATTATGACTCTTTTTATGATGGGTTCTTTTTTCCACTGTGACAGTGGTTCCCCTTTGTTGTGGCTTATCATTACAATTTGTGTCTGATACACTACATAAACAAACATTAATAAATACTCATTTCAAACAGATTTTATTGATCAAGTATTTGATAATTTCTTCGTGCAACTACTTCGTTTTGAACAGACCCATACATCCATAAATTTCAATAAAATTTCAAAAAATTAAATTAAAAATTGGACAACCAACTACCCACAGGCATATGAATTGCACCATGCATTCATAAGCTCTATCAAAAACACACAACATTAACCTGAGCAGACATCAAAACTTGCATAAACAACATACAAAACAAATCTTTAATGGAGTTGTCCACGATGTTAATTTGCAAAATACAGCTAACTGCTATTCTTCAGAGCTGTGTTTTATGTTTGAGAAAATAACATGCAAACATTGAGCTCAAAAACAAAGAGGAAATGGTCTGTAAAATTCCGTATAGCTCTGATTTTTTTTATATATACACTACTGTTGTCCCTCCGAGGAAACAACACCAAGGTGGCAGTTTTCATTTTAGTTTCGAGTCTTGAAACAGAATATACCATATAATCTACTACTTAAAGCTTAAACTTATAATGAAAAGATAGTTAGGGTAGGCCATTTCCTCAGTTTGCAAGGTTGGCAACCACCCATTCTCTATCACAAAAATGCCACATTTATAGAGAGCTGATTTCTATGTTACAAATTCACAAACCTTCATGGGATGTTCCACGCCTGGATAAGTTCATTTTTGGGCGTGAGAATCAACTGCCCGCTCGCAAACTAGGTTTTTATTATATTTGTTTCTAGTAGAAGTAGAATATCAAAGAAACAATCAGATCACATTCTGTGAAAGTTGCAGTATAAGGACAACTATAAATACCAGCCCTGTATCTCAATTTTTGATTGTTAAAAAATTCCAACATAGCCCATTGAAGGTATGCAACTCGTCTATAGGTCAACTGTTAGGTAAGATCAAGCCTACATTATCTTATGTAACTGTAGAGGAGTCAAAAAACAAAGATCCTAGTATCCATTCTCTTCAGGTTCTACCCCTGTGAAAGTTAGTTCCCAATTATCTGGCTGATCCTCCTCTTCCCCATCCCAGTCACGCCTTTTCTTTTTGCTCTCACCATGCCTGGATCTTCGAGGAGCCTCATCTTCACTTTCACTCTCATCATCATTAGTGACGATATAACTATTAATCCTGAACCCATTGTTCTGTTGATGTCTAGAGGGCTCGGCTTCTGAAGCTTCCCCTGGAGGACGGGTCTGCTGAGCCTTTCCACTTGCTCTTTGCTCAATGCCTGACTGTAACCTGTCTGTGCTTGTATTATGGTCATTCCTGCGCCTCTTCTGATCTCTACGTCCTCTACCATTGTTCCCACCTTGAGGGGGCCGAAATGGCATCCCTGTCGGTCTGTTTGCATTCCCAACTACTCCAGATCCAGCTATATAAGGGAGCCTTCCAGCTCCTCCCATGATCCCGTTTGGACCACCTGGGCCCATCATTCTTGGACCACCATGAGAGAATATTCCATTAGGCGGAGGAGCTCTACTGTGGAACATCATTCCAGGATTTGAGCCAGGCCCATACTCAGGGCCACCAAATCTTGGACCTGCATGATTGTAAGGTGGAAAACCTTGACTAGGACCAGCTGGTGCATTGAACATGTCCGCCATAGCAAATCCTTCTGAGGGACCCATTCCAAACCTGTCAAAGCCATAGCCATCACCCATCATTACAGGATAGAAACCCATGGGAGCTGATCCAGGCAAACCTCTACCAGCCCTTGCCATTGGCCCATGTGGAGGCCACATCATTCCTCTTCCCCTCCCTCTGCCTAGACTTGCACCAAGAGAATGGCTTGAGCTTTCTTCCTCATCACTCTCATCATCATCTTGATCATCATCATTATCTTCAAAAGGAACTATGTTAGGGTCTTCATTTCCATGAGCCGAATTCACACCTTGGGCTTTCTCTTCTTCACGTTTGGATTCATTAGCACATGCAATAGCCTGAGAAAGAAAATAAGGTTTTCAGAACTAAATATTAAACACTCCTCACCACAACCTTTGCCACACTATTTCTCTGGAAACTCAATCAAGCAAAGCATGGAGTCATGGATTAATGATCTCATTGCCAGTTCTCACAAATATAAAGATGACTACATGCACTAATCAAAACATAATCACTATGTGAGCAAATCTCACCCCCAAAAAAAATTGAGTTATGGTAAACAGCCGTTTAGATAATGATATTTGGCTTGTATAATACAAAATTACTCTTTATGATCCCCACCAAAAAGATTAGATATGCCAAAGAGCACATACCATGAGTTCACTATCTGGCTCCAGATAAAGTAAAGAGGCTAGTTGTTCCCCAATGGAATGCTCTAATTCTTGACAATCTCGACTAATCTGAATGACAGCAAAATGTACCATTAAATGGACCAGCTCTTAATACCAATGATAAGAAAGTGGAGAAATAAATAAGCATCAAATTCTTTCAAATCTGCCATAGACAATTAGTACTTCACAACTAGTTTAAAAAGTTCAATTGAGAACCTGCAGCACAAAGAACAAAAATACTACTTTGGAAACATATCTAAAGAGTCTTTATATTGTTACTTCGTTAAGAATAGGCAAAGTGCATCTAGCAAACAAAAATCTTTAAGACACTTTCTAACTATTGAATTTCACATTTGCTGGTGGCACCTGGAAGGGATGCTTGTATAATTTCTCACTTTTCCCAGATTCAAGTTGACAAGGTTTTGGATATCATGGAGAGCTTTACAAGATCAATTTTCAAATAAGTTTAGTTGCATTCAAATGCAATATGCAGGTTTGATGTTTCTGGAGCTCAGTTTTCAACCCATGAAATGATCCTTCCATAAATGCAAAATACAGACAAAACACTTCCTTCACTCTTTTCCAGTAAAACACTTCCTTCACTTCAATATTTCCTTCATTCATTTGTCTTCTTGCTAACCTTCCATAATGTAATTCAACATACATTTGGCTGAAGCATAATAATGAGTTACATGTAAATTACTCTGATGTTTAATCTTGACATTCCAAAATGTATTGGCTACCAAATACATAAATACGATCAAAGCATTGCTAAGTCTTGCAAAAACAATACAACTAACATGTTCCAAGAGTTCATGATGGATTTCACAAAATCCTAGAGAGAACCTGACAAGATCAATAAATTACCCAGACTAGGGCATGAATATCGCAAATGGAACACAAAAGATATCATGTGGCATCCTTGAATACAAAAAGGATAATGTAGAAAATCTACAACTAATGTATAAAATGACGCATAAGTGAAGTTACAAATACTCTTCATAATACATGAGCACGGATCCTCATAACCATCAAACCAACATATTATTTTATCACTTGATAATACATGGATCACCTCAGAGATGAAAAACGGCCCACTGGACATACAAAAAGTACAACACAATA
The DNA here is from genome assembly GCA_028583015.1 of Wollemia nobilis. Taxonomy (NCBI): domain Eukaryota; kingdom Viridiplantae; phylum Streptophyta; class Pinopsida; order Araucariales; family Araucariaceae; genus Wollemia; species Wollemia nobilis. Next base: position 11,536,650 of record JAQPPZ010000019.1, read on the forward strand.
TTCCAAAGTTGGCCATCACCAAATAGAATAATTACACATTTCAGCAGTTCAAAGATCCAGCATAGACCTCTTTGGCTTCTCCTATAGTACAAAAGAAAATAGATTATCCCACAAATCATGTACTCAAGTTCGTCAGTCATATTTCCAAGGGATATACTTTAAAAAAGATAAACCACTGATAAAGGAGTGTTAAATCCATAAACATATATGCCCATGTCATATTTTGCAGAGCATAATGAGATTCCATTAATATGACTCAGGAATATCACGATCAAGGAAACAAATGGGGTGAAATCGTCTTTGAAGTTAAATGTCTAATAAGGTAAGATAAAATAAAAATGAAAATAGAATAAGCAAGACAGAAGAATAAACAGAGACATCATCACATATTGCAAAAGGAATTAAAAACTACATAATACTCCAGTTCATGTAGTGAAACCAGCTGTGATCATAATAAAATTTGGTCAGGATGTCAACGTCTTGTGCTGCTCCTATGTGGCACAATGCACCAATGTAAACATCATAACAAAATTTCTCCAATAATTACATGAACAAGACATATTTCTACTCTAAAACTTTGAAAACAATTAAAAAAAAATCTCCAAAGCGTGTGAGTTCAAAGAAAGCAGCAACTACCTTTACAGGTAGATTTTCGTTGTATGGATTCCTCAAATGCCGAGTCTTGTGGAATGACAATTCACAGAGCTGCAAAAGAAAAAAATTTAAAATAAAAACACTTCAGCACCTCAACTGTTATTAATTAGCCTGCATTCAGTAACCATAACGTAAAAGAAAAACATATACAAAACAGCTATCTAAAATTTTTAAGACCACATATATTTTAGCCCAACAAGAGAGAACTTACTGAGATACTATTGTGATATGCAATGTCTTATAACCTGCCCAAGCTATATACAATGATATTGAGCACAATTATGCAGTCATGACTAGAACATGCAATCTTAAACCAAAACAATCAAACAAAGCATGGCCTACGGATCAATTTGGTCTAAAGGATGTTAAAGAGTCATATCGTTTCATCTCCTCTCATCTATAGAGCAGCATCGACATAATTGAATGGTCTAATAGAATAAGAGGGTACACTAAAAAGAGCACAAACCAGGTTGAAGTCTGCAGGCTGACGACCTGATGGACATGTCTTTCCTAAGATGAGCTGCAGTAAGGTAGGAAGCATCGTGAAAGGGCAGCCATGATAAAATAGATTGCAACAGAGGTAGAGCCCCACTCAGCCCAAGCAAAGCACCATCTTCCAGCCAAAAACAAAAACACGAAAAACACTCTACGTTATATTCATAGTAACCTGGAGACTCGACTCCCCTTACCTGGTGCTCGTGCCGGGTACCAGGAAGCATCTTGGACACCAGTACTCATCTTGGAGACTTCTCTGGATACCCAGAGATGTCAACCAGGACCTTTAGATGTCTCCCACCCATCTCCACTTCAAAAACAGCATACTCTATCCATTCAACCTGATGGATTACACTACTTGGGCTTTTACAAGCAGTCCTAAACAGCATCAAAACATTAAATGGCTGAAGCCCCTTAAACAATGGCATTTGTAGTAAAAAAACACCCTAAAGAGGAAGTAGATGCTCAAGAAAGCCTATTCTATTACTCTCTGAGAGGCCCTCAACTTATGAAATAAATATTATGCCTTAATACATGCTTGTCAATTTCTTGATTGTTTATTAAGAGGTCAGCAGAAGGGTTTATAACTAAACTATTCTGAGGACTTCAAATTATGAGTTTACTTTCTATTCACATAAATTGCTTAATTTTTTATGCATTTTGTATCTTCATTATTTTTAAGTTCTATTTATTGTTTTTGTATTCGGTATTTAATTTAGTTTTAAAAAGTTTAAAAATTATATTTTTATTTATTAATTTTGGTGTTTCCAAGTACCCACGTGCCCATTGTTTGATAATTTATGTCCCTGTCCCTGTCCTCATCTCCTGTATCTGTACCAGTATCCATCTCCTGGTGACCATGGTTATCTTTAATAAGGTTTGAGTATGATTACATGACTAATGGTACAAGTTATACCTTCCTATTTATCAGTCTCTCTGTTAAATAGGCGGAATACAGCAAAAAAGCAATCAATCCATGTTTCTATTCAATAATTTAGGTATTTTGATTGCAAAATGAACAAATATGGAAACTCACAATAGAAAATGGTTACTTGCTTCATATAACCAGCCGCAAGTGAGTGCAGCAAAAGAAAACATGCAGGATCCAAACCTTAATTGATCTTCAACCACTGTTTAGGCATGGTGTTCCAAAATAAGGCATAAAAGATCCAAATCCTTACTTGATTGTTAACCAGAATATGCATTCAAATCTAGTAAAGCAATGAATGGACAATAACTTCAAATCTCAACAGACGAAGCGGATAACTACTCAGCAGTTTATAGTTCAAAAATATTCAGCACGCTCAAGATATTGTTATTATTTTTCAATGCTATAAAAATTATTCATTTACAAAAACAAAGTGCTAACGTGTTCAAACCCTAGTCCTACATATCTTATAGACAAAACAAACACAGTTTATACATTTTATAAATCTCTTACAAAAACACACTCCCTTCTAAGCAATACAACATTCATCCCATCCTTCAAACATGCTTTTATATTTAAATGGGGATTACCTTCAACCATTTAAGACTGAAATTTCGACCATAATGTGCAGACCCATGTGCATGCTTCCATCCTCCTCCACCAACAAATCCTCCAATTTTAGATGTCATTTTTGCACATCCCTGTTTAGAATTGAAACATTTCAAGATAAGAAACATGGTTAGCAGATATCTAGTTGCAATCATAACAGCTTCTGTAACAATTTTTCTGCCATATATGTAAAGTGTAAGAGGTGAAACCACATCAATGTCACTCTAACTGGTATGCCAAAAAGAGATTAGGCAGCCTTCAATTTTTTTAGCTAAATGCAAAAAATATAATACCATAGAGCAAAGTTATAGTGGATTAAATTTTGGGTGAAAATTAATTGCTTTGATACCAACTGTTACCTGAAAATGGCGAGTCTTGTTTACTGAGAATATAAGAATAACATTATCAGAAGAATCAAAAGCTTCATTCAGCTTTGCCTCATTGTTTCGCTGAGTTGCCCACATTCCTTGTTGTACAGAGAGTTCCAAGTTCTCTTTATTGCTGCTCTTCACAATAAAATACCTAAAATTCCTCACACATTAACATATAAATTTCCATTAATACTCGATCAATCTCAGATGCTTATAAAAAATAACCCTGTATGTATATCCAAAAAAAAAAAAAACATTCCAACAAGACATACTCTGTTGCTGATCCTTTTATCACATAAAACTGCCTTTCATTAGTGAAAAGACATGTTTATATGAAGCATGTGCTCATAAAAGAATATGCATGCATAAACAGTTGTCTAAATATGAATTCCACATTCGAAAACCTACTCTCTCTTTTTTTGATACATAGGGACCAATACCTACTTTTACAAATAGTTCCGCTGTGAAAAGGATATGAAAGCATCACAGGTTGAACTAATGTTTAATACTATACAGAACAAGAAGCATCATATCATAGCTTTTTCATAAAGAAGAAACACAGTAGAATAGATAGCATAAATATTTAAAATAAACAGAACATAAAAATTCATCATTATCTAGTTCTTAAAACAAAGTCTATATCGTTTAATAAAGAATCAACCACTTCAACAATTGAAGCCAAATATTTCAGTTCGCAATGTTAAACTGAATGTACACCCACAAAGATGTCTGGTATGCTTGTTGTAGTAGGTTATAAAGAGTTGGAAGTTAAGTGTATAGATACTCACAATAGCCTGCCTAGATACCAGAATTCAAAGAAAAGCATTACAGACTTATTTTTCCTCCACGTCAGTAGAACAAGATGAACTATAAATTAAGCAGGCAATGAACTGTAGATAGTTTTAGAACAAATTATTTACAAAAAGCCCTGCACAGCTGTGTTACTGGATACTTGCCCTCCCTCTCCCGGAAATGCAATTCCACGTATCCATCTCATATCTAGATCAGATATAACATTTACACAACCTGGATATGCATCCCAACAGCACTCCTGCAAAAACATAAAAACTTAGGCAAAATTGCTATAGAGGCAAAATACCTCTCTTCATGCATGCAAATGATCTCTGAGCACATATTTATAGTACTCTTGGCTTCATTGTGCTGCGATGAGTTTTTGAAGCAATTTCAAGGGTTTCTACGGACAATTATTTGCTGTGGTATGGCTTTCCTTTCAGATGTTAATATATGTTGGCTGTTATTTCTTTCTTCATGTCCTAATATTGTGGCATTAGTTCACTTTCAGTTATACTTGCAGATTCCAATTTGGACAGATATTTTGAATTTTTCATGTTTTATATTATACTTTTTGCACATATGCACTTGTATATTTTTATATACCATATCAAATCCAAATTTTCTAAAAAATTGCCATCTGTATCAAGTACTGTATCCATATTTGTACTTGTATCAATATACATGCAATTTAGTTCTATGCAAAATATACATAATCTTCTCCCATCATTTTAGAAGGCAATGCATATCTACAAACATGCCAGATCAGGGATAATTCATATCCCATACGAAAGCCACCTTCCCAAACAAAGAAGAAGGAAAAATCTTTGAAGCGAATCCAGCCTGGCCTTAAATGGCTTAGGCTTGTGCCAGTGCTAAAACCCATGCTTAAACATTTCAGGTTTGCCTTGCAACATAATCTGGAGGCTAAGAGGCTTAAGCGAACCATTCTCTTCACTCTTCAGTTGAAGAGATTATAATTGAAGCCACGTGCAATTTATGTGATATTTTCATGTACATAACAAGGCTTAAGCCTTGGTATGTTTTCTGATGATCTCAAAATGGACATTAAGGAGAGTGCTAAAAGAATCATGTCCATTTAACCAGTCTATAAGTCTAGATTATAATACAAATTACAATTATGAATAAAGTTGAGTCATTGGATGGTTTCGTTGTATGGTCGTTTTCAACTTACCCAACCTCCAAAATGTATATAAAAACAGTTTCAAATCATAAAAACGCCGCATCATTGTTTCATCTAATTAAATGTATGTTGTTATATATTCATGGCTAAAGAAAGTGCACGCCAGTAGATTGAATGCACCGTGCAGTTCACCCACATACTGGCCATGTTATGAACAAGAAAAAACAAGCTCAATAGCTTTGCTGCATTTATCTAACAGCTTCACAACTAGACAATCCAAAATGGATAGAAGTTATATGGAGTGCAGCTTATGCACTTGCAACCAAAACATATGACTCTAAAGAACATATGGAAAGAAAAAAGATACTCAAAGAAATTGCAGCTAGATAAGAACAGCCACCTGAATATAGCTTTCTTTTAGAATGTCCTATGGCTATGCTCAAAGTCTGGCAAAGATATTGTGGTAGAAAACCAGCCACATTCAAACCCCAATTGAGCTACCACTCCAAAACTATGCATCACTGAGATACTCCATGGTCTCCAGGCCATACTTCTAGTTCCCAGCAATTTTATAAGGCTGAAGATATGCATCCCTCTGAGTCTAACTCTCATGTCCCCCTTGCTCACACAGATCCTGACTCAATGCAGAGGGTTCCCATCCCCCACTCAAAACGGGTCAAACTCTTGTCTCTCTTTCTGTCAAGAACAGAGTAGATCATTTCGACACTCAAATTTTGTGCCTTAATTAAAAAGACTTGAAATTCTTGTCATGGGTTTTATCTAAATATTGAGAAGAATTCCTTATTACCATCATGGGCATAAAAGCAATTGATGTGAAGAGAAGATCCTGAATATTGTACTCAAAATTGGGAACTATTGGAGATGCAATTGCAGTCTTGAGGAACCAATGGTTCAACTCCCTTTGCACTTGTCACACCAATCATCAAGAGAACTACTTATCTGTTTATCACAATAGCCAGCAATATACCAAGACAGGCAATTGTTATACTTTGGATTTATAGTAAACCTCTATTCTATGGCAAAGAGACTCTCCTACCAAATGGAAACAAGACTACTAGATTTCTTTTAAAATAATGTGCACTGGTTCTCCAGGGTTTAACCAAGGAACTCCCACATAACTGTGGCCTAACTTAGGAGATTATTAGTGGAATTGCGCACACATACCATTTCGACCCTCAAAATTATCCCATTTAACACCATGTATGGCTACGAATCTTCTCCTCCAAAGATTTGGATTATTTAGCACCGTGCAGTCGTTTCCTACAGATCATGCAAGATATATTCACTCAATTGAAGGATAATCTAAGTTACCGTATACACTGGCATATATATCCGTATCCACAAGATCCAATATACATAAAGTTCTTGTGCAGCCATATCCATGATGTATCATATTTGGGGTCTAGAAAAAATGCAGTGTCCATATCCTGCTAACCTAAAAGATAATCAACGGTTGTTGCTGCAAACTCTTCATGAAGTAATATGTGTGTCAAGTTCTATGGCCTTAGAACAAAGGTAGGAAATATGGCCACTTATGAAAAAAGGCCTAGAGATAGATTATTAACGAAATAAGATTAGCATGGTCTAGTTATAAATTTAAAGTAATTTATGCCCACATTAGGGTTTAGTCCTCTTTTTATAGAAGTAGGGGGTTGTCTTGGTATTATGTCCTTAGGGATAACAACATATTATGTTGTAAAGGCCACTTATGAAAAGAGGCTTACTGATAGATACACCTAAGAGGACTGTGGGTTGGGCATGACCTAAAAAATCAGGTTTACCTTTATGTCGAAGGTGTCATGGAGTGAAGCTAAATGGGATGCATACATAACCCAAGCTCAAACCCATGCACTGTAATAAGGCAGCCTACACCTATGGATATTCCTGTGATAAGATGGCCTGTAAAAGTGCAGTCATGGTATGGGCAAGGCCACCTTTCAACCCCCAATTTACCTGCTTAGGGATTTCAAAAGAAAACAAAGAAAGAAAAGAGTCTTAATGATAGATTGCTTGCATAAATACGGTTAGTATAGCATAATTAGTAGACATTATGTATTGTGTCCTTGCTCCTCTTTTTCATGCCCATGTTAGTCATTAGCATTATGTCCTTATCTAGACACTATGTGTTATGTCCTTACTACTTTCCGTGCCTGTCTTAGGCATTAAATCTGCTGTTTATATAGAGAGAGGATTACCAGTACTATGAAATTCAAAGGTGTCTCAGACATGTTGCTATATAGTCTAGTTGTCCACAGAGTAAGAATATAAATCACAGATGTTTTTAACTCCTTATTTTGCAGAAACTCAAAATCATCAAACTAGAGTTCTCAAGTTTGCCAATTTTGAGTAAGAACTACAGAATGTCACAAGCAATGGGCACCAAAACAAAATCTAGTTCTGACAGCTTCCCACAAGTTCCAAATGCTTTGGGACACATAAAACCAGGAATTTTAACCAGGGGAATCATAAGCAAAATGTCTCACAAATGTAACATCTTTTGGCCTGCTTATGATAAACTATGCTAGATGTACTACAGTTTCTCAGCAGCATTTCCAAGCTTCCCTTTCAAATTGACAAATTATGCATTTGGTGCAAATGTTAAACCAGCGGACATAAATAATGCCAACACCAAAGCTAACCTTGCTGCAAAGCGGGTAAGATAGCTCCAAAGTAATTTTCTTTAAGTATAAGCAATGCAGCCCACAGATTAAAATAGAGAATTTCGATAAAAATAAATAACTTGGAAGTTTGACACCAAAACAAATGGGGCACCCAACAAGAAGAATAAGGAACATGATTCAAGTTTTTTCTACAGACAGTGACAAAGGACAGGCCTGAAATAGAAATGTGATGCCCAACTCCACTCCATAGAGCAAAATGTCCTTGATTTCTTGTTTGGGCCAGGACAAATAAGTAACTAATCACTACCAGACATCCCTGATGAATCAATGTAACATAACTGCACTTTCTCAACTTAAAGCTTACCAATAATTAAGGTATGCACAGGTATGAACAAAGAGGTTTTTCCTCCATAAATTATAGAAGAACAAAGAATGAAAGCATGAAAAGAACAAAAGACAACTCAATGCAGTCCTAAGCCTCAACAAAATCAATTGTGATGAAAGTATATCTTCTCACATGCATTGGTCTCATCCATTTACTCGATATAAATTATATTATCTACTCCTCAAATATATCTAACCTAGATAAAGCATCTTTTTCCATTCCATGCCATGCCTAATAATCACAGTTGAGAGATTCTTAAATGTTTTTCCATGCCTAATAATCACAGTTGAGAGATTCTTTAATGTTTTCCCATACACCAGGCCCATCCATTTTTCTCCTTCAGAGAAATTATAGTATCTACTCCTAGAACGTATCTTCCCTAAATAATGGATACCTTTCCATACATAATGATCACAGGTAAGAGAACTTTAATGTTTTGGACACTGAAACTCCAATGGACTAAACACCATGAATCTGAATCCAGCTTGCTTGTTTTAAAAAAACTCTATCCTCTTGTACAGGCCCAAATTGTCTAAAAGCAACATTAAACGAATTGTAAATGAGGGGTTTTACAGTCATGTTACTGTTCATTTCATGTAAACTATGCTGTCATCCAATTGAACAGCCTAACAGATAAATTAAGCAAAGGATTGTCATCCGATTGGACAGCCTGATGGATAAATTCAGCAAAGAATCCCTCATTTAGACCTCATACAACATGACCCCTAAAGGCCTAACTATGACAACATACAACATGACCCCTAAAGGCCTAACTATGACAACAAAGCCTGCTATCATTGGCCTTTTTAACTCAAAAGACTTGTCACCCCAATTAGCTTTCCCTTGTTAATTAATCATTTCAGTCATATGATGTAAACACCATAAACGTTATCAACATCTTCTCATCATCTCTTTTCTTTTATTTTCTTTTTAAATAAATCAGTTATGTTTTACATCATCAACATGTTGCCATGGATTTTCAACAAACCACATAATGGTATTACAACAAACTGTTGTATCACAGCATCACATATCACCTTACAAGATTTGAACCTTGGTCTCCCCACTAGATACCCACATTAAGGTTCACCCATGACCTCGGAACCTTGGTTTATAGGATGAAAAGTGTTATGCTTTGCCCATGGGATTTGAAACCTGGTTTATGGTGTGAAACTCCTAGGTGCTCACCACTTGCCCTAAACCCCATGGGCAAAATGTTTACCCATGGGATTGGGCCCTTGACTTATGGTGTGTATCTCCTTGCTTCCCACCGCTTGCCCCAAACACATTGGGCATCTTCTCATTCTCTTTGTATTGGAAACTTTATTGATTTTATAGAGGCAATCCATTGGCTATAACAAGTTAATTAACCATCATAACAAAGTAGAGGTTATTATGGTATGGGATACCTCTGAAGAGTCCCAAAACATTCTTGTAGAACCATATAACTTTTAGCTGGCTATGGATAGCCGTTTTTGTCTTGACCCCCAACTATTTATATTTGAACATGCATATACAAGAAAGGAATATAATACCAAAATATAGATACTTGTGTGTTTTGACGATACACACATTAGATGTGTGAGTCTTCCCAACAAGAAATCCAGGGCACAAAATACTTTAATTAAATAGCAAGCTAAAGGAAATTTTATTTAAACATTATACTTGGCATTGAAGTATAACAAGCTAGATGTTATGACAATTCTTGAGGTTTACGTCAACTAAAAACTGGCAAAATCCTCCACATTTATACAGCTTTTTAAATCACTTTTTGCATAAGTTTCTTTACAGCAAAAATATAAAAAGGTTGCAACAATAAAGATAAACCTTCTTCAGCAAACTCTCTCACCTGCAAATACTTATTAAAGAGCATGATTGTCATTATAAGTAAAATGAAAGTTTTAAACATTCCTATTTTCATTCAAAATTCAGAAAACCCCAATAAATATATCCAGTAATAATGTCGAAATCTAGTTGAGAACATGCTATAATAATTCAATGTAGTCCCAATTCCTAGCATTTTACTAATTACTACATTAAACATATGTGACACTGAATATCATGAACTAACTGAGGCTGCCTAGAGGTCTATTTTAATTGTTATGACTTTCATCACAAATTTCCTAATGATTCTAACTTGGGATTTTTCAGTTGTATCTGTCCATCCCTTTTACAACTGCTTTTCATGCTATCAGTTTTCACCCAACAGAAATTAAAATAGAATCTTAAAAAAAAAGGGTATAACTTTGTTCTAATGCAAGTTGAATTCTTTCATTATCAAGTCTGACTCATAAACCAGCCAATGAAACAGAGAAGACCTATGCGTAAGTCTTTAGTATCTTCTTATGCCAAAATCCAAGCATTTTACTAATTACTTGATTAAACACGTGCACTGAATACCATGAACTACCTGGGGCTGTATATCGGTCTATCTTTGTTGTTTTAACTTTCATCAAAAATTTCCTAATGATTCTAATTCAGGCTATTTCAGTTTTATCTGTCCATCAATTTTAGAATTGCCTTCTGTGTTATCATTTTTCATTCCACAAAATTACAATAAAGTAAAAAATTCTACAACTTTATTCTAATGCAAGTTAAATTCTTTTATCATTAAGTCTATCTCATAAACCAGCCAGTGCAACAGAGAAGGCCTATGTGTAAACCTTTAGCATCTCCCTCAGCCAACTTCCGTAAATAGTAAATACTTATAAGAACGTGAAGGAGACTTAGAATAAGAAATCTTAAATGCTTTTTATGATAATCAAAAGACATCGGCAGTCATGACCATACAATATAATGTCATTCCCAATGTTAGTAGTCTGAATTACTTGCTACATAAAATTATTGAGATAGCCACAAAAGCACCAGAATCGAAGAGATCTTTACAGAAACATATAAGACAACATCTAGTTTACGGGTAGAAGAATTCATAACCATCCTTCCCCAATTACAATTGAAGTTCATGAAACAAATTGAACAGTTGCTACATTCAATGTTTTAATATTGACTAAATCGCTCCGCTATTATTATTCATTTGAAAAGAACACTAGACCTCCAAGAATAATATCACAGATTTTTCTCCAGCAAAAACAAAAGATTACAGATTTTATTATTGATTGGTGGCCAAGTACATAGAGATGAAACGGTGAAATCGAACATTGATACATATTAAAAATTTAGGTGCCAAACAGTAATGGCATGGCCCCAACATGACTTGAGGCAAGCCAATTAAAATTAGGTAAATTTGCATCACAGACTTAGTTTAAAAATGACATTACAATAGTGCCATAGAAGAACAACCATGCACTGAGTCGTGTCAACGAACCTAGAAAGTCCTTGAGGAAGTGGCAATGCAGCAGAGACAACATTTGGTTGACTTGGCAATCCATTTGCTGAAGGGTTGACTGATTGCCCTTGAATCTGGTTTGTCTGATGTTGTGTAAGACGCTGTGGTCGTTGCTGCTGCTGACTCTTCGGTTCATCACCTGAAGGAGAACTTGCTGGCAATCTCTGAGATGCATTGGCTGGAGGTTGCTGTAAGTGTGACTTTTCTGCTTGGTGATGATAATTGTTATGCTTGTGTTGGGGATATCTATTTGGGTAGGAGCCATTTGTTGCAGTGGCCCATTGTTGAAGTTTCTGGAAAACTTCTTCGACGGGTGGAGGCGGACCAGGCATCTTTTGATGCCTATAACGACAATCAGGCCCATTTGGACAAAAGCCATGTTTATACCTGTTATAGCAGCAAAAATTTATTCATTGAGAATCATCATGGAAGGTGCTTCAGCCAGCAAGAGTCAAAGAAAAACTTCTTATCAGTTGCTTGAACATAAGAGTCTTAGACATTTATAATGAAACGATTTCGAATCACAGCATAACCAAAGGCTATTATTATAGTACTTCATGAAAAATATATAAAACTATTACTTTAGCCATTATGTTCTTAAAATTAGATCTAGGGAAGTATAAAATATTATCTTTATGTATGCAATACTATAGAAATTTAATAAACAGTTAAACAAAAGTCAAGAATCCTTTGCTTGTAACAGACTTCACAAATTCTTAAGCACGTAAAGAATTTTCAGCACAACTAATGATAATCTAGCAGTGTGACAACGTACTATTGGAAAAATTAAAAATTTCAATTCCCAATGCAATACCATCCTCATTTTTAATAAAGAACTTGCTGGCAACATACAAAACAACTCGCATTTGTGGCCAAAGCAAAAGTACACATGCAAATATTAAAAAATCACTGGTCAAGCATATCGCAAAGTGTGCTTTAGATTCAACAAGATCAATACAAAGGAATTATAAATGCTTTAGATTCAACAAGATCATTGACCTGTTAGGCTATCACAAATGAAAACAATTATGTGTTGTAGGCAAAACCAGAACAGAAAAGAGCAGTGATCTGTTTGACACACACTTAGGAAAACTTGATAGACAGACACATTAGAGGCATAACCAATGGACCACAACAGATTCAAAGGATTTGACTGTAACTCATTTTGCAGGAACACATTCACTATAGTGTGCATGGCAGGCACAAGGGGTAGAAACCTTTTGGGAGTTCCTTCAAGCATATAACAAAGCGTGCAACCAGCACATAGAAGACGAAGGGTGTGCACCCCTCAAGAGTCGTACTTCCAAGAAAATACAAAGGAATTATAAATGCTCTATATTCAACATAATCATTGAACTATTACAAATGAAAACAATAGATGTTGCGGGCAAATCCAGCACAGAATAGAACAGTGAACTCTTTGAAATGTGGTTAGGAAAACTTGATACACAGACAAATTACTAGCAAAGTTAACAGTCCACAACAGATTCAAAGAAGTTGACTGTACCTCAATTTGCACAAACGCATTTCAAGGTAGGCAAAAGGAGTGGACCTTTTGAGTGTTCCTACTCCAAGGGAAAAAAAAAATTATAACAAACCTTATCAATGCTCATATTCTATCATTTAAAATTTGAAAAACTGCAAAAAGGGGGTGTCCCATGGAGGGGACCCCATAAAACACAATAAATCGAAATATAATAGTCCTTCCCCCAAAAACTGAAACCAGCTACCATTCAGAAGGGAAATGTCTAACTGCTACTGTAAAGTGGAGGTCAAAATTTTGCAGCAATAGATAATGAAATTTTATTGTCAACCACCAGTCTGCATTTAATCCAAATTTTATTTTCCAAACATTTCCTTCAAAAATAGTTGCAATACTAAGTTAATAAGCTTCATCCTCCAAATTATGGGACAGATATTGACTGACTTTGTTAGTCCTTGGGTAGTACAGTTGCAAGCCAGTCGGCAAAGAAGCTTTTTACCTTTGAAGGTCATTGTCTATCGCGCCCACATTCTTGTAGCCATTGTGTGCATGAACAACCCCTAAAAAAGCTAAGTTAGGACATAGACACAAGAAGCGCATATGATGGCATGTGTCACCCAAAGCACGGACCCAAAAAAAAACAATGGTGCCACAACCACCACTTTAAGAGGCAATCTTGGCTATTGATCAAAACCTAGGATTTTTGGCATGCTATCGAAACTCTAGCATGTATACATGTTTGGGATTAACCAACGGTTGTAATTTTATAGCCTCGAAAATGTGTAAACTAACAGTCGGCCAAAAAGGAAAGTTCTTCTCTCTTCACTATAAATATCCATGATCTTTCTTCATTTTATCATTCAAATTAAAATTCAAGTTCTTTCATTTGCTCAATTGCACGGTTTCTCTAGACCTTGCAGGTAGCTCCTAGCTTCTTGATCTTAGTTTCGGTCTCCTCCAACGGCAGAGGATGGGGTGCACCACCAAAACTTCACAGCCAAATATCATGATTGTTATCAACAGACCAAATTCCTTGGCTTCATGATCCTCTGCATGATCTCTGGTGCTATCCCCCCTCTCTTTGGTATTAAGCAAGCTGGGGCTTGTTTGTTTAGGAGTTGTTATTGCATTATATTGTTGTCCATTTTTGGATCTAACCCTTGATTACATAGTTCACCACCAAAAATGAAACTTAGAGGACTAGGGTCTCAGGTTTTACTTTCTGCTTCAGTTACTGTAGGAAAAATTAATTTTCCTGTTATTTCATTTCAGTTTATGATAGAGTAGTCATTACTTTGAATGCTTTACAGTTTTCTAGCATACATAAATTGATTTACTTGCATTGGTCCTTCCTAGCAATGCCAAAATTTTGTCTTACAATAACTGAAAAAAATGCGGCAACCCCAAAAAAGTATTTATCCCATAGAACCATTACATGGCAATAAGCGCACATTTTAGGAAGCCTCTTTCATAGGACCACTAAATAAAAATATCCAAAATAAATTGTAGATAACAAATACACCAACTGGAGAAAGTTCAGAAATAACTCCCAATTCATGAAATGAATTTCAGAATCAAACCAACACCGGTTGTTGCAGAAATAAAATATAATCACTAATTATCATTGTCATCGTCTCCAATATATAGATATAAGAACTTGGCATCGATTATCTATAGTAGGGAATCTAGTCCAGAATTTATCGTAGAAATTGTTGTCAACAAAAATTAGAACATATCATACTTGTTTTCATGCGTCCTAATTAACAAGGCCTTTTTACATCTATAAAGGAAGGAACAAAAAAACTGACTCTCTACAATGTTCCTATATGGGCAGGGATATCAATCTCAAATTTCTAGTTTGGCATAAATTCCATAAGACCTAATATGTCTAAGAATTTCCAAAACATTATCAGAACAAAACTCATCAGTGTAACAGATAACTCACATGTTACACTCTTTAATCTCATCATTGGTGTGCTTGTAAACGCAATCCTGCTCACGGCATTCACCAAACCTCGCAAAGAATCTGCATACCGGCATCCTGCTCTTATCATACTGATGCAGAAACCCGCAAGAGTCACCCTTCATACACAAGCTCCTAAGCCAGTGTCTGCAAACAGTCTGCCTGAAACTCTTGTTCCCAGACTGAACCGAAGGCTTATGTCCACCACCAGAAGGAGCCAAAATTGAAGAAACGCCCACAGTCTGGTCATTTATATTTAAAGAATTTCCCAATAATGGGGCATTATTGCCAGAACCAGGCCCTGTCTCTAATCCTCCCTCAAAATCAAAACTCAACCCTCCCTCCGGATCCTCCATTATCCTATAAAAAGAGAAAAGAACAAAAAAATCTAACCCCTAATTCCGTCGAGCTGAACCTCCATTAAACCCCAAGCCACTCTTTTCTAATCCTGGCTCCACAGCAACCAAATGCTTTTTCTATTTTACCCCACGATGTTAGTTTCTAGAAATGTCTTCCTTGTTTTAATAAGGTCGAAACAAAATTTCGTGACTCTTTCTCACTCATTAAACAAACCCTAATTCCACATTCACCACAGCAACCCGACTTCCTTCATTTTTTCTTCAGTAGGTTCGTTTCTTCTCCAGAACACTTTTGTTTGTTATAGTGATGACGGAACAAAACAAAGACATTGACTCTTTTTCTCTGCTTCGAAAATTGTCCCGACTCACACCAACGAAATCAGATTCATCCACCAAATTTTGGCATGAAATTCCATGAAAAGCCTTTCCAAGCCAATAGAACCTCTATAACCAAAATCTTCCACCTGAGTATTTTTCCGACTATTTTTCCTTCGATGCTTCACCGTTTCCTGCGATTTCGACCTCGTTAGAACCAGCAAAATCTCATCAATCCGATTATGCCAACGATCCGTAAAATTTTCGATCAACCTCCTCCGAAAATTGTTTTCACTTTCGCGAAATTTGTTTATTTTTAGATGGTTTCTCATCTGTCGTAACTCAAAACCCTCGTTCAAGATATTTTCGTGCAACTTCACGAAGCCGTTAACTATGTTTCACGTTCTCTCAGCTTTGACGGTCCGATCTACAGTGCTTACGTATCCTCCCTCCGATGTTACGAAATATAAAGCATCTTTAATCGGAAATAACCCTTTTCTATGTATACGGCTGAGGATTTTGGAATTGTTTTTAGCCCTCGGGTTCGTAGGGTCAACGTAAGGCGTGAACACTAAATTTAAACTGCTTGACCAAAATTAAAAATTTCGTAAAAAAATAAAATTAAAAATTAATTGAGAACTATAGTGTAAGTTGTACGTTATTAAAAAATAAAAAAATTCATATAAGTATGGATGATGTCAATCATGTTTTTTTTTTAATTTATACTAATATATTTTATCTTAAATATTTTACCAGTTTCTTAATAAAACTATAGATCCATTAATAACAATGGATTGATAACAGCCAAGCCAAATTGTTGACAGTGGAACTGTTCCACTTCGAGATAAATCTCAAGTCATGCTCCTTCATGCATAAGAAGGAAATTTACACCAATTTATTTATTTTTTTTTTTTTTTTAAATGGAATCAAATATATTTTCTTTTAATAATTTTTATAATAAATTATTTTTAAAATAAATTCTAGAATAATATAACAAAATTCTTCTATTATAATTTTAAATACAAAATTTAATGTTAAAATTTAAAAAAAATTAATTAATTAATAATTTAAAATATTTAATTAATTAAAATTTATATAAATATTAATTAAAATTAAAATATATATTAAAATTAATAAAAAATTAAATAATAATAATATTTAAAAACCTGGTGTTGTAGGTGAGTTGGAGAGGAGAGGGCAATCCTTCAAGGGAGGTCCAAGGTTCAAATCTCCACCTACCAAAAAGTTGAATTGAGTATCCAAAATCCAATTGATAATGTTGATGCGGGCAGGGTCGGAAGCGACCCCGGTGACTTTGACGGTGTAGAACCCCTGTTCGTGGTCTCTCAGACCAAAACGGCTCCGTAAGGGGTTTTTCGCTTAAAAAAATAATAATATTTAAAATTTAAATTATAAATATTAAAATTAATAATAATAATATATTTAAATAATTTAAATTTAAAAATATATAAAAATTAATATATTATATTTTAATAACAAAAAAAACTTGGTGGCTAAATTATCTTAAATAAATAATATCATATTATGTGCATAATATCATCTCTAAAACTAAAGAATATTAAAAGATTCATTTCCTTTCCTTTATCGTCTTAAAAAAAATGTATTTATATATATAGTGTTAAAATTATTAGTAATTAAAATATTTATTAGATTAATTTTATTAAAAATATTTAATTTATGATTATAAAAACATTTGTTCATTCAAATTTTACCCATTAAATACTTTAAAGAAATGTATTTTTAAATCTTATCAAGCTGTGCATATATAAATTGTTGCTATGTGGTTAATATGTAATATAGATAGATCAATTTCAATCTCATATAAAGAAATGTATTTTTAAATCTTATCAAGCTGTACATATATAAATTGTTGCTATGTGGTTAAGATGTAATATAGATATATGTGGTTAAGATGTAATATAGATAGGTCAATTTCAATCTCATATAAATGATGGTTTGTCAATTTCAAGGTCTTATTTGGTCTATTTGTTACACCGGTTTTGTTGTATGGTTGCGAGGTGTGGGCTAGTGGCACAACAAATGCAAAATGGAGACAAATAGAAAGGATTCAAAAATATCTAATCACAAACTTTCTCAAAATTAAGGCCACAACCCCTTACGAAATTATTCTAGCTGAAACTGAATGTTCCCTTTAGAAGCAATTGCTATGACCAAGTCGTCATGTTACTTGAAAAAAACAGAAAACACATGACAAATGATAGATGGCCTAGAGCGATTAGGGACGAAGAGTTGCATAGGCGAAAGAATACGTGGATGAAACAAAATCGGAAATGGATGAAACGTTGGGAAATCAACATAAATGAATGCCCAAATGTCAACAAAGACATTAAAAATTATGTGAATGAAAAGTTCGAAGTGGAATGTGAAAAATGCAAGCGGAAAAGACAATATTATATTGCAAATTTTAACCCAACGTATGACCACAAGGAAAAAGCGTATATAGGCGCTGAAATCAAGTGGAAGAAAAAATTCTCATTGCTCAGATAAGGACTAGCTCTCATAGGCTTAGATGTGAAACAAGGAGATGGACAACGCCCAAAGAACAATGGGAAGAAAGGATATGTACTCTATGCAGCACAGGGGCAGTAAAGACAGAGGAACACTTCATCTATAAATGCCCGAGTTTTTCAGATATCCGTGACAAATACAAAGAAACACTTGGAAACGAGTTTATTACAGATTTATTTGAAGACAGGAAAATAAAAAATAGTTGGAGAATTGCTAACACAAATCAGCAGGAGAAGAAACAACCTTCTCAAAGATATTAAAGATCATATGATATGATTTGAGTAATTGTACTTCCATATTTGAGGTCCCATAGACCATATTTGGGTCTCGCGGACGTAATTAAAATCTTTCATTCATTCAAATCTTATCAAGCTGTACATATATAAATTGTTGCTATGTGGTTAAGATGTAATATAGATAGGTCAATTTCAATCTCATATAAAGAAATGTATTTTTAAATCTTATAAAGTTGTACATATATAAATTGTTGCTATGTGGTTAAGATGTAATATAGATATATGTGGTTAAGATGTAATATAGATAGGTCAATTTCAATCTCATATAAATGATGGTTTGTTGAAATATAAAAGTAATTTGGTATATACAATACATCAAAGCAATTTCAATTTCATATAATTTATTAGAAATATTATTTTTTATGTATAATATTTTTAAAATTAAAATATTATTAAATACTTAATTTATATTTGTTTACATTTATTGTTTAACAATGTTAAAGATTAAGTAGTTTTAAATGTCTACATAAGTTAGACAAATATTCAATCATATGTTAAACACTAGTCTCCATTATTAGGCTCACTCATGCATATCAAGTTAAAGTTCATCTCCATTTATAAAGAAGACTCAAGTTTCAATCTTGATGGATAGAAAGACCTTAATTTTAGTGACTTTTTGGTTGATCTTCAAGTAACTTGTCTAGACTCCACTATAAACAAGATGGGTGACAATCTATTAAGAAATAAAAAATATAAAATCAATATATTAAAATTTGTTTCAAAAATTATTTGATAATAATGTTTTGAAATTTTAATTTTTACTTTTATTTTCAAGTATATATTTTGAAATTAAATGGCATTAGCTCAATCAATTAAATTCTTGGTCGAGTTTAAAGGAGAAGACCCATATTTAAATCTTGTCAAATGATAAGTGGGACTATTTCAATCCCATATAACCTAAAATATATATATAATAAAATTTTAAGCTATTAAGAATTGTATGAATGTGAAAGTACAATAATTTACTCATATTGAGACAGATCATCACCTCCTAGAGATCAACGTATTTGCAAATTGTGCAGTCTTGATGTGGAATCCGAGGAGCATTTCATTTTTACCTGTCTTGTGTACTACGAGATACGAGGTAGATATTATTGTTTATTCAGAGACACCCATACACTAAAATCTTGGATTAATTATGAAGATCAGAGATGCATTGCCCTTTTCATCCAGGAATTATTCAATCTCAAGAAAAAACTACTTAGTAATAGTTTGCAGAAGATAACAGGATCTCGACTTATTCTTCCAGCCTTCAGAGGCCACGACCAGGAAGCGCCACTCGTCGTCGACTCCAACAAAGAACATCTACGACGACATCCAACTCTTATATCACTCACTTATCTTCAGCATTGAATGTTGGAAGCAATACTTGATCCATAGATCTTGCATATCATATGTCATTCTGTTTACTGTTTTTCTTATTTTATTTTCTCTGGAGCTGCATTGGGCACTCTCGTTGCTTTATATATGTCTTACTTTACAGTCCTATTGACCTCTTTTGGTCACCGATGGGCATTAATACAAATTCAAATTCATATGTTTTTGGTATGTTGAATGTTATAATGAACATTGACAGCCATCTAAATAGATTATCAAACTATATATATTATTTAGCATTTAATAAAATATCAAATATATTAAAATATATAATTAAATTATTATTTAATATTGAATAATGATTTGATGCTTGGTTGAAACATTTTCTTATTTCTAATTTTAAAATGACAATCATTGGCTTGGAGGTCTAAAAACCAAATATTATATTAACGTGTGCAACAATTCCATATCATGAATTTATATAACTAACCTATTTAATAACCTAAGAGGAACTCAAATAAATAGTAGATGAGCTTTAAAAGATACTTCAAAGTTTATTTGTTTATTTTTATAAGAAAAGATGGGTTGGTTTGAAATCTATCATCTTGACTTGATCAAGTTGGAATATAAATTTTCTTTAGAAGAATGTTTGGTCACTAAAAACTTTCGCGAAGCCTCAACATTCCTTGGATTAATAGTTCAAAATAAGAGTCTTACATGATAGAGTCGACAAAGAAAAGGATATCGTAGGCCTTTTAGATGTACCTTGTGTGAGAAGGATTTAGAAACATTTAACCACTTACTTCATTAGACCACCATTTGGGATATGAAAATATATCAGATAGCTCCATCAACATTGAAGAGTTGATGAAATGTTGGATTAATTATTTCAAAGCTAAAGCATCATATATTCTACAAAGGATTGGTCCTCCCATTATTGTTGGAATTTATGGCTTGAAAGGAATAATCAAATTTTTCAAAATAAATCTCAAAATAATGTCCAAACTTAAAACCACATTGTTGTAATAAAGTAGTGTTCATCATAGCAAGTTTCAAGTGCAGAAAGAGGTGTTAACCACTTGATTATAGGATTTAAATATACATGGAAAGGTTATTTAAGACAATGGCATTAAAACAAAGGATTTGCTTCGATCTATGATAAGATGAAAATGTCCAAAAAATAGGTTAATCACGTGGTTTGAACTTGGTCTCCTTAATGGTGCTTCTAAAGGAAATTCAGAAAAAGCTAGATGAGGAGGTGTTTTTCCAAATAAAAAAGGCAAAATTCTCCACACTTATAATTATATGGAACTTCAAATAAAAATTATGTGGAGGCTATGGCATTTATTACAAGGATTAAAACTGCAAATGAAAAGGGATGGAAATATCTTTCATATGAGGAAGTTTCACAAGATATCATTCGCTATCAACAAAATCGATGTAAGGATTAAATTAAAAATAATGTTGTTATTATTCATCAACTATTATTGGAGGTAATCTTCAAAGAAGGACAATGGGTAGCAAATAATTTAGAAAATTATGGTATTGATGTTTATCTTGGCAAAAATTAATTTTGAAAAGATAATTGATCAAGTGAGATTTTATATCTTGATGAAAAATATGTCAAGGAGATCATTACAAAAACATAGCACTTTAAAGAAGATGAAAAATAGATGTGATAGAAAAAAAAGTGAAGAAAATCTTCAACAAAAACACAAGCTAGATATGGTTTCATTGACCTGATAATACATACAATATTTTGGTATTTTGATGGGAGTGGCCTCCATAGAAGCCACATATTTAACCCAAAATCCATCAAAACATTAAATGACATGAGTTCAAGTGGTTAAAACATATGAATTAAAGACCTAAGTTAAACTCATCTTAATCAATATAAATTATTGTCAAATACCCTTATGTGGTTTGTTGAAATATAGTGATAGTTATATTATATATATACCATGCTCTATTGACAAGTATCCAAGTTAAATAAAATATGGTTGAATAAACACATTTTCCATGAGAATCTTTCTATGTAGCCTATGGCCATCTGAATATTAAAACTACTTTTCACCTTCTAAAAAGGAAAAGATTTGTATTAAAAGTTCAACTACAATTAAGAAAAAGTATCCAAGTTAAATAAAATATGGTTGAATAAACAAATTTTCCATGAGAATCTTTCTATGTAGCTTATGGCCATCTGAATATTAAAACTACTTTTCACCTTCTAAAAAGGAAAAGATTTGTATTAAAAGTTCAACTACAATTAAGAAAATCTATTACATATGAATGACAAATGTTTAACCTTCAAATAATTTAAACCTTAATAAAAATTAAATAAAAGCTAAAATTATTAAACATTTGTGATTAATCTTATACATTTGAAACTTCTGATATTTTTTTAAATCTAAAACATAACAAAAAAATTTAAGTGCAATTCTTGTAATAATTATATACATAAATAGATAAATATTAATATAATTAACTCATTACTTTTTAGATCTAATAGTATTCATTTTCTTTAATTTTTCAAAATAAAATTATTTTTCTCTTGAGCCCATAAAACTAAAAAAACATACTCACAAATCTGTTGTGGTTTGAACCTAGGTTTTTCAAATGTGGTTTGAACCTAGGTTTTTCAAATGAGAGACCAAAACCATACCATTACAATGTCCATATGGACTTAATTTAAATTTTTTTTAAGTAGTTTTTTTTGTCAATTATAATAAGCAATTCCCAAGTCAAATGAATTTTTAACTTATAATTCATTCAATGTATATCTCATTCACCTTGTAAAAGTAATTATTGTTTATCTCATTCACCTTGTAAAAGTCATTATTATTTATACAACAATATGCAATGTTTATTATTTTTTTAAGTATGTTAAAAGTATTTTAATAATTAATCAACTTTTAAAATAATTTGTTGATTTATAATTATCATTTTTTGATTTGGTTGGTGATCGAAACCCCTTCGATCAACGCGCACATGGTTGGACAGGCTCCCTCAACCATGACCCCTCCTAAAGTCGAGAGCTATGCTTATCAATAGGGAATTTAACACACAGCCATCACACACTCACCCCTTCACACACTTATTTACGCCACACACTCGCCCTGGTTTAAACCTCTTGAAAAAATCAAAGCTCGAATCATTTCGTTGTCCCACTAAAACATTGTTTTATAATTATTTATTATGTATTAAAAATAATAATTAATTTATTTTATATTTTTATTATGACCACAAAAATAAGAGTGATTAGGCAATCATAAGTTACCCATGCTAAGTGTAAGCAAGGAACGTGTCTCATCTTTGGAGAAAATTTAAAGAATGACGGATTTTACCGAGTAAAAGGAGCGTCTCTCATCTTCAAAGTTTATGCTCCATATCTTCCGATAAAAGAAAAAGAAAAATAATGATGGATTTTACCGAATAAAAGTTGGATTGTCATTTATACAAGTTCTTTCGTCAGAGAAAATTCAAAGAATGATAGATTTTAACAAGTAAAAATTGGGTTGTGAGAAGAGGAAGTCATTTATACAAGTTTTAAAGTATTGATGTTTTAATTGGAAATTATGAGCTTATATTTGAAAAATAATAATAATCTTTTATCTTAACGATAAATGTTTCACCATAAGTGATTATAGATTATAGAGATAAGAGATAAAATTGATGAGCTCAATATAATGGTTTTTAAATGCAAAATGTTAATATATAAGTTTAATGAATACTAACCTTGAAAATTCAAAAGTGGATTAAATGAAAGAAAGAATTGAGTTCATTATTTTATGACTTTACTTTCAAAAAGTTTTTTTTCTCGACATTTTTTCTTATTCAACAGTCAATGATAAAATAATGGGTGGCAGAAGGTTTAGGGAGGAGATAACATGTATCTATGACTAAGGAGTGAGAATTTTCCTATGGAAATTAAAGCTCTTAAAAGGCTTCAAGTTGGATCAAGCATTTTAGACTTCCATATTGGCTTATCAATAAAGAAGTTTTGGAGAATATAATACTCTAAGGGAGCTCATCCAAGTGGGTTTTACTACTAAGGAGTGAAAATATGGGTGGATTGGTAAGTGCTTGTCTGGCCAACCACTTATCAAGAAGACATCCAAGTTTAAACCTTGAATGCAACATGTTTGCAAAGGTAGTAGTTTTTGAGTGTGCGCCAGACCGATGATAACGGTATGAATCTCGAGCGATTGGTGGTCCCTTCACGTCGATTCAACAATAACAAAACGAAATAGGTTTGGTGGGAGCAACCCATGTGGTTTAAAACCTCGCACTTGTTAATTACTAAAAATAGTGTGGTTGTGACCAACTGTCCTATGTAACTAAAAATAAATAATAAATAAAAAAATATGCTATGTATACCAAATATGTGTTGCTATATATTTTTCTAAACCCTTGCCAAAATCCATGAAATGAAAAGTAAATAAATTAATAAAGAGAACAAGTGGATTTTGAAAGCATTGCATTTTAATCCTACAACCATATGCTATGTACACCCAAATATGTGTTGCTATATATTTTTCTAAACCCTTGCCAAAATCCAGAAAATGAAAAGTAAATAAATTAATAAAGAGAACAAGTGGATTATGAAAGCATTGCATTTCAATGCTACAAATGTTATAACACATTACAAGAGATTATAAAGTCAAAACGATTAAGAAAGAAATTTAAAGTTTCACGAGAAAAACTTAAAGATGAAGCAAGGACATCATACTGTAATAAAATTGGATAAAGCCAAAGGATTTTCCATCCCAAAAAATGTGTGAAAAATATCCTCTTTGCCTTATAAAATGGTGAAAGCCTTCACAATTTATTTGAAGTAAACATTAAAATAACTAAGGATGCAAGGGATGAAAAACAAGAAGAAACTAAGGTTATGAAACGATGAAAGCCTTCACAATTTATTTGAAGAAAACATTAAAATAAACAAAGGATGCAAGGGATGAAAAACAAGAAGAAACTAAAGATATGTGGAATGAGAAATTCCAATGGGCAAATTCAAACTCAAAAGAAAATAAATTTAAAATTTAAAAGATATGACACAAATTTAAAATGCAGAAGGTGTAAAAGGCCAAGTTTAATCCAAGCAGGCCCCCAAGGACTAGGTGGATTGGTAAAGGCTTGACTAGCCAAGTACTTGCCAAGAAGAGACCTAGGTTCAAACCTCGGGGGCACGCTGCCAGCTTTAGCAAAGGTAGTAGTTTGTGTTGAATCCTCTAAGTGCACGCTAGACCGACGATGACGGTACCTCGAACGACCGATGGTCTCCATCTCACGTCGAGTCAACAACAACGAGACGAATAGACTGTTGGGAGCAATCCCTGTGGTTTGAACCCTACGCTTGCCAATTACTAAAAATAGTGGTTGTAACCAACTCCCCTATGTAACCAAAAAAAAAGTTTAATCCAAGCATTTTATCTCTAATTTCATCAAGTCATAGACAATCATCTCCTTGTAATAAAATAATGATAGTGTGATAAAGTTTATCCCTTCTTTAGGGTTTCAAGGGTATCATAATAATTAAAGCACTATATAAGAGTTTTGAGGATAACATAAAATTAAGTACTATGAAGGATGGCTCTTAACCTTTGGGTTTCCAAGGCAACAAAAAGAAGAATGTGTTTTCGAGGTTATCCCATGCACTTTAAGTTCTCACGAACAAATAAGCATATAGATTATATGTCAAATTATGAACAATCTAGAAAAATGGAAGAAATTAATAGAGGTGAAAGCATTGGAGGGAATAGAAAAAAAGTGATTAAAACCCTCATAAGTAAAAACTAAGAGAAAACAAAACTAAGAGGAATATTGATTTCGGATGTCAAAAACAAATATCACAAATGTTTTAATTAAAAGCAAAGTTAAACCCACAAATAAAAATAAAATTTGATGATAAAGAGTGTATCTTACAATATTGAAGATACGAATAAGGCCAAAAAAGCAAAGTTAAACCCACAAATAAAAATAAAATTTGATTATAAAGAGTGTATCTTACAATACGAAGAATATGAGTAAGGCCAAAAAAAGGAGTTACAAAAAACTAATAGGTTGTTATAGTCCTAAATTTATTTTAACACAAGAAACAAAAATTTATAGTGAGGAACATATGGTTCCATCAAAGATTTGGTTGAGTTGTGATGTTGGTCTTTATCTTTGTCTAGTTCAAATTTTAGAAGGTAACTAGCAAAGAATATTCTCTTAATGAAGAGGAAGATGAAGAATATATTTTATATAAAGAAATGTTAGATATGGTCTAAATTCAAATGCAATATTTTGACATTTGAAAAGAAATGGGCTCCAAATTTAGCCTCTTATAGGTTATTAAAAATAAATAACTTTTTGTCTGCGAGGGCTAGGTGGATTGGTAAGACGTTGGGCACTTAACAAGAGGAGACCTAGGTTCAAACCTCGTGGGCATGCCCACTCTAGGGCAAAGGTAGTAGTCTGACTAGAATCCGTTGAGTGTGCGCCAGCTTGATGACGGTGGTACCAACCCCGAGCCACCGGGGTCTCCCTCACTTCGAACCATGTTTACCGAGGCGAGGTAGGGGTTATAGTGGTAGCTCCATGATTTGACGCTACGATCGAAGGCAATGTGATTTGACCCTGTAACCAGTTGTTCAAAAAGGAAAGGTAGTTGCCAATTCCCCTATGTATCAAAAAAATAAATAAATAACTTTTGAAAGTGAATTATTATTCATAACATATTTTCAACACCTTGATTTTTTTAAATTACTCATCTTGAAATCTTGATTTTTAAAAGTTACTCATTTTAAATTAATTATTTATGGGAGCCCAAAAATATTTAGATCTTAAAATGCATATAGATCTTCTCGAAGCTTACAATCATAGCAAATAATCAAATTATCTCATAGATCCATACACCTTCCATTTAAATCCTCTGCATATTTCCTATATAGAGATAGAAGTTTTAAATGAAAAATGTATGGAGAGCATACGATCAACTTGATCATTATTTATAACCAGTCATATTATCAAAAAGACATCTTATAATCAAATACCATTAGCTTAACAAGTTAGTTCCTCTGAAAAATGTATGGAGAGCATACGATCAACTTGATCATTATTTATAACTAGTCATATTATCAAAAAGACATCTTATAATCAAATACCATTAGCTTAACAAGTTAGTTCCTCGAATTCCTTGACTTTCAAGGAGGAGATCCATGTTCAAATCTTGCGAAGTGATACATGCATAATAGCCAAGTTGTTGTAAAACCACTATATGATCACTATGTAATACAAGTGGGACCCATTTCAATCCAATATAACCAATTTATTAAAAATAAATAAATAAATAAAGCATACCTTAAAAACATACATACTATATTGTATATAAGGAAAACCATGCACTATATTAAGTTAACTAAACAAAGAATTTGTTTAAATAATAATAAAAAAATTCTTCATCCTTCCCTAATAAACAATGGTCTTTTATGAATTATTTTGAGACAAATTTATATAATGCATTTTTATGGTCATTTTCTATTCAATATTCTAAATGTAAGAAATAACTACATTGGTTCAATGCAACCATTTCCCACTTCATGGTTATCAAAAAGCCTTCACCATTGACTTTATGAACTTTTTTATTTCCTACCCACCTATCTTATCTTTATGTATCCAAATTCAATAGATTCAACATATCACATGTAACCAACTAAGCTCTAAACCATTCATCCACCCAAATAACAAATATTTACCATCAACCCCCTCATTTTGTACCTTTTCAATTAACAACACATTATGTCAAATCATCATGTTCTATTTGATGTAATTTGAAACACAATTTGTATTATATCATCAAACCTCATATCTATACACATAAATACATACAAATGTATGTCTCTTGGTTGTCTCATGATACTCTTTATGCTTCACCTTCATCTAACTATTTAGCTTCTCTCAACCTCATGTAAGGTGTAACTATGTAGCTTCTCTCAACCTCCCATGAGGTGTAATATAATAATAATTATCAAATAATGTAATAAGTATCTAACATCCCCCTTACTACATCATTTATTATAGCAAATATTTGAAGGTGTCTATCACAGTCAAAAAAGCACCTTTTACAAAAAATTACTACCTTTCCTAATGCTAAGGGTAATATAAAATAAAATGGTGGTTTGGTTCTAGCTTGGGCTTTGGCTTTGGCTCTAGCTTGGGCTTTGTCTCTAGCTTGGGCTCTGGCTCTAGCTTTGGCTAAGGCTTCTGGAACTTCTTCACAAACTTTCTTATTTGACTCAATCCTTACAACAAGAGATTCACACTCCTTAGTATGCATATTCCCCCTTGTTCTGAGTGGAGGACTCGAATATGAGGACCAAAATTAATGAAGGCATCTGATTTGAGTGGCAAGAAATATACCCACATCTTTTGTGAGTAATCATCAATAAAGAGTTTAAAGTGCCTGTGTCCATTATAATTGGTTGGGATTGGTCCGCACAAATAGGTATGTATGACATCCAACAAATCTTTAGCTCTGTGAGTGTTGAGCTCAAAGGTACGAAATATAAAGCATCTTTAATCAGAAATAACCCTTGCTTATGTCTACAGCTGAGGAAATACTCGATGTTGCTTTCCTACTAGACAACCCAAGCAAACTAGCACTTTCCAACGCATTCAAAATCTTCCACGTGATGTTTTACTGAAGGCTTTATCACTATAGGCTTTCTAAGCATGGCCTAGGTCACATCTATAAATTTCGATGCAAAAATGATGCATCTAAAGAATCCTAAGATTGCATTGCTCCATGGAAAAACCATCATTGTGGTCTTTCTCAACCACCAAACTTCATCTTATCCTTTGCTATCTTCTAAGGACAAAACCTTCTCTTATAAAATCCACTGAAAATTCTTTTACAATCTCATTCTATCACATGCATCCATCCATAATCAACACGTATTTTGTTGGTCATTTTATCTTTGTGCCAACAATGTTTCTAAGAGATTATTTCCACCACAAATTTCACAAGAATGTGTGAGTTGTCAAATATCTAGGTCATCCACAATGACTGCAACAAACTATTCTAAGAGTTTCATCTTTTGCATAGGTTTCTCTTTTCACAAACTTCATCTCACCACTTCCTATCTGACCATCATAACCAAGGCCTTCATTATTAGGCCTTATGTTTAGCTTTATGGGCTTTCTTATACTTTGCCCTATTCCATCCCAATCTTGTGTCACTATATCCCCTTTCTTTCATTAATTTTAATCAATAACTTTGGTGTGCTTTTCAAAGCACTTGATTTCTTCATCATCACTATGGCATTTGTCACAGCCAACACCAACAACATTTGGTCTTCAACAATATGGCCTTTGTCATGGCCAACAAAATCAACAAGATTGAGCATGAGATTATGATGATCATCTTCAATATAAACACCACTAATTCATCAGCAATGTTTAAATCACCAATATCACAAGCAAAATATGTTCTTTGGATAAGGTCACTTATGTCACAACAAAAATTTTCCATCATAAGCTTGTGCTCAACACGACTATCACTAACAATGTTCAAATCATCAGTATCACACGCAAAATTTGTCTTTTGGATAAGATCAATTGTATCACAACAAACATTTGTCATCATAGCTTTGAGATCACTTGTGTCACAAGTGATCATTTGCCATCATGGGCTTGTCCTTCAACCTTTCATTTATTTCCTCTTGCCTTTTACACTTCACCTTAAGGACATCAAGAGTGATTAATGCCATGTAAACTATCTTCATAATATCAATAGGTAATGTAAAATCATTTTCAAAGCAATCATCGACTTCTTTAAGAATAGAATGTAAGCAACACCTAAGTGGTGAGAATTCTCCATATTTAGCTTCTTTGAAAATCAATTGTAAGTAGCATATTAAGAATTCTCCACCTTCTTGGGAATTAAGATTATTATATGGTGTCCCACATTTTTTTTTCTTGGCTTATTTCCTCTTTGCCTTTCCCATTTAGTGAACACTTCTTGTAGTCTTTGAGATTTGTTTTTTTTCAACACAATAGTGAGGGATTCCTTATGTCTCCCAAATGGTCCCCTTTTAAATATACCACCAATACTATTTACTAAACTTTTCCTATATATCTATCTTTCCTATATACCCGTCAATATGTGGAATAAGTTAGTCCTCTCGATATACACAACCGTACGTGAGAGACCTTATGGTACATGAATGAGAATGACATGCAATACCAAGGTAGTACAAAAAGGGATTCACCCTATCAATGATACCTACTTTAGGAGAAATCCTTGTACATGGGTGTAACTTCCCTATATGCTTAGGTTTTCTCAATTTCAGGATTTACATCTAATGATAGTGATGAATAAAGTGAAAATGGAGTGAATGGATCACAACAAATGATGTCATTTTTTTCCCCGCAAATTTATAGGGTCAACGTCCAAACATCATTCTGACTACTATATTAGGCTATAGACACAATAGTTTAACACAATAATTTTACCTCTAAACGCAAGTCAAAAGTATCATTTATATCGAATGTTGCAACTTGCAAGTATGTGTAAGCACATATACAATACTTTTTTACCATAAACCAACCTTTTCAAAATAACACTTTTACAAATTGAAAATTATTTTGACACCCAAAATATAATGACTCCTCACCACACTATCAGGTAACTCTCACATTACTTCTTGTTTTTTTAATTAATTACTATAACACATATTCAATATAATCTTGACCTTTGACTAATTACAAATATAACTTTTTTCACACTTAGACACTGTATACTAAGACATAATATACAACGCCATTGGACAACATACACTATTCCCACAACATGAGTCTCTACTTGATGTTTATGAAAATCACACACTCTAAGAACTGATTAGTCACACTTTACAACTCACCACTACATAATATTTATATCTTTTTTACCGACCAACATTATTAACATAAACATGACACTTTACATCACATGGATTAAAAAAAACGTTTTAAGAACAAAATTAAAAAAAAAAACCACATAAAGTCATTATATTTAGAGTTATTAAGAGTCAAAATATTTTTATAAAGTCATTATATTTAGATTATATTTAGAGTTATTAAGAGTCAAAATATTTTTATAAAGTCATTATATTTAGAGTTATTAGGAGTCAAAATATTTTATCAAGCCATGTGATGTAAGGCGTCTTGTTTAAGTTAATAAAGTTGATCAACAAAGAGATATAGCTACTATATCAAGGTGAAAGCGTCTTGTTTAAGTTAATAAAGTTGATCAACAAAGAGATATAGCTACTATATCAAGGTGAAAGCGTCTTGTTTAAGTTAATAAAGTTGATCAACAAAGAGATATAGCTATTATATCAAGGTGAGTTGTAAAGTGTGAAATGTCAAATTCTTGAAGTGTGATTTTCATTAAAAAAAAGTAGACACATGTTGTGAGAATAGTGTAGCTACTATATGAAGGTGAGTTGTAAAGTGTGAAATGTCAATTTCTTGAAGTGTAATTTTCATTAAAAAAAGTAAAGACACGTGTTGTGAGAATAGTATATGTTGTCCAATGGTATTGTGGTAAATATCAAGCTATTATGTCTTGGTATATAATGTGTAAGTGTGAAAATAAGTCATACTTATAATTAGTCAAAGGTCAATATGGTCAATAATTAAAAAAAGGTCAAGTAATATGAAAGTTATGTGATAGCATGGTGAGGAGTCTTGCATTTCAGGTGTCAAAATAATTTGTACTTTATTAAAAGAATTCTTTTAAAAAGGTTGGGTCTATGGTCGAAAATTATTGTATATGTATTTAAACACACTTGCAACGTTTAGTATAAACAGCACCTTTGGCTTGTGTTTACAAAAAAAAAAGGTGTCGCATTAAGTTATTGTTTCTATAGCCTAATATAGTTGTCATAACAACGTATAGACATTGACCCTATAAATCGTTGATAAGAAAATAAAGACATCATTTTGTAGTGATTTTTTCACTCTATTTTTACCTTATTCGTCAATATTGTTAGACATAAATCCTAAAATTGAGAAAATCCAAGCATATAGGGAAGTTATGCCCATGTACAAGGATTTCTCTTTAAGCAGGTGTCATTATAAAGAAAATCAATTTTCATACTACCTTGGTACCACATATTGTTCTCATTCCCATAGTTAAGGTCTCTCTCATGTACAGTTGCATATATCAAAAGGACTAGCTTCTTCCACATACCGATAGGAAGGGCATACATATAGAAAGGTTTGGAATATCGGATATTCATAGCACTTAATTCCTTGTAAAAATAAAAATAGTTATTCCCTTAAGAATGGATATTCATAAGTATCTATAAAGAGGTGGTTGCAAGGATTGTCGCAATGTCACCTAGGATGCACAAGCTCAAATGCAAGAGGTTGGGTGTTTGGAAGGGTGCTTCTGTTTTTTAAGTTGTCATAGCTTGCGATAGAGTGGCCCTAGACATGCAAGCTCATTCACCGCAATATGTGGTAACGTCGCACCCGAACAAGCAAGCTCAACCAAAAAAGCAGGTTGGGATTTTTGGAAGCATGATGGTGACAACTAAAACGCAAAGGATAGAGAGGATGGCAAAAACTTGAAAGCCAAGAGGCAAGGCGATGATTTGAAGCTCAATTTAGGTCCAAAAAGCTTTGTTGCAAATTGTAAAGCTTTGAAATCCAATCCGATATTAATATTTGCGCAATCAAGTCGATTCGAATGAGCTTGGTTTTTGTAGATTGGATGAGTGATGGTTGTTTTGAATAAGAAAATCAGTTAAAGTTTAAGTTACAATTTAATTTGTTTTTGAAGAGGAGATTTGAAAAAAATTTGAAAAACCCTATTTTTTCCCCAAAACCCTAACTTCTTTAGGAAAATTTGGGGGTTGAGGTCATGGAGTTGCCAATTTTCACTCAAAATTATGACATTGGTGTTCAATAATGGCGGATGAAGTTTAGATCTCAATATTCTAACGACCATTTGTGGCCATGCCAACTTTGCAAAGTTTTAAGAGAGGAAGCATATATTTGGTGAAAAAGTTTTGCTAAGAAAAGGAATTATATTTACACTTGGGACAAAATGGAGCATGCATTCTTGAGTCAATGGGACCCATATAAAAAGATAGCTAATTTGAAGGTCACCATCAAAGGATATGAAGAAAAATAAAAAGGGTTCATAGAGAACTAAATGAAATGAATAAATAAGATATAATAAGAGGAAAAATTACATATGACAAGGTGCAAGTTCATGATTACATTCAGAAGAAAAAGCTTAAGAAGCAAGGATCAAAGGAGAAACAAGAAGCAGTTATGGCAAGGGAACAAGTTGAAGAACCAACAGAAGACTCAAAAGTTGAATTTATAGTAGCAACAGCAATAGATTCCATGGAAGAAGCAACAACAAAGTCCA
Organism: Wollemia nobilis; assembly: GCA_028583015.1. Lineage (NCBI taxonomy): Eukaryota > Viridiplantae > Streptophyta > Pinopsida > Araucariales > Araucariaceae > Wollemia > Wollemia nobilis. The sequence continues at coordinate 11,569,707 of JAQPPZ010000019.1, forward strand.
AGGAAGCTTTGTCAAAAGTGCACAAGGATGCACCAAAAGAAGGGCACAAGAGAGAAGATTGTGAAGAAGAATTTAAAATAAAGAAACAAATTGTTAAAGAATCAAAGGAAACAAAATGTCAAGCTAAGGTTGTAGCATATTGGCACCCTCTCCACCCTAAGCAACAAAAATGTTGGAGGCGTGGCTTAAGGCATCAATATTATAGATCTACATGGAGGCAAAAAGGCATCAAGTATGGTAGTGTTTGGCAGAAAAACATAGTGATTCTAAATTTCAAAGGGGTACAACAACATCAAAAAACAACATGACCAACTGATTGAAATATCAAAGCTAAGCTAGTAGAGAGGGGAGGGCTCTGGTCCCTCCCCTGCTCCCCCTCCCATGGCTCCTGGTTCCTGCCCAGTCCCTGGCTCAACCCAGGTCATCCCTCCCGGGGAGTGGTTGTTTGCAGATGATCTCCTAGGGGGAGATCCTTCTCCACTATCTGTGCCCCTCCCGGCCGGCTAGGGTTTCCTTGGTTGTTTTTTCAGACTGGTGCTTCCCAGGGATCCCTGTTTGGTTGGGGATCCCTTCCCTTTTTCCCTCAGGCTTCCCCTTGGTGTTTTTTGCAGGTTATTCGCGTGGATCTGGTCCCCTGCGTTTCTCGGTGCGGTGGAGGTGACGGTTTAGGGTTTGGACAGCTTCCCTCTTTTTCTTGTGAATCCTCGGCGGGCTCTGTGCTTGGACGGGATTCTTGGTCCCTGCTGCTGGGATCCTCTTATGTTTTCCCGGGGCGGGTTCCTCATGGTGCAACTCTCTCGGTCACTTCCTCGATGGGTTGGATCCTCTCTGTCTTGGTCGTCGGCTTCCTGCGGGATGGCTCTCGCCGAACGGAATGTTTTCCCGGTGGGCGGGATGGTTTCTCCATAGGGCGGGATCCGCCAAATCCGCCAGTTTTTCCGCGAGGCGGGATCCTTTCTTTTCTGCTGGTTTCCCGGATGGCGGAATTTCCCTGTTGCTTCCCGCTAGGCGGGACTGTTTGTGATGGTTTTGACTGCTTCTCGCGAGGCGGGATTTTATTGTAACGGTTTTTTTTTTTTGCTTCCTGCTGGGCGGGATCTTCTCGATGGTGGTTTTTGGCTACTCCCCGCTGGGCGGGATCTCCAAAACTACTTTCTTTCTTATTTGTTTGTTTCTCGCTGAGAGGGATTGTTTCATGCTTACTGTTACCGTTGGGCGGGATTTCTGTTTTGGTGTTCAGTTTCAAGGGATTGATGCCCTAGGCCCATTGCTTATGTAATCAAGTTTTTTTAGGGGTTACGATTTCTGTAATAGGCTTATACATAAAGCCAGGAGGCATGATGCAAGGCTGATTTTGTACATAAGGTTTTGGGATCCTCTATAAAAACCCTTTTTTAATCTACTATAATAATTACCAAAAAAATATCAAAGCTAAGCAACATAAGCATGGAGCCAATAGAGCAGTTATGGATATTCAAGTGGTACAATGGCAACTCGGCATCATCGAAGACCACCACTAATCAAGATTTCACTTGGAATGATGGATGAACAAGATTGGAAAATGCCAAGAAGAAGGATATTGAATCGTTGTAATTACAAAGAAAATTGAAGAAGACCCAAAAAATGAATATCAAGAATTTAGACTTTTTATGAAAAAATATGGAGGTATCTAGCTATAGCATCTCAATTGAGATGAGAATTGAAAATGTTTGTAAACTCTCAAACTTTAAAGGAGAGAGTTGTGATTTGTCAAGGGAGGACCCATGTACAACCCCTTTTTCTCAATCAAATAAAAAAGAGCACAGAAAATTCATTTTTCTTAGGCCCAAGTGAAATTAGGTTCTTAAATAAAGGTTAGAATCTTATTGTATTAGATCCCAACCTCATTGGTCAAATTAGGTCATGAGAGACCTTGATGAATTATGTTCTGGTTGAGAAAGGGGCATTTATTAAAGATGATATTAACTATTTTCTTAAAACTAGTGTGATTTCCTCTCTTTACTATGTTAGTTGGGAGTATATGAAGAAGTGTTTGCATCGCCATATCAACAAAACTTCTTAAGAGTATATACTCTCTTAAATCCATCATTAACTTGAGAATGGGTTATAAGGCCCTTACATGAATATACCCACCCAATGCCTTGTATTGTTGCATTGGTTCATAATTGGGTGAAGGTTGGTTAAACCTAAAAGATAGTCAACAAAGCTCTACCTTAGTAGGATCACCTCCAAATGGTAATGGGCCACTAGAAGACCAAGAGAATTGTCCACTATTTGAGGGGCAAAAAGCCTAAGTAGTTGTATACCAAAAATGGTCAATCCACGTTGATTAAGATTTAAACTCAACTTTAGTTAGAAGCATCATTGCTAGTCTTTCAAAATAGATAGAGAAAAGTTTCCAATCGAATGTAGATGGACATTTTGGAGCTATTCAAAGGCTTCAAGATTAGCCTCGTCAAAATTGCTCAATAGAATGTATACAAGTTCAAGGAAAAAAATATATATTTGTCAATGAATGGTATCCATAGATGACAAACAAGTAAGAACCCCTTTTATATTAATGACTAGACTTTTCCAAGTGGCAAGTCATGCATGGCACGCACACACACGCACACTTTTCTTAGAAAGCAAGTAAAACCTTGAAGGTTTACAAACAGCCACTATTCTAGCAAAATACCTAAAAAGAGAGTTAAAGATTTCGGAATTGTAAATAAGTTCCTTTCAGTAACAATGAATTAATTGAAAAGAATACAGAAGAGAGATGGCTTTGAGATTGTGAAGAAGCTACCTATCTCCAAACACAGTGTTTTCAATTTATTTTTATCAAGTTTTATTCTTGTTGTTTCAGGTTTATCATGAAATTTGTACTGATTCTAAGACCCAGCTTTTCAATTCCAACTGTTGCGTCTTTTTAATAATTGCCTTTAATCTAACTGTTCCCTTGTCCATTTCAGAAACTTGTAATGTTTGCACTCTGCAATTGAAGGCTATTGTTCTGAACTCGCTAAACATTTTTATGAAAATCTCAGATGCAATAGGTCTCAATTTACCATGCATGCAAACATTGCCAAGGTCTGCAATGTTTGCACTCTATAAATGAGATCTATTGTTTTGAACACCCTGAACATTGTTATGAAAATATCAACTACAATAGATCTCAATTTACCATATATGCAGACATTGTCAAGGTCTGTAATATCTCCTCAAGCATGCAGGTTTTCTTATGAGGAGCAACTATAGAAGATCGAAATTGAATATTAGTATTGTGAACAACAGACAAAGTACCAAAAGCCAAAGCCGGCTTTTGTGACAAACAAACCTTATCTGTTACCAATCTGGCACTTTCTCAAGGATAGATATGAACATATTGATTAAGGTTAAATGCCAAAATACAATGACAGCTCAAAAGAATTAAACTTTGGCACATAATAAAACTCTGTTGGCTGAGATATAGATAAAAACACATTGTAATGGCATGCCCCCAACACATTGTATAAAAGACTACAAAATTTTGGAAGGCATGCATCACAAACTAGACTAGTATGTTTGAATGATTTAGGATAAAAAGAAAATTACAACAGTCCAATAGAAATACCACCACTCCGTTGTGTAAAGAGTTCTTGAATGTCCTTGTGTAAATGACAAGATAGTAAAGAACACTCTATTGGTTAAGTAATACATTTGCCAAAGGGTTCAATGATGGGCCTTAACTCTGGTTTGCTTGATGTTGGCACAAAAGCTGTGGTCATTGCTGCTGCTACTGATTCTTAGGGTCCTCACCAAAAGATGAACTTCCTGGCAATCTCTCAGAAGAATAAAACAAAGGTTGTTGCAATTACATCTTTTCTCGTTCATGATGATGATCAATTTAGCTTATGCTGAGGATATCTGTTTCAGCATGTACCATTTGTCACAGTAGCCCATTTTTTAAGCTTTTGGAAAACTTGCAGAAGGGAAGTGGATCAGGCATCTTTTGATACTTACAACTACAATTGGGCCCATTTGAACAGAAACATTTGTATATTGTTTAATGAAAGCAAAAGCTAGATATCCACTTAGAATTACAATCTGGATTCTATTCAAAGTGCTTGTGCCACAATTTTTCTTAATCCCTTGCTTGCATGTGACATTAGAAATAAAATGTTTGAAATCACAGAATGACTAAGGCTATGACAGTGTGTAAAGAAAAGCATGCAAGATTATTACTTGACCCTTCTTTTATATACCAATTGTCCATATAAATATTCCTTCCTATTTATGTATAGGATATTATATTTAAACGAATAATAATAATAATTTTAATAAAAATTTAAAAATTTAACACACAAATTAAATTTAACAATACAGTTATCAATGATCCCATGCATAGCACAATCCTCATGAGAGCATGCCCACATAAAGTTTAAATCAACCCAGTCAAAATAACTATCACCACAACCAATGGTTTGCTACTGAAAAACTGTATTAATAAAAAAGCAGAATTTCCTTCTGAAATGCAATCGCATTCCAAGTGAACCAACTCATATCCATGTTAAAAGGGAAGGTTGACAAACCAAAAGGACCACCGGTTAAGAATACAACTAAAGCATTTAACTACAATAATGTAAACAATGTACACTTTTTAAAGTGTACTTTTCTCTAATAGAACACAAGGGAAATATTCAACACCAACTTGGGCAGTTACAACTTACAGCCAAGTAAATTCTTACCCAAAAAAATCCATAAAAAGAAATTACCACTGATCTCACTCAAAGTTTGAACAGATGTCCAAAAAGAATAAAAATCAATACCCTTTACAAAAAAAATGTAGTATATGTAAGGTAATAAATATTATGAAAGATAATAGCTGCAAACTTACTACAGTGGTAAGAGCTTTGGCTTCTCTTTAAGAGGTCCAAGGTTCAAACCCCACTCAGTATGAGGGGACCGGGACCCCTCATAAAAACCTGTGTAAACTCATCGAAAAAAATATTATGAAAGATAACCCGTGAGGGACACCGTAGTGGTAAGTACTTGGATTTTCATCCAGGAGACCCAAGTTTAAACCCCGGTACAAGAGGACCAAGACCCCTCATAAAAGCCAGTGTAAACTCAATTTTTTTATCAAATGGCATTAGCTCAACTGGTTAGATTCCTCAACATTCAAGGAGGAGACCAAGGTTCGAATCTTGCCAAGTGATACATGGATAATACCCAAGCTTTGTTGTAATACCACTGTGTGGTGATGATGTAGTACGGGTGGGGCCCATTTCAATCCCATATAATCAATTAAAACAAAATTTATGAAAGATGATTGTGCACACAGGTTGTGTACAGCGCCTACCCATGTAAGAATTCAACAGAGAACTATTACATGACAAGTTAGGAAAGAGGATGTTCTCATAATCCTTTGTACAAATCAGCCTTTGCATCTCTTGGTCAAATAAACGACAGAAAAAGGCCATAGAAAAAGGATGGAGACATATTTCAGTTGAGGGGGATACACAGATTATTATTACTGCTGTCAAAAAATAGGATGCAGGGATCGGATAAAGAATAACATTATTCTAGATGTCCATTAATTACTGATGGAGGCAATATCTTGGAAATGCCAACATATCTCTAGAGGAAATGGGGTGGCAGATAATTGCCAATAGGCTCCTCTATGAAGTTCAATGTCACATGGGCCCACTGTAAACTATTAATAATTGTCCATGGTCCAATATGAGATCGCTATGAATGCATTAGACAAATCATTCATGAATATTCGCATAAATAAGTTTGTTTATTTTGTTGTGGTCTCAGATAAAATATGAGAACACAAACAAATTGCACGGCATATCCCATGGAAATCTCTTGGAAAATTGTGGACAGTGGATATGCTGTAATTTGTGCATTGTTTATCTTGCATGCATCTTTCTAGCAAACAGACAAGAAAACTACAGACAATTTTGTTGTCCTTATGCATGTGTGAGTCCCTTTGCCTTTCATGTGGCTGTTAACATTGGGATGTTGTTCATTACACATAGCATGCCCCTCATAAGATTTTATTTCAAATTCATCATTGATAGGCTCCCCTACAGATTTGATCTTTGCACTGAAGACATTGTTTTTATAATGAAAAGGGTTTATTTTTTTATGAATATTATTATCAATAAAATATCAAGGTTTTATGTTTATAAGACCATTCAATTTTTGTTCGTCACTTCATCATTTCATTCGTTTGCAAGATGCCTCTCAATCAATTGGTTTGAAAGACTAATCTCCTCGACAAATTTGAGTCCTCGGACATTTAATTTGAAATAATATTTTGCCAAATTTTACCATGCGGCAGTGGGAAACAACAATAGCTTCATCACTCCACAATATTTAACAATACATCAATGTCTATAAATGAATGTAAACAAACTATACTACTATGTTTCTTCTACCTCTTCATCTTGAAATGTCTCTTTTAATGATATTTGGAACATACCATGCTATATTTTTAGCAGAAGATTTGAGGTTCCTAACCTGACCTTAGAAGGAGGAAAAAAATAATACTTCATTTTGATCCCTATCGACATTTCCTTGCTGCTTTAGGAGCAATGCTAGTTTAGTCAATCATGGGGTTAATCTTCGTCTATACAAAATTCAAATTACTTGACATTTGAAGGAGAAAAAAAATTAAAACTTCGTTTTGATCCCTATCAACATTTCCTTGCTGCTTTAGGAGCAATGCTAGTTTAACCAATCATGGGGTTAATCTTCATCTATACAAAATTCAAATTTTAGAAAATGATGTCAAAAATGTGAATAAGGAAAATTAGCAATTTGAAAGAGAGGAAAATTCGTTTTGATAGAAAGTCAAGCTAAATATGGTCGATATGTCCTAATAGCCTATGTAATGTTTTGATGGGAGTGGTCCCCAATAGAAACCACATATAACTTATTTATAAAAAAAACATCAGAATATTTTATCATAGATTTCATACGTAAAAGACAGAAGATTAAAATATTATAAATAAATAGTTAAGAAGAAATACCAAGCAGACAAATTTTTACACATGTTCTAAAAAATAAAACAAAATAAAATACTTTTAAAAAATCACAAACATGGCTTTGAAAAATTCAGGGGAACTTTTGTGAAGTTGAATTCTAGTTCCAAAAACTCTTGAATAAAGGTTGGGGGCACTTTTGCAGTCTTACTTAGAAAACATTTTCAAAAGTCTCGAACCCTTCTTTCCAAGAGCTCCCATGATAAGCTTACATTTCAAAATCCCATGAACAGTTTCCAGCTAAAAGGGCTTAAAGGTACCATTTGTAGCATGCTACTAAGAAAATATAATAACCCGCTAAGGTGTCAATCTAATTAATAACCAGCTAAAGTGTCAACCTAATTTATTGTGTATAACATGAATTACAAAATTAAACTAAGCCTTGGTGTAAAGAAATAATAGAGTACTATGTCACCAAAGCATATTCACCAAAACTACCTTAAAAACAAATCACGAAAACATTTAATACAAACTTCTAATCCATGAACAGAAATAAACGCACAACTTTGGCCTCAGAATTGAGAAACACAAAACTAATCTATTTAGATTGGAAAAGTTTAAAACAAAACAGAAATGATCACGAATTGCAGGGAAAAGGAATGAGGCTGAAAGAAATTGACAGAAAACTCACATAATGCATTCTTTCATCTCCTCGTATGAGTGCTTGTAATCGCAATCCTGATCCGGACACGTGCCATACCGTGCAAAGTTACGGCATATTGGCATCTTGCTCTTCTCATATCGATGCAAATAATCACAGGAATCCCCCTTAAAACACAATCCCTTAAGCCAGTGCCTGCAAACAGTCCCTTTGGTGTTCCTACTCCCAGGGCGCGTTAAAGATTTATTTCCACCGCCATCTTTACCCGGCACTAAATTTGAATCACTGGCCAAATTTATATCCTTAGAAGTTAAGGGATTTCTTGGCAACGGAGGTTTGCCAGAATTAATCGTCGTCTCTAATACTTCTTCAAAATCAAAGCTCAAACCCCCTTCTGGATCCCCCATTGCCACAAAATCCTGCTAAAAACCCTTGCTCCTTAGGGCTCTGTCTCTCCTTCAATTCATTTTTTTAATCGATTATAACAAAAAAAAATTATGTTTACTATCGCCTGAAAGGCCCATATTCTTTGCCGGTTACAGTTCTTCAAACCCTAAGACGTTATTCTGAAACCTGACTCCAATGCAGGCCAATTTTTTTTTTAAGTTTTTAATACCAGTGAAGCAATTTCTACAAGGAATCTGCTTGTTCCAATAGCCTTAAAGTCCTTCGCGATAAAAACTGTTCAAACCCTGCTTCCACAGGGTAACAATTTTAGTAGGTTTTCAAATCAAGCTCCTCTATTCTCATACACAAGCCGAACAATTCTTTCAGGCTTTCTATAAAATATCTAAAAGGCCAAAATCTAAACGAATTCATCAAATTAGGTCGACGATTTCATAAAGAACGATGCAGAGAGACAAATTGCGCTATAACAGCTGGATTTCTTATCTTGTGGATCGAAAAAAGTTACCTCAAACTTGGTGAGAGAATTTCCCTCGCAATACTACGCCATTTGCTGCAATTTTGAACTCATTCGACCCGCAAAAAACCTGGAATCCGGTTATGCTGAAGTAGCGAAGCTCTAAGGCTTGAATTCCCCGCCCATCGTAAGTATGGTTCCAACATTGTGGGATTTTTGAATTTCCAGCCATTTCTTGAACCCGCGAACGCCTTAAACCCGACTTTTACATATTATCTTGCAGATTTGATGAAGCAGTTAAATATAATTCATGTTTTCTCGAATTTGGGTATGAGATGTGCTAGTATCCCATCTTTTTGGCTGTGACGCGGCAAACATGCATCCGCTTTAACACATGCTTTTTTATTTTGTCGATTACCTTAATTTAGAATTTTTCAAATGCCAAACCTACCAAAATTGTATTCATTGTATATTATACTTTGTTTTTTTAATAATAAGGTTGAAAAGGATTAAAATTAATTATATTATTAGGTTAATATTCATTATAAGTGATATTAGTTCAATTAGTTAGATTCTTTAATGTTTAAGGAGAGACCTACGTTTAAATCTTACTAAATTATACATGGATAATATCCAAGCTTTGTTGTAATACTGCTATATGTAATGATAATATAATATAAGTGGGACCGTTTCAATCTCATATAATTAATTAAAATAATATTCATTATATAGAAAGTTATTATTATAGACAATGTACATAGTGTAAATATTTTTATTTAAAAATCTTCTTCGAAGGTCCAAGGTTCAAACCGTGGCGTGGGCGAGTGTGAGGGGTGGGTATATGTTGACTTTGTGTTAAATTCTCTATGGATAAGTATAGCTCTCGGCTTTACGAGGGGTCATGGTTGGGAGGAGATTGCTCAACCATATGTGTCTATCATAAAGGTTTTTCACAATAATCAAATCAAAAAAAATTATTTACAAATAAATAAGTAATTTTTTTTAATAGTCATACACACCCACCCCTCGCACACTCACCCAACCTTGGTTTGAACCTTAGACCTTTCAAAGAAGAGCCAAAGTGAACCCTTGCATTGTCCCCTTTAAAACAAATAAATAAATAATAGTAAGAAGGAATGGACACATCTATAAAAATAGGGTTATGTTCATAATTGATCAATTTTTTATTTAAAAATAAATAAATAATAAGGAATAAACATATTTATAAATATAACATTATTTTTATTTTATTTTTAATAATTAAATATGATGTTCATCATCTATTATTGAAGGCAATTTCTTGAAAAATCGAGTATATTTATAGAGAAGGAAATGGGTGGCACATAATTTAACCAATCATTATGTTCAACTTTGTCTTAGTGAAATTCAAATTTTAAAAGGAAATAGTCTAAGTGAGATTTTATCTCTTAATCAAAATGATATCAAAGAGTCGATTGTGGAAACATAGCACTTGGAGGAAGTTTAAAAATGTGAAAACCTTCGGATTAGTTGTTCATTGAAATCAATTCAGAATATATACATAACCAAGGTGGTTAGCGGATTCGCTCGAACAGTTCAATAACTACCCCAACCAAGTGCTTGATGAATAGTACATTTAACAATGTAATACAATAATGCATGTTTATGCTAACATCCCCCCTTATTACATTTTTGGCAAATACAAAGAGCATTGCAAAACAATTCAAATTTGACACGTGCAAGTGCCTTGGTGAAAATATCTGTAACTTGCTCATCAGTGGAAATGTATTGGAGTTGTACATGGTACTTAGGAACTTTATCTCGAATAAAATGGCATCGAGTGTCAATGTGTTTGGTACACTCATGAAAGACTATATTCTTGACAAGATTCAAAACACCTTGATTGTCGCAAAACAAATGAAGTGGAAGATTCTTTGGAAGACCCATGTTTGTAAGAATACGACTTAACCAAATTATCTCACAGACTGATCCACTTGTTGCACAATATTCTACCTCTGTAGAAGATAAAGCAACCACCTGCTGCTTCTTACTGTGCCAAGAGACAGGTCCAGGTCCAAGATGGAAAATATATCTAGAAGTCGACTTGTGATCATCAATGAATCTAGCATAGTTTAAGTTCATGTATCCCTGTAAGAAGAACTTGTGATTCTTCCTATACTCCAGGCCATAGTCTATACTACCACAGACATAATGAAGAACTCTCTTTACTGCTTTCTAATGACTCACCTTAGGTTCCTACATGAACCTTGAAAGATAACCCACATAAAAACTAAGATCTGACCTGGTATTTGTCAATTATATGAGAATCCCAATCAATTGGCGATAGAGAGTACCATCTACCTATGGTGATTTATCATATTGCGATAACTTAAGTCCTGGATCAATTGGAGTCGCTTTAGACTTACAGTCAGTCATGTGATATTTGTCGACCAGTGTCTTGGCATACTTCTTTTGTGTTAATCTGATATGATTCTTTTTCTGAGTCACTTTCAAACCAAGAGAATAGTGAAGAAGTCTTAGATCTGTCATTTCAAAATATTATTTCAAATCATCTTTCACTGCATCAACCATGTTCTTTGAATTACCTGTTATGATCAGATCATCCACATATAGTACCAAAATCACTATATCAGAACCATTGTTCTTGATATAGAGATTTGCATCTAAAGGACTTCTTTCGAATCCATGGTGCACTAGGTGACTGTCTATTTTGATGTACCAAGCTCATGGAGCTTGTTTTAGCGCATACAAGGATTTAATCAACTTGCAAAATTTCTTTTCTTGTCCTTCAACCATAAATCCTTCTGGTTGGGTCATGTACACTTCTTCTTATAGGTCATCATTCGAGAAAGCACTTTTTACATCCATTTGATGTAATTTCCACCCAAACTAAGCTGCCATGGCACAAAGTACTTGAATGGTAGTCATTTTTGCAGTAGGGGTAAATATCTCTTCATAATCTATGCCTTCTTTCTGAGCATAGCCCTTTGCAACAATATGAGTCTTATGCTTATCAATACTACCATATGCCTTATACTTTACTTTGAAAACCCATTTGCAGCCAATGGGCTTCTTTCCTGAAGGCAGATTAACTAGCTTTCATGTATGATTTTTCATGAGAGATGTATGTTCTGCTTCCATAATAGCCTTCCACTGAGGCTCACTAAGCGCATCTTAAATTGTCGTGGATTTATTCTCATCTAATACTGACATATAAACCCATTCATCATCTATATATTTTTCTCTATCTTCCTCTGCATCTACAAATAGTTCATCAAATTGGTGGTAAAGCTCATCAACCTCTGAAGTGGATGCCTTTGCTCTCATCTGCTAAGTCATACTACGAGTACAAGGTCGATCTAAAGGGAGATCTAGAAGTGAAGTCAACTTTGAATCTCTCAATGTGCTAGTATACCATTTAGGAACTTTGTTTTGTGGGGGTGGAACCTCTTTCTTAGGCTCCTCTTCCTCTAGGTATACAGTTGTAGATGTGTTATCTGATGTGAAAGCTTCATCAAATACCACATCTCAACTTATGTGTATTTTCTTGGTCATAGGATCTATCAACCGATATCCCTTTGAATGCTCGTTGTAACCAAGAAAAATAGATTACAATATTTTCTCATCTAACTTCTTCCTCTTCGATTTTGGTATGTTCATAAATGCCATACATCCAAAAACCCTTAGATGAGAAATGGAGGGTTTCCTACCACTCCATGCTTCTTGTGGATTCTTTCCCTATAGATATCTTGTGGGTGCTTTATTCAGGAGGTACGATGATGTACTCACTGCTTCTGCCCAATATTCATGCTCAAGATGTGCCCCCTTAAGCATACATCAAACCATTTCCACAATGGAATGATTCCTCATTTTAGCAACTCCATTTTGTTGTGGAGTATAGGTTGTTGTCAGTTGTCTTTTAATCCCATGTGCATTTAGAAATGATGAAAATTCCTTGGAGGTATATTTCGCTCCTCGATCTGAGATGATGGCTTTGGTGGAACACCCTGACTCCTTCTCAATAAGTTTCTTGAACTACTAAAAGTAAAAAAATACCTTTGAATTCAATTGCAAAAAGAAAACCCACATCTTCTATGAGTAATAATCAACAAACAATTAAAAATATTTTTTTCCACCATAGTTGGTTGGCATAGGACCACATAAATCAGTGTGGACCAACTCCAAAGGTTTCTTAGCTCTTGAAGAGCTAACCTCAAACGGTACCCGGTGTTTCTTCCCTACTAAGTAATTCAAGCATATTGGCAATGTGGATGAAAGGTTGGGAAGGCCTTTCACCATCTCATATTTGCTCAACTCAAGCAAATATTCTAAGCTCAGATGCCCATATCTATTGTGCCAAAGAGAAGTAGCCTCCTTTGTGGTCGCTGCCATGGCCACATGAGGCATGAAAACAACATCTAAGATGAATAAGCAATTTTTGTATGATCTTGTTGCTACATGCTTTCCATTGATGGTGATGAAACATCTCTTTTTGCCCTCCTCAACGCGAAAAACAACATTCATGTCTCTATCCAAGATCTGAGGGATGGACAACAAATTGTTGGCCAATCCAGGAACATATAGTACCTTCTCAATCTAAAATTTGCCATCTAGAAGAGTGATGAACACATATCCTTCACCTTGGACTTGGTAGATCTGATTGTTAGCAATTATCACTGGCTTACATTCATTTTCCTCAAATGTCTCAAACCATGATCTATCTCTAGTCATGTGTTTACTAGCATCGAAATCAATATACCATACTGCATATTTCTACTGAGAGTATGTGTGAGTCATGAGCACCTTGTGTGCTTTCTCAGAATCTGAGTCCGAGTCTGATTCAGAATAAGCAACATTCCCCTTGGGTTGTTTATTCTTCTTTTGTGTCATGGTTATTCATGTCACAGATTTTACAATATTGTTTATCTTTCTGTTGATGTTGTTTCCCTTTTCCTTTTGATGAAGATCCGCCCTTCTGAAAATTACCTTGTTTCTTACCCCCTTGTTTGGAGTAGAGGGAATTATATGGCACTTCATCTTTCTAAAACTGATTTGCCTCCTTAGTTTGAAGTAAATTTACCAATTCCACAAATTAAACTTGTCTTCCAGACACATTAAGAGATGTGATCAACACTTTGTAGGATTTTGGCAAAGCTCTCAAGATGACTGAGGTCAAGAGAGTATATGCCATTGTCTCTCCTGTTGGGACTAAAAAATAAGGCACCAATTATATTCACAAATATGTTTACAATATATAGGCATGAAGCCTATGAGTGAGATTTGACAAGTGTCATAATCTGCACTCCAAGTGTCATGCAGATGACACATAACTCAACTCAACTAAAACTAAGACAAGTGGCAGAACTGAAGTAGGAAGGCATAGTGCACATTAACATAATATTCTAACATTCCCCCTTAATGTGCACTATCCTAACTATTGAATAAGTCAACATTAGATAACATTTATGCTTAATGTTGACTTCTATTACATAGATAGACCAATTTGCTAAATTGAGAAAACTTGTCTTGCCCAAGTGACTTGTTGAATATGTCAGCCACTTGATATTGAGTTGGTACATACTCCATGTATATAATGTCTTCTTGGACCATTTCTCTAAAGAAGTGATGGTGGATCTCAATGTGCTTTATTCTGGCATGGAAAACTAGATTTTTGGTCATCTTGATGGTACTTTGATTGCCATAATATATATATGTTGGACCATGTATGAATAGCCCAATATCTTGGAGTAATTGTCTCGACCAAATTGCCTCCTTAGTTGCCTCAACTGCTGCTCTATATTCAGCTTCTGTTGAAGATAATGATATTGTGTTCTGCTTCTTCGTGCTCCATGAAATAGAGCCCTGGCCCAACTAAAAGCAATAACCTGATATGGATCTTCTAGTTTTAGGACAACTAGCCCAATCTGAATCTGTGTAGCCAATTAAATAAAAATCATCACATGATGTATACATAAGGCCATGATGAGGAGTGGCCTTTAGGAATCTCACAATCCTCTTAGCTGCTATCCAATGGCTCTTCTTAGGATCATGCATGAATTTTGAAATAAGACCAACTGAATAGATAATATCTGGTGTAGTTGAAGTTAAGTAGATCAAACTTCCAACTAGCTGCCTATAAAGGGTGCCATCAACCCTTTCTTCATCATCATTATTAACCAATTTCAATATGGTTTCCATGGGAGTTAAAGAGGGCTTACACTTCTCCATGCGAAACCTCTCCAAAATAGATTGAATGTATTTTGCTTGTGAGATAAAAATCTTACCAGGTTGTTGCCATACTTCTATACCTAAGCAATAGTGGAGGAGGCCTAAATCCGTCATCTCAAAATTCTTGCATAAGTCCTCCTTGAGAAACCTTATTCCTTCGGTGTCATCACCTGTAATGAGAAGATCATCCACATACAATGTAACCAAAATGATGTGATTCCTCTAATATTTCACATAGAGAGTAGATTTTGTTGTAGATCTAGTGAAACCAAGGTTGAGGAAATAGGAGTCAATATTTGCATACCAAGATCAAGGTGCTTGCTTCAACCCATATAGAGCTTTCTTTAATCTAAGGACTTTGTTTTCTTGGCCTTCAATTGTGTAACCTGGTGGTTGTTTCACATACAATTCGACCATTGAGAAATGCATTTTTGACATCCATTTGATATATAGGCCAATGCTTTTGAGCTGCCATAGCAATAATTGTTCTTATTGTAGTCATCTTTGCCACATGAGCAAAGGTCTCCTCATAATCAATTCCCTCTTGTTGCTTATAGCCTTGAGCTACTAAGCGTGCCTTGTAGTGATCTAATAAGTCATCTTCTTTATACTTTGCCTTGTACACCCATTTTGTGCCAATAGTATATTTGCCTTGGGTAAATCACCTAACTCCCAAGTGTGATTCCTTTCAATGGAATCCAATTCTTGATCCATGGCAAGAACCCATTTAGGATCACCAAGTGCTTCTTTGACATTAGAAGGTTCAGGTTGGCTAAGGACTTTGGCCATGAGGGCATAGTTCACTTGGTGTCTTAGGGTTGAAGGCCTTTTACCTGCATAAGTAGGTAAATGATTTTGGGCTTCATCTAAGGTTGTTTTAACCCACTTAGATAAAGGGTTGGGACTGAACAATAAGGCTCCAATTATATTTACAAACATGTTTAAAATATATAGGCATGAAGCCTATGAGTGAGATTTGATAAGTGTCATAAAATGCAGTCCAAGTGTCATGCAAATGACACATAACTCAACTCAATTGAAACTAAGACAAATGGCAAAACTGAAGTAGGAAGGCATAGTGCACATTAACATAATATTCTAACATCTCCCATAGCATTCAATTTGGATTTCAATTATGCCACTCTACATAGGAATAGGTCAACTATATCACTAGATTTCATATTGAGTGTATATAGTTGAGTTTGAAGGTTTAGAATAGTGGACTGATTCTTTCCTTCATAAATGGTAATCAAAGCATCCCAAACTTCCTTACCAGATTTGGCATCACAGATATGAGGCTGGACCTCATTTGTAGTAGCAAGTAGAATAAACACGAGGTATCTCCTATCCTTCTTATCAAAGGTCTCTTGATCTACCCCTGCTGTTGTAGGAAATTTTATAGTGCCAGTCATTATGTTCCAAAAATATTCAACTCGAAGGATAGCACACATCTTTGTCTTCCATGGTGCAAAGTTAGAACCCTTTTCCAATTATGAATCTGGCAGATATTTATAAATAGTGGCCATTGTGAATGTTCTTTATAACACCAAATGGTCCCCCTTTCTTTATAATTACAAGAGTACGTGAAAGGGAATTCAATCAAATTGATGGCACCTGCCTCAAAACCCTTCGAAATAAGGTTGATGAGTTGGAGGAGTTTAAGCCAAACAATAAAAAATAATTAGGGTATTAAATGGAGTGAATATCAAAATTGGTTTACCTTATTTCTCCTCGATGATTGATAGAGAGCAATAGTTCAGACGTCGTTGTTGCAGCTATATTAGGCGTTAGATATAGTAGTTCAAGCATAATAGCATCACATGTAAGTGTGGACCAGAGGTACTGTATATATTGAACGCTATTGTGCAATAAATTATACAAATAGGTGTAAAATTTGAGGTCTTTTCTTTGCTTTGTATATTTTACTTTATGATTGAAATGCAAGAAAACAATAAATTTACATGCAAAAATAATCACAAGCATCCACAAATTTAAACACAAGTGTCGGTTTCTACTAAAAATGCACCTATTACAATGTCAGTTTTGTTACAACGATGATATTCAAATCCAAAAATGCTTTTCAAAGCAACAATTTTCTTCCCCCCCTTGTCTTAGAATTTTGCAAGAGAAAATGCTTGTATTCCCCCCTTGATGTTGCAAAATAAACTAGGAAGAAAAAGAATTAGTTATACCCTTTCAAAGTTTTATGAAGTGCAAATAGTTACTTATCCCTACAGGAGAAAAAAAATGCACTAGGTTGTCAAAGAAAGCCTTATCCCTCCATGACAAGAAATTGGTTTTACAAAAAAAATGTGTTTCTTTGTAAAAAAAATGGTGTGTTGTTTGTGTTTAGAAAGAACAAAGGTGTAGTATCATTGGTATTTGCAAAAAACAACCTTAGAGAAAAACCTTATCCCTCCAAGAATTAAACCAAACAAAGAAAAAAGTAAAAAAATACCTTTCACCCATTGAAAACACACCGTCGACAACAAAAATGATGGAGGCTTGGCACCGACGAGACTTGATCCCTTGACCTGGCACTGGGCAAAGCTCTCGCCTATTGGGCGGTTGGGAATAAAGGGACAGGAGGTCCCTTTTACTATTGTATTTTCCACGTGATGAAGAAAAAAATAAAACCCAAAGCTTTCTGGCCTCCAATGACAGTCCCCGACAAAACGTAAATCACCAAGCACTAAAGTTTGAATGATTTTTTTTTAACTTTAGGTTATATGTGCAACTTGTTTGTTGTGTGCATCTCAACAGGTATCTGCGCATTCTCCGTCCGGTCTGCATAAGTCTATGCGTGCCAATGAAATATCTCGTGCATCAGATGTCAGAAGGGGGTTTGATGCAATTTTGGAGAAAATAACTTCGAACACGAATCATCATCGTCAATCGACGAGAACAAAATCATCAGAAACCTCATGAAACAATAGAGTCCAATATCCAATAACAGTGTCAAGTTTTTGTACTTTGCGATGCAGGTTTTTCCAGGGTCCACGATTAGTTTGGAATGCTCGATTTTGGAGTGTCGTTGGAAACCACCTTACCCAAAGAACAAAACAAAGCACCTTGCCCCCTAATCATGATCTGCTCTGATACCATGTGTGGATTAGTTGTTCATTGAAATTAATTCAAAATATATACATAACCAAGGTGGTTGGTGGATTCGTTCAAAAAATTCAATAACTACCCCAACCAAGCACTTTATAAATAACGCATTTAATAATCTAATACAATAATGCATGCCTATGCTAACAAAAAAAATATTTAATAGAAAAAAATGAAAAATATTTTGTAATAAAAAACATGTTAAACATGGTTTAGTTAACCTAATAGCAAATGTAATATTTTGGTATTTTGATGGGAGTGGCCTCCAATACAAGCCACATATAACTTATTAAAAAAAATAGGGATCAAGTAACATTATCTTATCCAGGTGTTCTAGGTGAGTTGGAGAGGGTAGGGCAATCCTCCAAGGGAGGTCCCTAGTTCGAATCTCCACATTACCAAACGCATAGTAGGTACCCAAAATCCAATTGATAATGTTGGTGCGATCAAGGTCGGGCGTGACTCCTAGGTGATTTTGATGGTGTAGAACCCCCTAGTCGTGGTTTCTCAGACCAAGGCGGATCCACATGGGGTTTTTCGTTAAATTCAAGAAAAAAAGTAACATTATCTCGAGTGTGAGTTAGGAACAAGACTCATTTTTTCTTGTTTTATATATTTGAGGAAGAACAAGGAAAATATAAATAGAAGGAAGTGTTGGGAATGAGCCCTTATCTTTTTCTACTCCATGTTTTTGGTAAAAATAAAAAATAAAGGATTTATATTAGAAAAAAAAAAAGGTAGCATAGAAGAAAAGTTGTCCAAAGGATTTGGACAAGCAAAGGAGTGTGTGGACTTTCACACCCTAAACCAAAGTTTAAATCCTGTGGATGAACCTTAATATTTTAAAATTCCTCAAGTTTCAAGAAGGAGATATAGGTTCAAATTTTACATAGGGATACATGCATAATTGCAAAGCTTTTGTAATACCACTATGTGGTCATGATGTAATACAAATGGATCCTTATTTCAATCCTATATAAACCAATAAAAAAACATGGAGAGAAAGTCATATTTGAAATCCCCAATAGGAAGTAACTACGCTCTAGGTGGAAGTATAGATTCTCAAGTTAGAGATAAGAGGAAGAGTGAACATATGGCAAGTCCAATCTAGGGAGTAGATGTTACACTATAAATGATTATAAAGGATGAGATGATAGAGCGTGAAATAATGGTTCTTAAAAATATAGGGTTAATATTTAAGTTTTCAGGATACTCACCAAGGTTTAATTGGATCAAGTGAAAATGGGGACTGCAAATTAGTCCATAACTTTTCTTCTAAAGGTTTTTTCCTCATCAAATTTTTAAGCTTGAAAATTATAGATAAAATAATGGATGACATCCCATGGTTCAAGGAAAGAGATGATTGTGGAGTAAGAATTTTTCTATCAAGATAAAAACTGATAAAATATTTTCAATGTGGGTTAGGTTTTTTGGACTTTCATATCAACTTTTCAATAAGGATGTTTTCAAAAATATTGACAATACTCTAGGGGAATTCATTCCTGAAGGATCAACTACTAATGAGTGAAAGCATGTTGTATATACATGGATACGTTTTTTATGGATGTTTCAAAATATTTGCATGATTTAGTAAAACTAAATTCAAATTAAGAGAATGGTAGCAACAAGTGGATTATGAAAATATTGCATTTCAATGCTACAAATGTTATGAGATTGAACGCATGGAAAGAGATTGCAAAGTGAAAATGATGGAGAAAGAGACAACGAATTTGGTAATGAGATAAACTTCAAGATGAAGTAAAGAGATTGTATTGTAGTATAAGTTGTATTAGATAAAGAATACTCCCCTCCCTAAAAATAGACAAAGAAATTTTATTTGCAACATTAGTTAATAAAGGCCATCATAGTTCACGAATCAATCATGAGAAAAAACAAAGAAGGATTCAAGAGATAAGGAAGTAAAATGTGCAAGTTCAAATCTAGAAGGAATTAAATATGCAAAGGAAAATATGGTTGAATAGGTCAAGCTTATCCTAGGTAAATCGTCTTTGTTTTTCTCGAGTAGTATAATATATTCTTCTTGCAATAGAAACACAAGTGATGTAGAGGTTATTCCTTGAACTTTAGGGTTTTGAGAGTAGCATAATAAAGAAATGATGATGGAGGATATCCATAGTTGATATAAGACAAGATTGTCATATTTCTTGTCTACCTATTTCATTGATATTCTCTTGCTTTTATAGGTGAGAAAAACCTTTAAAAAACTATTTGTGGGCCTAAAATTGTAGGATAAAAAACATAGATGGATTACAAAAGGCTACAAAGGTTGTAGCTTTGGAAAGTTACTAACAAGTTATGGGAGAATAAAATCTACAAAGAAAAATCTTTTAATCCTAATATATATATTTTTTGGATAATAAGAGGTTGTACTCGGGTCCCCTACCCTTGACAAATTACATCTCTCTTCTTTAAAGCTTGAGAGTTTACAAATAGATACACTTCTCATCTTAATTGAGATGCTATAGCTAGAAACCTACATAATTTTACATAAAATGTTTGAATTATTGATTTTGATTTTTTTGATCTTTTAAATTTTTTGTATGAATACAATTACTCCCGAATTTAGCATCTTTATTGATATTTTTCTATAACAACCTTCACAATGCCAAAACTTCACCTCTACTATCTATGCTTTGCATCTTAGTAGAGTAATATTTCCAAAACATCGCACTATCATAGTCCGCTTTACCAAATATGGATTGCTAGTTTCCTTCCTGAAACACAAATGCAACCACAAAAATTATAATAAATAGTCTAAATGAAAACACATTATTGTTACAAAATAAAGCAGATATAACCAATGGAAAACATCAAAGTGAATCTTAATCATTAATTGATTCAGGAAATCAACATTTTTTGTTAGCTTCAACTAAAATTTCTACTTCCTCTAACCATGAGAAGGAGAATTTAACTTCACGATCCTCAATCAAAACCCCTCTATTAATTAGCTTATCTGCATATTTGTTTCCTTCCTTTAATATATGTGTAAATCACATTTCTTCAAACTCTTTAGCAAGATCTTGAATTTCCAAAATTATCTCTTGTATGTTCCATGGAACCTTTGCTTTTCTCAAAATTGCATTTATTACTATGAGACAATCACCTTCCATTTATACTATATTCCATTTCATTTGTTTACATATATTTAACCCTTCTAAAGTTACCCAATACTTAGCTTCATTATTTATATTAAATCCACTATTGAAAGCATAATGAGACAAAATCTCTCCTCTATTATTTCTAATTATTCCTCCTCCTCCTGGTCCTAGATTTCCTTTAGATGCTCCATAAAAATTCAATTTAACCCACTCCATATCTGGTGGTTTCCACTTTATATTCTTTGCCTTCTTTTTTCTTATATTGTACCCAACATCATAATTCCATTTAGTGACTTGAATCCATCTATCAAGGCTCTTTTCTTCCAAATTAGGCATTGGGTGAGTTGATAGGGTTGGTTTAGACTCCTCTATGGCTAAATATATATATTTTTTCATTACTTCTAAATTGATTTCCTTTCCTTTAAATATTCTTCTATTCCTTTCTAACCATATAGTCCAAAGTATTGTATCTTTTGATATAATACCATATTATCTGTAAAGCTTCACTTTTATAAGTGCTCTTTCATTGCTTTAACCAATCTTCAATTCTACTAGTCATCACCATGTATTTACCAAATATATTAAGAACCCATTACCATATATTCCAGACTACTGAGCAATGTCCCAAGAGATGGTCTATACTCTCCTCCTTATTACGAAAAATACATTGATAGGGTCTATGAAAACCCTTTTTCATAAGGTTATCCCATGATAATATTTGTTTATGACCTACTAACCAAACAAATATTTTGACTTTAGGAATGCTTGGGCTATCCCAAATTCTCTCCATATTCTAGTGATATTATTAATTTATTGATGTTGAACATTATATCCACTTATTGTTGCATATTCTCTTGAGCTATTCAACTCCCAAATCAATTTATCCTTGGCTCCCCTCAAAATAATCACAGTTGTTATCTTTCTGCTCAATTACCTCCTAGCATCAATGTCTTGTATACTAGTAAAAAAATCTTCCTTCCATTTGTATCTTCCTTCTTGAACCTTGTACAAAATGTTTGAAACCCTATCACCATATTTGTCTTGAAGCAATCTCATCCAAGGTTTCAAATTGGATCTAAATCGAGTGGTTTCAAGTATCCATCCAAATAGATTTTTTTTCTCCAGTTCCCACCACCCATATTAAACCTTTAATCATTATATTAATAATTTTTTTTATACTATTCCAAAGAGAAGAACCATTTGGTAGAGGGAATGTAGTAAATATTAAACTTAAGTCATTGGGATCAACATACTTAGAAGAATTCTTGCCCATTGTATTTGACTCTATTTGTACAATATCTAGATAAATTTTCCCCTAAGAGCTAAGTTTGCATTTGTAAGAACTCTTAAACCAAGACCTCTCCTAGTTTTATCATCACACAACTTGCTCCATTTCACCAAAGGAAATTTTCTTTTATCATGTAAACCTAACCATAAAAAGGATCGCATAATATAGATAAAACTTTTTTCAACTGATTTTGGCATAGAATACAATGACATATAATATGTTGGAATGAATTGCAAAACTAACTTAGTTAACTGCACTCTTCCTGCTAATGATAACCATCTACCTTTCCAAGTTGGAAGTTTATTCTAAACTTTACTAATAATTGGATTCCATAAATCTATCCTTATTTTCCCCTCAAATAACAGTGTGCCTAGATAAGTTGTTGGTAAATTTGTCTCCTCCATTTGAAGCAACCTGGAAATTCTTGCTTTGATATTAGCAGGAGTGTTAAGGAAGTAAAATTTGGATTTAGTCCTATTAACTTTTTGCCTTGAAGCTCTTTTGTAGTCTTCTAAAAAGTTATTCAAATCTTTAGTCTCATTTATCCTTGCCCTTCCAAAAAAGGTTGTATCATCTGTAAACTATTGATGGGTGATGTTATCAATGTTATTACTAACATCAAGTCCACTTATAAGCCCATATTTGTAAGCCTTCTTAAATTTCCTACTCAAAATTTTTGCTATAATAATGCCTCTCTTGGCTTTAAAATATTGTCACTAACCCATTGACCAACACTGAATAAGCAACTATGGAGACACAAGTTTTAATCCATCTAACCCATTTCTTCTCGAAACTAAACTTATTTAAAACTGCAAAAATTAAATACCATTTAACCCTATCATAGGCTTTACTTATATCAAGTTTTAAGATCATTGCTTTCTCTTTTCTTAAAGCTATTAAATGTATAATTTCATGAGCTACTATGATTCCGTCCAAAATTTGTCTCCTTTTCATAAATCTTCCTTGCTCTTATGAAATTATTTTGTCTAACAATGACCTTAATATATTTGCCATCACTTTGAAAATAATCTTATATGCCATATTACATAGGCTTATGGGTCTAAAAGAATCAAACAATTCAGCATTCTTCTTTTTTTGGAATTAGGGTAAGATATGTTGCATTTATTTTATTATTGTTTTTTCTTCCTTAAAATCAAATTCTGGAGATGTTGTTTATACTTGGGATGGCATGAAATCTATTGTTGTTGATTACTTTTCCAATCTTTTTGCTGCTACTCCTCTTGACTCAGCTTCACAACAAAATGTTCTTCAAGCAATCCCTTCTCTTATCACTTTTGAGGAGAACTCTATTTTGACTGCTCCTATTACTATCAATGAGCTTCAACAAGTAGTTTTTAAAATGCAAAAAGGGAAAACCCTAGGTCCTGATGGTTTTCCCATTGGGTTATACCAAGAGTTCTGGGATATCCTTTATGTTGATTTATTAGAAGTGGTGGAAGAAGCCAGGAAAGCCAAAGAAATTTTTAGGGTTATCAATAAAACTTATATTACTCTTGTTCCAAAAGCTCAAGAGGTTGATCATATCTCGGATTTTAGACCTATTGCTTTATGTAATGTTCTTCTCAAAATCATTACTAAAATCATGGCAGAAAGGTTGAAGCCTCTTTTGCATAAGATTATTTCCCCAGATCAAGGGGGTTATGTGGAAGGACGTCAAATAGTAGATGAGATAGTTCTTGCTCAGGAAGCAATCCATTCCATTGATATGCAACATTCTCCTTCCATGTTCATTCAGTTAGACTTATCAAAAGCTTATGACATAGTGGATTGGCACTTCCTTATCAAAGTTTTGAGGAAATTTGGTTTCTCTAAGGATTGGATGGATTGGATTATGGGATGTATCTCTTCAGTTTCCTACTTAGTTCTTATCAATGACAGGCCTTCTCAGTCATTCCTAGCTTCCAGAGGTATTAGGAAAGGTGACCCTCTATCCCCTTATTTATTCATCATTCTTGTTGAATGCTTGGGTAGGACTATAACCAAAAAGAGGGAAAAAGAAACCCTTTAGGGATTTACCATTGCTCATGGCTAGACCTATCTCTCATCTTCAATTTGTGGATGACTCTACTCTTTTAGGTAAAGATACAGTTAAGGAAGCTTCTAATATTAAGCAAATCATTAGCTATTTTTCTAAAGCTACTAGGCAGTTGATCAATGAAGACAAATCTAAAGTTATTTTCTTTCACTGCTCTGCTAGACAGGAATCCATGGTCTTGGATAAATTAAGATAGAAGAAGACCTCTCTTCCAATCACTTATTTAGGTATTCCCATAAATATTCAAAGGCAGAAAAATAAAGATTGGAATTGGTTGTTGGACAAAGTCAAGAAGAAAATTAGAAAGTGGACCAACAAGTGGCTTTCTTTTGGGGGTAGAATCAATCCTTCAAACTATTCCTATTTATATTTCTTTCATTTTGAATATCCCAAAGGTTGTTCTTCGAGAATTGGATAAAATCAGTCATCGTTTCCTTTGGAGTGGTACTAAGGAGAAAATAAAATGGACCTTGGTGAAATGGGATATTTTATGTCTTCCTAAGAGTGAAGGGGGGTTAGGATTCTGGTCTTCTATTAATAACAATAAAGCTTTAGCTGCTAAATTATATTGGAGGATGTTGCATAACCCCAATGCTCTTTGGACCAATAATCTCCGTGCTAAATATGCTGAGAACAAAATTCCTGAAGACCTTGTTCGCTATCAACTTCCTACCAAAGGTTCTCCCATTTTAGCAGCTTCTTAAGACCGGTGAGGATTTGATAAAGAAAAAATTATTTTGGATCATTCATAATGGTCAACAGTGCAAATTTTTGGACAGATTCTTGAGATGGTCATAAGCCTTTTATAACTCGGTTTCCCGATTGGAGGCCTTGGATGGAGGAGCTTCACCGAGCTAATTGGATAAAGGTGGCTAATTACTCGTCGGTACCATACCGGTAATTCAAAGGTTGGTAGATATTGGATCCCTATTGAGGACTGGCCTATTCAAATCCCGTAAAGGCAAAGACAAGATATCCAAGGAATCCTTCATATGAGATCCCTCTCTTGGTCCCATGAAAAAGATTGTTTTGGATGGAACAACACTACTAAGGGTGAGTATTCAGTTGCTCAAGGTTATTTGACCTTATGCCATAATAATCCCAACCATTCTTCTGACATATTTTCTTGATTGTGGGCTCAAAAGCTCTGGCCTAAGGTGAGGTTATTTAATTGGCTTTTATTGCATCATAGGGTGCTTACTGGTGAGCAACTTATGAAGCGTGGTTTTCATGGCCCTTTTAGATGTGAAATGTGTGAAGAGAATGTAGAAAATCTCAACCATATTTTTATTGAGTGTACTTTAGCCTCTAAGCTATGGAGGAGAATGGCCACTTTACTTGGCTTATAGTGGTCCAATTTTTTTACTTTTGAACAACTTTGGAGGGATTGGCCTAATCAAGAGGGTGTTGATCATTTTATTAGGCGCTTAGTTTGGATGGGTTCTACCATTCTTCTTTGGAATATTTGGAATGAAAGGAACAACCAAATTTTTAATCAAGATAGGAAGGATATTCACTATATTTGGAAAAATACCATAGCCAACTTAGTTGAATCAATCCATCAACTCCTTAATCACCCCCAAAACTCCCACCAAATATGGGATCAAGTGATGCAAAGATTGAAGATTAAATCTTCTAAGGGCAACCAACTTAAAGGGAATGTGAGTATTAGTAAGATGGATAGGACTAGAAATTGGCAACCTCCTCCTAAGGATTTTGGAAAAGTCAATACCGATGGAGCCTCTAGAGGAAACCCTGGAAAAGCCAAGTGTGGGAGGAATTGGTAGACTTTCAGATGGCTCCCTGGTTTTTACTTTTGTTGAGAATTTGGGTATTCTTTCCAATAACCTTGCTGAGGGGTATGGTATCCTTAGAGGCCTTCAGGAGGCTACTAAGGTTGGATGGGAAAAGGTGTTAGTTGAGTCTGAATCTCAACTTATGATTAATCTCTTGAAGACTCCTTCTAAGAATCATAAGGTGGATTGGAGAATAAAAAAAATTATTGAGAAGATTCAATTAATCCGGATGGGATTTTTGAAAGTTGATTACAATCATGTGGTCAGAGATCAAAACAAGAGTGTTGATGCTTTAGCTAATTGGGCTTTGGACAAAGGTGATCCTACTTGTTATGGCCACCCTCCTATATGGTGGGCTTCTCAAATTAGGGAAGCTCTTCTTTCTATCATTTCTTTGGATGGCTCCAGTTTTGAAGGTACCTAGTTTCTTCTTGCTTTTTTTTTTTTTTTCTTCTCTTTGGTTCATTCAGTTTTTTTTAGTTCCCTAGCTCATTCTATTATTTATTTTGTTTCCTCTATTGATTATTGCCTTAATAGTCTTCTGGTCTAGATAGGTCATTGTTATGTTCAATTTTTTTTTTTCTTTTTTTTGTTTAGTTTTTTAAGGTGGGTGGGTTCTTTTGTTTTGTTTTGTTTTTGTGTTCTTTGTGTTGTTTTTTGTTGTTCATGTGTTTTTGTTGTTTTGTGTTTTTTTTTTTTAATGTTTTTGTTATTGTTCTTGTATTTTTTTCGTTCTTGTTCTTGGGTTTCTCTTTGTTTGTGTTATTTTGTGTTTTTATGTGTGAGTGTTTTCTATGTTTTTTGTCTGTTTTTGGTTGTTTTTTATTTTTTATTTTTTAGGTTTTGGTTGTGTTTATTTTTCATGTTTTTTTTGGGTTATGTCTTTGTAGTTTTTTATTGTTTTTGTCTTGTTTGTGTTTTGTTATGTGGTTCTTGTGTTTTTCTATGTGGTTTGTGTTTTGGTTTCTTTTATCTTATTGTGTGTGTTTGGTTGTGCTTTTGTTTTTGACACACTCAAGGAGCATGTTTTTTATTTTATTTTATTATTTTTGTTGTTATTTACTTATTTTTAAATTGGTTTTGTGTGTTTGTTTGCTCCTTGAGTATGTCAAAGGTGGTAGGCCAGGCCCGAGTCCTGGGCATTTTTGGTTGAATGGATACCCCTCCCTCCTTGGGTCTTACCCGAAAGTGGCATCCCTTTTGGGATGTTTTCCACAAATAAAAAAAATTATTATTGTTTTACCCTAGATTGTTCCACTACCACCAATAAAAAATCCTTCACTATATCCTAATTATGTTAGTAAAAAGTTTCAAAGAGCACATCTAGAAATGGGGTTTTATACTTATTAAAAGAGAAAAGAGCTAAATGAACTTCTTCTAGAGTAATAGGTTCCATCAGTTTCCTATTGTCTTCATTCATTATAATTGAAGGAAAATCTTGAAGAAGTTTATCATTAAGAACTTCGACCTCCTTTGAACCTAGAATATTATGTTAAAACAACTTTAATTATTTTTTAATTTCACTCTGATCTTCAATCTAAACCCCTTATATTGATTTAATTCTACTAATTCTAGAAGTTGATCTTTGTACTATAGCCATCCTATGAAAAAAATGTATTTTATCTCCTTTTAACCAAGTCTATCTTGATTTTAATCTCCATAATTTCTCCTCCTTACTCAAAATATTATGATATTCATTAAGAAACTCCCTTTCCTTTGAGCTTATATTATTATCATCACCCTTTTAGATTTTTGAAAGTTTATCTTTTAGTTCTTCTTTCTTCTCAAAAATATTTCCAAAGGTGTTCTTGTTCCGTTCTTTTAATCTAGTTGCCATAGATTTAATTTGGTTTGGAAGAGCATACAACCCACCATTACCTAAATAATTCCATGTTTGAGTTATCATATCAATAAATTAAGGATGGTATTCCCACATCTGCTCGTATTTAAAATATGATCTTTTTTGAATTCACTTACCACCATTTTAACTCTTATTGGCTAGTTATTTGAACCAATCCTTGGTAAGGTATTAATTTTAGCACAAGTTCCTTCATCTAGCCAATGATCCGAGAGAATGCATCTGTCTATTTTTTCTCCTATTAGGTTTTGGCCTCTCCTGTCGTTGGTCCAAGTATAGTTGTCTTCTTCAAACTCAAATTCCCATAGATTATTATTTTGAATAAAAGTTGAGAAATATTTCATACTTTGGGTCAATTTCCTAATTCCCCTAAATTTTTTATCCAACTTGGTTATGGCATTAAAATCTCCAATGATCATGAATCGGGTTTCTTGGTCTTTACTTCTCATAAAGGCTTCAATCCCACTCCAAACATCTAATCTACTTGACTGAGTTGTAGGATCATAGAGATTAATGAGGATGAAATGAATATCTGCAAATTAGCAAGTGACTAAAGAGGCTATCCAATGCCTAATTTTATGAATGGTTACACAAGAGGTTCTAGAAGGATTCCAACAAGTTAGAATTTCCCCTATCACTCCTTCATAATCCATAGCATCCCGTTCACATCTTGCCCATACTACTTTCATAGTTTTTGAAACTTCTTTTATCATTTTAGTTTTCTGGATACAGAGAATATCAGGTTTATTACTTAAACATAGGTCCCTAATACACCTTTGCTTTGAGGAGGCATTAACACCCCTTATATTCCATGAGATGATAATAATGTCTTATTAGGAGCTTTTGACCCCTCCTTCATATTACCAATATCATTTTGTTGTTTGGTAAAGAGAAGTTCAACCAACTTAGTTTGTGTTCCTTTCTCTATGTTTGCCCTTGTTCCCTGGATATTGCTTGCTAATTTGAGGGTTTTCCTCTTTTTGCGTTACCTATATTAGGAGTATGTCTTATTATTCTATTCCTCAACATTCTTTCACAATTTTTTTTCCATCATATTTATCCTCTCTTAGCCTTATTATAGAAGCTTTTGACTTGTCCTGCTCATTTTCTGGTATTTCCTTATTAACTTCTAAAATTGTATTTTTTTACCAATTTTTTTCTCTTGAATGGTGCATGGTAATTCAAGAGAGTTTCAAAATCTGATGAGACACATTCCTTAGGTTCATCGAGAATGTTCTTCCTTAAATTAGGATCATACTTAATAGACGGTTCCTTGTTAATATGTTGAAATTATTGTATTGTATCCTCTAAGTTTTGATCTACTTTTTCTTCATAGGCTAAAGCATCAAAAGAGTTGGTATTTCTTACAATATCCTTCCTTATTGGTCTATACTATTTATTTAGTTATTTTTTCCTAGATCTATTTTTTGGAAGTCGAAAAACTATCTTCATCCATAACCATTTGTATGTTTCTCTTGTGGTTTTCTACAAATGATTCTGTTGGGCTCTTCTTAGGGCATGATCTATCAATATGCCCCACCTCATGACATCTTCTACACCTAAAATATATGTTTTCATAATCTATAGTTTGGGTCCACATCTTATCCCCATACTTAAGAATGATTAATTCTGGTAAAACTTTACTTATATCAATCATGATCAATATTCGAGCATAAATAGCCAAAAATCCATCTTTTGTTGTATTTGAAATCTCAAGGATTTCTCCTAGAGTGTTGCCTATTGCCTTGAAGGTATCTATTTCTAAAAATTCAATGAGTAACCCAAACATCCTAACCTATATTGGTACTGTTGACAATTTTGTCACATTTCTCAAGGGGTAGAAAAAAGAAAACAAATTTTGTACAGTATTGTGTAAAGTTTTTTTTGCCTTGTTGTTTTTATTTTGAAAGATGCAGCAATTTTGGCTTCCAATGCCACCCCTTTGAATATAAAAATGGAAGAGAAAGAACTTCGCTGCCGAAAAAACTAGAAAAAAGAGCTTTGCCAAAGAAAAATGAAAAGAGCTTCGCACCCGAAGCATTTCCAGCGCTACTTCGGGTAAAATTTTTGCGAAGGAGTTTCGTCGAAGGAAAATACAAGGAAAATATAGAGAAACTACTTCACGCCCGAAGCATTTCCAGCAGCTACTTCGAGCGAAAATGAGCGAAGCGGTGTTCAAAAGAAAAGAGAGCTTCGCACCCGAAGCATTTTCGATCTTACTTCGGGTGGAGTTTTTTGTGAAGTAGTATCACCGAAGTAGAATACAAGAATAGCAATAAGAAGCGAGGCGCTTCAAGTGGCTACTTCAGGCAAGATTCCTGCGAAGCATTGCGCCGAAGAGATATACAAAAAAGTCATCAGGAAAACTACTTCGCATCCGAAGTATTTCCATCAGTCACTTCGGCCAGAAAATCAGTGAAGCAAAACTCAAGGAGCATTGAAAGTACTTCACCAAAAAGTTGCCAAAGTACTCATTTCAGGCCCCTTCATCAGCGAACCATATTTACTTCGGCAAGAGCACATTGCGAAGCATTTGCTTCGGCTAATTTTCTACGAAGTACTTCTATCCGAAGTAAAGGGATGCGGCATTTTTTGAAGACAATTGCTTCGGCCGAAATCTTCCTGAACCACGGTTTTGGAAGAGGATCGCAGCAAAGTATTTCTCCAAGGCATCAACAAAGCAATTTTGATGATAAAGTGGCGAAAGCAAAGAGGTCCGTTTTATGAAGTAGATATGCTTCGGTGCTCCTCGCCCTTAAAGTAGTTTTGCAAAGCTCAATTCTGTGAAGTACATATCAAAGAGGAGTTTTTGCTTCAGCTTAGAACCATTGCGAAGTGAAGTGGCGAATGAAGACTTAGCGAAGCGATTCATGGGCACGTGTTCCAAGTCGAGTATTTTCTCGAGGCGATCAAGTGCCTCATAAATGCAATTTTTCGTGCCCAACAAGCTCACTGCTCATTTTTGGCAATCAAAAGTGAAGTATCAAGCCATGATGGAGAGCCCGACGAGCATGGTGGCCACTCGAGCACCGCACCCAAAGACCAAGGATGTTTAGATGGCTCATCAATGCACATTTCCATGGTTGACCCGGTTGCAGTTACCATTTTTGGTAATGGATTTGAAAGCTCAGTCACAAGAGCCTCGGGGAGCCGATTCTCAGGGCTCGAGGGCGTACTATTCTTCGCTATGTAATTATGATTCAGAGGCTCGGGTCCTCTATAAAAACCCAGGCATTGTAATAGAAAAAGTGGGGGGAACTATCTTCTAGAAAGCCGCCGTAACTTGATGTCCTGCGATCAATACTAAGAGACTTTGAGCTCAATTCTTCTCTTTTATGCTACCTTCTGTGCTTGATTCTTTTATCTCTCCTCGTTTGTATGTTGGATGCTGAATCCTACGTCCAGTGTGTGATCGGGGACTGTGTCCTGAAACTCGTTCTGAAGGATACATAGGAGTTGAAAACATCTTATTGACTTTCTTTTATGCTACCTTCCTTGCTTGATTCTTTTGTCTCTCTTTGTTTGTAGACTGAGATGCTAAACTCTGCGTTCGATGTGCGATCAAGGACAGCACCCTGAAACTCGTTCAGGAGGATACATAGGAAGGTTGATATTATGTTTCTTTCGTTTTACTCTTGGTGTTCCTTGCTACTATTCAAGTTGTCTGTTAGCGATCGTGCTTTCTATTCTCTCCCACCTCAAATCATCGATCTCTCTTCCCTTACCCTTTTTTTGTTTATTTCTCTAACCTTAACTCCTTTTATCTCTTTCCTGCACTCTTGTCTTCTCTAACCCTAACTCCTTTTATCTCTTTCTTGCACTCTTTTCCTCAAAAACCCAAGTAGTTTAACATAGGAGCTGGCCTTTCTTTGGAGATTGGCACGAGGGGCATCTCTTCCCTTCGACATTTCAATGTTGGTCCAGGTCTAGGGCGCATACATTTACCTTAAATCCTTACCTAGGCGGATCTGATGACCAACAATTTTTGGCACGCCCGATGGGACAGACTGTGTCTGTCTCAGTAAGATCCATAATCGGTGGGACAATTTCCATTCCAAGTTTACAAACCCGCTTGTGCCAACAGTTTTTGGCATGCCAGGTGGGACACAACTGTATCTGTCTTAAATAGATCCATAACCAGTTAAGGTCCTATATTTTAACGCAAACCCGTCTTTACCGAGGCCAATAGCGCTAACCAGTTCCCGGTGTGACCCGGTCATTCTCACCTTCTGAGTGGTAGTGAGAATCGATGCTCTCATTACCAAAAGACTCTAAGCATTTGGCGACTCTGTTCAACCCAAAAATCTCTAAGTCGTAAAGACTTGTACCTAAACCTGTGCCTTCATGGCAAAAGTCCCCATGTTTTAAGGAAGTCCGAGTTGGTGAATCTCTGGCTTGCCTCCATCTGACAAAATCACCTGGCGACTTTGACTAAGCGAAAGATCCAGATTTCTTGATCATAGGCACCTTTTTAAAGTTGAAAGAAGACATCCCGGAGGAATCAAGGTTCAGTGAGTAGCCTTGACCTCACAAGCGAAGAAAGTATGCTCACCTGGTGACTCCGACTTAGTGGCGAATACCATGATCTCTGCAGGCCACTGCTATAATGGAGAGGGTATACTATCCCAGCTGGGATGGTCGTGGCCCTATGAATCTCTCAAGTTACCATGAAATTACCGAAAGTGCCTTGAAGATAGTGACAAAATATGATGGCACTAAGGGAATGGCCTTAGAGCACCTTGAATATCTTATTGATTTAAGGTCCATCTTTGACATAATCCACGAAGATGTCATGGTCAGGCTCCTACTCCTATCTCTGGAAGGAAGGGCACTACAGTGGTACAGACTGCTTAGGCGTGGAAGCATCTGCTCGTGGGATGACTTAGCGGGAGTGTTACTCAAAGCATTTGATGGCTCTCAGGACCCCTTCCAACTTTTAAGCATACCTCATCAGGAGGTGGGCCAAGGAGAAGAGCAGACTTAAGCAGCGAAACCTGAGAACAATGAGGGCACATTTTTGCACCCTTTTTGTGTCCCAGTGGATAGCATGCAAACATTCAGCCAGAGTCCATTAAGCATGCTTCATCAAGAAGATGAACCTGAGGAGACCCTAGAAGATTACTCTTTGTCGGAGGAGCCCTATTACCCCATCAGAAGGATGGAAGAACCTGTACCCAGCCCGTAGTTAGTAGATTCTTCAGTATGCTGGTATTGGTTCTAGCCCCCACCACAACCAGTACCCTAAGAGGCCCCTCATGCTACGAACTACTTCGCCACATCTTTCATCACCAGTATGGGTACTGGCAAGAGTGATAACCTGCCACGCTGCACTCTGTTTGCAACATGGACAACTTCGGGAAGAGGTCAGTCGGACTTCAAAGATCGACTGAAGTTTAATAAGATCTGGTTCGGACATTGCAGATTCACTGGATAAGCACCCAAAGTTGGGTTTATGGTGGCGACATGCCAATCATGTCGCAAAATTTTATGTAGATACTGTAAATAGCCCGACTAGTAAATAAGAGCCGAAAGCACTAAGTGTTGCTTAGGAGCTTAGGCACAAACAAAAAATATATATATGTTGTCAGGGGATGGTCAGAGAAGAAGACAATGGGAATGACTCTATTGCCCAATGGATAAAGGCCTGGGATCTCTGCATTCAGACAAGCTAAATGCCTTGCGAGCCGCCAAGAATGTTGACAATTTTGTCACATTTCTCAAGGGGTAGAAAAAAGAAAACAAATTTTGTACAGTATTGTGTAAAGTTTTTTTTGCTTTGTTGTTTTTATTTTGAAAGATGCAGCAATTTTGGCTTTCAATGCCACCCCTTTGAATATAAAAATGGAAGAGAAATAACTTTGCTGTCGAACAAACTAGAAAAAAGAGCTTTGCCAAAGAAAAATGAAAAGAGCTTCGCACCCGAAGCATTTCCAGCGCTACTTCGGGTAAAAGTTTTGCGAAGTAGTTTCACCGAAGGAAAATACAAGGAAAATATAGGGAAACTACTTCGCGCCCGAAGCATTTCCAGCAGCTACTTCGGGCAAAAATGAGCGAAGTGGTGTTCAGAAGAAAAGAGAGCTTCGCACCTGAAGCATTTTCGATCTTACTTCGGGTGGAGTTTTTTGCGAAGTAGTATCACCAAAGTAGAATACAAGAATAGCAATAAGAAGAACTTCGGGCCCGAGGCGCTTCAAGCGGCTACTTCGGGCAAGATTCCTACGAAGCATTGCGTCGAAGAGATATACAAAAAAGTCATCAGGAAAACTACTTCGCATTCGAAGTATTTCCATCAGTCACTTCGACCAGAAAATCAGCGAAGCGGAACTCAAAGAGCATTGAAAGTACTTCGCCAAAAAGTTGTTGAAGTACTCATTTCGGGCCCCTCCATCAGCGAACCATATTTACTTCGGCAAGAGCACATTGCGAAGCATTTGCTTCGGCTAATTTTTTGTGAAGTACTTCTATCCGAAGTAAAGGGATGCGACATTTTTTGAAGACAATTGCTTCGACCGAAATCTTCCCGAACCATGATTTTGGAAGAGGATCACAGCGAAGTATTTCTCCAAGGCATCGACGAAGCAATTTTGACGACAAAGTGGTGAAAGCAAAGAGGTCCGTTTTACGAAGTAGATATGCTTCGACGCTCCCCGCCCCCGAAGCGGTTTTGCGAAGCTCAATTCTACGAAGTACATATCAAAGAGGAGTTTTTGCTTCGACTCAGAACCATTGCAAAGCGAAGTGGTGAATGAAGACTTAGCGAAGTGCTTCATGGGCATGCGTTCCAAGTCGAGTATATTCCCGAGGCGATCAAGTGCCTCATAAATGTAAATTTTCATGCCCAGCAAGCTCGCTACTCATTTTTGGCAATCAAAAGTGAAGTATCAAGCCATGATGGAGAGCCCGACGAGCATGGCGGCCACTCGAGCACCGTACCCAAAGACCAAGGACGTTTAGACGGCTCATCAATGCACCTTTCCATGGTTGACCCGATTGCAGTTGCCATTCTTGGTAATAGATTTGAAAGCTCGGTCACGAGAGCCTCAAGGAGTCGATTCTCAGGGCTCGAGGGCGTACTCTTATTTGCTATGTAATTATGATTCAGAGGCTTGGGTCCTCTATAAAAACCTAGGCATTATAATGGAAAAGTGGGGGGAACTATCTGCTAGAAAGCTGTTGTAACTTGATGTCCTACGATCAATACTAAGAGACTTTGAGCTCAATTCTTCTCTTTTATGCTGCCTTTTATGCTTGATTCTTTTATCTCTCCTCGTTTGTATGTTGGATGTTGAATCCTGCGTCCGATGTGTGATCGGGGACTGTGTCCTAAAACTCATTCTGAAGGATACATAGGAGTTGAAAACATCTTATTGACTTTCTTTTATGTTGCCTGCCTTGCTTGATTCTTTTGTCTCTCTTCGTTTGTAGACCGAGATGCTGAACTCTGCATCCGATGTGCAATCGAGGATAGCACCCTGAAATTCGTTTGGGAGGATACATAGGAAGGTTGTATTACATTTCTTTTGTTTTACTCTTGGTGTTCCTTGCTGCTATTCAAGTTGTCTGTTAGCGATCGTGCTTCCTGTTCTCTCCCACCTCAAATCATCGATCTCTCTTCCCTTACCCTTTTTTTTGTTTATTTCTCTAACCCTAACTCCTTTTATCTCTTTCTTGCACTCTTGTCTTCTCTAAACCTAACTCCTTTTATCTCTTTCCTGCACTCTTGTCCTTAAACACCCAAGTAGTTTAGCATAGGAGCCAACATTTCTCCGAAGATTGGCACAAGGGGCATCTCTTCCCTTCGGCCTTTCAATGTTGGTCCAAGTCTAGGCCGCATACATTTACCTTAAATCCTTACCTAGGCGAATCTGATGACAAAAAGGTACTAGGAATTAATTTACATTTTTAGGTGAAAAACCTTCATACCAATGGGTAAGGAAGAGTCATGCTCTTCCCATAAATCAAGGACCTCCTTTTAGGATTCTTTCTCTTTTTTTCATAGGATAAATAATGGCTAGGAAGAAACCTATGGGAAGAAATTATAGAAACACTCCTAGAGACTTCCAACTCCTATCAATCCATTTTCTCAAGGTTGAAGCCCTTGGCCAATACCCATTAAATTTACCAAAAAATTACCCTATATTAGAGCAACAAGGATCTATCTGAGGTGCACTTACTAACCTCTACCACTAAAGATGATTCTAAGGATTTAGCTATAAATTGGTCCATGGAAATGAAAAAATAACTCAAAATCTATTAAAATTTATCTGAACGTCCTATAGCAAATATAATATTTGATAAAAACTTTATAAAATTTTCATGCATAATTTCTAAGATAAAGAAAGGAAAAACAAACTTAATTGAAAAATCTTTGTCCAGATAAAATGTCTTGCCTCGCTGAAGTCCTAGCTCTTCATTGCTCTTCCCATCGTTCGAACCCTAGCTGGAAAATATTTGCAATTTTTTTTTTCACAATATGTTATATAGTATTGAAATGGACCTCCCTTATAAGCGTCTTATCCCCAAAATTGGTTTCTTTGCTTGGACTGTTATCCAAAACAAAACCCTTACCACTAAAAACCTCATGAAGAGGGGAATCCCTGTCCCCAATAGATGCCACCTATTCTTTATCCAATTGGGAGTCCGTCAACCACTTGCTAGTTGAGTGTGATTTTGCTAAGGAAGGCCTAGACTTCATTTTTTCCACCTTCCACATTTAGTGGGCCCATCCTAAATCCCTTGTGGATTTGTTCATCCAATGGTCCACCCCATTCCAACATCCCAAGGTAGCCTTCTTGTGGAAAATCTACCTCCATAACTTTATCTAGCAGGTGTGGCTAGAGCAAAACTGCAGGGTTTTTTCCACCAAATCAAACAACCCTACTTCCACGGCCATTAAATCCCTAGCCTATGCTTCTTAAAATTTTCAACTTCTCCCTTGGCCAAGCTTCTCGCTCAGCCAGAGGGAAGCCAGTATCATCAATTCTCTGAACATTCCCATCCCCACCATGCCCCTTCCTACTCCCCATCCTCGCCTCAAAGCTTATTGGAATCTCCCATTGGAGGGATGGTTAAAATTCAATTTTGATGGGGTGTCTAAAGGGAATCCTAGTCTTGCAGGAGCAGGGGGTGTTGTTCGAAACCACCTCGAGAAGATAGTATTGGCCTTCGTAGAGAACCTTCACCATCAAACCAACAATGTGGCCAAGGCTTGGGCTCTATGGTGTGGTCTCTAATTAATTAGAAACACTTGCCTCAAAATTCTTGTTGAAGGGGATTATTTAAACATCATCGGCTACATCACATCCAATAGAATTCCCCTGTGGAACATAAGACCACTGATCCAGGAAAGTAGGGAATTGTTGCATCAGCATGTCCAGGTGGAAGCAAACCATGTTTACATGGAGGCAAATGGGTTGGTTGACAGGCTAGCCAACTTGGGCATAGCTCAGACACCAATGATGGTGTGGCATGATTCCCCCCTGCTAGATATTCTTCAGCTGGCACTCATGAAAGCACTTTGACAAGTCCTATAAGGGTCTCCATGCTAACCAATGATGTTTGTTTCCAATGTTGTGCAGTTGATTCTCTAGGTCTTCCTTTATCATTTTTCCCTGTGGAGCATGGCGTGTTGCCACCTCGTTATTATTCGGTCTACTGACACTCATCCTAATCATAACTATGAGTGGGACTTCCTGTCCATCCTTACTGCTTACCAATTTTTTTCCCCATATCCCGCTGCAGAGATTTTGATTTCTCCCTCACTTGCCCTCCCTCCACCAGCCATGTCTGCTTCTCCCATTTCATCATCGTCACCCGTGTAGATATCATCCCAATATCCACTCCTTATTCCTATCATCCCCAAATTTGCAGTCGATTTTCCACCTATCCTTCATCCACTCTCCTCAACTTGACCCTTCCGCTTCCCTCCTATTTATACCCTAATCGTCGTCTATCCATCGACGTCCCTTGAAAGATGTTACTTTG
This sequence comes from Wollemia nobilis, assembly GCA_028583015.1. NCBI lineage: Eukaryota > Viridiplantae > Streptophyta > Pinopsida > Araucariales > Araucariaceae > Wollemia > Wollemia nobilis. The sequence continues at coordinate 11,607,626 of JAQPPZ010000019.1, forward strand.
GCCAATTTCTACCTCCCCTCTTCCACCTTTCATTTTTAGTCCTTCTCTTTCTGCCATGGCCTTCGTAGAACCAAGCTCTCTCCAGCTCGACTCTCTATCAATTGCATTTCTATAAGGTTGCAAGCTCTTTATCCTCCTTTCCAAGTTCGTGGTGCCGAGGATGACATTACTGTAGATTTTATCCGCACTTGGTCGAATGATCATGTTTGCATTTGAAACATTCACTTCAAGGTTACTCCTTAGTTGATTGGAGAGATTGCGGATTTGCCCCTGACGAGTCTTTTGATCCGTCGTGACAAGCACTATTGAGAGTCAGAACTGGAGGGATTTCCAAGTTATAAAAACTTCCTATGGGACAGAGTGGCCCTGAAGAGAGAGTCCCTCCTTGATCCTTTTCCCACTATCGCTATCCCTCTCATGTAGTATTTGGCTTGTGACGACCCAAACAAACCAATGGCCAGTTTTCACCTTGCTTTAGTTAATCACATCAGAGGTTTCAAACCCATGAATATCCCAAGGTTTCTTCATCGCTCCATTCGCCTTTACGTGGTTGTCACCCATAAAAAATCCACCCCTCCCTCCCACCAGGGTCTTTTCATCATTATCTTTTACCATGTCATGTCCAATCCCCCCATTGTGGCAACCCCCTTGCAGTCGATCCCCCCTTGTCCTCATCCCCAAATCCTTGCTCACTCTTTGTCCAGTGAGACTTTGGACAATGAAGAGGTTCCCACAATCCCTGCTAGTGTTGCTTCTTCTCTAGCCAAACCCTTTGTGTCTACAATTCCCTCGGCTTCCCTTACCAAGCCTTCTGCTTCCCCAGTCAATCCCTCTACCTCCCCTCCCAAGGTTGCTACCTCCCATGCCAAAACCTCCACTTCTTCATCAAATCCCGCTCCCTTGGCTAGCAAAAAGACTCCCCTAGGCAAATGTAGGGTGAGAACTGAAGAGGCTTCCCCTCATGTCCAAAGATCTTCCTGCACCAAAAAAACCAAGGTTGAGTTGAGCCAAAATTTCCCCCCTCCCATGGAGGGTGACGACGTCAGTGGGGATTCGGTTCCAACCTTTGGCATTTCAAACTGACTGACAAGAATGTTCCTCAGAAGCTTCATCATGGCGTTTGAAAGCGCGAGCTCAACTTTGAAACAAGCCCTCCAGTATAACGCTGATCATTCAGGTGAGGAGGTCTTGGAGATTGATCCCTGACCTACTTCAAAATTGTATCTTCATGCAGGTATCCAACAATCCCTGTTCGGGTGGTAGTGCATAGGTTTTTGACTCCATGGTTTTTTGTATTTTAAGATTATCTATATTTATTAAGGACCTTCACCCGATCCTTGGGTTATTTTTGTTTGTGTCTTTCAGCCCCTATGTGGGCTTGCAGTCCGATTCTATCGGCTTTAATCTCCCCTACGAGGGAATTTTATCTGTTGTTTCCCCTCCATGAGAATGGTACTTTTTCAATGGGTCCATCCCTTTCAGAAAGGGATTTTACAGTATCAAAGAATTCTCGGCTACTACAAATGTTTGTACATCTAGGGTGGGGACCCAGTTAAAACCCTTATAAATAATATCTCCAACTTACCAAAAAAAATAAATGGGCCTCCCTTATTTTTATTATGACCACATAGTGGTATTATAACAATTTTTTTATGCTTACCCATGATTTTTATGCTTGATAAAATCATGCTTCTCTCACACTATTAATGAAATATGCATATGTTCAATAATACCACTATTTTTTAGGAGAGCCTTTGATTTTATGTTATTTACTTTTTGGTTGTTGCTTCCTCTATCCCTTTTCTCTTACTAAAACCTAATAGAATAGGCTAGTTTAGGAAGTCAGCACTAAAGATCACATCAAAACAAGGAGTCAACCTTACAAAAATCTTGGAGGTCATCCTCAAATTCATGTCCTATGATCCCAAAACTTATAGATTATGTGCTCTTCATGAGGCGTGGGCACTAGGCACATATGAAAAATACATTGAATGACCATGGTGCTTTGAGCATTATCAATAATTTTACTAGCATGCTTGTTGGGACCAAATCACATATACAAAAGATATAGAACTAAGGATCTAGTGAAAACCCCATATATTCTACTAATTGAATCCCTAAAAATTTTCACGTGGTATCTCCATTGGCTAAAAGAACCTAAAGGTTTTAGCAACTCTATTGAAAAGGCCTCAAAATTAGCCATATGAAGGATATTAGATTGGGATTCTAGTGAAAGTATTAATCTATCTACTCATTGAAGCACACTTAAGATTCACCTTGCAACTCCATTTAAAATAAAAGGACCCAATGCTTTATGAGTACAAGACCTATAACTAGATTTTTATTACTACAAATCCTCATACGATAGTGAGATACCTCGGTTTGATCTCAATAAGAAGAAGATCCCAAAACTAAAACATGGCCACACATCATAACCAACTAATAATAAGTTTTATGGATTGGAATGATCAAGATCCCTTAATTTCCCCTATTTCACATGCTATTTGGGATCTAATTATGACTTTATCCTTGAATTTATTACCCTATTACACTAGAGAATATGCAACTACACATACAAAACACCTATATAATATGGTAAGAATTTGCATAGTCCACAACATCAATGAGTAAAATATAGTGCCAATACTATTAACAAGGGTTTTCAAAGACAAAGCTATGTGATTATATATAACCCTCCCCTCACTTTCAATTCAGATATGAGATCAACTAGCTGACCAACTAGTGAATAGATTCAAAGAAAAGGTTGATGGAGTATCTCTTCTAGAGAAACTAACGATTATCAAGAGAGCACCCATGGAGACAACAGATGACTTCAATACTCAATTTAACAAAACATGGTATAAAATATCAAATGATATCTAGCCCTTTCTAAGTATGGCATTCATATACTATCTAAATTTTTTTAATTCAAATATTATCATGATGATAAAGTCTAGGGGAGAAAAATCCTTGCTAGAAGCCTATGGGGTAACCATCCAATCAAACAATGGCCTTATCTAGATGGGAAGCCTACCTCCTAGGCCCCTAATGCCTCTATTACTAAGAATACACCCCCTATATTAGCTACCTTCAATTGTGTAGCCCACCATATTTCAACCCACTCTAGTTGTAAACCCAGTCCCTATCCCAACTCCATTACTTACTCTTAGTCATCTAACTCTAAAATCCCAATCCATGAGTGAGATGAATGAAATAAAAAGGATGATATACATACTCTTAGATGATATATTAGATCTAATAAGGCAACAAAATTCCTACAAGTTTCAATGTAATAATAATCCAAGATCTAGAAAAATAGCCAAGGTTATAGGCTCCCTCCTAATTGGTACTAGTGACCCCACATCCTATCCAAACAAGAGTCTTAATTAGGCTCAAGGCCATGACCAAGAGTTAGTTCATATTACTACCCTACTATATTAGATCCCAAACACATTAGCGATATTTCCCCTACGCAAAATAACTACATGGAGGAATCCACAACATGGTATTGTCCATACCAGATTTCTACCATTAGAAAGCCTATCCCAAGAGGATTTTTTAGCCATCCACAATAGTACCAAGTTGTTGGAGATATTACATTATTTGGTAATATTAAAGTACCATGGGTACATTTGTAAATATTATTTTAGGAGTGTGTTTTATATTTGTCTAAAGTATGTGTCAAAGTTTAGAGAGTGTTGTGTTATGTAATAGAGTGGGCAAGGTGTCAAGGTATGCAAAGTGTGAGGTGTGGGTTGTGAAAGTGCAAAATGTCAAGTGAGCAAGTGAAGATTCATAGGTGTTAGGTATCGAGTATGAAAGTGAAGAGTCAAAAAGATGTGTTAGTATGTAAAGTGAGAGGTTATATAATTATGGGAGTTTTGTCATAATGTGTGTGTCATGACCCTCTCTTGAATTTTTTTTCATATAATGGACTTATGGATTTACAAGTTGTTCTAATGATAGATTAAATGGCTACATGATTATTAGTTGTTGGTTTTATTGAAGTATATGATACCACTAAAGGATTTGCATGTTGCATGAATAGGTAACCTCATGGGTGGACCAAGGACTGACCACCAAGGATGTGGTGACTAGCAAAAAAATAAATAAGGGATAAGATGGTCAAAAGGATATATGCATTTAGACTTAGATCATGCCTTTGCATTTTATGATATCATTTCTACATTTATGTGATTGTTGTATGTAACTCCATGGCCTTTGACATCTGGTTTGCTTTGTACTGTTTGAATTACTTTATATAGATATAAAGTAAGATAGAGTGTTGAGATTTGCTTATAAATGATGCTTAGTAGAAAAAGATTGCTAAAAAATTATGTTATAAGCCCTTCTTGCAATATTAGTTTGCTTATGAAATTGATTTAATAAGTTGCTCTTATTAAATATCCTTATGTTTGGATTTGAAAAATGGATTTCTAAGGTCTTATTAATAAAAGAATCTATTGATAAGGAATAAAGAGACTAATGTTTTGAACATTAGAAAGAATAAATATGATAGCAAATATTAAATCAACTTTGCGTTGTTTCCAATTGATTCAAACAAAAAGGAAATGGTTGCGAGAAGTTGGTAAGTTCGTTCCATAAATGAAACCTCCATCGTTTTCTTTTAGAAACCCTTATGCTAAGGTGGGGGGACTTAAAAAAAGAAAGAAATAGAGAAGTTTTGATACGAAAGGAATGTGTAGAAGAGAGTAATCTTTGGATGGATTTCGAACAACAAGAGCAACAAAGGAGTTTGTCTTCCGCATACACTTTGGAAATTTATAATCATGCATCTTCATTGAATTTAAGGTACTTTGTGTCTTTGCTATATGCTTGAAGTAATTACTTCGAGTCTATGAAAATTTTTCAATAGATTTTGAATTGCTTTTGAAACAATAAAATTGATTACATATTTTAAACCATGAATGCTTTTCATAGATGAATCCGTAGAGGAAATAAGTCAAACATTTTTTTATTGATTGTTGTATGCAATTTTTGGGCAATGTGTTTGCTTGAGACGATGAGTCTTGTTATACATTGCCTTGTTTAACCTTGGAGTAGACTGAACGTGCACCCTTTATGTCTCCAACTACATATCAAACCAAATGTGGGATTATCCACACGATAGCATATGAATATAGACTTTAGATTTAAAGTTATACCTTGTGAGACGTAGATATCCTTCCCATGAAGGCTCTTCCTAAGCCAATTTATGGAGCGCACACCTATCCGCATGGGAATCAAAGATGAAAATAAAAGAACCTTAATTTTTTTATGTAGGAAAATCACCTGGTAGAATGCCTCGTATCATATTTACTTTATTGAAGATGAAATTGGTATTTGTTGTTTCATTCGTTGTGTTTCCAATTGCTTTGTATCGGGCCACAATGTGGTGGCAGTAAGTTCATAGAATGGTTTATGATTGTTTCAAAAGGGATGTGAGAAAGATTAAAGGTAGGTAAATTATTGATACTTTGTATTACCTAAAGTAGCTATTGGATAGTGAAGATCAACCTTTGATTGATGAATCGAGTTCAATAGGTAGTGGGCGACAAAAGTAACTTTATAATATAGTCAATATGGTTTTTAAATGGATGACATGGACTTGCTTTGTGTTATGAAGTTCACTAGGTAGTGGGCGACAAAAGTAACTTTATAATATAGTCAATATGGTTTTTAAATGGATGACACAGACTTGCTTTGTGTTATGAAAAGTGGTGTGTGTTTTAGTTATTTAATTTGTAAAGTTGATTGTTATGTTTATAAAAGAATTAAACTGGATTTCATAAAGGAGGTCTTGTTATATAGTTGGAACCTAGGAGATCAGTTCTAATCGATTTATATTATGACTCTATTTTTTTTCTTACTATATGGGGGTTTGATTGAACTTTTATTGTTTTAAGAGTTTGAAAGTGACTTTTATTTAACCCTTGAGATGATATTTGTGGAATAGTAAAATCTTTGATTTAAAAAGAATGAAATGGATTATTATTTTGATTATGTTCAAATTATACTTATGGGGAATTTACAATGAATATAAGGTATGTTTTACCAAAGGATTTTATATGTAAACTATTATATTCCCTATTTTTTATTTATTTCCTTAAAAAAATATTTTAGCTGGAAATTGGTCTATGTATAGAATTGGAATTGGATCGATTAATGATTAGATTGCAACCATCTACTAGAATGGTTCAAAAAGGAGAAAATTTGTAATATACTCTTGTGTGACTTACAATGGAGTTTTTAAGCTATGGTTATAATGAATTTTTAAGGATATCATCTTTTGTTCCAAGATAATGATGTATGCTTTATGGTTCTTGTGCCTTTAAATAAAAAGGGGAACTGTTAATTTTGTTATAGGATTTTGCTAATATATTTGGAAGATGAAGGGTATGTTAGGATTGAACATCAATTCCATTAGTGAGATTAGAAATTATGGGGGTTCCAATGTACTTTGTGAAAACTTAAGGTAGGATCCTTGAGTATTTATGATTAGAAGAATGAATGTAGAATTCATTCGGGGGAATTATGGGGTTCCCTTGTTTTTGTAAAAAATAATTAATGTTATTCATGTTTAGGGACATAAGAAACACGAGTTATTAGGTAATGGTTTAATATGTTGAAAAAAAAATAAGGGATTCCTTTATATTTATCATTGATTGCCATATTTATGCAACGAAAATGGATATTTCAAGGCTAGGTTTTTCTCGAAAAGGGTTTTTCAAGATAAATGATGTGTTATGTGTGTATCATTTATGGATCTTGCTTTGAATTATTATATGCATGAAAGTATCTAGTTGATTATTTGAGTTGCTATAAATTGTATATGAAGAGAAAATGGATTTGTATACTTAATCATGTTATGCTTATATAATCAAAATAATTATGCTTTGATAGAGTAAGATGAATGTTAAGTATTTATTTGTAATAGAGTAAGTTTATGTAAGTGTATATACAAAAGAAAGAGAGGGAGATGAGTGAAAATGAATCTAGTGGTCCCCATTATTCTTTTGATATCTTCTTTTACAATATGATTGATTCTGTATGTTCTAAAAGTAAGCCTTCTATTTTCAAAGCGGATCCGACTTCGTTGTCCTATAGTGATCTTGCGAAGTTAGGAATTGCTCCTCATTATGTTAAAAAGAATGGTTATATTCGAGAATGCATTCATTATCGTGCTATGGCTGCCAAAGAAAGAGCTATGAAGGAGCCTCTTTGTAATTCTAATTATCGAGAAGGCTTGGCTTTTAGAGATTTCTTTGATAAAACAATCCATGGTACGCCTATTCTTTTTGTCAAGAAAGATGACACACTTAGATTTTGTGTCAACTTTCATTCTGCTTGTTTAAACTAATCAATTAAATCAATTTATTATAAAAATTGCATCAAATCGATTAATTAGCATTTAGCTATGCATTTACATTTCCATTGCATCCATTTGCTTGTTCGTACTGCATTATTACTTTTCATCCTTTTGCATTGCTTGCCTGACATTTAATACAACTTGCATGCTTGAATGCCATATTTCGCATGATTGCTTGTTCATGGCTGCTTGATCATATAGATTTTTGGGGATATTACGACAATGGTATGTGATGATACCTAGCTAGGTCGTAGCTCACATGCATTGCACTCTCTCTAGGGTTTTGATGCCTAGTAAGATCCCCACATAGGGTTTTATTCTTAAATATTCTTTCTTGCTTTTGTATGCTTCTTCAAGTTCTATCCTCCTTGGTATTGGAAGTAGTAAGAGTATCTCTTAGATCAAGGATTATAGTTTATTAATATTTCCTTATCACTTTTTCATTGCCTTATTTTTCTTCCTTTGCTTTTGACAAGGAGATACGTATGCTTTATTTATTTATTGTCTTCTCTACACATTTGCACACACTCACTATATTGTGTCTAGTTTTGAACCCCTGTCGGGGGTAGCACTTGCCTAATATATATTTTTATCCTTATATATTACATCCCACATTATATAATTATACATCCTAGTGGGTATCTTATAGGATATGATCTTCTATCGGGTTATACTCCATTTTGATTTAGCAGGCTCAAACACCCCATTACATGGTAAGATCCTTGGCCATTTTCAATAGGCCTCGGTATAAATGCTAGGGGGTAGTCACCCAATAGCATTCAATTAGCGAGCAATCACCCATAGTGGGTCAGACTCCAACACCTCATCCTTTATGATGAGTACTATACCCATAGTGGGTTTAACTCCCTCTTTTTTGATACAATTCATAGTATTTAATCACATTGGTCCCTTGCAACCTACGCTGATTTCAATGCTATATTTCACCTATCATTCTCTATTTTAGATGGTTGGCCTTTGGATATTCTTGTTTCTTCTTCTTCTCTCTCTTCTTCTTCTTCTATTTTTTGGTTTTCTTTCTTGTTTCATCTTGTGTTTTCTTTCTTCCTTCCATCCATTCCATCCATGCATTTCATATAGTCTTGCATTAAGATAGATTTCATGCATAAAATATTAAAATTAAAGAACATCCAAATTAAATCAAATCATGTGCACACAATCACAAAAATATATAAAAAGTAGTTCTGTATCACTCGATGAGAAAAATAAAGATATATTTGTGTCTAGTTGGTGTACCACAGTCCAGTTCCTGTACACTCAACCAATCCCTAGGGATGTATACCATAATCAAAACTAGCATGTCATACCGATCCCTAGCCCTAGCTCTAAGACCCTGTCTCCTCTACTCTGCCCAGAGGAGGAGGTAATCTAGGTAGTTGCATACCCATGAATAGTGAAGCCAATAATACCCGTGATCAAGATAGTGATCTTCTAGTCGACTGGAGGGATGGACGGAGTGTCGCTCTCTACCCCACTAGTATCGATTAGTAATACATGGTCTTATGGAAGGTAACCCATTGAATTTCCACCTCTAGCCTCTACCCTACCCTTTGTAGCTCTATCTATATAATGTGAACTCCATCGTTAGCCTAGCTACTCTTGATGATAGCCATCCCCTCTACCCGAGTCCTCTAGTGCTATATGTCCATATGACTCACATCCCATCAAAGATGATCGACCTTTGCTCGAGTTGCATCCCTCTACCTCTTTGTGGTACTCAGCGAGCCCTGTAGTCCCTTGATCCTCTTAGACCTATCCTCCTAGAGTAGGTCCATCTATCTCTACAAAGTTACCACCTAGGCTCGTAGCACATCTACCTCCTCCCTTGGATAACCTCATCTCGATATCTGACCTCAACCAATTGCTGTTGATGTGAATGTCTCTCCTGATCCTCCACCTAGTAGTATCTCAAACTCTATGGGGGTAACTCTAGATGACCCTACCTCCCTGATCCCAACAATTTTGGTGTCCTTTATCACCAACTCAATTCGAACTCGATCCTACCTTCGACTCATTTTTGTTGGGCCCTATTGTGCCCTCTTTGTGGCTCTATGAGCTACGTCCTGAAAAACTCATTGTAGACCCGGGTCCATCACCTGGTGCCTTTATATTGGAACAGGCAGGGAGACCCTCTAAATTATGACTCCTCTATACTATAGCTTGTAGCCAAATGCCACTCCTATGTCACCCACCCTGAGATCCATGTAAGGAGGATCGTACAAGTCCTCCTTTTTCCACCTCAAAAAGTCTGGTCCACCTCCCACCCCTATTGGATATTGATAGACTCTCTAGTACCAGTAATCCCCTAGGTTTAGGATTCCATGTAAGATCCTGAAGTATCTTAGGACTTAATCGAACTGGAAGACCTCTGGCTCCCCTCTCTTTGTAGTCAACCACCTAATCCTCCTGATCCTTGTCATTTCTATCCTATACTCATCTTAGCCTAGGTGTATATGCTAGGGTCACCATATAATCTTGGCCTCCCTAAGCTCATCTACTACCCACATTGCTAGTGGTAGGTTCCCGACATAGGTCCTTATGACCCGCTCTAGGGATCTGGACCATCTATATGCTATTAGTCGCTTTGGGTGGGCAATGGTTCCTGCCAGTGCATCCGGTCTCCACATCGTTATGTGCTTCAAACTTCATACATAGAGCAAAGTCATGCACACCATTCCTGTATGCCACTTGTACAAGACATTGTGCAATATCCTATATAAGCAAGCCAACACATATGGACCCCATGTGAACCGAACTCCCTGGTGTTGTATGTTTGCCACTACACCCACCATCGTCCATGGTGGATGTTGCCTACTTGTGTGGCACATTAACTATCCTACCACCATCCCATGGAGCATGATCATCAATGGGTCTACCCCATATCGTTCCACTGGGTCATCTATGACTATGGTGCTCTCTCGCACCTGGTGGGCCCAACCTCTTGAAAATTGTTGCAAGATCGTTGGTCTCCCTCATGCTCTATAAAATGTTATTCGTCCAATAGGGATACAAAAGATGTGCCACACATCATCTAGTGTGATAGTCATCTCTCCCATGGGTAATCTAAAAGTGGATGACTTCGAGTACCATATCTCTACTAGCATCGTTTATAGGGCCCTATCTACCTCTACCTGAGGCAAACCCACTGTCTCCAGTGTGTCCCTCTCTGCTTTTCCAATTGCCTCTAGATCCACTTCTAGGGAGATGGATCTCCACTCGCGTCTCTCGAGTACCCTAAGCTGCAATAACAACAAAACAAAATCTTCCATTAGTTAAATTAATCAAAAAAATTAATCTTATAAATAAATAAATAAATTAAAATTAATTGTATTAAGATATATATATTTTTTCTATTTTTGATTGCTAAGTCATATTTTGCATCTTCAAAGTTAGCTTGCTTGCTTACATATTTCCTTATTTTTCTTCCTTCTCTTTCTTTCTTTGTTCTTTTTCATTTCTTTTTGCCTTTTCAACAAAATCAGGCCTGGTTTTCCAGGGTTGTGAGATCGTGACAAAATCATGCTTGGTCCTATTTTCCAAGCATGATTTTGTCACTACCACCGAGGACGTAATCATGATCAAGCTACAAAATTAAGCCTAAGTTGTACATGGCAAAACCATCGATTTTGATGGAAAACCACTTAAAAATACATAAAAAAATTGAACAAAATTGAAATGCAGGTGTGGTTTTTGATCCTCCCTATGCTCGCTCTACTTTCATACCGGCATCACCTCTCACGATCGCTGAACGGTGCACCTGTAGCGCCATATCCCCTTTTTCTCCGAAGCCCTTTTATTTTCTCTTGCACGATAAAAATGAATTAGGGTTTTCCCCCTTTTTCACTTGTATCCCTATTTTTGCACACTTTTCCTCTTTTTCTTTTATTTTTCATTTATTCTTCTTCTGAGTTTATCTTTTCAAGTTTTTATGAGGGATTTTTTCCTCATAAAACTCGAGGGGCCACCATGGCCTTAGAGGTATTAATGTCCCTAATGCCTCAATTTGCATGTAAAACATGAAAGTGTTCTGAATAACACCATTTTTGCACCATATTTTATTTTAAACTAGCCACCCAATTCTTACTTGTAACTTTTTTTTTGTGTGTATTTACATATTTTCTTTGACACATTTATTAGGCCATAAATGCATCAAAGAGGGAAAAAAATGTAGACACGAAAAATTGACCCACTTTAGTGGGTAATCTTCCTTGAGCCCTCTAGGAGACCCCTTTGACTTGCCTAAGGCAAGGGTAAGGCTTCTCCCCCCATGTTTTACCTATATCTCCTCTTTATGCGAAACCGCGCTCGCCCTTAACGGGGCGTGACTTCGTATAGGTAAAATCACGGTCGGTCTTGATGGGGAGTGATTTTGAATTTTTAGGGTTTCTTCCAAGGAAACCCTAATGTTTTGGGTTTGGCATGTTTTATGTCATCCCTCATTAGTTTTCCTGCCTTTATCACCTTCAAATCTGCTATATAAGGAGGGTTTGAATTCACTTTTCACACACGCTCACACAATTGACATTGCACAGATTATTGATGATTTATTGCTCGTTAATATTTGATTTCTCGCAAAGTATTCTTATTCAGTCTGCATCCTTTTTATTAATTCATAAGAAAGTTTAATTTGGAGTTTTAAGATTGATTGGATTTTTTCTACATTGATTTTTTATTGCTTCTGCTCGCTCTTGGTGGATTGGTGTTGAAGCCCTAAGGAGAGATCAACCTTTCGAAAGGTATCAAACCTTTTTTCCTACTTCATTGCACTCTAGAAGGTGAAAGCACTCTACTGCATCCTTGTTTTCATTCACTACATCTTAGGTTTATTGTTTCACTTTAGTATGAGATATTTTGTCTCACTTCAGAAAAATCGTGCCTATTTTGCTATGGGGTGTGATTTCGCGTGTGCATTGTTGCACTCGCCTATTATGGGGTAAAAATTTGCTTGAGTAAAATCTAGGGGTAATCTGCTATCTTAGACTTCACCATTACATTCTAGGCTACTTTTAGAGCTTGATGTTACATTCTGTTTTGTGGTTCCATCATTCTATTCCGTTGTATTGTATTATGTTTTTTTTCTTCCAAAGGTCAATTTCCACTTTTATTTATCAAAGGTTAGCTAAAATGACCTAGGTGGATTGACTGTTGCACCTCCAAGCATTGTTGTACAGTGGCCTAAGCAGACCCCCTAATGCTAATCATATTTTTCAAGTGTTTATTAAGTTGTCTTGTAGGAACATGAATTATTGATAGCTTTGGACAAAGGGATAAAGGCAAGGATAAATCACTAGATAAGCTAAGTATTATGATTAGTATTTAGGCTGATTGTTGAGTGCTTTCTATTTATGTTGCAAAACCCTAGATCTGATTTTATACAAATGTGTCTAATTAATTCTAGGCATTTGAAAGATAAACAACATATAGTGTGCACTTAGGGTTAATTTTGTTTATGCATATCTTCTTGAACCCTTGCTTAAAGGTTATCTGTTTAGAACCCTAGGTTAGAAAAGCATTCAAAGAAATAATCATTCTAGGGTTAGATCTTGTATTCATGCATTATGTATTTTTACATTGTCCTTTATCTTTTATAACATAGATCTAGAAAGGTCAAATCTAGGTGTTTGTCTCGAATCTCATACATCAAATATTATTAAAAACCAAAGGACTTGGAATGAGTCCTTAAATCGTTCCCAGTGAACCCTTCCCCATAGAATCGAGTGTAGAGAACAACATAACCCCGTGGTTCACCCCAAAGGCTTCTCTCTTGCGGATCTAGCTTTTAGGAATTGTATGCGGTAGGGCAGTTTTCCCCCTCTATATATTTGGTGAACCTGATGTGAATACCTCCTTTCTTTTAAAATGTTTTTAAGCAAGATCATTAAATTTATTTGTGTGGTTAAAACTTTAATAATAATTCTAAAAATATTTTTGTTTTTGTTGTTAGCATAATGGCTCCTTTCCTTAGAAGTCAACAAAAGCAACTTGGATTTGATTATGTTCCTCCTAAAGATGATCAAATTGATAGAGAGGATCCTAACATAGATCCAAAAGAATAAGAAAATATGGAAACTAAAATGAATTTTGATCCTTATGAATGCCCTAATGGGAGGTTTGTCTTTTCATCATTTGAGCACATTTGGGGTTTTATGAAAGCTAATAGGGATAAGATATTGGAGGGTATGGAATGAGAAGATCATATTAAAAGAGGTGAAAATCCTCCCCTTCCTCCTCCAATAAGCTCTCCTATGCTTGACCATAATAACCCCTTGCATAAATCAATGCATCATAATAATTTGAACCAAGTTGTTGACACTACTACAATCACCAACATTGGAAGGAATCTGCAAGCTCCTCCAATTAGTAGTGTTGTAAAAAAAATGCTTCCATTTTCTTCCTAAATATTCTAATATCAACACCTTTTCTTTTGTACTTCCAAATGCTAGCTGTCCATTTTCACAAGGTGCCACATATAACAATAGTATCCATACCACCAACCTGAATCAAACATTGGTTCCTCAACACACATATGGGAATATGGAAACAATGCGTAACAGTAATCCAGAAGTGCAGAATTTGGCAAATATGGTAAAGTAGTTGGTTTCAAAAGTTGAGATGATTCAACCTTCAAGTTTTACTTAAAGTTATAAGGAAATGTGTAATAAACAATTGGATCCTATTGTTGTTGTTAGTCCTTATCCTAAGCATTTTCCTATGCTAGTTTTACCTATTTATAAGGGTACAAAATATCCAATAGAGCATTTAAGAAGATTTAGAACAACTTGCCATGAACTTATTTATGTTGACATGTTGTTACTTAAAATATTTCCTAAGAGCCTTGGTGACCTAGCATTAGAATGGTATTATCGGTTACCCAATTTTTCCTTAGAGTTTTGAAGAAATAACAAAATTATTTGTTCAAAAATTTGGTGCTTACATTGAAAAGGAAATAACAATGAAAGATATGTATATCTTGAAACAAAGCAAAGAGGAAATCTTTTCAGAGTTCTTGGCTCATTGGAGAAGTTTAGTTGGATGTTTGAGATATAATTTACCACCAAAGGATATGCTAGAGATACTTACTAGTAATTTACAAGAACAATTATCTTATGCATTAGAGACTACTAATATTAAATATTTTGATCAAGCAATTAATTTAGCAAGAAAAGTGGAACAGACCCTTATCAGAAGAGGCCAAATCAAAGTCAAAGAAGAGAAACCTACTAAGTATCAACACAAAAGTAAACACATAGGAGGTGATAGTGGAATGGATAGTAGGCTTGTTAATAATGTTACTAACAACCTACAAAAAAATGTACTTCAAAAACCTCCACAAAGGAATTTTACAAGGCTTAATATGTCTATGGAAGCAACTTTGAAACAATTTTTAGAAGTTAAGGCAATTGAATTACCTCCCATAGGACAACTAGATACTACAACTCATTGGTATAAGGTCGATCAACATTGCGCATATCATAAAGTGGAAGGACAATGGACAAATTCTTGTAAAAAGTTAAAACATGTGGTTCAGGATTTGATTGATGCAGGACGTATTGACTTAGGTAATTCTCAGACAGTGAATAGTCAAGTACCTACCCAACAAACTGTGACTACCAATCAAGATATGGAAATATTTAAGGATCCATTTCCAAAATACAATCAAGTAGCAAATCAGGTGGCTCATCAGAATGATCCTTGTTCCTATGAAAATATGGTTGGCATGATTGGGATAACTACAAGAAGACAAGCTTAGACTTAGCATCCTCAGCAAGGATAGAATTCTGTATTAGAGTCTAATTCAGTTTTTAAGAATAATCAGAGAATCATGTCAAATACAAGGACTCCCTATTGTATTGAGACCGCAACCTACGGTTTCATTTGCTCTTCAAAAGCAGTTGGATAGTACTCCAACAAAGATATCAATTTTAGAACTATTACAAACTTCTCCTAACCATAGAGATGCTTTGATGGAATTTCTAAAGCAACAATCGGTTCCTTTAGATATTTCTCCCAATGCTATAGTTGATATCGCAGGTTCTCTTGGGATACATCAAATATCATTCTCGGATGATGATAAACCTTCCTCAAACTTACAAGAAGATTCTTCACTTTACATCACTACACTTATTGGGGATACCTTTATTAAGAGAATTTTTATTGATAATGGTTCTTCCGTAAAATTGTGTACATATCAATTCTTTCAAAAATTTGGATTAAAAGAGGAAGATTTAACAAAATCTAATATTATTATAAAAGCTTTCAACAATGAGTCCCAAGAAGCATGTGGTGTCATATCTCTTCCCCTTAAGGTTTGGCCTAAAATATTAGATACTTTATTTTATGTGGTACATTTTCCTGCATATTTCAATCTTCTTCTTGGATGACCTTGAATTCATGCAACAAAGGTCGTCCCTTCTACTCTTCATCAATGCCTTAAATTCAAATTTAAAAACCAAGTTATCACCATTTAGAGCAACCCTTGACCATTTGATTTTTGTTCAAATGTAGAGTGAGATCGATCTGAGTTTAACCTATATCCTTCTATTTCTTCAATGGTTTCTCCATGTTCCCCATCTCAGATATCAGAACAATTTCAAAATTTAAAAATGAGTGAGGAACACATCTCAAATCTCTTATCTTAGGATCATGATAATCAGTTTCTTCAATTGCCTCTTCTGGATCTAGCCAAACTACCACCATCACCAAGAACCATGGGTTTGCACCATAAGAAATGTGATATTGTACACATTGGCACGTGTACCTTTATCTTCATAGGAACTACCTTCAAAGAAAATATACGTGGTAGAAACCCCTCTCTCGTTGAGCGTTCTTTTGATCATTATTATCTTTCCAATGATTACCTGCTTCCTAAATAGATCCTATCTAGTATGAGATATGTAGGTAAAGGTCTGGGGTCATAATAGAAGGGCATTCAAGAGCCTTTGGATACCGAGATCTGGCTTGGGATATGTGGCATAGGTTTTATACCTAGTAAAGACTAACCTTTACCATTTGATAATGACGATCTTATGACTCATGCTGAATATATGGATTATCAAAAGTCAGGAGTGGGTGATGAGGATGATGGTCCCTCATATTATTTTGATATCTTGTTTTGCAATATGATTGATTATGTATGTTCTAAAATTAAGCCTTATATTTTAGAAGAGGATCCTATTTCGTTGTCCTATAGTGATCTTGCAAAGTTAGGAATTGTTCCTCCTTATGTTAAAAATAATGGTTATGTTCAAGAATGCATTGATTATCGTGCTATGACTGCCAAAGAAAGATCTATGAAGAAACATTTTCGTAATATTAATTATCTATAAGGCTTACCTTTTAGATATTTCTTTGATAAAACAATCCATGGTATACCTATTCTTTTTTTCAATAAAGGCGACACTTAGATTTTGTGTCGACTTTCATTTTGCTTGTTTAAACTAATCAATTAAATCAATTAATAATAAAAATAATAAAAACAAATAAAAATTGCATCAAATCAATTAATTATCATTTAGCTATACATTTGCATTTCTGTTGCATCCATCTTCTTATTTATATTGCATTATTACTTGTCATCCTTTTGCATTGCTTGCCTAACATTTAATACAACTTGCATGCTTGAATGTCATGTTTTGCATGATTGCTTATTCATGGGTGCTTGATCATATAGATTTTTGGGGATCTTGTGACAATAGCATGTGATGATACCTAGTTATCTCGTAGCTCACATGCATTGAAATCTCTCTAGGGGTCTGATGGCTAGTAAGATCCCCACCTAGGGTTTTCTTCTTCAATCATATTTATTGCTTTTTTCTGCTTCTTTAGGTTTTATCTTCCTTGGTCTTAGAAGTAGTGAGAGTATCTCTTAGATCAAGGATGATAATTTATTAATATTTCCTTGTTGCTTTTTCGTTGCCTTCTTTTTCTTCTTTGTCTTCCTTTGATTTTTACAAGGAGATACTTATGCTTTATTTCTTTATTGTCTTCTATGCACATTTGCACATACTCACTATATTGTGTTTAGTTTTAAACCCCTATTGGGGGTAGCACTGGGCTAATACATATTTTTATCCTTATATATTACACCCCACATGGGATAATTCTACATCCTCACGGGTATCTTATCTGATATGATCTTCTATTGGGTTATACTCCATTTTGACTCAGTGAGCTCAAACACCCCATTATAGGATAAGTTCCTTGGTCATTTTCAGTAGCCCTCAAAATACATCCTAGTGGGTAATCACCCCATAGTAGTCAATTAGAGAGAAACCATCCATAGCAGGTCGGACTCCAACACCTCATCCATTATGATGAGTATGATACCCATAGTGGGTTTAACTCCCTATTTTTTGATACGATTCATAGTATTTAATCACATTGGTCCCTTGCAACCTACACTGATTTCAATACTATATTTCACCTATCCTTATTTGTTTCAAATGGTTGACCTTTGGATCTTCTTCTAATTTATCTTCTTTCTTCTTCTCTCTCTTCTTATTCTATTTGTTAGTTTTCTTTCTTGTTTCATCTTATGTTTTCTTTCTTCCTTCTATCCATTCCATCCATGCATTTCATATAGTCTTGCGTTAAGATAGATTGCATACATAAAACATTAAAATCAGAGAACATCTACATTAAATCAAATCATGTGCACACAATCACAAAAATATATAAAAAGTAACTATGTATTACTCGATGAGAAAAAGAGATATACATCCGTGTTTGGTTGGCATACCACAGTCCAGTCCTGGTACACTCAACCAATCCTTAGGTATTTATGCCACAATAAAAACTGGCATGTCATCTCGATCCCTAGCCCTAGCTCTAAGAGCCTATCTCCTCTATTTTATCCAAATGAGGAGGTGGTCCAGGAAACCGCATACCCATGGATGATAAAGTTGAGAATTTCCATGACCGAGACCATGATCTGCTAGCCGATTGGAGGGATAGAGGAAGTATCGCTCTCTACATCACTGGTATCTCTTGGTAGTACATGGTCTCATAGAAGGAAGCCCATTGAATGACCACCTCCAGCCTCTCCCATACCCTCTATAGCTTTGTCTATAGAAGAAAAAATTCATTGCTAGCCTGAATGCTCTTGATGATAGACATACCCTTTGCCTGAACCCTCTGGCACTCTTTGTCTAGATGGTTCACCTCCCCTCGAAGACGATCAGCCTCTGCTTGAGCCGTATCCCTTTACCTCTCTACGATACTCAATGAGTCTCATAGTACCTCAATCCTCTTGGACCTATCCTCCTAGAGTAGGTCCACCTATCTCCATAGAGTCACCACCTAGGGTTGTAGAGCCTCTACCTCCTCCCTCGGATCCCCTCATCCCGAGGTCCACCAAAATCAAAGTTTGATTTCACCATCAAACTAATGCCAAGAATGGAACCAATACATAAAAGTCCATATAGGATGAAACCTATTGAAATGTAGGAGTTGAAAGTACAACTTCAAGGATTAGTAGAGAAGAGATTGAAAAAACCTCGTGTGTCTCCATGAGGTGCACCCATCCATTTTATTAAGAAGAAATATGGATCACTCAGATTGTGTATTGACTACAAAATATTTAATAAGGTGACCATCAAGAATAGATACCCCTTACCAAGAATTGAGGATTTTTTTGATCAATTGAAGGGGACAACTTTCTAAAATTGACTTAAAGTTAGGATATCATTAATTAAGAATGCATGAGAAATATATTCATAAAACTGCCTTCAAGACTCGATATGGGCACTATGAGTTCACAGTGCTATTGTTTGGGCTGACTAATGTACTGATAACATTCATGAACCTGATGAACAATGTATTCAAGAAGTAGTTAGATTGAGTTGTATTGAGCTATTCTAGATGACATTCTCATATATTCCAAGAGTAAGGAAGAACATGTCAAGAATTTGAGGATAGTTCTTAAGCTGTTAAGGGAAAATCAACTTTATAGGAATTTATCGAAATGTAACTTTTATGTCCCTAAGGTACAATATCTCGAATATATCATATCTTTAGAGGAAATTGTAGTAGATCCTAGGAATATTGAGGCCATTTTGAGTTGGCTACAACCCACCAACATGTTTGAAGTACAAATTTTTAAAGGCATCGGAGGTTATTATAGACAATTTTTGAAAGACTACTCTAAGATTACCTATCCAATAACTAATCTATAGAGGAAATAAAAGGAGTTTAAATAGAAATATAAGTGCGAGGTAGTTTTGAGTTGCTTAAAAAAAAACTCACTAAAACACCTATTATAAAAAAATTGATCCATAATGGAATTTCTTTGTATGTATTGATACATCACTGGAAGGGTTAGGAGGGATGCTATCCCAAGATGAAGTAGTTGTGGCGTATGAGTCAAAAAAACTCAAGGAACATGAAGTGAATTACGCTAAATTGTAGTGGTTGTACATGCTCTCAAGATGTGGTGACACTACCTGTTAGGGAAACCTTTTGAGCTTAGGACTGATCATTAGAGTTTGAAGTATGTCTTCACTCAACCTATACTTAATGCTAGATAGAGAAGGTGGATTGAATTCCTAACTGAATATGACTTTGGTATTGAATATATTAAAGGTAAGGAAAATGAAGTTGTAGATGCCTTAGACAGGCGATGACATATAGTTTCAAAAACCCATAGTCATGTGGATTGTTGGAATAAGTTAGAGAGAAGCAAAACCAGGATTCGTTTCGTAATGATATTCAGGCTAAGATGACAAGAAAACCTAAAGATAGTAGAGATTTTAGCATTAGGGATGGAATATTATGCTTTAAATATAGGGTTATCATACCAAACATTGGTCACTTAAGGAGATTGATCATGCAAGAGGTGCATAGATCTCCTTACTTCGCTCATCCTATAGGGGTCAAGATGAGAGAAAATATGAATACTTTCTATTGGTCAAGAATGAAAAAGGACATCAATGATTTTGTTGCTAGATGCATGGAGTATGGAAAGGTAAAAGTTGAGCACAAACACCCAACAAGATATCTATAGTCACATGATATACCTATACAAAAGTGGTAGGTAATATATATGGATTTCATTGTGGGACTACCTAAGAATAAGTTTCAACATAACACAATCCTTATTGTGGTTGATAAGCTAACCAACGTTACACACTTCATACGAAGGAGCACAATGGATGATGTAGTTGTGGTGGCTAACAGATCCACCAAAGAGATATTTAGGTTACATGGGTTTCCTAAAGTAATCATCTTTGATAGAGATTCCAAATTCACTTTTGCATTCTAGCAAGCTCTACATTGTGCAATAGGCATGAGGCTAAATACCAATTCTTCTTACCATCTAGAGACCTATGGTCAAACTGAAAGAGTCAACTAGGTTTTGAAAGATATGCTTTGCATGTATTGCATGGATCAAAAATTTTAAGTGGGAAGACTGTCTGCACCTGGTCGAGTTTGCTTACAATAATGGTCATCATGTTTTTTTGGAATGGATCCTTTTGAAGCACTATATGGAAAAAAATATAGAACACCTCTATGATGGAATAATCTAGAGGATTGGATTACCATCAGACTAGATGCAGTTTGAGAGATGGAGGAGCAACTTAAGATGATCAGGTAGAGGCTTAAGGAAGCCTCTGATCATCAAAAGAGTTATGTTGATAGAAAGAGATCACCTAGAGAATTATTTATGGAGGATAAAATATTCTCAAGAGTAAAGCCCATGAAAAACACCATCAAATGTACTAAGTTAGATCGTAGATATGTTGAGCCCTTTGAGATCATTGAGAAGATAAGTCTAGTTGCCTGTCGTCTTGACTTGCCACCCAAATTGTACAATATCTATGACACTTTCCATGTATCCATGATTAGGAGATATGTTGTTGCTCCTAATCATGTATATAATGTTTCTAATTTGGAGATACTCGACATTGTAGCGATTTAAGTGCAACCTGTGAAGATTCTATATTTTCCATTCTAAAATTATAAAGAACTGGACTCTAGAACAATGTAAGGTCCAATGGGACCAATATTTGAAAATAATACCACTTGGGAGAAAGTGGTTTATATGTAGAGACATTTTCCATACTTATTTGAAAATAAAATATATTTTGTTTTAATTGCAGGTTACAGATGAAACACAAAGTATTGTGTTTAGTCTAAGGGGGGTAGTATGTCATGATCCTCCCTTGGCAAACTTTTTTATATAATGGACTTATGAATTTATAAGTTGTTCTAATGATAGATTAAATGGCTATATGATGATTAGTTGTTGGTTTTATTGAAGCATATGATGCCACTAATGGATTTGCATGTTGTAGGAATAGGTAACCTCATGGGTGGACCAAGGATTGACCACCAAGGACGTGGTGACTTGCAAAAAAGAAATAAGGGATAATATGGTCAAAAGGATGTCTGCATTTAGACTTAGATCATGCTTTTGCATTTTATGATATAATTCCCACATTTATGTAATTTTTGTATGTAACTCCATGACCTTTGGAATCTGGTTTGCTTCGTGTAGTTTGAATTACTTTAGATGGATATAAAGTAACATAGATTGTTGGGGGTTGCTTATAAATAATGCTTAGCAGAATAGGATTGCTAAAACTTTATGTTATAAGCCCTTCTTGCAATATTAGATTGCTTATGAAATTGAATTAATAAGTTGCTCTTATTAAACGTTCTTATGTTTGGATTTTAAAAATGGATTTCTAAGGTATTATTAATAAAAGAATAGATTTATAAGGAATAAAGAGACTAGTTTTCTAAACATTAGAACGAATAAATATGATAGCAAATATTAAATCAACTTTGCATTGTTTTCGATTGAATCAAACAAAAAGGAAATGGTTGTGGGTATTTGGTAATTTTATTTCATAAATGAAACCTCCATCGTTTTCTTTTAGAAAACCTTATGCTAAGGAGGAGGGACTTTAAAAATAAAAGAAATAGAGAAGTTTTGCTACGAAAGGAATGTGCAAAACATAGTAGTTTTTGGATGGATTCCAAATAACAAGAGCAATGAAGGAGTTTGTCTTTCACATACATTTTGGACATTTACAATAAAGCATATTTATTTTATTTTAGGTACTCTGTGTCTTTATTGTATGCTTGAAGTGATTGCTTCAAGTTTATGAAAAGTTTTCAATAGGGTTTGAATTGCTTTTGAAACAATAAACTTGATTGTGTACTTTTAACCATGGATGCTCTTCATAGAGGAAACCATAGAGGAGATAATACAAACAATTTCGAATCAATTGTTGTATGCAATTTTTGGACAATATATTTGCTTGAGTTGATGGGTCTTGTTATACATTACCTTGTTTAACCTTGGAGTAGACTGGACATGCACCCTGTATGTTTCCAACTGCATATCAAACCAAATGTGGTTTTATCCACATGATAGCATATGAAAATAGATTTCAAATTTAAAGCTATACCCTATGAGACCTAGACACCCTTCCCGTGAGAGCTCTGCCTAAGCTTATTTGTGGAGTGCATGCCTATTAACATGGGAATCAAAGGTGAAAACTAAAAAAACCCATATTTTTTGCCTTTACTTTATTGAAGATAAAATTGGTATTTATTGTTTCATTCATCATGTTTCCAATTTCTCTAGATCAGGCCATGATGTGGTGGCAGTAAGTTACATAGAATGTTTTATGGCTGTTTCAAAAGGGATGTGAGAAAGATTAAGGGTAGGTAAATTATTGATATTTTATATTACCTATAGTAGCTATTGGATAGTGAAGATTAACCTTTGATTGGTGAATCGAGTTCATTGGGTAGTGGGTGACATAAGTAAGTTTATAATACAGTCAGTATGGTTCTTAAGTGGATGACTTGGACTTGCTTTGCGTTATGAAAAGTGACGTGTACTTTAGTTAATTTATAAAGTTGATTGTTATGTTTATAAAATAATTAAAGGAGATTTCGTAAAGGAGTTCTTGTTATACAGTTGGAACTTAGGAGATCAGTTCTAATCAATTTATATTATGACTACATTTTGTTTCTTACTAAATGGGGGTTTGATTGAAATTTTTTTGTTTTAAGAGTTTGAAAGTGACTTTTATTTAACCTTTTAGATGATATATGTGGAATAGTAAAATCTTTGATTTAAAAAGAATGAAATGGATTATTACTTTGATTATGTTCAAATTATACTTATGGGGAATTTACAATGAATATAAGGTATGTTTTACCAAAGGGTTTATACATAAATTGTTATATTCCCTATTTTGTATTTATTCCCTTAAAAAATATTTTAGCTGGAAATTGGTCTATGTATAGAATTGGAATAGATCGATTATTCATTAAATTATAATCATCTACTAGAATGGTTCAAAAAGGAGTAAATTTGTAAGATAATCTTGTGTGGCCTATAATGGAGTTTTTGAGCTATGGTTATTATGAATTTTGAAGGATGTTGTCTTTTATTCCAAGATAACGATGTATGATTTATGGTTCTTGTGCCTTTAAATCAAATGGGGAACTATTAATTTTGTTATAAATTTTGCTAATATTTTTGGAAGATGAAGGGTATGTTAGGATTGGACATCAATTCCAATAGTGAGATTGGAACTTATGGGGGTTCCAATGTTATACTTTGGGAATACTTAAGGAGGGATCCTTGAGTATTTATGATTAGAAGAATGAATGTGGAATTCATTCGAGGGAATTATGGGGTTCCCTTGTTTTTGCAAAGAAAAGAATTAATGTTATTCATGTTTAGGAACATAAGAAACATGAGTTCTTAGGTAATGGCTTGATATATTGGAAAAAAGAATAAGGGATTCCTTCATATCTATCAATGATTTCCAGATTTATGTAGTAAAAATGGATATTTCAAGGCTAGGTTTTTCTCAAAAGGGTTTCCTAGGATAAATGATGTGTTATGTGTGTATCATTTATGAATCTAGCTTTGAATTATTATATGCATGAAAGTATCTAGCTAATTATTTGAGTTTCTATAAATGGTATATGAAAAGAAAATGGATTTGTATACTTAATCTTGTTATGCTTATATAATTGAAGTACTTATGCTTTGATAGAGTAAGATGAATACTAAGTATTTCTTTTAAATAAAGTAAGTTTATGTAAGTGTAATATACAAAATAAAGAGAGGGAGATGAGTGAAAACAAATCTAGTGCTTACTTTACTTTGGGGTTTTGGGATTTTCCTTAGGAGGGATGATCCATAGGAAACTAACCTAGCTAGAGCCTAAAGGATAGTACAAGGACTAAGGGAATTGTGGTGTAACAATCCCTTAGGGTTGTAATGGGTACTTCGATAATAGACCACCATAGTGAAACCTAAGGGTGAGATAAACCTAGATCCCATTGTAACTAGATTTACGTGATGGAACCCTGATGGACTAAGAGGTATTCATGTGAGAGATGTCATGCGAATTATAGTCATAGTAACTTGATTGATTATGTGAAAATCTATGAGGGATGTCATTTTATGTGATAGTCACTGGAAATCCTGATTGACTATTGGGTGTTTAGGTGAGAGATGTCACACAGGTGATAGTTACATCAATTAAACTATCAGGGGGATGTTTCAATTGAGCACAATAGTTTTACACATGGTATAGTGGGTAAATTTATAAGAAGCTTCACACCTAGGTACTAGTGGAATCGAATGATACTAATAGGGGAATTGGCGTCCCTTCTTGAAAATATGGGATTGGGTTAATTCTTATGCCATGGTCAAAATGCCCTTCAAATTAAGGTAAGGAAATGAGGAGACCATGTGAAGGTATAATTTAAACTATATGGGTAGTATACAAGGTGAATCTTCAGAGTTGATGTGGAATTTTGGCCTCTCCTATCCACCCGAGGGATGCTACAACATCTGGAACTCAAAATGTAATAGAAGCTTCTGCTGAATCTCTTTGAAACATATTTGGTGAATCTTACCCGTGTTGAAAAAAATTCCCCTCTTGGGTTGGTTAGAATTGGGTTGTTACAATGTGGCATGTGAAAGGTTGCATCTCTTGGGGAGTTTGAGGAGAGCAAAATTCATGTAGTGTTAGATATTGGAGACAAAGATCCATACTGTGTAATATTTTGTAAAATTTAATGATTTTATGATATATGAATGTAATAGTGAAGTATTTTCCTTGTGTAAATATTATGACTATTATTATTTTTGATTATTAGATCCCATGGAAATTTACCTGTGAGATAATATGGAAAAATTACCAAAAATGGTATCAAAGTATTATTGAGTAAACTCTCTAAAAAGAATTTGGAGTGGAGGTATTGTTGAAGAAGGATATTGTAGTAGAAGAAGAATATTGTTGAAGAATAAAGTAATAGAGGATATTATGAAGAAGAAGAATTTGAGAGGGATTTTTTTGAAGGTTGAAGAGATTGGAATGTTGGAGCAATTTATTGGAGTGAAGGCATTGGAGAAGACTCAAGAAAAAGTGAATACTTCGTGAAATGGAGTAAGATTAGCAAAGGAAAAGTAGACAACTGGCAAAGTTTTGGAGGAGTTAGTTTTGCTAGATAAAAGCTTTGGAGAACATATGATACAGTGACTCAAATTTGTTCAAAGAGCAGAAGACACTTTGTAGAGTCTATGAGCAACATAGTGGAGCTTGAAGATTGTAGAAGATGTGAAAGAGAAGAATGAAGGTGCTGAAGAATGACATTGATGGAGTAAAGTTGTTGGAGGAGTTTGAGAGAAGTGGAGGACAACATTGTTTTTTTTTTTTTTGAAAAATTTGAAAAAACTTGTATTAAAACAAAGATCAATTACAATTTGGGAAGAGGCTTTTCCTAGCCGAAGTCAGAGAGAACACATGCTTACAATAGTAAAAGAAGATTTGCAATGGATCCAAATCTCTTGAACCATTAACTAGCTAACAGGGGGATCGGCATGGTCAGTTGATGCAACTTGTCGCGATATTGCGACACTCTTTCCTTCTTCTCCTTTGGCCGCGAAAATGCAACATGTCGTGATATCGTGACACTTTTCTCCTTTGGCCGCAAAAATGCAACATGTCGTGATATCGTGACACTTTTCTCCTTTGGCCGCAAAAATGCAACATGTCGCGATATCGCGACACTTTTCTCCTTTAGCCATGAAAATGCAACATGTCGCAATATCGCGATGCTTTTTCCTCCTTTGGCCGTGACGAAGCAACATGTCGCGAAATCATGACATTTTTTCTCCTTGGGCAGCGGCGTTGCAACATGTCACAAAATCGCGACACCTTTTCCTCCTTTGGTCGCGACGAAGCAACATGTCGTGATATTGCGACACTTTTTCTCTCTTGGTCGCGATGTTGCAACATGTCATGATATCGCGACACTTTTTCTCTTTCGGCCACGATGAAGCAACATGTCACGATATCGCGACACTTTTTCTCTCTTGGCCGCGATGTAGCAACATGTCGCGATATCGTGACACTTTTTCTCTTTCGACCGCGATGTTGCAACATGTCGTGATATCGCGACACTTTTTCTCTTTCGGTCGTGACGAAGCAACATGTCACGATATCACAACATTTTTCTCCTTTGTCCGTGACGAAGCAACATGTCGTGATATCGCGACATCTTTTCTCCTTTGGGCATAAAAATGCAACATGTCGTGATATCGCGACACCTTTTCTCCTTTGGTCGCAAAAATGCAACATGTCGCGATATCGCGACACCTTTTCTCCCTTGGCCGTGAAAATGCAACATGTCGCGATATCACGAAACCATTCCTCCCTTGTCCGCGATGAAGCAACATGACATGAAATCACTACACCTTTCCTCCCTTGGCCGCGACGAAGCAACATGTCATGAAATCGTGACACATTTCCTCCCTTGGCCGCGACGAAGCAACATGTCGCGAAATCGTGACACCTTTCCTCCCTTGGCCGCGACGAAGCAACATGTCACGAAATCGTGACACCTTTCCTCCCTTTGCCGTGACAAAGCAACATGTCACAAAATCGCAACACCTTTCCTCCCTTGGCCGCGACGAAGAAACATGTCACAAAATCGTGACACCTTTCCTCCCTTGGCCGCAACGGAGCAACATGTCGCGATATCGCGACACCTTTCCTCCCTTGGCCGCGATGAAGCAACATGTCGCGATATCGCGACACCTTTCCTCCCTTGGCCACGATGAAGCAACATGTCACGAAATCGCAACACCTTTCCTCCCTTGACCACGACAAAGCAACAAGTCACAAAATTGCGACACCTTTCCTCCCTTGGTCGCGACGAAGCAACATGTCGCGATATCGCAACACTTTTTCTCCCTTGGCCACAATGAAGCAACATGTTGTGATATCGTGACACCTCTCCTCCCTTGGCCACGATGAAGCAACATATCACGATATCACGACACCTCTCCTCCAGTGATCGCGACGATGCAACATGTTGTGATATCATGACACCTTTCCTCCCTTGGCTGCGACGAAGCAACATGTCACGAAATCACGACACCTTTCCTCCCTTGGCTGCGACAAAGCAACATGTCACGAAATCGCAACACCTTTCCTCCGTTTGCTTTTTCTTTGATCATTATCTCAGGGACCTTTCAAGACCCTGCCTAATCACCTCATCCTCAATAGCCATGTCACTGTGCAACTGAACCCCTACCTCCTTCTCAGCACCCATCTTAGCCAGGAAGTCGACCGCTTTGTTTAAATCTCTACTCACATAAACTGGAATCACATCATCTAATTCCCTCCATAATTCCTTAATTTGAGTGACAAGAATCCTCAAAATCCATGCTTTCAAAGCAAAGTTCCTCATGCAATCTAGAGCTCAAACCATTATTTGAGAATTTGATTCAAGTATTATCCTCCTGTGGCCCTGTTTAACTACCCAAATAGAAGCAGATTTGATAGCTATGGCTTCTGCTTCATTGTTTGTGGCTCTTTCCAAGCCTTGTAGTTCCCAATAGAGCACTGTGTAGATTAAAGATACAACGCCAAACAGAAATAAAGAAATCACAATAAAGGAATGCAGAACAGTTGTACAAAATGAATGATTTTTATTAATCAATGGAGTTTAGAAACTCCTTTTAAGTACAACGGGGCCTGTAACCCTTTTCGTGATACAAAGTTACAATTTGTGCTAGGGTTCTCCGAAACCCTAGGCGGCACAATGTGGTGGCGTCTCCGAAGAATGTATCCTTAACCTCAACAGAATGAGTGGGCTTCGTTGTATCCTTTGGCTCGGACCACTCCAACTTAAGCAGCTGCTATCAACAAATCAGATCTACCACTAGAATCCTGCACACATTAAAATTATCAAAGAGTTAGAAACTAATAAGAGGGCTCCACTTGTGTGAGCCCTCGAAACGATCTAAAACCCTAGATTTATGAAATAAAAATAAACAGAATGCAGAATTCAACAGAAAATTAATACATAAAGAAAGATTACTTGCTTTAGACGAATCTATACCTTTTCTTGTTAACGCGGCGAGACCGAGCGGCGGCGATGGATGCGGCGAAAGGGTTTAGTTCAGACTTAGGGCCGTAGAAGACTCAGAAGACTCAGGATTAACAGCAATAGCCAACTCCAGACTTAGATAGGGAAGATAGGTAGGTTTAGCCGAAGAGATAGATAGGGTTTGAGCCATCAAGGTGACTCAATTTATAATCTACTCTTAGGGCACACTTTAGGGTTTTAACGACACTTTGAACGTGTGGCTAAGATTAAAGTGGATCCAAGGGTAGAGAATAAATCTAGGTTGTGAAACGGATTAAGATGGATGGACGGATGAGATTAAATGAAGGATGGACGGCTCAGATTAAATCACTTAAACTATATTTATATATATATTAAAATATTAAAATATATATATAAATATTAATTTAAATAAATTTGGGGATGAAAAATGGCGGGAAAGGTGAAATTGGGCCAAATAATGGTGGGAAAGTGTGGATTTGGGCCAAATAATGGCGGGAAGGATGGATGACTGACACGTGGCTGACAGGAAGGTATAGATGACTTACAAGTGGCTGGATTTTGGTGTCTACAGATGCCCCTTTTTGAGCTGCTTTGTGTGAAGACACAATGCAGCACAAAAACTTAAGACACCTGAAAAGCTGGATCAGACGCAACTCTCTCTCAAGACTAAAGCACAACTTTGAAGACCAAAGAATAAAAGAATATTTAAAATTTTTCAGCTTACCCCCTCAATTGGCGAGCGAGAATGGTTCTCACAAGCCAATTGGAAGAAATCGGAAGAAAATGAACCGTTTTTGCCCCAACGGTGAAAAAAAGGGGTTGGTGTATGAACCATCTGTTTATGTCCCAACGGAAAAGGGGTTGGTGTACAAACCGAGAAAGAATATGATTGAAGACGATATGAGTGATGTGAAAGATGGACCGTTTTCTGCCCCAACGGTTATAAAGGGATTTTTGCCAAACTGTAAATTCCATGATCATGTAAGATGAATTCCACTATAGGAAAATTAGAAATTGATAACGGATGCCCCAACTCCTGTGTGTGAATCCATACTGTTGATGAAATTGCCTTGTTGGCGCCATTGATATGCAAAGATGAAAGATGCATGAAAGAGTCCAGAACTCGAAGATGCTCCTAGTGACTGTATGGATAATTCCTCGGGTCGGAACCAATCAACCTAGGTAGCCACAATCTCTAGCAAGACTTAAAATAATGACGATATGAAAGATTGTCCATGTTTAAGGCCCCATGAACTAGGCCATCAATGACAACTGTTGAGCAAATTAATCTTGGTATGAGGTCACTTGAAAAGTAGAATACCCAAAATTGATTTCCAATTTTCAAACAGTGAAATAATTGATGATGATAAATGGTAAGTGTCCTTATGGTGGTTTAATCCTCTTACCGAATTGCATGGATTCAAATCGTTGCAATCGCCAAGGTGATAGAATATACCACTAGATACGAGGTTTACTTTAATTTGATTTGGCAAAAATATGCATGATGAAAGAAGAATGAAATTGACGATAGATCGGAAGAATTGATGAATGTGGTTAATTTTGTGAAGGTTTTGAATATTTTTAACCCAATTTGTAAAACAATGATGAATGATGCGCTTTTTGAGCGAAATGACAAAATTTGTGTCCAAAACTGTTGTAACCTTCACAAAATGTTTTATTATGATAAGAAGAATGGATGAATGCAATTTGATGAAATTTGGAGGAGGTAAGCTTCAATTTTGTAGGTTTTGTTCCTTTATTCAATACTGACACCAAACGTCGGTCTGCGTTTGTGGTTGGCAGAGACGCCCGTCGGTGTTTAGGCGCTCTGCAAACGCAGGACTGCGTCCGAATCCGCCATGAAATGCCCTACTGCGTTTCAGGGCGCCAAAATCAGCTATTTAAACAGTTTCAGCGAGAATTTCGCTCATTTGTGCGTTCGAGCTTGAGAGAAGTGCGTCTGAGGGAGTGGAGTGAAGTGGAGTGAAAGGTTGTGTGGGAGAGTGAAGCACGCGGGAGCTATGGCGGAGATGGGAGCGGACGCGCCAGTGCAGCCAGCTGAGGTATTTGTTCATTTAAGCAAGTACTTATTATGTGTTTTTTTTTTTTTTTTTTTTTGGGAAAAATTTGTAACAAATTTTTGTTTTGTTGTTTTGCAGCTTAGGGTGTTAGAGGCACGACACCGATTCTCCCCTATCATTCCGGGGATGAGGAGGTCGTTGTCCCAGGCAGACTGGGAGATATTGGAGGCGGTGGGGCTAGCGGAGGCAGCCCGGTTGGAGGTAGTTCGGGCGGATGAGGGGTACCTCTCGGCTTTGGCCGAGAGGTGGGATCCAGATCGGGGGACGTTCCAGCTCCCGACTGGAGAGATGACGGTGACGCTTGAGGATGTATACCGCATCCTCAAGGTGCCCGTGGAGGGGGCACGGGTGGAGGTTGGACGAGATAGGGCCACGAAGATGGCCAAGGTGTTTGGGGATGACTGGAGGGAGATCCGGACGGAGAGCGGGGGGATCCCATACTTGGCCATGTATACGGCCAAGGAGTTGGGAGCGGTGGAGGCTCTGACGATGTTCGTGTTGGCCAACATTGTGGCCCCGAACAGCACCGGGTGCAGGTTCCCATGGAACCTGATGGGTGTAGTGAGCGAGATGCTCACTAATAGGGTAGTGTATGCCTGGGCGCCCGCTTTATTGGCGCAGGTGTACCGGGAGTTGTATGAGGTTCGGAGACGGGGCCGGAAGGGCCTGGGTTGCAGTGTGGTGCTCTAGTGCTTGGGCTGGGAGCACTTCAGAGTGGCCCGACCGGAGGGGTTGCCATGGGCTCACTGGGACGTGAGCCAGGCTTATGGTAGGAGATGGCCGGTGGCGGAGGAGAGACAGCCGAGCCGCCCCGTGAAATCGGGGCAATGGTATAGGAGACTATGGGCAGACTTGACAGATGCCCAAGTCATTTGGAGGCCCTGGCGGGAGGCGAGGTGGATCGGGGATGGAGAGCACCTGAGACGGGTGCGACAGGCCGGATGGGTAGTGGGGCGGAGCCACGGCGAGGCGGAGTACATACAGATGTCTCGAGTACTCCGCCAGGTCGGATTGAGGCGGGATGTCCCCGGTGAGCCAGTGCGCTATCGGAGGCACAGATCAGAGAGGGGATTTGTCATGTGTCGAGCCATGGAGGGAGGCGGCAGAGGACGATGAGGACATGGAGATCCCCGACATGGACGACGTCGGGGTGACAGCTGAGTATGCAGCATGGATGGCCATAGAGCCGAGGTGGGAGCCACCATTGGTGGCTGGTGGAGCCGGAGAGCCCGAGGTTGGGGCTGGAGAGGGCGAGGGAACCGTGGAGGTTCCCAAGCGTAGGGAGGGTCCCCGCCTTCGATCTGACAGTCGAAGGCGAAAGGGGAAGATGGCGCGGCAGGCTCCGGGGGGTGGAGATGACGGGGAGGATGGCGGAGAGGGCCTAGGAGAGGCTAGGGAGGTACCCCCTAGCGGGCATGAGAACGAGCTGGCGCAGCTGTAGCAACAGATAGCAGAGCGCGATGCTATGCTAGCTGCCCGGGACGAGAGGATAGCTCGGCTGGAGCAGCAGGCGATAGAGCGGGATGCCCTGTTAGTTGCTCAGGAGGAGAGGATGGCCCAGCTGCAGGCGGACTTGGATGGAGCGACCGGGGTGCCCCAGGATGACGAGGGTGACGAGACTCCAAGCAGAGCTAGCGGAGCGGGAGCGACGACACGGGATAGACATAGCTAGGCTTAGGTCTAGGACTCGTTACATTGAGGCTCTGGAGGACACATTGTTTAGGCATCACATTGTGTTGCCTGATCCTCCATCCTCCTCTTGTCTCTAGGCGTAGTGATTCTAGGCACACCACTAGGTCTAGGGCTCCTACTAGGTCTCAGGGGTCCTCTTTTGATGGTTAGCTTAGTGCTTAGATGCACTCTTTATGAGCCTTGGTGCTCTATTGTATATTGTAGCCTTTTGGCATTCATTGTACAGTTTGACCTTTATACATATATATATATATACATGGCTTTTATTTATTTGGTGTTTTACTCTCTTTTGTGTGAATGCCTATGTTTTTGTGATGCATGTTTTTATATGTTTTAATGTTTTTGATGCATATGTGATGGAATGGAATGCAAACTTATAGCGATGATTAATGCGGGGAGACTAAGTAAATGAAATATGCACTAAGAAGCACTCATACTTTTAGATAGTTAGATTTAGCGAACTGTTATCATAATTGTTTAATCAGGGGCATCGAACTTGGTGGCTTGTGAATGGATTAGTGGTGTGTGAAAAATGTTCATTTCCTTAGATCTTTGGGGAATCGGATTCTCAACCGAAGTATGATGAGAATTTTACCCTATCCTTACTACTCGGTTTATATTTATATTTTGTGATTGCTTGTGATAGTGGTAAGAACCACTGTTTTATGGACTATGTTTGCATGATAGGACAAACGAGGATTACCCTTTTCACTTCAAGGCACAACCCAAGGATGGTGTTATCTCTCTTTGACACAAGATGTTTTTAAGATGTGAAAATGTGATAGGTTCAAGACCGCTTTTGAAATCATTTCCCAATACTCAAGATTTTATTTAGTGTAATTTGTGATATGGCCCTAGAGAACTTTGACATGCATTTCGAAGTTTGCTTAAAACACTAGGAATGGCTGAGTGACTGAAAACATTTTGGCAATGTAAATATGTGCAAATGGAAAATGGGTGTACGAATGACAATTCGGTTTGATGGATTTTATGAAGGTGCCCCTGATTAAGGCAACATGACTTTTGCTTGACCAAATTTTATATCCAAAAGATAGAATGGTCTCTAACATGATATGCAACTATGGCTGAAAATGAAATGTTATGGTTTTCAATGAGATGTATGCACATGAAATGCAATGTTTTTGAATGAGATGTATGCAACTAACAATGAAATGCAAATTCTTTTTATTTTATTTGTTTTTTTTTTTTTTTTTGTACAAGCCATGTATATATGTACATATAAAATTCAAACTATGCGTAGAATGCCCTCAAGTGTATAACATTAAGTGGTTCGGGTTCTTCCTCTCCCTCTAAACTGGCAAGTCTATAAGTTCCATTACCCACTCTTTCAGTGACCATATATGGACCTAACCAATTAGCCACGAATTTATCTCGAAGATGCGGCAATGCATTGGTGTTTTGTTGATTCTCTTTAAGGACAAGATCCCCTACTTGAAATTCTCTTAGATGAACTTTGGCATTGTAAGCACGTTTCAATCGGTCTTGATAAACTCGCAAATGCTCTAAAGCATTGATTCATTTTTCATCTATGAGTGTGAGTTGATCAAGACGTGCTTGTCTAGCAGTATCATCATCGATAAATTCCTGCAAAGAAATTCGCAAGGAAGGGATCTCGAGCTCAAGAGGCATGATTGCTTCAGCTCCATAGACCAAAGAAAATGGCGTTGCCCCAATGGGAGTTCTGATGCTTGTTATGTAAGCCCATAATGCCAAGGGGATTTGTGTATGCCAATCTTTATGATTTTCTTTAACAAGTTTCTTAAGAATAGCAATTATGGTCTTATTGGAAGCTTCAACTTGTCCATTGGCTTGTGGGTAGTAAGGAGTTGAGAAACTATGTTGGATATTATACTTTTCGCAAAGAGCTCGAACATCCTTATTCTTAAAAGACTTGCCGTTATCGGGAAATGATTTTAGAGGGAATACCAAAACGACAAATGATATGGTGAAGTATAAACTCCACAATTCTAGGACCTGTCGTACTGGTTAGAGGAATAGCTTCAACCCACTTTGTGAAGTATTCAATGGCTGTAATGATGAAAGTATGCTGTCCTGAAGAGGCAGGTGAAATCTTGCCAATTAAATCGAGACCCCATTGTGAGAAGGGCCAAAGGCTTTGGATGGGATGTAAAGCTTGTGATGGTATATGGGTTAAATTAGCGTGTTCTTGACACTTTTTACATTGTTTAACATATTTGCAACAATCTTGTTCCATAGTGGGCCAATAATACCCCATACGTAAAATACGCTTCGCAATGGCCATTCCACTAAAATGACCACCACAAGTACCATCATGGGCTTCAACAATAGCTCTATGTGTTTCACCTGCTTCTAGACAGCGGAGGAGTACTCCATCATATCCACGTTTATACAACACATCCCCCAAAAGAACAAAACGAGCTGCCTTTTGCTTAAAACAGCGGCGGGCAGTTCGAGACAAATCAGATGGGAGTGTTCCAAACTTGAGGAAGGCTACTATCTCACTAGACCAAGGCTCATATGGATCCGAATGGATAAAGCAAACATCTTTTTCATCCTTAGACTCAGCACGGACAATTGCAGACTTAGAGATTGTGGAAATGATTAGGGGTGTACCTCTCCAAGGGAGTCCTTTGGAATCAATGATCCAAGAGAGGCCATGGCATCCGCAAATCTATTAGTCGAACGAGGCAAACTAGTGATCTCATACCAATCAAACTTAGAGAGCAACTTCATTGCTACATCATGATAAAGCTTAATGGTAGGTTCTTTGGCTTGGTATTCTCCTGTAATTTGTTTAACCACGAGTTGAGAATCCCCAAATATCCGAATACGCTTAATGCTCATAGCTATGGCTGATTGAAGACCTAAAATTAAGGCTTCATACTCGGTTGTATTATTGGTGCATTGGAAGTCTAGTTTGAATGATAAAGGGATGGGAATCCCTTGAGGTGTATGAAACACAACTCCACACCTTGACCTTTCGCGCACTTAGAGCCATCAAAGAATAGCGTGATGTCAACATCTTCCTCCGAATGATGTCCTCTTCTTGTTTAGTGATAGCAAATACCGAATCATCTGGGAGCTCAATAATCAAAGGATGATCACTAGGTAGTGGAGCTTCCGCAAGTTGATCGGCTATAACTTGACCTTTAACAGATTTTTGGCTAATGAATTCAAGATCGAATTCGGTAAGCAACATTATCCATTTAGCGGTACGAGTGTTATTATAAGTGCGAGACATCATATAACGTAGAGGGTTTTCTCTAGCTATGACATATGTTGTATGGCTAAGCATATAATGACGAAGTTTCTTAGTGGCAAAAACCACTGCTAAGCACAACTTTTCCACATAAGCATATCGGGTTTCATAGCTTACCAATGTTCGACTAATATAATAGATAGATTGCTCACGATTTTGTTCATTCTTTTGTGCAAGCATTGTCCCTAAGGCAAAGTCCGTTGTTGAGATATAAAGATTGAAAGGGACCCCTGGACGAGGCGGAGCTAAGACTGGCGGAGACGCTAAGTACTGCTTGATGTCATCAAAGGCTTTTTGACACTCATCTGTCCATGAAAATTGTACCCCCTTTTGTAGTAGGTGGCAAAATGGCCTACATTTATCAGAAAGTTGTGCAATAAAGCGACGGATTGAATTAATCTTTCCTTGCAAACTACGCAACTCCTTCAAATTAGTTGGGGGACACATTTCCATAATGGCTTTGACCTTGTTTGGGTCCACCTCAATACCTCGTTTAGAGATAATAAAACCTAGGAGTTTGCCCGAGGTAACACCAAAGACACATTTCTTAGGGTTCAACCTTACTTTATGCTCTAGAAGTCTATCAAAAACTTTTTCCAATACATCAAAATGCTCTTGTCGAGTTTTAGATTTTGCCAATAAATCATCCACATAATCTTCGATAATCTTATGCATATAATCGTGGAAAATATAAGTCATGGCTCGTTGATAGGTTGCACCTGCGTTCTTAAGGCCAAAGGGCATCACCCTGTAACAAAAAGTTCCCCAAGGTGTGGTAAATGTTGTTTTGTGTTGATCTTCAGGGTTTATTCGAATATGGTTGTATCCTGAAAATCCATCCATGAACGAAAGCATTTCATGACCAGCGTAGTATCGACAAGAGTATCAATGTTTGGAAGAGGAAAGTCATCCTTAGGACACGCTTTATTTAGATCTCAAAAATCGGTGCAAACACGTATCCCCCGTTAGGCTTGCGAACGGGTACCATGTTAGAAAGCCACTCAGGATAATCAATCGGGACGACAAATTTAACATCCAGAAGTTTTTGAATCTTCGATTTAACTATGAGGGCCACGGTAGGATGCATTTTCCTAAGTTTTTGTTTGACGAGGTTTAGCATCTTTTTGTAAGGTGAGGTTATGGACAACCAAATTAGGGTCTAGGCCTGGCATGTCTTTGTAAGACCATGCAAATATCTCCTTCTTCCGCTTGAGTAGAGCAATCATTTGCTCTTGTTCCTCTGATGATAGACTTTTAGCCAGTTTCACAATTTGGGTGCCATCTTGGTCTGGACTAAGGTCTACATCGATAGTTTCTTCAATAGACATGTGGGAACCTTCCTCAAGCTGATGGGGAGTAGGGATCAGATTTATGTCATCTAAAATGTCATCAAGCTCCTGTGCCTTGCTCTCGTCTATGTCTGCTTGGAAGACCTCTGGCTTAGAAGATGAAGGTGAATGTGGAGGTGAAGGAGGAATGTAGTTGGCGGAAGCCCTTAACAATTCCTCGGAAAGGATGAACTCCGAAATAGATGGAGGGGATGAAATCCGATCCATGTCAATCAGGCTTGGGTTGATCGGGATTGGCTTATCCGGATCATATGGATTATGGAGCGGGGTGAATAAGTC
Organism: Wollemia nobilis; assembly: GCA_028583015.1. Taxonomy (NCBI): domain Eukaryota; kingdom Viridiplantae; phylum Streptophyta; class Pinopsida; order Araucariales; family Araucariaceae; genus Wollemia; species Wollemia nobilis. The sequence goes on from JAQPPZ010000019.1 coordinate 11,645,075, forward strand.
TTCAAAATTCATTGTCGACTTATGGAAGAAAGGATGGGCGGAATGGAAGGGAAAACCGGTGAAGACCTCGGAAGACCTGAAATGCAAAACAACATAGTTTTTCAGTTTTTTTTTTTTTTTTTGGTAGTGGTGAAAACCACTATTTTAGTATATACATATAATACGGGTTTGGATTATGGCTTATGGATGTGGCGGAGGGGGTGGTTCACCTCGTTCTTGTGGAAGAAGCAAGCGAAAGATGGCCTCTTGGAGAGGGAACAATTGGAGATAAAACTCGTCTTGTTCGGTGAGGGGAACAATGGGCGCCGACTCTTCTTCGGATTCATCACCATTTGACATGACGTCAAATTCTTCATAGGCTTCATCTTCGGATTCGTCGGGGTGGAGGATTTCTTCTTCCGAATTAAGATTAATGCTTTGAAAAGCTTGTTCAAAAGAAGAAAGGGATGGAAGTGGTTGGTAGCCCGGACCAAAACGCTCAGTGGGTCTCTGGTATGGCATATCGATGCGTTCAGTTACCCCTTGCTCGTATCGACCTAGGCCAAATTGCTGCCAATTATGTCTGTGGAAATAGCGAGAGGGAAAACCCTCCATCCTTTCGATATTGGCGGGGACTGGATGCTTGGGTTCTAGTATGGTGGTAGTACTAGAAGATGACTCTATTCCCCCATATACAAAATTAATGGAATTTGGCATAGAACCCATGTTATAAACCGATCCAATGGATAAATGTTGGTCATGTGGACGACCAAAATCTTTAACTAGTTTGCACATTGAACGGTGTGATGTGGACATCTTGGATGGCATACTCACCAATACCGCATCGAGTGAGATGGACCTTGACTTGGGAGGGAGATGGACTAGATGATGGAATAGAAGAATGTGGGATAGAAGAATTGGAAGGATTTGGTTGGGTTGATGCTTCACCGACTTGTGAAACATCAGCTGGTGATGGTTGGGAAGATGGAGGAATAATAGGTGATGTTGAAGAAGGTGTAGAAGAAGGGGGTAATGACGTGGAAAGAGATGATTGGTCATGGCCACATGTGCATGTGGTCATTGATGAAGAAGAAGGAAGATTAGGAGATGAAGAAAGTGGTGAATGAGATGGAATAGCGGAAGAGGAAGATGGTTGCGATATGATGGGTAGCTCCTCAGGAATGGGAGCTTTAGAAGAAGATGGTATAGAAGAAGTAGATGGGGTCAAGAAAAGATGAGTGGATGGCAACACAATCTCATAAGGATTTGAGACATAGTTGCAATGTTTGAAGGGTTCGAGTGTCGAGCGGGTACACAATGAACCTGTCCCTCATATACATACTTGAGACATTGATGCGGTATAGAAGGGACACATCTCATCTCCCTAAGCCAAGGCCGTCCAAGCAATACATTGTATGCCATGGACCCTTCCAAGATGTGAAACAAGGTATGCAAAGTTCGGGCCCCTACCTCAATGGGCAAGATAACCGTGCCAACCGTGGAAGATAAAGCATCATTGAATGCTTTAAGAGTAAAAGTCGACTTGGTGATAAGGGATGGCGACAACTCTAGATGACTCAACGCCGATGTTGTAATGATATTGATTGAGGAACCGGTGTCAATTAAGACTCTCTTGAATGGCTTGTGATCGATCTTGGCCATGATATGCAGTGGAGGATCTATACTTTCTGTTGACAAAGGTTTGATTTCAAAATCATAGAAAGTGATGGAGGGCTCCATGCATGTTTGAATACTCCCCACAAAGTTGTTGAAGGCATTAGTATCTTGAGTTTGAAGCTCGATTGACTTTAATATTTCCATTAATGCCTCTCTATGCGGGGGAGATTGTTGAATGAGGTCATAGATCGATAACTTGGTAGAAGCCATTTTTAAACTGGTAGTTAACCGGCTACTCAATGACATGATGGGTCGTTGGCATTGAGTAGAATGATTTAGCGGTTGTTGAGAAGTACTAGCACGTCGTTGGGTCACTGTTACCTGAGGTGGACTGGGGGTTTGTACAGGTGGTTGTGGTTCAGCCTGATTTGGTTGGTTCGCCCTTTGACCCCGGGTTACTACGTTAATAGTACCCACAAAACCTTGGTATTGTTGTACATGGTTGACTTGATTAGGAGGAGTTACCTGAGTTACTCCCCCTGAAGTTGTTGGAGCTTCCTCCCGATGTGGAAGGGGTGTTTGAAATATACCAAGATTTTGATTTTGTTGGGCTAAGGGGCTATCCAATTTAATGGCTCCAATCTCAATAAGATCTTGGATCACATGTTTGAAAGCTGTACAATTATTGATATCGTGCCCATTTTGCCTATGATAAGGACAAAATAGGTACTCCTTGTAATACTTCCCCCTTCTAGATGGTTCTAAAGGTTTAAACTCAGGTAAAGTTAACTGATTTGTGCTATATAACTTGTTGAATATGACCGCATATGGTTCATCTAAAGGTGTGAACTGTCGCTTGGGACGATTTTTTTGCCAAGGTCGAGTTTCCATGGTTGGCCCAGTATTGTGAGTTGGTTGAGGAGGGGCGGGTACCGCATGATAAGCAATTGGTTGCGGTTGACTTTGCATTACTTGTTGTTGTTGAGCCATTACGGGCTGGCTCGCCACCACTTGATTAACTTGGTTAACATTTGAGGCTGTACTAGCCTGTGCTTGTTTGTTTTGGCCATAATTATTATTTCGTTGTTGGCCCTTTTGTTGCCATTCTTTTCTATGGGGTTTTAAAACACCCTCTTGGACTTTAATGTCTTCTATGATACTTGCTTGGGCCAAAGCCTCTTCAAAAGTCCTGTATTGTTGTAATTGGAGTAACCAAGAGATAGGTTTTAGACAACTCTGGGTGAACATTTTGGTTAACTCCTCCATTGGTAGGGAGAATGGCAATTTATTAATGATAGCCCTCCAACGGTTTCCAAAGTCATAAACAGTCTCATCGTCATGTTGCTTGAGCTTGTATAAGTCGGACAATGAGACTTTCCTTTGTACATTTAGGGAGAATCGTTCTAAAAACAGATTAATCAATTGCTCGTAAGCATAAATGCTATGGTGAGCTAAATGATTGTACCATTGTACAACATCTCCCCCTAATGTTTGAGGAAAAGTTCTGAGCATAAGAGCGTCATTATTTTGGATTCTAAAGCGAGCATGCATGAATGAGCTCACATGTTCATGAGGATCCTCGGTTCCTCGAAATTTGTCAAACTTCGGTAATGTGAAATCGGTCGGATATGGCGGTGAAGGTACCGAAGGATGAATTGGTTGATTGATCAACGACCTTAGCGTAGGTTTCGACTAGATGAGCCGGGCATGTTGAGCATAAGGTTGTCAATCTGTTGTTGCATAGCATGGAGTCGAGAATCTTCATGAAAATTTTGATTCGTTTGATGATTATGATGATGCAATGGAGGAGTGGAAAAATGATGAGATGGGATGAAATTGCCTGGATTAGGCGGTGTGGAATGGACAGGTTGTTGGTATGGATGATACCGGAAAGAAGGTGATTGGGGTGGATGATGAACTGGACTGGGTTGGGAGAAAGGTGGGGTAGGAATGGACACCACCGAAGATTGGGGTACCTAGGTGGGGCCTGAGCTAAGAAAAGTTGGCTGGGTAGAAATTGGTTGGGGTGTAGGATTTACTACGACGGGTGGTTGGGCATTTTGTTGTTGTTGTTGCTGAAGCAACTTGTCGAGGTACTCCCTAACCTTATTAATCTCTAACCCAAGGGAGGTGGGATGATTGGATGAAGGTGGAGGGCGGGCTGCCATGGTAGTCACAGGAGGCTGCGTAGCGAGGGCAATGAAGGTGGCTGAAGTAGGCGGTACACGGGAAGAAACAGATGATTGTGCCCCGGGTAGGGTGAAACCATAAATGGTTTGGGAAGAAGAGGGTTGAAATTGGTCATGGCTAGAGGAGGTTCCACCGGCCTCATAGAGAGAATTGGTGTACACCCGGGTAAATGGAGGAGAAAGTGGTCGGGAAGACACTACATTTGTCTCCAAAGGAGGACAATTGAGCATCTGGGAAGATGTTGGAGATGAAGCCGTGAGCGGATACAACATTAGCCTCAAAAAAAGGGTTAGTGTAGACCTGAGTGAAACCAGCGGGTATGGTTGATGCAATATCCTGCTGAAAAATAGAATCTTGCATAGGGGAATCTTGGATTGGCTCAAGGACATAACCAGTGCCATCTCTTAAGTGAGTTTGCACTTGGGCCATATCAATGTGGGTAATATGACAGGAATTGTCTTCCTCCATGGGCATGGCCATGCGGTAGACGGTAGAAGGACGTGAAAGACCTGCAGGCGAACCTGCCTGAAATTCACTAGGATAAGTGGCCATGTTGGTGGTGGGGATGTTCTGTGAATTATTCATTTGATTATTTAGATTTAACACTTTAGATTGATTCCTTGTTAAGACCATAACGCAATAAATCTAAACAAATTCAGAAAAGAAGAATGCAAAACTTGAATGATAAATTTACACTAAAGAAATTATCAGAAAACTGTCACAACCTAGGTTTCAACCAATGTGTCTTACCTGCGGTTAATTAATTATTTTTTGATCTTAATCGGTAGTAAATTTTAAGTGTCCGGTTTATGAGTTTTGCATGTGATCTAATCTTGAATTATTCACAAAAAAGGTAAAAACTATGGCTAGGAAAGGACAACGAGATTCTTATTGGTGATGAAATCCAACAAGTTTGCTCGGGGGTGACCTATGGTGTCTGAGGCAGAAGTTTAATGGATGGAGATGAATTCCACCGTCACTAAACTTCAAGCAATACCTGGTGATGAAATCCGGATATTCCTGTTTTAAATGCAATATGAAATGCGGTGAATTTTATTTTAAGTGTTTTAGTTGTCTAATGTATACATACAAAGCTATAAATCAAAAGTTCTAATGATCTAAGCAAGAGGCCACTTGAAAACATGCCATTTCCTCTGAAGAAGTGGAGTACACCGTTTAAAACCCCCTGCCTACCAATGATATCAGATATCAAAGGAGCAACCGGAAGGTTCGTCCACTTCTCTGCCTGGAATCACCCAATGGCAGGAGTACTATTGACATCCAATCAATAGTCCTACTTAGATAACTAAAACAGATAATTCGTAGCTATTCTAATATGCAGCTAGGTATGCAATTTTTTTTTTTATGCAAGCAACAACCAATAATGCAATGCAGAAAAATGTAACTAAAAATGTAACAAAAAAAATGTATATACAGCTTAACTGTTCTTTTCCAGATTACTTAGTTTTTGTTCATTTTAAAGCAATGATCTGAAAAAGAAACAGAATACAACAGAAAAACCAAAAACGTAAAAAGTACAGTTTAACAAAGAAAAAAAAAAAATGCACTTACTCGGAAGCCTACGCTTTTTCTATAAAACTGCCTTCAAACGCCCAAGGGAGTCTGCGCAGGCTGAAACGCACCTCTGCGTTTCGGATCGGACTTCCAGACGTCGCTCTGCGTCTGCTGTGTTTTCTGCAAACTCCTCAGAAACCCTAGTTCGCTGGAACAACGAATTTCATGATTTTTGGAACCTGCAAAATAAAACAAAAACAGGAATAGATCAGTAAAGCAAGTATTAAAAACATGAAACCCTAGGGGGTCCCACCGTGATCGCCATTTGTAGATTAAAGATACAACGCCAAACAGAAATAAAGAAATCACAATAAAGGAATGCAGAACGGTTGTACAAAATGAATGATTTTTATTAATCAATGGAGTTTAGAAACTCCTTTTAAGTACAACAGGGCTTGTAACCCTTTTCGTGATACAAAGTTACAATTTGTGCTAGGGTTCTCCGAAACCCTAGGCGGCACAATGTGGTGGCGTCTCCGAAGAATGTATCCTTAACCTCAACGAGAATGAGTGGGCTTCGTTGTATCCTTTGGCTCGGACCACTCCGGCTTAAGCAGTTGCTATCAACAAATCGGATCTACCACTAGAATCCTGCACACATTAAAATTATCAAAGAGTTAGAAACTAATAAGAGGGCTCCACTGTGTGAGCCCTCGAAAACAGATCTAAAACCCTAGATTTATGAAATAAAAATAAACAGAATGCGAGAATTCAACACAGATTAATACATAAAGAAAGATTACTTGCTTTAGACGAATCTATACCTTTTCCTGTTAACGCGGCGAGACCAGGCGGCGGCGATGGATGCGGCGAAAGGGTTTAGTTCAGACTTAGGGCCGTAGAAGACTCAGAAGACTCAGGATTAACAGCAATAGCCAACTCCAGACTTAGATAGGAAAGATAGGTAGGTTTAGCCGAAGAGATAGATAGGGTTTGAGCCATCAAGGTGACTCAATTTATAATCTACTCTTAGGGCACACTTTAGGGTTTTAACGACACTTTGAACGTGTGGCTAAGATTAAAGTGGATCCAAGGGTAGAGAATAAATCTAGGTTGTGAAACGGATTAAGATGGATGGACGGATGAGATTAAATGAAGGATGGACGGCTCAGATTAAATCACTTAAACTATATTTATATATATATTAAAATATTAAAATATATATATATATATATAAATATTAATTTAAATAAATTTGGGGATGAAAAATGGCGGGAAAGGTGAAATTGGGCCAAATAATGGTGGGAAAGTGTGGATTTGGGCCAAATAATGGCGGGAAGGATGGATGACTGACACGTGGCTGACAGGAAGGTATAGATGACTTACAAGTGGCTGGATTTTGGTGTCTACACACTGTTCCAACATGATTCTGACAAACCACTCCAATTTTGGCTCTACCCGGTTTGACTTTTGCAGCTCCATTAGTATTAATTTTAATCCAACCTTCTGGGGGTGGTTTCCAACTAGCTCTATCTTGTCCCTCTTGCACTTCAACTCCCTCTTCCATTGCCCCAATAACAACTTGAGTTTCCTCTTTAGCATAGACGACCACAGTTTCTATGACTTTGCTCCAAATGACCTGCCAAACTCCATCTAACGAAGAAAAAGTTTCTCTAAAAATTCTAGCATTTCTCTCCAACCACACTTGCCACCAAATAAAGTTTAATCCAATATCCCAAACAATATGAAGAGCTTTAGATTTAAATCTACCCCTCTTCCATCTTTCGCAGATATTAATCCGATTCAAGTCACCATTAACTTGAATTTTATAATATGAAAACCATCTCTTCCAAATCTGACGCGTGAAAGGGCACTCAAACATCAAGTGATCAGATGTTTCCTCACTCTTGTAGCATAAGACACATTGAGAAGGACCGATGATTCCTTTACATCTGATATTATCAAAAGTGAGAATTCCATTATGCATGAACTGCCAGGCAAAAAGTTTACTTTCAGCCAACCTTTGGAATGCCAAATCTTTCTCCAATCCTCAACCTGATAAGTATGAGGGGGAGGCTCTAGAAGGATCTTGTCATATCCATCCTTCACTGTGTAGACACCAAGGCTCCCATAGCCCCAAGCTAATTCATCCTCCTCGTCTCTACCTATGAGAAATATTTTTGTCAAGATTTTAGTCATGATGGGTGCCAAATCCGGAGGGATTGAAATTGGCCACTCATCCAACTTATTGAACTGCTTAAACTTATACTCCCCCAGCTGACTAGTCATGAAATAAATTTCAATTTGGACCCATCCCTTGGTTTCAATGGCTACTTTTATTGGTTGCAATTCAAGAAATTCAACAATGATAGGTGGGTATTGATCCCATGAATCTATCCAAAAACATGCCTTCTCCCCTCTCCCCACTTTCCAAAATAATCGATCTTTTACTACCTCAGATCCTAACTTGAGAGCCTACCACACTAAGGATCCAGTACCATCCAAAGGGAAACGGCCCACCTCATTTGGGTTAACATGTCCCAGATATTTACTAGTTAGGATTCTACTGAAAAAGGAAGTTGGTTGGGAAATCCACCTCCAGTAAAGATTTCCAACCAAAGCTTTATTATTTATCTTGGATCTTCTCAGTCCCAAACCTCATTTTACCTTGGGTTGGGTTACTTTGTCCCAACCTACTAAGGCCCATTTCCTCTCTCCTTTTACTCCTTCCCATAAAAATTTTCTAGCCATCTTGTCCAACTCTTTCCATATAGTATGTGGGGCAACCAGGATAGGGAATTTATAAATTGGCATGGCCTGAATGATTGACTGTAAAAAAGTTAATCTACACCCATAGCTTAACCATTTGTGAGACCAATGATTAATTCTATCCTTGATACAATCCAAAATATTCCTCCAAATATCTATTTTTAGTTTTTTAAAGTGCAAAGGGACCCCCAAGTAAACCACTGGGAGAGAAGTCCTTATGAATCCCAAAATCTCTAAGACTCTATCCTGAAGCCTTTGATTAAGATTGAAAAAGACCACTTTGGATTTTTTATCATTGATGACTTGGTTTGTAGCCCTAAGTTATACACTAAGAGTATCTCTGATCATTCTTGCTTCCCTGAAGTTGGACACTCCCACCAATCCAGTATCATCCACAAACTGTAGGTGAGTCAAAACTTCCTCACCCACCTTGATACCTGTTAGCAAACTTTGTTGTCTTCTCCTCAAGAAAAGTCTACCTAGTCCTTCAACCAATATGAGAAAAATATAGGGAGAGCAAGGATCCCCTTGATGAAGGCCTCGAGTAGCTCCAAATGGTTGCGAGGGAAGACCCTTGATTAACACTGAGTATGTCAGAGTAGAGACACAAATCATGATCCATTCTATCCAATCCTGAGACAAACCAAAGGCTGCCATCATCTTTGCCAAGAAGCTCCACTCCACCCTATCATAAGCCTTTGACATATCTAATTTTATGAACATTCCTTTATTATGAGATGTTTGCATTGAATGGATTGCCTCCTGAGCAAGAATCACCCCATCCAGGATCTACCTACCCTCTACAAAACCCCCTTGCTCAGAGGAGATAATGTTATGTAAAAGAGGTTTTAGCCGCTCAGCCATTACCTTTGTGATTATTTTATATATCACATTGCATAAGGCAATAGGTCTATAATCTGAAATATGTATCCCCTCCTCCCCTTTTGGAATTAAGGTAATGAAAGTATGATTTAGTGCTTTATGCATTCTTTTACTACCTCTGGACTCCTCTATAACAACCATTACATCCTCCTCCAAGTTATCCCAAAAGGCTTGAAAAAACTCAATTGGAAAGCCATCTGGACCTGGAGTTTTTTCGGTGCTCATTCCAAAGACCACATTCTTCAGTTCCTCTCTATCAATGGGTTTAAGAAGGGTCTAATTTTCTTCTTCAGAGATAATGAAAGGTATGACAACAATAACGTCGTTTTGAGCCTCTTCATCTTGCACCATACTTTCCTTAAAAAGTTTAGAAAAATAATCCATTGAATGGGAATGCATACCTGGAAGTGTATCAAAGGAGTGCCCGTTCTCATCTTGAAGAGCTTCCATGTTATTCATCTGTCTCCTAGCACAAGCAGTTCGATGGAAAAAATTAGTATTTCTATCACCTTCTAATAACCAAGTGGTTCTTGCTCTCTGTTTCCAATAGGTCTCCTCTTGGTTGTCAATGTCCTCAACCGCTTTACGCAAGGCATCATCCTCGGCTTTGAGCTGCTCTGTAATTGTTCCTTCCCTAAAGTATTTTTGAACCTCATCCCATCTGGCCACCAAAGGAGCTCTTTGGACCTAGAAGTCTATCTTGTTAGCTCACCTCCAATGTTTCAGTTGAGCTTTGACATAATGAAGTTGTTTGTGGAATCTAAACATTGTTGTCCCATATGCTGGGCGGCCTTCTTCCCACCACTGTGGAATTTTATTTTGAAGTTCCTCTTTTTGTAACCAAAAATTCTCAAATTTAAATGGTTTGTGATGCTGCCCTGTCTTAGTCCCTCCTTCCAACAAAATGGGAAAGTGATCTGAAACTGGACCTTCCAAAATCTGAAATTTTGTATTCCATTTTACAAATGCCTCCTCAAAAACCAAAAAATGGTCTAACTTTACCTTCTTGCTATGTGGCTCCATCCTCTTATTAGTCCAAGTATAGTTGGTTCCAGGGCATTTAATATCCACTAAGTGTAAATCCTGGACTTGGGCAATCATAAGTCGATCCCCTGGGTCCAAAATTGGGGTTCCCCCTTCTTGATCTCTAGAGGATAATTTAGCATTAAAATCCCCAGCAATAATCTAGTCTAAATTTTCCCTTGAGATTCTCATGTTATGCACAACTTTCCATTGAAGCCTCTGACCATCAAGGTTTTGAGCCCATAAAAATTTATGATTAAAACATGTTCAGCTGTGACATTATTCCTAAAATGTGATGTGAGAACAACCCTCCAAGCTAGATGTTATATTGCAGTCCATTCAAGAGAGTTCCAAAGAGTAACAATCCCCCCTGAGGCACCTTGGGCAGCCACTTCCATATGACCAACACCCCTCCAAATTTTGTTAACTGTTTTACACATAAGATCTAACGATATTTTTGTCTCCTGAATAAGCAAAAAATCTATTTTACATTTTTCTAAGAGTCTTCGAACAACAGATTGATGGGTTCTACTTGTTTAAACCCCTAACATTCCATGATTGTATAATCATTGGTTACCTTGAGAGCAATAAGAATCTATTGGCCTCACCGATCCTCCAGTGATCAGTTTGTCTCCTTGAACTGCTAGCAATTCCTTATTTGATTTTCTACCCACTCCTTGAGAGTTGCTATTTTTTTATCTCTTTTCCACCTAAGTTATCCCTAAAGTTGGCCTTTCTCTGTTCTTTTCTGCTATTCCCATGCTGACATCCTTAATTATTGGTTGCTCTTGGTTATGCACTATCAATGCCCTTGCACTCTCTGGCTGTGATAACTCACTGAGGTCAATTACCTGCTCTATGACGGGGGGAGATGAAAGAGGAGCTTGAACATGGATGTTATTATTTTCACTATTACCATCCACTCCTTCCATGAATTGTTCCTCTTGGTCCACTAGTGTCTTAAATATCTCATACCTATTGGCGGGCTTGAGATGGGTTTGCTCTTTACCATATTTTTTCTTTTGCCTTCTCCTTCTTTTGGGCTGTTCAAAATCATCTCTTTGAGCTTCTTTACCCTGAGAAGTATTGGTTGGTTCTTTGTTTATTGTTGCCTTACCCTCCTTAGGAAGATTTGAAATTCCTAGAGGAGCCTCCATTTTTGTGTTCATATTATTTGGAAAAAATCAGGCCAAATGCCCGTATTTGTAGCAAACTCTGCATCTAAAGGGTAGAGCCTCATAATCTAGTTGTTGAATCCAAGATAGTCCTGCAAGTTCAAGTTCCACCTCTATCGGTAGAGGTTGGCTAAGATCCATTTCCATGAATATTCTTGCATAAACAGCTATGTTCCATTCTATTGTGTCTTTGGAGACACCCAAATGTCTTCCAAGGCAATTACCGATCATCTCCAAAACCTACTCACTCCAAAACTCCATTGGAAGTGCATACAAATGGATCCAAACCGGGACATCAGTGGGTTCAATTCGAGGATCGAATCCCACTCTCCAGGGTTGAACAAATAATCCTGTCGGACCATGATTCCTCTTTTATGATTTGAAAGCCCTATTTCTATCGGCCATAGAAGAAAAACTAACAATAAAATACCCATTGCTAATAAACCATAAAGAGTACTCACCATGAGGCTCCCAGTTTTGTCGGACCCAGGAGTGCAAAAAATTTAGGGTAGGGCGAATACCCATGAATTATCTTGGCTTTGTATAAGACTATTTCTTCGACCATCCTTGGCTCAATGACAATCTTGGGCCTTGATTCGGACTGTGGCAGGCATCCATTAACTCGATGCGCTGTTGATCTATTTCCAGCAGCCGTGAAGAGCATTTTAAATGCAGTTCTTTGAGCTTCATCGGTCTTGGATGGAGATTTATCTTTGAAAAAATCTGCATAAGAGCTATTTCTTCCTAGGAGAGGATCCAAAGAAGTCCCCATTGGACCCTCCTGGGGCAGCAATCTTGCCTTCAGATCCACAGTAACCAGAAAACACTTCGGCAACCCAACTGATGCCCTAGATTTTCCCTAGCTCTAGAAACCCTAGTTCATCGCTTCTCACCTGCTCGCTTTCGACAAGTCCCAGAGGACAACATTGTTGGAGTGAAGGAAATCTACTATATTTCTAGAGTGAAGATGTTATTGAAGCATGTTGTTGAAGGAATCCAAAGTCTAGATAGCTTATCAAAGTGAATATTCTATGCCTAAAATATGAACTAGAGAAGTAGAGGAAATCAAGCACTATATTTTGGATCTAAGAGCATTAAGAAAAGCTATTTAGACCTAACTTGAGAATACTAAGTGGATCAGTGTTGAGTAGTCTGACTTGATTTAGATAAGTTGAAGAGAGGATAGTAGATTTATTGGTGTAAGACTTGTGGAAGCAGACACCATGATAGCACTTTCCTAATTTGAATCAAGAAGCACAAAAAATAAGGTAAAACATTAATGTTTTATAATTATTAAAATACACTTTGATTTATGTGATAATTTAAAGAGATATGAATGATTGGAGATTAAGTATTTGAAGATTGATGATTAAATATTAAAGTTAGAGGTAAAAGGAATCTAAAAGGGAAATGAATTAATCATTGAGAGATATAAGGAAATTAAATGCATGGTATGTAAATTGAAAATTGAATTAAGTGGAGTGTTGATTAAATTGAAATTTAAATGTAAATTTGTGAAATTGTGAATTAAATTGGGAGATATAAGAAATTAATTTGATTAAAGAAATGAAGATTGAATGAATGGTGAATTAATAATTGAAATTTAAAGATTTATTGATTGATATTGAAAGAATATTGTCTGGGAAATTGAAATTGAAATTTTGGGAGATAAAAAGAGATCAAAATATTGATTTAAAATTTGAAAAATTGAGACATTAAAGAGGAGTGAAGAATTTTAAATTAAAATTTTAATCTCCTTTTATCTCCCAAAATTTCAATTTCAATTTCCCAAACAATATTCTTTCAATATCAATCAATAAATCTTTAAATTTCAATTATTCATTCACCATTCATTCAATATTCATTTCATTAATCAAATTAATTTCTTATATCTCCCAATTTAATTCACAATTTCACAAATTTACCTTTAAATTTCAATTTAATCAACACTCCACTTAATTCAATTTTCATTTTTGTCATTCGTCTTGATGGACACTGGGAACTTCAAGGATTTCACCTGATCTTTTAGAAATTAATATAGGTAATCTAGCTTAGCCAACAATGCAAGCTAAGCTACTAACTAGTGAATCCCTATGCAAGAGCTTTGTTTACCTGACCATAAAGAAATAATTTTGTACATTTGTTTGTGTCTCATTTCTTCTACAGTGTGGGTCCCATATTCTAGCCTGCGTTCAAGAATTTTTCACAACACCCAATGTACATTGCAGTTTATTACTCATTCTAGATTTTGAACAACCACTTTCTAATAAAATATGTTGAAACATGTGACCTTTTTCAGAACATGTAACAAGAGGTGGTATGGAACATCATCTCTAGGTCATTGCGTGATAAGTACAATGATGGCTACTTGTACATTCTATGAATAGGAGTAATCTAGCATGATAAAAGGAGCTGGACTAATCTTCGACAAGTTGGTATGAGACAACTTGTTGTTACTCACAACATGGCAAGTGAGACCAGGTCAAAAGCTAGAGTAATGGTATGGCCCTAGTTGACTCTAGGAAAGTGCACATTCAACTAGGCACTTGGCATCGACAAGGTATGATATAGGAACCACAATATTATATTAGAGATAAGGACATTAAATAATATTACCAGACCAGATAATATAAAAATATTCGTCTTAAATTAAACTTTCGGGGTCATAATAAATTCTATATCAAAGGAAATTTAATTCTAACAAATGAATACCTCAAGAAGACCATACAAATTTAAAGGATCAAATTTTATGAAAAGAAAATTTTAGATTTAAGGTATTGTCAAAGGCAAGTGACAAGATCATATAAAAATCCATCAAGAAATGATAAATGTAGAAGATTCATGGTACATAGATTTAGGTGCTAGTCACCCCATGAAAGGAAATCTATATTAGTTTGACTTGTTACAAGTGAAACCAAACATTCCAATGAAAATAGAAGATGATAAAGTTTACCATGTACAAGGAGTTGGAAATTTGACACTTGGTTTTACCTATTTTGAATGCATATTAGAAAATGTATTGTATATTTCAGGTATAACAAATAACCTTATTTTAGCATCTCAATTGGTTAGCAAGGAACAATTATGGAATTTAAATACATTAATGAAAATAATAAATATCTCATCAAGAGAAAAAATAGAATTGAAGACATGGGTTCTATCAAGAATGGAATATTTGCATTGGATGTAATGGGATTATCATAAGAAGTTTTAGATCATATTTTTTTTTTTTTTTTTATTTGTGGAAAACATCCCAAAAGGGATGCCACTTTCGGGTAAGACCCAAGGAGGCAGGGGTATCCATTTTGCCAAAAACGCCCAGGACTCAGACCCGGCCTACCACCTTTGACATACTCAAGGAGCAAACAAACACACAAAACCAATTTAAAAATAAGTAAATAACAACAAAAATAATAAAATAAAATAAAAAACATGCTCCTTGAGTGTGTCAAAAACAAAAGCACAACCAAACACGCACAATAAGATAAAAGAAACCACAACACGAACCACATAGAAAAACACAAGAACCACATAACAAAACACAAACAAGACAAAAACAACAGAACACTACAAAGACATAACCCAAAAAAAAACATGAAAAATAAACACAACCAAAACCTAAAAAAATAAAAATAAAATAAAAATAAAAATAAAAAACAACCAACAACGAGACAATAAACAAAAACAAAAAACATAGAAAACACTCACACATAAAAACACGAATTAACACAAACAAAGAGAAACCCAAGAACAAGAACGAAAAAAACACAAGAACAATAACAAAAAACATAAAAAAAAACACAAAACAACAAAAACACAAGAACAACAAAAAGAACACAAAAACAAAACAAAACAAAAGAACCCACCCACCTTAAAAAACTAAACAAAAAAAAAAAAAAGAAAAAAGAAAAAAAATTGAACATAACAATGACCTATCTAGACCAGAAGACTATTAAGGCAAGAATCAATAGAGGAAACAAAATAAAGAATAGAATGAGCTAGGGAACTAAAAAAAACTGAATGAACCAAAGAGAAGCAAAAAAAAAAAAGCAAGAAGAAACTAGGTACCTTCGAAACTGGAGCCATCCAAAGAAATGATAGAAAGAAGAGCTTCCCTAATTTGAGAAGCCCACCATCTAGGAGGGTGGCCATAACAAGTAAGATCACCTTTGTCCAAAGCCCAATTAGCTAAAGCATCAACACTCTTGTTTTGATCTCCGACCACATGATTGTAATCAACTTTCAAAAATCCCATCTGGATTAATTGAATCTTCTCAATAATTCTTTTTATTCTCCAATCCACCTTATGATTCTTAGAAGGAGTCTTCAAGAGATTAATCATAAGTTGAGAGTCGAGACTCAACTAACACCTTTTCCCATCCAACCTTAGTAGCCTCCTGAAGGCCTCTGAGGATACCATACCCCTCAGCAAGGTTATTGGAAAGAATACCCAAATTCTCAGCAAAAGTAAAAACCAGGGAGCCATCCGAAAGTCTACCAATTCCTCCCACACTGGCTTTTCCAGGGTTCCCTCTAGAGGCTCCATCGGTATTGACTTTTCCAAAATCCTTAGGAGGAGGTTGCCAATTTCTAGTCCTATCCATCTTACTAATACTCACATTCCCTTTAAGTTGGTTGCCCTTAGAAGATTTAATCTTCAATATTTGCATCACTTGATCCCATCTTTGGTGGGAGTTTTGGGGGTGATTAAGGAGTTGATGGACTGATTCAACTAAGTTGGCTATGGTCTTTTGCCAAATATAGTGAATATCCTTCCTATCTTGATTAAAAATTTGGTTGTTCCTTTCATTCCAAATATTCCAAAGAAGAATGGTAGAACCCATCCAAACTAACTGCCTAATAAAATGATCAACACCCTCTTGATTAGGCCAATCCCTCCAAAGTTGTTCAAAAGTAAAAAAATTGGACCACTGTAAGCCAAGTAAAGTGGCCATTCTCCTCCATAGCTCAGAGGCTAAAGTACACTCAATAAAAATATGGTTGAGAGTTTCTACATTCTCTTCACACATTTCACATCTAAAAGGGCCATGAAAACCACGCTTCATAAGTTGCTCACCGATAAGCACCCTACGATGCAATAAAAGCCAATTAAAGAACCTCACCTTAGGCCAGAGCTTTTGAGCCCACAATCGAGAAAATATGTCAGAAGAATGGTTGGGATTATTATGGCATAAGGTCAAATAACCTTGAGCAACTGAATACTCACCCTTAGTAGTGTTGTTCCATCCAAAACAATCTTTTTCATGGGACCAAGAGAGGGATCTCATATGAAGGATGCCTTGGATATCTTGTCTTTGCCTTTTTGGGATTTGAATAGGCCGGTCCTCAATAGGGATCCAATATCTACCAACCTTTGAATTACCAGTATGGTACCGATAGTAATTAGCCACCTTTATCCAATTAGCTCGGTGAAGCTCCTCCATCCAAGGCCTCCAATCGGGAAACTGAGTTATCAAAGGCTTGTGACCATCCCAAGAATCTGTCCAAAAATTTGCATGTTGACCATTATGAATGATCCAAAATAATTTTTTCTTTATCAAATCCTCACCAGTCTTAAGAACTGCTAAAATGGGAGAACCTTTGGTAGGAAGTTGATAGCGAACAAGGTCTTCAGGACTTTTGTTCTCAACATATTTAGCACGGAGATTATTGGCCCAAAGAGCATTGGGGTTATGCAACATCCTCCAATATAATTTAGCAGCTAAAGCTTTGTTGTTATTAATAGAAGACCGGAATCCTAACCCCCCTTCACTCTTAGGAAGACATAAAGTATCCCATTTCACCAAGGCCCATTTTCTTTTCTCCTTAGTACCACTCCAAAGGAAACGATGACTGATTTGATCCAATTCTCGAAGAACAACCTTTGGGATATTCAAAACGGAAGAAACATAAATAGGAATAGCTTGAAGGACTGATTTTACCAAGGTGATTCTACCCCAAGAAGAAAGCCACCTGTTGGTCCACTTTCCAATTTTCTTCTTGACTTTGTCCAACAACCAATTCCAATATTTATTTTTCTGCCTTTGAATATTTATGGGAATACCTAAATAAGTGATTGGAAGGGAGGTCTTCTTATATCTTAATTTATCCAAGACCATGGATTCCTGTCTAGCAGAGCAGTGAAAGAAAATAACTTTAGATTTGTCTTCATTGATCAAGCTGCTCGATAGCCTTAGAAAAACAGCTAATGATTTGCTTAATATTAGAAGCTTCCTTAACTGTAGCTTTACCTAAAAGAGTAGAGTCATCCACAAATTGAAGATGAGAGATAGGTCTAGCTCCATGAGCAATGGTAACTCCCTCAAGGGTTTTGTTTTCCCTCTTTTTGGTTATAGTCCTACCCAAGCATTCAACAAGAATGATGAATAAATAAGGGGATAGCGGGTCACCTTGCCTAATACCTCTGGAAGCTGGGAATGACTGAGAAGGCCTACCATTGATAAGAACTAAGTAGGAAACTGAAGAGATACATCCCATAATCCAATCCATCCAATCCTTAGAGAAACCAAATTGCCTCAAAACTTTGATAAGGAAGTGCCAATCCACTCTGTCATAAGCTTTGGATAAGTCTAACCGAATGAACATGGAAGGAGAATTTTTGCATATCCATGGAATGGATGGCTTCCTGAGCAAGAACTATCTCATCTACTATTTGACGTCCTTCCACATAACCCCCTTGCTCTGGGGAAATAATCTTATGCAAAAGAGGCTTCAACCTTTCTGCCATGATTTTAGTAATGATTTTGAGAAGAACATTACATAAAGCAATAGGTCTAAAAGTTGAGATATGATCAACCTCTTGAGCTTTTGGAACAAGAGTAATATAAGTTTTATTGATAACCTTCAAAATTTCTTTGGCTTTCCTGGCTTCTTCCACCACCTCTAATAAATCAACATGAAGGATATCCCAGAACTCTTGGTAGAACTCAATGGGAAAACCATCGGGACCTGGGGTTTTCCCTTTTTGCATTTTAAAAACTACTTGTTGAAGCTCATTGATAGTAACAGGAGCGATCAAAATAGAGTTCTCCTCAGAAGTGATAAGAGAAGGGATTGCTTGAAGAACATTTTGTTGTGAAGCTGAGTCAAGAGGAGTAGCAACAAAAATATTGGAAAAGTAATCAACAACAATAGAGTTCATGCCATCCCAAGTATAAACAACATCTCCAGAATCTGATTTTAAGGAAGAAATAAAGTTGTGAGATCTTCGAGCTAGAAGAGATTTGTGGAAGAAATTTGTGTTTCGATCTCCTTCTTTGAGCCATTGAATTCTAGATTTTTGCTTCCATAAGATTTCTTCTCTTTTTTCCCATTCCTCTAGCTGAGTTGTGAGTTTAATTTCATCTGCACTTCTCTTCTCTGTGAGGCCATCTAAACGGATTTTCTTATTCAAATTTTCAAGATGAGCAATAACTTCATGTTTTTTTTTATGAACATCCCCAAACTCTTTCCAGTTCCAAGTCTTGATTTTGGATTTAATGTATTGCAATATTTTGGCAAAACAGAACATCTTAGTCCCATGCCTAGGTTTACCTTCCTTCCACCATTGTTGCACATGAGGTCTGAAGGAAATGTCTCTAAGCCACATTAATTGAAAACGAAAAGGAGAGAAACTCACATTGGTTTTCCACATTTCCACCATGATTGGCCAATGATCCGAACCAACATTATTAAGAGTCTTCACTTTAGGAATGTGACCATGGATTAAGAAATTTTTAGAGAGCAAAAACCTATCCAATCTCTCCATTATACAAGCTAAGCCTTGCCTTTTGTTAGACCAAGTCATAAGGCCATTATCTGGTTGGATATCCACAAGATGGAGGTTTGCAATATATTCGCTCATGAGGTCAGTGCTTTTGTCCAAATTTCTATTTCCCCCCTTTTCTCATCCAGAGAGAGGATGGTATTGAAATCTCCTCCGATCAAGATCCAAGCTTCAGGAAAATGAGAGATAATATGAGTAATATCCTTCCACTGTCTTATTTTTTCCTCCAAAGAAGTCGGAGCATAAACAGTAATGCAGAGCATAATTTGGTTGGAATGTCTACTTTGAATAGCTATAGCCAACAAACCCCAACTGCCAACCATATGGTGAATAACTACCTCTTTTGGGTCCCAAAGACAAGCAATGCCACCGAAGTCCCTTGGGAACCGAGGGAAACCACTTTTCCAGCTGGCCAAATTTTATTGGCAATTGAGTCCATATCCTCCATTGACATCTTTGTTTCTTGAAGGAAAACAAGATGTGGATGATTTATCTGAATCATTCTTCTAATTTCATTTTGTTTTGAAAGACTCCCTTTGAGTCCTCTAATATTCCAAGTGATGATCTTCATTAATACCGGGGCTAAAAAATTTGGGAAGGGCATTAATCTTACCTTCCTCTACAAGCTTTTCACCTTCTTTTACCATATGATATTGATTGGTCTTGCGACCTCGCTTTTTGATTAGAATCCATCTTCAATTTTTTTTCCCTATTTCTTGACTTATTCCAATTGAATCTGAGATGGCTTCTAACCTTGAAGAATGCTCGTACACAGCCAAAATTTTACTAGATGGTTCAACGGAGTCTATATTGGGACCTGCATTATTTGAAGTTTTGACATTTGAAAGATTGTTTTTCTTGTGTAAATTTTCTCCCTTTTTTTTTGTTGAAAACCTTTGATTTGTTGGTTTGTCTCTGAGTTCTTCCCTTCATATTTAAATTGTGTTTCTAAGATTTCAGTTTCCATTATTTCCTCTTCCTCACTTGGGACATCATTTGTGGAAAGGATTTCAAACATATTAGCAGATGACTTTGATTGATCCTTCATAACTGGTTTTTTCTTAGTGTTCTTCTTCTTAGGTATTTGGAAACCTCTTGAGTTTATATCTTCTTTCTTTTGATCAGGAATTTTATTTGGGCAAGCATTGGCCAAATGACCATATTCATGGCAAATTCTACAACGAAAAGGAATGTTCTCATAGTCCACTACTTGCTCCCAAGTGTCTTCCCCAAATTGTAATGTGATCTTTTTAGGTAGGGGTTTGTCAAAATCCATTAAAACACAAATTCGAGCATAAATAATATGTTCAAAATTTTGAGTACAATCAGCAGTCATCATAAAAGTTCCTAAAGAGTTTCCAATTGAAGAAAAATAGTAGGATTCCAAAATTCAATAGGGAGGCCAAAGAGTCTAACCCACACGGGAGCTATAGAAGGCATCTCTTCTTCGGATTTAAATTTAGTATGCCAGGGCTTCATGAAAAGCCCTGCCCTTCCAAAAAACCAAGGACCCCCTTGAAAAGTTTTCTCTCTATCTTCATTATTAGCAAATAAAACAAGAAAATAACCATTTGGATAAATAGAGATTTGTAACTCACCTTTAGTTTTCCAGCTTTTTGCAGCCCAGACTTTGAAAGCATATAGACTCGATCGAAAACCCACGAACCGACAAATTAGTCCTTTTTTTCCAAATCTTCAATGCCAATCTGAATGTTACCCATATCAAGCTTAACAATAGGAGTTCCATCAACTGCTTTAAGACATCCTGACTCCATTTTCCTGGGATCAATATTAGGCATTCTTAGAGGTTTATGGGAAGCCCTAAGATTGATATTAGCATTGGGCTGAGGCTGTCCACCATGAAGGGCATCCCTAAAATTCATTTTTGGGACTGAGTCTTCAAAATTCTTACCCTTGACAGGGGTTTTCACAGTAGAATTATTTTGTGGGTGCACCTTAGCACCAGATTCACTTGAGATATGAGCCATTTTTTGATCAACTGCTTGAAACTTGTTTCGTGATCTCTTTAATCCTTGCCCTAGACGTCGTGGAAAGGTATGGTTTTCACTTTTCTTTTGTGCAACAAATTGGAAGCCGTTGTCACTCAAGTTCATAGTATGATCTATTGAAAGACAAATTTCTAACCCATATTGGATCCCCTGCAACATTTCCTGCTAAAATATTGAGCATAAACCACAAAAATATTGGCCGCTAGGGCCCGAAGGCCCTAAAAACCAACCTCTGGAGCTGCTTGCACTCAACCCAGATGAAACCCTCGCATAGCCGCTTGCCAAATATCTCATTCACACATAGGGATGCGCTAGGATATGTGTTGCTCCAAATGATATGAAAATTGGTGGAGACGTTCTAGGGTTTTTCAGGCATCTACCCTCAAAATTTTAGCTCAATCCGAGTCCGGATGAGTGAGATATGGCCAAAACGAGTTCGACAGTTTGGGCAGTCCTATGAAAAACATCCCTCCACAAATCTATAGTTCAATTCGTCTTAGCATTTTCAAAAATACGTACAATTTAGGATTTAATTGCTCTACATTAATATATGATACTGTCAGTTTTAGATCATTTTTTTCTACAAGAATAATGATGCATTTTTGGACTTCTCAAAGAATAGGAATTAGGGCATTAGACTAGACACAGTGCCAAAATATCAAGTAAAATCAACATGTAGAATTAGTTGATGGAAACAAAACAAAGATAGAAGATGAAGATTGACTATAAGTCTTCACACCAAATAATGTAATACATGGAGGTTTTTAAGATATTATATTATTTGGTAACATTAAAGTACCATGGAACACATTTGTAAATATTAGTTTAGAAGTGTGTTTTTTATTGTCTAAAGTATGTTTTCAATGTGGAGAGTGTTATGTGTTATGTAATAAATTGTGCAAGGTGTGCAAAGTGTGACGTGTGAGTTGTGAGAGTGCAAAGTAAAAAGTCAAGCGAGCAAGTGAAGAGCCATAGGTGTTAGGTGTCAGTCATGAAAGTGAAGATTCATAAATATGTGTCAAGATGTGAAGTGAGATGTTACCTAATTATGAGAGTTTTTTCATAATGTATGTCATATGAAAGGTTACATCTCCCAGGGAGTTTGAGGAGAGCAAAAGTTATTTAATGTTATAAATTGGAGACAAAGCTCCCTACTATGTAGTATTTTGTAAACTTTAAAATTTTGATGATTTATAAATGTAATAACGAAGTATTTTCTTTTGTGAGTTATTGTGAGCATTATTGTGTTTGATTATTTGATCCTATTGAAATTTATCTATGAGCTAGTCATTATACTCTAAAATCCTAACCCATGACTAGTATGAATGAAATGAAAAGGATGATCTATATGTTCTCAGATGAGGTACTGGCTCTAAGGAGGCAACAAAATACCCATAGGTTTCAATATTAAAATAATCCAAGATCCAACAAAATAGCCAAGGCTATAGACCCTCTCCGAATAGGTAATAGTGACCCTAGATCCTGACCAACAAGAATGCTAATTAGAATCAATGCCATAACCAATAGTTTGTGCTTGTCCCTACCACATTATAGTAGATCCATCCCAACCATATTAGGGTTATTTTCCCTATGCAAATAATTATATGGAGGAATTCGTAAAAATAGTATTGCCCATATCAAATGCCTACCCTAAAAAAGCCTATCCCAAAAATATTTTATATCCATCCACAGTAGTACCAAGGAAGGTATTTCCCATCAAGGCATCTATCCATTTTTTAAGGGTAGGAACATCAACATTGATCTAACCACTCCACTCCCCAATCAACTACAGTTAAGTGTTGCTCTCTAAAGCAAGTTTTTAGTCACCTAGGAAGAGGAGGGAGAATACATTATGACCATCCAAATAAGCTCTTTAGCGCTTAGACAACACCAAGTCCAACCAAAATATGTTGATATTATTACTATGAAGGCAATCGAGGAACACAAGGAGAGCAATTGTATGCTCTCGGATATTCAAAGTAGGCCAACTGAACTGAAAGGAGGTATCCTTGCTATAATTGCACCAAGATAGAACTCACTGGAGTTTCTAGTGGCCATTAAGTGGGACACCCTAGAGCTTCCAAAATAGTGTATGATCTGGTTGAAATTGATAAGAAATCCTTAGTCAACTGAAGATGATCCTGGTCTACAACTACTATTGAGAACCTCTAAATAAGATAAGAGCTTGAAGGAAACCATGGAAGATCAAGAGGAACGAGAGTAAGGGAAGAACAAAAAAATTATGCACACTCCTAGTGTTGTAATAAGCTCATTCATGCCTGAGTCCTACCTAACCTTATTCTATGAGGATAAGCGAATACACAACTACATGATTGAATCGAGGCTAGGTACTTTGGTAATGCCAAAAGTGCTAGTAGATGTAATTGGGATGACTTTCCAATCATATAACAGGATGGTGATGTAGTTAGTGGGAGCTCAATGCAAATCTATGAGGTGGAAAGAGGCCTTGCACTCACATAATATGCCTGCCCCAATATTGCTATTCCATAAGATATCACGGGAATCAATCTCCTAACATTGTTCAATATCTATCTTTCAAGATATTTCATTGTTAACTTAGGGGTTACCTATACATAGCCTGGATGCTTTGGTTCTAAAAAAAAAATATGGAACCAATATTGAGACCCTAATAGAACCGCTACATGGGCATCACATTGAGCAACTTTGTATGGTTGCATCAGACATTGGACAAAAGTTTAGAATGAAGGACAAGTAGCCCAAATCAAGGAGGTCTTTGGTTGAAGTGCATTATTTCAATAATAAGAAGCAAGGGGCAGGGTTATGCATAAGGGGTCGGCCCCAAAGTGTATTTATAAAATCGGGGTGAATCTAGTCCTAAGGTGTATAGACATCGGGGCGAATATTTCAATTTTTTGCAAAAAATTTATCAAATAGTGGCAATTTTTTGAAAAATATGCAACAAATTTTTCAGCCTTAAAAATAGTGACTGATAGAAGCGACTGACACAAGGTGACTGATAGAAGCGACTGTCAAGGCACGACTACCAGGAGCGACTGCCAAGGAGTGACCGCCAAAGGCGATTGTCAAGTGGCGGCTAAAAATATGACTGACAAAAGTGACTGTCAAGTGGCGACTGGCAAGAAAGAAGCGACTGAAAATTAGCGACTGTCAAGAGGCGACTGTCAAGAGGAGACTGTCAAGTGGTGACTAGCAAGCGATGAATGTCAAGTGGCGATTGTCAAAATGTGACTGGAAAGATGCGACTGTCAAGAGGTGACTACCAAGGGCGGATGTCAAGAGGCGGCTATCAAGTGGCGACTACCAAGGGCGACTGTCAAGATACAACTGTCAAGTGGTGACTACCAAGGGTGACTATCAAGTGGTGACCACCATATTATGACTCGCATGTTGCGACTGTCAAGATGCGATCGCCATGTTGCGACTATCAAGTGGTGACTATCATACTATCGACTACCACATTATCAATGTTGGTGACTATCACATGGCGACAGGAAGAATGCGACCACCAAATACCATCAATAAGATGCTGCCATGTGTCCTCTCCTTTGCCACGTGTCACGCATCCATCGACTTTAGGCATGCAGACTTCTATAAATAGAATAGCAACATCATTTTCACCTTTCGCACGATGATTTCTAGAGCAATTTCAGAGCTTTTTCCAGTATTTTTAGTGCATTTTCTACAACAGTTTTAGACCTTTTCCAGGCATTTTTCTTAGCATTTTTTGATCATTTTTAGGCCATTTTTAGGGCATTTTTAGACCTTTTTAGTTTTTTTGAGCATTTTTTGATCATTTTTAGGGCATTTTCCCAGCATTTTCAGAAATGGCTAGTGGTTCCTCTCCTCTCCCAACCAAGGTATCATTCAAGAGTTACTATTGCTCGAACATCAAGAATATTTTTAACATTCCTGGGAGAGATTCCAACTGGCTGTACACCTCCGAACTTGTTGGAGTCATGAAGATGCCATAGTTGGACGTCAACGTCTCCCTGATGCAACGTATTGTTAGTTGCTATGACCATGATGTGTCCACTGTACAGATCCAAGTTGATAACAAGGAAGTTGTTTTTACTGTGAACCCCTCGGATGTCCAACGATTAACAGGACTACCATTTTTGGATGGTCTCCTTGTTAACAACTAGTACGCATTGACTGATTCTGACAAATCAACGCTGGCATCCAAATATGGCGTGAATCCAGACCATTTGAAAGGTAAGTTTTTGAAAATTTTATTTTTGTTTATCCTTAATTTTGATGTATTGTTGTTTCCAATGTCCATTCTCTAATAATGTTCTCTCTATTTTTTAGTTAATTCTTCAAAATCGAAAAGGGGTTTGAACATTTCCAACGTTTCAGATAAATTTCTTTATGGTTGTATTGAATTGTTCTTGGGAAGGCTTATTCTGCAGGGCCGACCTACAGAAATACCCTTTTGGGCTTTGTCATTATTGATTCATTGTATTGATGGAGGGAGATATGATTGGTCCACTTTCATTTCTAACCGCCTAAAATAGGACCTCCTTTCTATGCAAGAAAATTCAATCTGCATATACGGTAACCTCCAACAACTATATTCTTTCTCTTTTTTATGAAGCTTATTACAATATTCAAACAAAAAGTCCTCCAACTGCATTGCACCCAGATTTGTTGCGTATTGGGTTAAGTGAGAATGAAATACAGGTAAAATTATATATTGGAATAGTCTCTCTTTTCTATCTTTTCAAATTTCAATC
This sequence comes from Wollemia nobilis, assembly GCA_028583015.1. NCBI lineage: Eukaryota > Viridiplantae > Streptophyta > Pinopsida > Araucariales > Araucariaceae > Wollemia > Wollemia nobilis. The sequence continues at coordinate 11,670,756 of JAQPPZ010000019.1, forward strand.
AATCTTGTTATTTTCTAATTTTCTTTTGAAAACAGAGAAGAGCAGCTCACTCATCCAGTAAAAGGGATGCCGCCATCAAGATTCAAGAAGCGTCTGGCGATTCTGACTCGTAGTCGCAATCATCATCGGTACCTTCCACCCGTAAACGTAGGAGGTCTCCTGATGGACAACATACATGTGTTGCTCCTCTTACTTCGGACATGCATCTGCTACAGTGAACATTGAAGATGAAACCTCCACCTCACAAGGTAAACATATTTTTCAAAAGTTCTAATTTTAATAATGTATTTTAACAATATTCAATTATATTTAGTTTGAGAAAATATTTTAACTATTTTTAGAGCAAAGGACAACAGTTGCACCATCAACGACAATGATTGTAGAGTCTGAGTCGGGTATGTTTAGTTAAAATTATTATATTTTAATGGCATTGTTTTTAAAACTAGTTTTAATTTATAATTTTCATGTTAAATTTTGTAGAGGGACCGACTAGATTTACAAGACTCAAAAAATAGATGCTTCCATTAGGTGCACAATAGGAAAAGCAGCCAGTCCTACCGCAAGTCCATCAATGCCAAGTTCATCTACAACAAGTCCAACAATCACCACAACATGCACCACCGGTGAGGAACCAATCTCGCATGCATGGGAAACAGTTCCTCACACCGTCACATCAGCCACTTCAAACTCAGACTCAGACTTACACTATGGGTCAATATGTTGTTTCAGGGACACCGTTCCCAATTTTAACACTTGATAATTTATCAAATGTAGAGAGCGCTTCTCAGATGCCCCCTCCAGATGCCAATCTGGAAGATGATTTTATGTATCAAGATATGAATAATTTGAATTTACCACTAAAAACATGTGATCTGCTTCATGGTCTAGGGTTAGGTGATGAAGCACAGGAGAATGTTGAAGGAGATGCCATCGATGTTTCCTCTTCCCCCCACCAGCATGTCGACACCGATCATCATCCGACCGATGATGATAAAATAAACTTTTCTAAAAATATTTTACTAGCAAATAGATGTAGGGCTAATGTTACTAATAATCTTCTTGTAGACATTGATACATTAAGACAATGGGAATATCGGGCCAAGGTTATGATCAAAGCAATAAATGGTCGATACAAGAACTTCGGACATAGAAAGGAGTTATTTTCAAAGGTAGAGAATGAGCCACAAAAGCTCGATGCTCTGTTACTAAAAGCCCAATATGGCACCGTCAAGGCCGATGCTACAAGTAGTGATGAAGTTCTGGCCATTATACTTGACCGATTAGAGAACCTGAATGCCGAAGCCCAAGCATATTTCAATGAATGGGAACTAGATAAGAAGAAAGTAGCAGTGGTAAAACTGCAAGACTTACAACAGATGTAAGTTTTACACATATCTGAAAATCATTTTTTTCTTTAATATACTTTTTAATTAATATTAATATTTTTCTCTTGTATTTTGTAGTCTAATTATCAACATTTAAAGCAGTAGGTGTCAGCCATGAAAACGTGGATCAAGACTGCAAAAATCAGTGTGACTAATGCTATTGAATTGAAGAAGAGACTACAACACACTATTCGAGAAAACAATTGGCTGAAGAAGCTTATCAAAGAAAAGGGCCTGGATGTGGATGTTGCAATAAAAGAAAATGAGAAAGAGTTGAATGCACCATTTAAAGAAGATCCCATGAAGGAAGAAGGTTTATTGCTAAAGGGGATAAACACTACAAGTGATAGTTTGGTACGGTTCAGTGCATTGGAAGCAAAGGATATTGAGGTAGATGCAACTGACACTTCAGGCACTTTGCAACAAGAAAACATAGAAAAGTAGAACTGTTGTTTCCTTATTTGATGATTCTAGAATGTGGCATTGTGGTGAAAAACATGGTTTCAAAGACTCGTATTTTAACATCTTTTTAAACATAATATTTTATATTATATAAATTTTATATTACTTTTTAGCTTTTCTTTCAATATTGTAATGGTTTGATCAGTTGTGTGGATGCAATAAATAATTTTGAATTATGTGGATGCAATAATGGGAGCATTCTAATTTTCTATTTTATTATAAATGTTTCTATTCTAGTTCTATACATTGTTTTCATTACATGGTTTGCCATACATTGTTTTCAATACATGGTTTATTGTATACATGGTTTCAATCAATTTGATATTCAATACATTGTTTTCAATACATGGTTTGTCATACATTGTTTTCACTAAATTGTATACATTATTTCAATACATGGTTTGCCATACATTGTTTTCAATACATGGTTTTCATACATTTTATACAATACATTTTTACATGGTTTCAATCAATTTGATATTCAATACATTTTTGCCATACATTATTTTCAATACATGGTTTGTCATACATTGTTTTCAATAAATTGTATACATGATTTCAACACATGGTTTCAATCAATTTGATATTCAATACATTGTTTGCCATACATGGTTTATTCAATACATTGTTTGCCATAAATGGTTTATTCAATACATGGTTTGCAATACATTTATTTCAATACATGGTTTGCCCTCATTGTTTTCAATACATGGTATTCAATACGTGATTTATTCAATACATGGTTTATTTAATACATGGTTTTCAATACATGGTCTATACTTTATTCAATACATGGTTTGTCATACATTGTTTTCAATAAATTGTATACTCAATACATTGTTTCAATCAATTTGATACATGGTTTCAATACATGGTTTATTGTATACATGATTTCAATACATGGTTTAAAATCAATTTGATATTCAATAAATTGTTTGCCATACATTATTTTCAATAAATTGTATATTCAATACATTGTTTGCCATAAATGGTTTATTCAATACATGGTTTGCCATACATTGTTTTCAATACATGGTTTTTTCAATACATGGACTTTTCAAAATATATGAAATCATAATATACACATATTCTGTTGACAATTGATAGCATAATATATGAAATCAAAATACATGTAAAAAATAGTAATATCTGTGATGCAGTAATCAATATTCTATTCCAAAATACATGAAAACATGTCTCAAAATATAATCAAATCTCAATATTTGAAATCAAATCAAATAAATGAATTAAATCCCAATATAATATTGGGAAATGAAAGCATCTTTGCATCATAATGGTGAAAGTTGGAACAAACTCTTTTTAGATTGTGCAAATTCTTCTGCACTCATTCCAAAAAATTTGTCATCACAATGTCATTAGTGTTACCATTATCCTCATCATCCAGAGTATTCATGACACCTCTTCTCTCTGCCAAATATTTCCAATATGACAAAGCTCTTTCATAAGGAAACTTCTCAACCTCATAGGTCGACACATATACTCTCAAACAATTTTCCAAATTTTTGTCCAATCTATTCCGAACTTTAGATTTTACATATGATAATGCACTAAATACCCTTTCATCCTCAATAGATCCTAAAATCATCGTTTGGCATAATTCATACAAATTAAAATATTCACTCATAGTATGTTGCAGGATACTACTCGGGATATAAATATTTTTGAAAACGTGAAATAAAACCCCTTTCATGGTGATTAGCAAATTGTGAAACTTGAGCAGACATTGTTGTTCCAAAATAGTTTGATTGGTTTGTCAAAAGATCTTTGTTGAGAATGTCATTGATTTCAATACCATTGAATACCACAGGTTTAGTGAAATGGCTAGCAAGATTGCCCATGTATTTTTGAAACAAACCACTTATATTCTGGTATTCATTACAAGGATTCCAAAATATCGGGTTAACCACACCCATAGCCTCAAGCAATTCATCTCTTTGAAAACGGTCTCTGATCTCTTTTGTCAATGATTCTGCTATGTGTTTCAGTTTAATTTTTGTATCTGTTACAACTACATGAAATATGTTGTGTGTTATGGGCATTTGTTCAACTTCATTTGTAGCAATATCCATTCGTTGAGAAAAATAATATAAAGGAATTTCCTTTCCATGGACATTAATACAAAGATGATCATTTATATTGAACTTCAAAAAGTTTTGAGGATCATTCATGTTTGTCAATGCTCTCCAACTCTCAAACATGGGATCCATAAAACTTTCACCAGATGCGTACATCGTATCAATATGTAAGCAAATTCATTTTCTCACCCTGATGAAATCCATAATATAAATCGATCTTTCTTGTGCAATTTTGATCAAAGTATTCATTTCTTCCAACATTGGAAGAATACCACACAATGTGAGAAGTGTTTCAAAGTCAGTCATTCGTAATAGCAAATCCTTAGCCTTATCAACTGCCCTACGGTTTACATACATAAACCCTGCCAAGGATTGATATTCTTTGAAAACTCTATATGTCGGTTGATACATTGAAATCCATCTAGTATCCATGTCTTTTAAGAGTTTTTTACCATCAGTAACTCCAAGTGCAAACTGTTGAAACTCTGAAAATATTTTTGGACTATGCAAAAAATAATCATGAATTTCATGGACAAGGTCTTCCACTCTAGCTACATTTGTAAATGTATCCACAATTTTATATGCAAGATTAATTCTATGAGCCATGCAATGAATAGGGATCAAATATGGGGTAACAGATGTTTGTAGTCTAACACAAAGACCGTTCCTGTGTCCTTGCATTGTAGCAGCACCATCGACTCCGACACATATTAACTTAGTGGCTATTTCCATTTCATTCATTCCTGCTATTTCCTTTAAACTAGAAACAACAACATTGTAGATGTTTTCTGCATTGCAATTTTCCACCATCTTGCATAGTCCAAGTAAATGAGGTTGCCTTAAATGATTTTCCAATGTGTAAACATGCATGCAAATCCAAGATGTGTTGTCAACAATAGTCACCTCATCAATTGAAAGTGATATGAATTTGGCCTTTTTAATTTTCTCTTTGAGGTCATCCTGCTCAACCAATGACAGACATTTTACAATTTCCCAACCACTTCGATCTGACCAATGGACGTTGGGTAAATTCTGCACATCAGCTAGTCAAAATAGAGATTTATAATCAATGAAATCTGACATAGGTCTACCCTTTTTAAGAATAGTGAGTACAACAACAAACTGTAAACTTTTTGAAGCTAAAGTGAACTTTTCCATTTTTTGAAATTGGGCTTGAATCGTTGCACCTTTCTCAACCAAAGTTTGTTTTTCTTTCATTGCTTTATCATATTCTTGTGCATATCTGATATGGGCACACTCTGATGCATCCTTCCACCTATAATTTTTTTGTATTGGTCCATCACTTTCTTTTATTTTTATATAAACCTTTCCACAATGTTTTTCTACTGTATCTTTCTTAACTTGCAATCTGTGATCTTTTTCATGTTTCCAGCTGCAAATTATGCATCTCAATTCTATTATTACCTCATTACTATTCTCTAGAAGCATTGGCTCAACAAATGGAAAATCTGAAACCCAATCAGGCTGAAATGATCTGTTAATTGTCCATCTAGATGACCTGGCACGTTTATGTTTTTTAGAAGAAGATTCTCCGAAAGTGGGTACTGCATAAGAACTATTACTTTGTTTTCCATTTGGCGTGTTTGTTTTAGGAATCTCTTCATGTTGTTGTTCCATTTCTTTAAGAAAATTTTCATCTGTGGACTTTTCAATATCGTAGTTATGTGGAAGTGGATTCATACGAGGGTCAACACTATTTTCTATAGAGATAATACTAGGGTCAATACTCAATACCAGGGTCATTATCATTATTATTTTTAAAAGCATACATTCTATTAAAAGCATACCTTATTTTAAAAAATACAGATAAACAATGGACAAAGCCATACACCAAAAATCACCCTTCTTAATGAATGAAGACATTATATATGAAATGAACAATGAACAAAAATTAACTGGTTAGTAAGTAAAGGCGTTCATACCTTCAATTTGTGCAGATGTTGATGGCTGACTAGAATTTGAAATATTATGAAAGTATTTGAGGATACTCCTTTTATCGAAACTGGAAGACTGGCCTCCCTTCTTTCCACTACCAACAGGTGACATTTTACCTATATAAAAAGAAGAGTAACAAGAAAATCATTTTGAAAAATGGAAATAACTGGTTAAAGAGAGAACTACTATTCAAGACATCACAATATCTGACACATCATAGGAAAACCTCCTTATTGAGCGTCAATGAACAAAAATGTATAAAAAAGAAACATAATTGATAATAAAAACTTACCGAAAAATGGTTGGCCCTGTATGTCAGTCGCCCTATGACAGTCGCAATGGGACGATCGTCTTGTGATAGTCACGAACAGATAGTCGCCTTGCGACAATCATCTTATGATAGTCGCGATATGTTAGTCACATAGTGATAGTCGTGACATGTCAGTCGTACAATGACAATCATGGTATGTCAGTCACGTTGTGACAATCACGACGTGTCAGTAACATTATGACAGTCATGGCGTGTTAGTCGCACTATGATAGTCATGACATGTCAGTCGCGTTGTGACAGTCACCTTGTGCTAGTCGCGACGTGTCTATCGCTTCTATCGGTAGCCTTTTGTCACTCGCTTCTACCAGTCACTTTTTGCGGTCGCCTTGTCAAGTTGAGACTATGAGTGTTGCTCCCAGCCTCCAAGGTTACCTATATATAGTGGGGGTACAAGAGGCGATTTGGGTGGGATAATTTTTTTTTAAATAATTTTAGGGCAAATATTAGGCGGGAATACATATTGTACAGGGGTGATTTTACCCTAAAAAAAATTAATTCCCGTAATTTTTGGGCGAATGGGCCGACCTCTAGGGTCCCAAAAATAGCAAAATAAAAAATGTTAAAAACCTAAAATTCGCTATAAATTGCGAAATTCGCCCTTGTGCATAACCCTGGCAAGGGGATACCAAATCTTGGGATTCCATCCCCAATAAAGTGTTTGAGCCCATAGGCATGGATTAGAATCCATGCAGAGATCCAAGCATTGACCCCATCTAGATCTTTTACACTATATATAATTCTTTTGATGCATTTGTCTAAGTTTTTTAGGATATGAACAATTTAAAGTCATAATAGGAGGACAGGATCGATGACATGCTTGGATCATAGTTCACATAAGGCTATAATATTAGGAAAAATCAAGCATATATGAGGGCCAACAACATAGCTAAAGATAAATCCCCTAAATATTATCACCAATCATCCAAGAACTATTAGATAAATGAAAAGACAACCACCATATTTGGGCATGGAGTGAAATAGTGAATGATGACGTCTTCGTTTCTTAGAAACGAAGAAGGATTTATTACATATCACTTTGCTAGAAGAAAGAGATCATTGAAAGAATTACATGTAGAGGAGGATGAATTCAATGACTCCCCAAGTGAAAAAATTCTATAAAAGGACTTTCTTGCCCCTCATTCTCCATGAACTCTCGAGCATAGCTTCCCTCCAAGAGATAAATTTTTCTTAAGTCCCTTTAGCCTTAGAATCCCCCAAGGATTTGACCTTCATAGAATCTATACCCAACATATAAGATCCTCATTTTTGGGTTCTTTATCTCCTACAAGTAGAAGATCCCTTTGAGTCACCAAAGTTGTAAAAAATCACTACATCAAGAAAATCTTGCCAAGGAGGATAATTTTGGGTAGGCCATAACTCGATGTTGATTGAGAGAAGAATAAAATGAGAGGACTCAAGGATCCTAAAATGCCAAAGATGTCATCAAGATAAGGCCTCTGTCATAATCTAAAAATAAATCTCAAGCTCCCTATGCCATAAGGCCATGCTGACCAACCATACTAGGTAAACAATGACTCATAGCCTTTTCAATGGTAGCTAAGCCATCCCCCACCACTAGTAGGAGTCTTGAAGCCTTTCCAGTGATAGCTAAAAGGGATCCACCATTAATAGGTTTTTTACCCATACAATAGCTACATACATGTCCTCAACTCAAAGGGTTGAGCCCATAGACCAAACTATCTTCCACACCCGACTAGGTTTGTAGTGACTATATAACCAACCACTATTACCAAATGTACTTATGAGATAACACCAACAAAAGACCCTAGGGAAATATCCTAACTATGGAAGAAAAAATACGGCTAAGGTGATTGGCCAAAGTACTAGTAGGACAAACCCATCCATGTCAATCTTTCCATCAAGAAGAGCTCAACACTTACAGTCTATTGAAGCAACATATTATTGGAACACCTTAAGATGAGAAGATAATGCATACAATCTAAGCCTACTAGTCCATATGGAGACCACCTCATATTCAATGACAAGAGAGTAAGGGAGGCGAATTGGCTAAAATTGAAAGAGGGGGATGGCTTAGATGCACCAACCAAAACAAAATTTCCAATGATCCCATTTGAGAGGCAATCACTAGAACACCCAAAGGAAGTGATGAGCATGTTAGTGGAAAAAGGTATTCATTGAACCAAGAAATACATAAAATACAAAAATTAGAACTATAATTAATATTCAAATAAGAACCTTGCAAAGAGAGATCAACCAAACTATGAAGGTGTACCATTGGATGACGTAAAAACACTAGACAAGGCCAAGGGAAAATGAGCACAAGAAAATAATTGCGATCTTGTTTAGGACCTATCACCTTTGGTGCCTGGACATGGTACCTAAATATGGTAGATGACACATTTAAAGCAACAACATGAAGGTAACCTAAGAAGTGATCCCAAGCTTGAGGATATTAATGGCTTAATACCTCAAAGGTTCTATTCACTAGATATATATAGTATGGGTAATAAATTTAATGGAAGAAGTCACATCCAGTAGAACCAGTACCCCTACAACATTTATGACACCAAATACAAAGAACTCAAGATCTTCTAGAGTTGGCACCATGGATCCTAGGAAAAATTTGAACTAGGCAATTTGAATTTCTTGCTTTTGGGGAATTTTTTCCATCTTCATCTATAAATATCCATCTCTTTTCCATTATAAAGGATTAAAAACTATTGTATTTATGCCTAGTATTTTACCTTATATACATTATTTCTTTCATCTCTCTTTTGTATAGTAGTCTAGATTGAGCCTTTAGTCATTTTTTTGATGAGTTTTTAGAACTCTTTCTTAGGTATGAATGTAATTTGGTTATATATATAAGAAGTTGTAACTACTTTTATATCCCATTTCTTGTGTATGCTTACCCATGATTTTTATGCTTAATAAAATCATGTCCTTCACGTGTTGTTGATGAACGATGTAGGCGTTCACTAATCCTACTATTGTTTAAGAGAGACTTAGGATATTGGTGTATCACCTCCCTTAGATAGGCCTTTACTTTCATGTTATTCAATTTCTAGTTGTTGTTTTCTCTCTATCCCCTTTTCCATGATAATACTCGAAAGACTAGGCTAGTATAGGAAGTGAGTGCCAAACATCACATTAGGACAAGGATCCAACCTTACAAAATCCTAGAGGTCATCCTCAAAGCCATATCCTATGATCCTCAAAATTTTGGACTATACGCTCTCCATGAGGTGTGAACACCAGATGCATTTGACAACTACATTAGATGGCCATAGTTTTCTAAGTGCTACCAAAAAAATATATCTATTTTTTTTCAAATAGACTAGATACATATTGTTCAAAGAATTCTCTCTATTATGCATTCCTTCTGTAGATGTGTTCTCTAGGTCAATACTCAAGGAACAAAAAAATGCATTCTATAGTGAACACATTCTTTAAAAATAAAAGTTACATTATGATATGAATGTATCCATCAACGTGTAATGGGTCCCAAACTTTCAATCATTAAATATATTAAAATAAACAAAATATGTCTAATAACCTTTTAGGGATGGCATGATTATAATGTGACACAACACCTTCTCTCAGTTGGGTCTCTATGAGATCTACCAGGGGCAATTGTGCACCTTCTTATGGCTTAGTCTTCGTGAGATATACCAAGAGCAAAAATTTCTTTAAGAATGCATCCTAAAAAACATGAATGTTATGTTAATAAATGCCTCTACGATTCAAGCTCAAGAATTTCAAGTCTAATATCACATGTTAAATTTAAAGTGAAACCAGAGAAAAATATTTTATTCTTCATTAAATTTTTTATATTGCAATGGCAATACATATTTATTTTTATGCCATTTCTTGAAACCCATAATCAATAGTTTATGTAAATAATTATAATTCAAATAACATCCCAAAACAAACAAGGTTATAAGCATCTATTATGTTTATACCATTTTGTTTATTTTATGAATGTGTACACGGCATAAAATTATTGGTGTTCAATCTTCACATATATTAAAAGTTGATGAATATACATTACAACACCACAATGTTTGACCTAAATATGTCATCCTCTATTTTTTCAATAAATAACAAAGAATCAAGAAGGATGGGGTTTGAATATACAACCTCAGGCCATAGATGCATGCCATGTTATTTAGGTTATCCAGTAGTCCTCACACACACTTTGGTGGTAGAAAACCATACCTTCCCCTTGAAGACACGTGCATGCTACTCCCTTTAGAATCCAAATCCAAAAACTTGTATGTGATTTGATTTTTAAATCTCCAAGGTTTAAGATTTACCCAAGCATTCATTGACATAGAAGCCACCTATATATCTTTGGATTATCTAGAAGAGCACTTGACATAGTTAGAAAGGAGAACCAAGGCCTTGACCAACATAATCAATCACTAAGACCACATGCAAAAGTCAATGGTTAAAATATATATAACATGAGGGTGTGTTGAACACATACCTTTATATCCATGAAGGCTTTAAAATAGTTGCGATAAACTAGGATGGCATCAATGCCAACTAAAGAGAAACATTCCAAGTCATATCCAAGACTTAATGTCAACAAAAAAGGCATTTAAAAAATGTAGTCAACACTTCCTAAAAAGAGAGCAAGGAAAATTGAACCTAGAACCTCATAGAGGTAAAGTATGTTTTCAACCATCATGCCATATAATATCATTGAAAGAAATCTTCTTGTTGCTCCTTAAAGATATGAGTGCTTTTTTAAGGTTTTGTAAAAAAAGTGTAAGGGGTGGGATTCAATCCCTTGATCTTCTAATTAGAAGGATTTAAAAATTGCTACACTACTCAAGCTCACTTGTAACTTTGTAAAGTTCTATTCTAAATTTTATTGATTTGAAGATGAAAAATAGGAATCCAAAAAGAACAAAAATGTTGAACATTTTTAAACTCATGACACATGCGAGGATAAGCATATATTTCTATTCTACGAACAAAACATGCAATGTTCTACTCAATGATAATTATGGCCATGATCCATAGAATATTCCCTCTCTTTAACTAAATATAATGTAGTTTTGGTATAAAGGAAGATTTATTGTGTGAATTTTAACATCAGAATTCAAGTTTTCAAATTCAAAATTTAAAAGAAAAAATCCATCCAAAGAGTATGAAGGGGGTATTCCTATTTTTTCCCTCAAATCGTTGAATGAAAAATACTTTATCATGTAGAACACAAACTTATGTTCAATAGGTCCCCTAATACCAACAATATAAGCACAAGGAATTCCATAATTAGCACAAACAACTACACTCATGTTGGGTTGGAGATAAGGTTTGACTCCATCTAAATAAGGAATACTTCTCCATCTTACACCAAATGATCAAATCACTTGCTATGATCTATACACCATTCAATTCAAGATAGGTGAGAACACTCTTATTTTTAATTTACCACCACTTTTAGGAATACTTCTAGTTTTCCATGTAGAGATCCTCAAGGCGCACACAACTCCATTGCTAGACATTATGGCAATATATCATCCTACATATATATATCCAACTTAGTTAGAACCTATTGCAATAAATCAATTGATTAAAATGAACAATAAAGACACACACCAAGTACATATAACATATTTAGGATTATGAAATAGGGTCATTTTTTAATCTATAGCATGGTGGTATACATTTAACCAACTCAAGTGCATCATTTGATAGTTGGCAACTAATGAAATAGGACTATTTCTTCTTAAGGGGGGATGAATGATATGAGAAAAACAAGGGTTGGTTTGATTCCCATGAAACATTATGATAAACCCATCACAATTTACAAGACTGAGCACTTATATGTAATATTCTCCAAAAGGGCCAACATGAACTTGTTCTATGGAGATATGAGTTATTTGGTGCCAACATACAAAAGAAAACAAAACCATTAGTACCAACTAAACATGTCACCATCCAACTTTAGAGCAACAATGCACATACAAATATTTAATTCTTGATACATTTCTATTTTAAACTAGTTTATCCAATACCTAGCACCCAACATAGGGGATGCTAAATAGGCAGTTACAATTTGCTATTTGATTAGTTTGAATCTAAAGTATTTCATCTTCCAATTCATTTATAATATATGTATCGAATCTATATATAGCCTAGTATGGAAATTCATCCATAATCTTCTTGGTCTTCAAAGTTCTTTGTCATTCTTCCCTTCTACCATAATTCCTACTATTCTCTTTCATAGGCTATTATTATCCTTGGCAAACTAGAGTGTTCTACACCCTATAAATTTGCACCCTTTAAACATTTGTAATATTGATTTATATTTAATACAATTGTCTTATATTCTATAGTGCATTTTTACTATCATTATCTATTCTATTTGTTATTTTATATTATGTAAATTTTGTTAGCTTTTGAGGATATATGCAGTGGGAGAGATCTAACACAGACCCTGATAATATGAAAACAAGTGAGTCTGCAATATGACTAAAATATACTATAAATAGAAAGTGGTAAAAATACAATGCAGTATGGAGGATAAGGTCACTCCATTAATATAATCTAGAGAACTACATTGTGCTCCATACAGGAGCTCTACCACAAACTACTTTCTACAAAAATGCTACTGATATCTATGTGCTACATCTTATGATCTATCACTATAAGGCCCTTTATATAGGAAACAAGGTTCCTTGGCCAACACTCTACCTAGTTGTACAAGTGGACACCTTGCACATTACAACATGCACAATGATACTTGTGCATTTATTACATTGCTTGAAGTAAGTAGCTAACTTCCCTAAAGTAATATCTACTCTAACTATGTACCAAAGGTGGTACATTTACATGATCCAAATTATGTAATATATTCTAACTCTAACACCCCCTGTATTACATTATTTGGGTATTGAAGATTTAAATCTTCAATATGGATCTTCCTCTTCGTCTTTGACATTGTATTTATCTTCTTTGTTATCTGTAACCTGTTCAAGCAAGTGGTTAGTGTCTTCATAATTTGTTGTTCTTGCTAAAAGAGTTTTCACTTAATAATCATTTGTAGATTCTTCTAGTTCTTCAATTTCTTCTATCTTTTGAGCTAGATGTCCTTTATGATTCTCTTTTCGATACTCCAATTGGGGATAATTGGTTGGATGTTGAGTTCACTGTTGGTTTTTATATTATCATGGTTGAAATATGCTTTCATTGTTCATCTGATTTTCTTGATTCTTTTTGGGATTGAATTTGCAATAGTTAGTGGTATGACATTTTCTTTTGCATATCTGACAATACCTGTTATACCATGATATTCGTCCTCTCGATGATGAAGCATTATTCTCCTGTGGACTATATTTTGATGTCATTACAATATTAGTAATTTCATATTTAACTGTATTCTCTACCTTATATTCCTTTAGAGTTTTTTTATTATATCATCAAAAGAAGTATCTTTACTTAGGACTTGTAAAGATGTAACCAAATGTTTATAGTTATCTAGAAGTTCTCTCATGGTTACTTGAGTAAGAATTTCATATTTGATCTCTTCTCCTACGGTTAATAATTTCCCTTTAATATCTGCTACTTTCCTTAGAAATAGCTATATGCTCTCACCACTATTCATTTTTAGAGAATGAAGTTGAGTTTGAAGATGTAGGATGGTGGCTTTATTTTTTCCTTCAAATATTTTTTCAAAGCTTTTCCATACTTCTGTAGATGTCTTTGCTGAACTGATATAAGGTTGTATTTCATCAGTGATGGCAAAGGTTATTATCATTAAAGATTTTAAATATTTTTCATCAAACTTTTGAATTTCACATCATTAGTTGTTTTTTTTTGTTCTTTGAGTTATCTCCCAATTTTTTTCATTTACTAATATTACTTTTACCTTATTTTTTTAGGATAAATAGTTTGGTCCCTTGAGTAACTGGAATTCTGCAAGAAAGAATTTGTTTGATGTCATGATGATTCTAGGTTTTGTAGGCTTCCTTATATCTCCCTAGTTAAGTGAATTAGTAGAAACCTTATAGAATTTGTAGATACCTTATGATTCCCAAATGGATTAAGTACTTGATAATTTTTGATGAATGATATTATTATCAAGTTTTGTATAATGCCTTATGCCTCCCTAGTGCTTTTGGATATGCTATATAATGGATAAAGTGCTTCTTGAGAATAGTAGTTCAATTTTGATTTGATTTTGTAATTTTTTGTAAGTGGCAAAAATCAACTTCTATTACACCTTATTACTCCTATTGAACTTAAGCACTTTCTAGTTTGATTAGGTTCTAATGGTTGGATTTCTTTTGTCCCTTTAATATGGTTTGAGACAAACATGCCAATTTATTTCCAACTCTTGATCTTAATGAACCTTCCTTTATAGCCTTTGATATTTAATTTTTAATGTTTATAAATTCCAATTAATTTATGTCATGTAATATTCCTTATGACTCCCTAATTTGGAACATTAGAAAACAATATAATATTTGTAATAATATGATTTTTAATTTCCAAGTTAAAATTCCTGATTCCTCCTACTTTATTATTTGCAAATACAAATTTGTAATATGCTTGCTTAATATAATACTAATGCTAAGTGAATGAATTACAATAGTAAATATAATTTCCCTTATAACTCCAATATTCCTTAATTTATAGCAAGTAATAAATAGTCTTTGATTTACCTTAGTATTCCTTTGCCTTTGATGTTGTGATGTTTCAATGATGCATTCATTCTGCGAATAAGGTGTTGAATTGTTGATTGAATGAGGTGCTTCCTTCCATGAATAAGATATGGATTTTTGATTGAATGTGGCACTGTATTTTTTGGTCTTTATGACAACTTCTTTAATGCTAGCTCTCTCTCTCCTTCAAATGGCACACAGGCTTGAATTAGCCTTCTCCTTAGAAAATGCTTCACACCATTCAATGCTAGTGCTTCACACCATTCAATGCTAGTATTATCATTTGATATTTTATGCTTTCATTATTCAATATGAATTCCTTAAATAGGAATGATTCCTTGCGACTTTTGAACAAGTGTCACTTGAGCGTTACTTAGTAGGCATTGATATTCCAACGTATGCAATGATGAGGTTGGTGGTAGTGTAACTCCTCTAGAGTGAGCATTGGATTATTCATGAATGTTGGATGCTTATGACTGTGCATGTAGACCTTTATTCTAATGCTCCAACGATGGGCATTGATGCCCTATATTTACCTATATATTTGAAATATGTGTTGGCTTGCTATGTTTCTTGAAACACAAGCATTCCCTCTTCTGTTCGTGCATTGTCTTAATGAGGATAATGGATGACACTAGCTGTATTACTCCTTGGTTCTATGGAACTATTCAATGGTGGTCTTATGGAAGCTTCTTGTGCTCTTCATTTGTGGTCGTTCTCTCCAAGTAGAAACCTTGGTATTGCACTTCTTTCTTTATATTTACACGCCTGTAATATGTTGTTTATACATATCTTATGACAATCAATTTCTAGCCTTTTGCTTGGCTTTGATGATGCTTCTTCTATGTTGTTTGTACATATTTTATGATAGCTAATTTATAGCCTTTTGCTTGGATTTGATGATGCTTCTTCTATGTTGTTTGTATGTCTTCCATAATAGTTTCTTGCTAGCTTTTTGCTTAGCTTTGATGGTGTTTTTTCTTACGTAGATAATATCCCTTTGTATGCTACCCTTTTCTCTATGTAGACTTGGATGGTAATGGCTTCTTATTATGACTCCAATGTTGCAAGTGATGCGCTCTCTTCTAGGGCTAGATTGAACATGGAGAAATGGTGTTTTTAAACACCTTGATTCTTAGATGTGTGAGCTCTTTGATGACTCCTTCCTCTTGCTTGAACTTTACCCTTCAACTTGAAAAATATGACATCTGCGTTGCTCCCTGTAAATATGATAACTTTTGTCCTTTCAAAGGAACAAAAGAGGTGCTTTGTAATAATTAGATTTGCACCAATACAAAGGATATTTTTTATGAAATCCTTCTTGCGTCTTTTAATCTGCTTCCTTAGATTTTTTATGATAGTTAATCCAAGCTAATGAAATGCTATTTTTTAAGTAAGGATTTCTGCACTCTTCACTTAAATGAAATCCTTATATTATCCTTGAATATTGAGACTCACCAAGTCTCAATTTGAGGATTTATTCAAGGATATTAATGGTGGCTACCTTATTTACTTTTTTATTGTAATGGGGGCTTCCTTTGGCCACACAGTGCTGTAGATTCTTGTGCTAGTTTTGTGCTTTTAGTAACACAAACTAATTTCTTGAGAGTAACTAGTCAAATATCAACTAGTATAGTGCTATAATGGATTAATAACACACTTTTAATGATAATAAACTCTTAGAATAAATTCTAATGCACTAATTAGTCTTTTGTAATTTTTCACTACAATCAATCTTGTAGGATGTAGTCTTCTTGCTTTCTAGATAGATAACAAATAGATGATAATTTTTTTTATTTCGAAAATATCCAACTCCTATTAATGTGCAAAAATATCTTAAAATGAATTCTCCTTTTTGCACCTTCTGGAAGACTATAATATGAGCCCTTCTTCTTGCAACTTTAATCCAAATATGGTGCTTAATGGAATTTGATAAGGAACCCTAATTTAAGTTCAACTGATTGCACCCTAGTTACTTACCTTTAATGGCTTATGCAATAGATGTAGATCTTGGTGTTTTTTTTCACCAAGTTGCTACCTTGTAGTAGATGAATTCATAACTTCTTGTTGGCTATCTAGAAAAACTTCTTGCTTCACTAAATTGAGGTCTTGAACTTTTTGTCTTGAGCCTTAGGTTTGATGGTGTGATCCTTTTAGTGATCTTATACCTTCTGCTATAGTTTTAGAGAACTCCTTTATATGAACTTGTGCCTTCTTACTGTGAGAGGTAATATCCAAGTCTCCTAGATTTGACAAGCTTCTTCTGTAAGAATATTTCTTCAACCTTCTTATCGAACACTAACTTCAAATATGATCTTCTTCTTCTCAATATTATGTATGTCTTGAGGCCTTCATTGGATTTTTATTTTTGATTTGACACTCCTTATCAAAATTTTCTTTTCTTGGGCTTGTTTTCGGATGGCGACAATTATCCCAAGTCCTTCACTATCAGGAGTTTTCCCTTGATAGTGGATTTCTTCAATGAGTTCTCCTAGGAACTATTTTTAATGATGCTTCTACAAGGTCTGCAGTAAGGCTCACAAAGCCTTCTTTTTTTTGCTTGAGACCTCTCTTAGGTCTTCTATCTGGCAACTTCTCTGGTCTTCCAACTAAGACCTTTTCTTCAAACTTCTACTTCTAGAAGTGTTTGTGATGAGATCTTCTTCTTGGATCTTTTATTCTACTGCTTTTGTATTCTGGAATAAGACTTCACTGGTTATTTATCTTTCTTATACAATTTACAAGGTTTGATGGAGAGCACTGATATCCTCTTTCTTTGACTCTTATCTGGAGTCTTCTTCTAAAATATGAACTTTTTCTTCTGAATCAAGATTTTTTTGCAAAAAATTTCTTCAAAATTAAGGCTTTTATGGCCTTTTCTAGATCAAGGCTTCTATGGCCTTTTTTGGATCAAGGGTTCTCTAGACTTTTCTTATTCTAGGCTTCTTTGGCCTATTATTCTTCTAGACTTATATGGACTATTCTTCTTCTACACTTTGCAGGTATTGATATTGAATGGAAGATCACCAATGTCCTATCTCCTCCTTGAATTGACTTCTAGAGTCTCTTCTTCCTTGAGTCTGCTATAGGGCTACTATGGAATTTTTCTTCACTTCTACACTTTGCAGGATTGCAGCTCTTTTAATGGGACCTTTCTTGAGGTCTTTGAAATATTCAGTCTTCTCCTTGTTATTGTAGGTGCTAGAATAATTCTAAGAAGATATTTTTCCTAACTCTTTAGTAGGAAGATCCCCAAAATTTTCTTAAATCTTCTTTTTCTTGCAACAAGTTGTTAGAAACTGGAATGGAAGAACTTGTAAATCTAGAGATAATAATCTTCACTAGTTGATTTATCAAACTAGTGGCTTGAATGCTAAGTCCTCGTCTTCACGAGTTTTTTTGCAACTCTGTGGAAAGACTCTAGCCAGATGAAATCTCAAAATTTTTGTGACTGAGATTTTATTTAAGTCCTCACTTATGATTCTCTCCTTATTCATATTGGCCTACTAGACAATGATGGATGTAGGTCCTCCTATTCATATCTCGATTCACCGTGGCTCTGATACTACTATTAAATTTTGAGGATATATGTAGTGGGAGAGATCTAACATAGGTTCTGATAAGATGAAAACAAGTGAGTCTACAATATGACTGAAATATACTATAAATAGAAAGTGGTAAAAATACAATGCAGTATGGAGGATAAGGTCACTCCATTAATATAATCTAGAGAACTATATTGTGCTCCATACAAGAGCTCTACCAAAAAATACTCTCTACAACAATGCTACTAATATCTATGTGCTACGTATTATGATCTATCACTATGAGACCCTTTATATAGGAAAAGAGGTTCCTTGGCCAACACTCTACCTAGTTGTACAAGTGGACACCTTGCACATTGATACTTGTGCATTTATTACATTGCTTGAAGTAAGTAGCTAATTTCCACCTGAAGTAATCTCTACTCTAACTATGTACCAAAGGTGGTACATTTACATGACCCAAATGATGTAATATATTCTAACTCTAACACATTTCTTAATCAGTTAAAAGGCAAACATCCTTGTGCATTACCTTCAATAGCACAACTTTGAGCATAAATTATAGGTCCCACTAGCCCATCCTATGAATTTACTTTTTGTATTACCACATCAAGAGCCCAAGGTGCTAATCTCTAGAAAATATATATTACTAATTAGAATGGAATTTGAAGAATCCTATGATCAAATTGAGTGGCATTAATATTGGATTTTTGTTAGGTGTTAGGGTTTGCAACCTTCTTTTTTGGTGTCATTTAGACCCTTTTATCTTAAGCTAATACTTAACTCATAATCAATGTGATGTATCCCTTAGACTTCAATATGTATTGATCCTTTGATGATGATTCATATTTATCTCTTCTCTTTAGGTCTCAACTATTTTATTTATTTATTCTTATTTTTATTTCTTTTTAATTGTGCTTTAGGTCTCAACTATAGATGCTTTCATTTACCTTCTTTATAGAAAATCATATATTAACTTGATTAGAGTAATTGTGCCTCTTGAAGACAAGGTGTAAATATTCAATGACTACTTTACCAATAAATTTATCATCACTATTAATGCAAATGAACAATCAATGCTAGATGCCATGGAATGTTTAAAGCATTTTTGTAAAACCTATAGCATTAGTAAACAATGAGGTTAAACCCATTGATATATAGAATCCATTTAATATGCCTTAGCAATATATTGAATATTGGAAATGAATTTAAGACAAAAATTTTCAAAATTTGAGCTTTATCAAAATGTTCTTAAGTGAATTAAAAAACAAATCCAAGGGTTACCAAAATTCTTACCCTAGCTATGAAGTTCCAATTTTTCTTTAAGATCCTCACAACTAACCACATTTAATACTACTCATATCAAGTCATTCTAAATCTAACTACATAAATATTTCTAAGATCTTCAAAGACTTTGTTTATGCAAAAGCATATAGTAATAGATAATTTCACAGTGTTTTGGGAACCCTTGAGGATTGGAAGGTGCTCTTTGGACATTATATTACTGTTAGAGCCCCATATAATAAAGATTTGTTGGAAGGGAATTTAGATTCATTCTATCTTAATCATCCTCATTCTAGTTAATATCAAGGGGTCTTTTATGGACCAAAGCATTTTGAAGACTTGGGAGGAGGGTACATTTAGTGGAGAAGGATAGCCTATTAGAGAAGGATGTATTGACAAAGACCATCCTAGGTTGGGTTGGAGATGGTCCTCGACCACTATACGATGCTAGTGTTGTTATTTGATGATTATCTTTTTATATTCTTTGACTCCACAACTATATGCCTCAAGTTGTCTTATTTTGATTGCATTGGCCTAATTTTGGGTTAATATTGTTTATATATTATTCTTATTATTAATAATATAGATGTCATTTTAATAAAAACACATATACTAGGAAATTAATGATTCTCTATAAAATGTTTTTTTATTACATAGGAGAGTTGGTTACAACCACTATTTTTAGTAATTGGTTAGCATAAGGTTCAAACCATAGGAACTTCTTCTAACAAACCTATCTGTCTCGTTCTTGTTGACCCAACGTGAGATGGGACCATTGGTCGCGTTGGGTTCGTACTGTCGTCGTCAAACTGACATGCACTCAAAGGATTCAAAGCAAACTACTACCTTTGCAAAGGGTTGGATTTCCCCCAAGTTTTGAACCTAGGTCTCTTCTTGGTAAGTGCCTCTACAAAATGTTAATATGGCTACACAAATATTTATGTCCTATTCTCAAGTAATGATTGTTGTAAATTAAACATTAAAAAAATTATGTATATTTTACTTTTAATTAAAGAAATTTATTCTTAATATAAAATTCAAGAAAAGTTATGAAGATCTTATAGTAATTGAACACTGAGTATGACTATAAGGTACTAAACAATAACAATTATCCAAAGCAAAAAAATTTACAATTTTGAGGATAGATGAATTTTGTTATTTGTGTACACAATTTCCTCCATATAAAGACCTCCACATCAAGTTAAACAAAAGATATTTAACTAGTAATGGAATTGTGAAAGATCTATTGTTTCAACCTAAATTGAGATGCCAATAATTTCATGTTTTTTTAATTTAGCGAAAACCCCTTGAGAAGCCGCCTTGGTTTGATAAACTATGATTAAGGGGTTCTACATTGTCAAAATCACCCGGGATCCTCACCTGGGAGCTTGACCTTAACCGTACCAACATTATCAATTGGATTTTGGGTACCTGATGTGCGTAACTAGTAGTGGAATTGTGAAAGATCCATTGTTTCAACCTAAATTGAGATGCCAATAATTTCATGTTTTTTGAATTTAATGAAAAACCCCTTGCGAAGCTGCCTTGATCTAAAAAACCACGATTAAGGGGTTTTACACTATCAAAATCACCCAAGAGCTTCATCCGGGAGCCTGACCCTAATCGTACCAACATTATCAACTGGATTTTGGGTATCCGATGTGCGTTTGGTAGTGTGAAGATTCGAATCAAGGACCTTCCTCAGCTCTACCCTCTCCATCTCACCTACAACACGTAGGTGCCAATAATTTTATGTTATGTATATATAAAGATTCTGATTTTTGTTGAGGACAACTAAAAAATATATAAATTTTACACAAAAATAACGAACAACTCTTATTAATTAAAGGTAATCTTAACTAACATTCATCTTCTTTTAATTAAAAAAGTAACAATAAAATAATCTCTAAAAACTTACATTCTTTATAAAAAATAAAAATTAAATACATTTAAATGTCTAAATTTTAAATTTATTATAATTGAATTATACAAAACATTAAAAACCTTTATAAATGGAAATCATAGAACCCTCACAACTTATACAAAACTTACATATATTACGTCTCACACGAAAATAAATTCAAAGTTTCATTTTGCTTTTTTGGTTTTATAAGTGAGTTGTTCACAATTGTTTTATTATTAAATGAAGTTTAAATTTTAATGTTGTCTTTAATAACATTTATATTTATTCCACTTCGTTTAACCCGAAATAAAGAAAAACACCTGATGGTATCTCTATTTATTAAAGTCAGGTTCAGATGCTCAAGTCAGGTTATTGAAGGGGGTTTAATGAAGACACCACCTCGTGGGATCTCTTTGAATGAAGTCAGGTTATTGAAAGACAAGTTCAGATGCTCAAGCATAGTCACAGTATTCAAAGACATGGATAACATCTATTGCTATATACATTAGGTCGGAAAAATTCAAAGTTCATTTATTTTTTATAGTTTAAATTTAGGACTGTTTTTAATAATATTTAAAGTTGTTGTTTAATAGTGTGAGGAGATTATCTGTTATTTAGGATTAGTATAGTTAAATTCAAAAAATTGAAATCAAACTACTATTTAAAAAAAACATAAACTTAACAATTAAGAATTGCATTATTGTGTATAGAAGCTGTAGAACGAAAGATTCACTCGAGCAGTGAGCGTATCTTCTTCAAGCGTCCGCGCCACCTCTCGAACAGTGGGCCGTTCATTAGGGGATCCCTCACAACATTCCAGTGCAGTACGCAGAAACGAAATGACACCCTTTTCTGTCTCATCGTCTCTTATATTCAAGATTATTCTTGTGTCCACAATTTCTGCAATCCTGCCAGGGAAATACATGCGTACCCACTTGTGGAGGGTAAATTGTCCCACAAACATATCAGCAGTTGGACATTTTCTGGTTATCATCTCCAGCAACAAAATTCCGTAGCTATAGATATCGCCTTTTGTAGAGATTTTTACAGTCAAACCATATTCTGCAGTCAATGAACAAGCAGAAAGTATTTTTATAATTCAAATGTCACACAAACAAACCTTAAAAATAAAAAATGCCACTTATGTCAAATCAAACCATCTACGTTAAAAAATTATATCCTATCAATACCTGGTGCAATGTAGCCAATGGATCCTTTCAGTGCTGATGTTGAAGCTAGAGATTCCATGCAGTCTGGGCCATTAATTACTTGAGCAATCCCAAAATCAGCTAGGTGGGCTGTCATGACCTCGTCCAGAAGTATATTGCTTGGCTTTATATCACAGTGCACAACTTGAACAAAGCAGTCATGATGAAGATATTCCAGTCCATGGATAACATCTATTGCTATGCTTAATATCTCTTTGAAAGACAATGTGTTCCCCTGAGAAAGCAAGAATTTCCCCAAGTCTCCTCTTGGCATAAATTGGAGAACCAACGCCTTGTTTGCCGACTCTGAACAAACTGATAGAATTTTCACCAGATTTCTATGCCTAACTTTGCTTAACACTTTGCACTCTGCAATAAAACACTTCCTGGGCTTTTCAGTTTCCAAATTGAGAAGCTTGATGGCAGCCAATATGCCATCATCCAAAATGGTTCTATAAACAGAGCCAGAACTACCGGTCCCTACCAGGTTTTCTTGGTTAAATCCATCGGTTGCTCGAACAATCTCCTTGAATGAAATCTCCTCTCGACCCTGGAGTCTAAGAGTTGAAATATTTCCCGAGATTTCAGAGTTCACCTTCTGAATATGCAACCGACCCCTGCAGTACCATAATCCCAAGAGCAGCAAACATCACAATACAATGCCAACGGCTCCCAAGACTGGTGCAATGATCTGAAATATCTATGTCTTGCACGCGTATCATGCTCCCTATCTCCTCTAGCAAAGGTCTCCGATTCTATTTCGACCTCTTCTACGTAAAGTGGAGGTATGAATGAAACGGGAATTGCGGTCCCCTTATTTAAGCCACAACTCTCTGGAATTCTATTTCCAGAACAACTTTTCTTGCACTTGCTTATTATGATAATCCGCCAGCAAGGATTTTTCTTTCATCAACAAAGCCTCAGAACAACCATGAACCTCCATCACAGCTTCGATATCTTTCAATTGTGCTTTCAGTCTTTCCTTTTATTTAAAGTTTAAGATAATTTCTGAGTCTTCTAATTTTATTGGTAAACCGAAACATTCCCTCTCCTTCGATAGCTTCTTGCCACCATTCTTTTAAACAGGATTCAAAGTCAGGGTGCGAGCACCACATAACTTCAAATCTAAAAGGGCGAGGGAGGAACGAAAAACCATCAGAAACTTCCAACCAAAGAGGATTATGGTTAGACCCGATGAGGAACTTCCAACCAAAGAGGATTATGGTTAGACCCGATCCTGGGCAGCGCAGACAAAGATGCATCACCAAACAGATTAAGCCTATGAGAAGAGACACAAATTCTATCCAATCTTCTCAATATCAAACTTTCACCCGAGCACCGATTGCTCCACGTGAATTTCGCCCCTTTAAGATCTAAATCTTGAAGCTCAGCAGAGTTGTTTGACAAATTGAAGTAAATTAGGGAGATTGACCACCTCACGTGGTAGGTTTCCTCGAATTGATTGTTGGAGAGGTCCAGCAGCTCCGGCCTATAACACTTTTCCAAACTAGCAGGTACGTGACCGGATAGCTGGTTGTGGTGAAGCATTATATTTCTTAATTGTTGGAGACAAGCAAATGGAACAGGGCTTGTCAGAGGTGGATTTTCAAATATCATAAATGACTTCAGGTGGGTTAGCCTTCCCAATTGAGGGGGAATGTGACCTCCAAGATTACTGCCTCCTAAAAACAATCATTGCAAAAAAGATAGATTGGCTAACGAGGGAGGAATGTTACCTGTGAGATAGAGAATCCGAGCTGAAGAACTTTTAGATTTAGAAGTGCACCCACTTCTGGAGGAATAGTTCCCGTCAAATTGTTACCTGTAAGAGACAATGTATGCAACTCCTTGCAAGCAGTCAAATTCTTCGGAATAGAACCTTGCAGTTTATTGATTATAAGATAAACTGAGCATCTTCAACCGACGAAGTTGCCCTAATTCTTCAAAAATTTCTCCAGCAAAACTATTGTTGTGGAGGTCAAGCTCTGTCATAAGTGAGAGATTTCCAATGGAAGGGGGAATGAAATCCTCTAATTGCCTGCTTGGAAGGTTGAGAGACTGCAGTCTCCACAATGTAGAATGACATGAGACTCTAGTCCAATTACAAAAGTGAATAGTAGGGAGCCAATTTCCCAAGACATTGGACGGATCAGAAGTGACTTAACTTTTGAAAACAAGAAAGTTGTGCTTATGAGACTTCGACTCCACATCAAGACTAATGCAAGAGACGAGGAATAAGAATAAGCACATGCCCACCCAGTGATGCATCTTTAGACTCATTTCTCACACCTCCAGAGGTTACCCTAAACAAGTTAAGTCCTTATGGCTTGTTGCTTAGATAGAAATTTCTTTGCCTTGTTATAGGGTATGACAAACTGAGGAAAAATTTCTATTGCCCTTCCTTGCTTAAATAGAAATTTCTTTGCCTTGGTTTTTCTTCAGTTTGTCATACAGAAAGGGCAATAGAAACATCTCAAATCGACGTGCTCTAGGATCTATATCTAAATAGAAACGCAAATTTATGAATAAATAGAGTAAGCCGAATTTGATAAGTCTGAGTCGCAATTGGCATTGAAGTTAGAAAACACGTTTTTGTTTCCATTGTGTGTTTTAAAGTCTCCGTCAGGATTTGCCCATTCAAGTCAATTGACTTACTACCTCCTCTTGTCTTCATCATGCCATTTTCAAGGTAGAAGTCTATGGACTCAAGCAGTTGCACCATTTCAAGGGTCCAGAACTTGGAGTCCAATTCAAGAATTTAAGTTGGAAATTTGGATCAAGCCGGTCTAGATCCTTATTAAAACATGGAATGAAGAAAACACTATGAATTGATGGTCAAATATTTAACTTTCAAAATGAATATAGATAATTCCTTCTATTGTTTTCATCAATACTAGACTTTATCTTGTTATGGTCTATTGTTTTTCCTAGAATATTAGACTTTTTATCAATTGCATTGCATATCTACTTTTTGCTTGGTTAAATGCTTTATTTTATCTTGTGATGATCTATTGCTTTTCTTAGAATACTAGACTTTTGTGTATGTGTGATCTATAGATTGCCCATATTCTATGTGTATGTTTCTTACACTTACCAAGTATTTTCTACATATATAGTCTTACTTCGAGGAACATCCATATACGAGATTTGATTTGACCATCCTCATTCTTATTTTATTGTTCTTTCTAAGTTAGGATTTTATCTAGGTTTTTTTGACCTTATGATGCATTGAACTATAGAGTTTAGTAACTTCCTTGGCCTATGCAAATCTATGTAAAACATCTTGGTGAATTTGATGTGAACTACTCCTTATAAATGAAAGTCCTCATACTTGTCTTACATTAATATTAGGAAATATCAAAATGTTTACCTTGAATAACCAACATGATGGCAAAGAACCCCACATACTTTATATTTACCCTCCTCCAAGGGATATCTATAAGCATGTAAGGAGGCAACTTAAATGGAATGATTATCCTAAAGATTACTTCAAACTATCAAATGAAGATAAGATGAATATCATGCCAAAATAGAAATCCATACATAAAAATGTAGAGTGAATAAGACAACACATGTGATATGTATGAACATGATTTTGATGAGTTCTTTATCTCATTTAATATCCCTAGATAAAGGCAAGTAGAACTCATAAGAGCAACTTGACCCAAGCAATTAGGTTCTAGTTCAATTGAAGAAATGATTAATACAAACCCTTTAGTTACTAATATCCTAAAAGAAGAGGATGATTTTTTTTTAAAACATTACAAACACAAAAATATGACCAATCTCAATCCCAAATAATTCCTTCTTACTCCCATACAAAGGTGATATGTACAAGGAAAATTTTAAATATTGCTAATGCAAAAGCTAAAAACTTAACTAACCCAAACTTAAATAAATCCAATGATGGCCAAAATACCAATGATACCTTGATCTAATCCATCCTACTTATAACCCTAATATTGGAGGAAAGTGAGCAAGCCAATGATATAAAATGGCCAAATGAACCTTTAGCCCCCAATATCACCCAAATTATAATTTGTCAAACAACCACATTGATATATGATAGTAATCAACATTCCAAGAACTTCATACAATAATTTTGTAATATCTACAAAGATTGGATCCATGTCAACTCTGATGCCACAACCAAAGTTTAAAAAATATCTTTTAAGGGACATACTCTACAATAGTTTACCACTCTTCTCAAAGGCTCCAAAGCCTAAAGTCCTAATAAGTGAGTCATAGAAGAGGGAATATCTAATAATCATTTGCTCCATAATATTAGCAATATTAGACCTAGTGAACAATAAGAAACAAATCCTATATATCTTATGAAGAAAGCTCAATAAAAATAAAGAATACAACCTAGGCTTATTAGCCACTCCATTAATGGGTTTGTCCCTCTAACATGGAGTAAATTTGACAAGTTATACCTAAAAAAGAATTAAAAACCTTATGCGTCATTGGTAGAACTAGGACTAAGTGTTTAAAACAAGATATATTTTACTTTTAGCACAATACACCTAAACATGATTATGCTTCTTGTGATTGACTCAAGAAACTTGTCAATGATCTAGTATTTGTTCTAATATTTGACTTTGATACTATGTAATGAAAAGAAAAAGAATACTTTGATATCATGGTAGCTAAGTATTGTTCCACTCATAAAATATCTAAAAATAAAAATAACTAACCATGAGAAATTCAAGACTTTTCCAACAATTACATTGCAAATGAAAACTTTTATAAACTATGGAAAAAGATAATTTAACTTATAGATGTGTTCCATCATAAGAATAATAGATGTGTTCCATCATAAGAATAGAGAAGAATCCAAATACTTGAATGCCAATTCTATCACTATAGTATTGGGTTTTAGAACAATTTCTAAGAATATTCTATAGCATAACATTTACAATGATCATATATGAAAGATTAAAAGAGCAAAATAAGACAACATGTAGACAAAATAAATATAAGAGATAATCAAAATAATAATAAGATATGGGTTCCCATAAGGACTCCCATGATGTCACATCTCATAAATTGTTAAAATGGATTAGTCATTGTTGACACCCAATTTTGACACACCTAATGGCATTAAACCTAAGTTGTATACTTCCTAGATTCTCCTTCTTTCCATTTATTTGGTTTTATTCTATGCATTTTTCTCTTCATTTGGCCTTGCTAACTTGAATTTTCCATTTCTTTTAGCCATTTATCGTCTTGTTATTTTGTATCTACCATCTATTTTGCATGTAACATCTATTTTGCAGGCCTCTAATAATTATTTTGTGTATCTATGGTATCACTTAAAACTTGTTTTACATTTTTAATCATTTATATACTCATGTCATTCCAGTTAGCACACTACAACTTCATTTTCTCTTTCATTTGAGCATTCTAGTTAGTAATATTTTTTATTCGTAGGCATATCACTTAACTTTAATTTTGTTTGTTGGCTTATTTTATGTTCTAATCATTATTCTATACTCATAACCATTTCATTTGTAGGCTTATATGCTTATTTAGTCATTTAGTTTCACGTTTGTATACAATTATTGATAAGTTTCATAACAATTTTATGATATTTTCATGCCTTCAAGGCTTTCTTAATCTCATATTGTAGGTATAACATTATTTCATTCATTTGATCATAGAATTTTATCTCATAATATATGCTTTGGTCTTCTTCATTTGGTTTAAAACACCATTTATTCTCTAGTGTAGGATTTCCCTAGTTTTAATAGCAATTATCCTTATATTTTCCACTTAATATCTATTGCATAGCACTTATTTTAACATAGTATAGGTTCAGTTGATTTTTTTAATCCATTCATTTCCTTTTGTAAGAATTTTCAAAGTATTTTGAAGATATTTAGGCATCCTTACATCTTAGTTTCAGATATTCTAAGCATCTAATTTCCATTCCTCATTCCATTTGACTATTTATAATTCACTTTGAAAGTTTTATAAAAAATACAATCCATTTGACAAAATTTTATCTCTAAGTAACAAGTCTTGGAGATTAGGGTTTTTAACTCCTTTCTCTATTTTTGAATCAGTCAGGCACAATTAGCTTTAAATTTCCTCTTAAAATGTTGGACATTTTGAGTCCCTAAGTTGAAATGTTGTCATTGATGTCAATAGAGCAATAAATGTCAAAAGGATCTATGAAGGGTTTTTGTGAAAACCAAGGTAGGGAAAATAAAAGGTTTTATTTAAAACCATGGACAACATATTTGATCTGGGTTTTTCTTAAAACCCACGTTGGGCTTTCGTTTCGTCAAAAAAGGTGCCCCGATGATGGAGTTATTTGAGTTTTAATGTTTGGTTTAAATTTTAATTATTTAAAATTTAAATGGAAAGTTTCCCGCCGACGTCATCATGCAAATACAATTTTAATATTTCCGTCGACGTCTTCAAAGTGTTATTAAACACTATATAAAGGGGTGGCAATTAAACCAAATAATCATCCTTGCTCTCGTGTGTTAATTGCCTTGGAATTCGAAAGAGCTCGTGCGAATTGTTGAAAAGGAAGCAACGAAGAAAGCGCAGCGATTTGGAAATCTCAAACATGGTATGAGGTGTGGCACATTGGCGTATCAATTTTTCTAAGACTGTGGGTAGTGCAAATATCAGGGATCGAATCCCCTTGACGGGAGTGTGTGGGAAGTGCTTTGGCACTTTGTCCTTTGCAGCAAACGAAGGAAGATTAAAGGCCCTTTTGGCCTTTGCTTTTCCAATGAGTGCTTTGGATTGGTTGGAATCTTAGCCGCGGCTAAGACGCTCACGGTGTGTGGCGGACAGGGGTTCGAATCCCCTTGAGAGGTATTTACGTTTTTGCCTTTAATAATTTTTATTAGCCCTAAAGTTTGGAGTTATAATGTATTTAATGGGAATTAAATTTTATCATTAGGGCTATGATTATTATTGCAAAAGAATATTTGATTTATATATTATTTTGATGGAAATGGAGATTTGATTTTAGGAGAAATAAGAAGTTGTTAAAGTGATTTTGAGAGATTTATTGTGGGTTATTTTTAATAAGGGTTTTTATTAAAATATACTTTGGTGTTTGTGTTTATGAAGTTGAAGTAAAAAAGGTGTAAATTAAGTTATGCTTTTATTGTGATTATTTAAAGACCACTAACCCTTATTAATATTGAAAAGGAAAGTTGTGATTAAGTGTGGTAGAATTTGTGGACAACTTATTGGCATCAAAAAGGTATGGGCACATTCTCCTATTGATTGTTTGTGGTGGTTGATTTTTGAAATATCATTGGAGAGAAAATGATTGATTATGGTTTCCTTTGTGAAAATTATTGGTTGAATGCTTCAAGGTTTTTTGGTTTGTGAGTTATATTTAAACCTTGTTTTATGAGCATTGTTGTTGAAGACCATTAATGATGAAATGAACTTGAACCTGAGTTAGAAAAGAACATGAGTATCTTTGTTATGTGAAACTTGTGATTGAGCATTGTTGGAAACATTTTGAGTTGGTTAATACATGCTTGGACTAGGGTTTGTGAGAAAGGGTTGTTCCTTGAGGTGATTGGTTGAGTTGAGTTGGCTAAGCCTAGTCAAGTGGATGCATGTGGTTGTTCAAGTTCCTAGAAATAAACTATTCTATATTCTGATTTGAGTTGAAATTGAGATTTAAGAATAGAACATATTGAGTCTCTAACAATTCTCTTTATACGTATATTGAGTTGAGATTGGTATTTGAGTATAGAACATATAGAGTCTCTAACAATTCTCTTTATGCTTCTATGAGATTGATTTGAGTTGAGATTGGGATTTGAGTATAAAACATATAGAGTCTCTAATAATTCTCTTTATGCTTCTATGAGATTGAGTTGAGATATTGATTGAACATTAAGCTTAGAACATATTGAGTCTCTAAAAATTCTCTTTATGATTCTATGTGATTGGACAAGTTCTGAGTGAGCTTGTTAAGCAGATTTGAGACAAGTATTTGAGAAGGCTTGAGGACTTATTGAGCAGATTTGAGCAAGTCCAAGAAAGGACTTATTGAGCATATTTGAGCAAGTCCTAGAGAGGATTTGTTGAGCAGATTTAGACAAGTTTTTGGGTGAACATGTTGAGCAGATTTGATCAGGTTCTGAGTGAGCCTATTGAGCAAAATTGTACTAGACCGACTGTATTGTGTTTAGTGTAAGAGATTGAGTAGAACTATGCTAGACTGACTGAATTGTGTTTGGTAAAGTATTGAGATAGAGCTTTGGAGGTGATAGAGTATAGAGGATAGAGTCTCAGTGGATAGATATCCAACAACCAGGACAATTGAAGACATATCTGAGTGAAAAGTCTTCAAGTGGAGAGAGATCCACCAGTCAGAGCAGCATAAAGATAGTCTTCTAGAAGATCACTAGCCAGAGCAAAATGGGAAAGAGTTCTATTGTGGAAGAGATCCACAAACTTGATATTAGGGGATCAACATCTCCTTTGGACCGAGGTCCATAAACATTGTAATTTGAAAAGGATTCCCAAGAGATCATTTGAGAAATATTTAGAATAAATATTTTTTCTATGGAGGTATCCCACATTGGGTGAACCACGTGAAAATGGTGTCTCTTATGTGTGTGATGCTTTGTGTGATGTTTATGGTTTCATTTATGCTAATGCTTCTATTTGGAAAAAAGTTTTATGTTATACTGTTCACCCCCCCTCTCAGTATAAGCACATGTTCTTCACAAAACTCATCCATACTCTATCATAGAATAAATTTACCATAATATACAACCATTGACACTTTCAACTCTTTGGTTTTACATAGTAAGCCCCTAACAAAAGTACCAATGACACTTTTGTCTAGTTGTAATGCTTTTGTAAGAACATATTTTACTTCCAAGTCCAAGGCTCATACTCAATGGTAGGGCAGGGCTCTTCATGAGCCCTAGTATACCAAATTCAAAGTTGAGGAAGAAATACCATTAAATGCCCCTGTTTGGGTCCGTTTATTTGGTATTTCGATAGAATACTGGAATCCAAAGATATTTGCAACAATTAGGAATTCTTTAGGGGTTTTCTTGATAACTTCTAATAACACTCTACACTTAGAGCATATGATTTATGCAAGGATCTATGTTTTGATTGATTTTGACAAACCACTTCCAGAGAAGATTACTTTACAATATGGGGAAGAAATATGAGAGCAAGTAGTAGATTATGAAAATATTCCATTTAGATGCAGAATCTATCATGACTATGACCATCTAGCCAAGAATTGTCCACATAAGGTCCCTAACAAAGAGAAAGAGGATAGGGACTTGGCAGGGTTTCAAATTCCTAAACAAAAAAGCATAAAGAAAAAAATAACAACAAAAGAGAAAACAATAATTTCACCTAACACCTTTGAAATTCTCTCCACGAATGAGCAATAAAATGATGAGGATGGTCAAATGGAAACAATAATTATGGAAACACGGTTGGATGAAGAGAGGGAATAGGAAGAATTGCATGATGATAAAACACTAAAAGAGCTTGCCCTGATGCTAAGAAATAGGATTCAAAGAGAGCCATCTCAGCCAGCTTTAAACTATAAAAAAAAGAAATATGTAGAAAATCCACCCAAGTGCAAAAACAAAGGGTAGATTCAAACTACAAACAAAATGGATCCTCAAAAAGACCATACAAATTCCAATAGTAGTGTCGTGGTTCCAAGTAACCATCCTATAGTCCCAGCTGGAATGAAGCAAGATACAAATAAAAGGATGAGGATGCCTTAATCCTAAGGGTTTATAGGATGGGTGTTATTCTACAGTCTCTTGATGACAATGTCGAAATATATGGCTAATTTGCTAAGTAATTTTTGATATTTCTAGTAATTTCTTAAGCTATGATTTAGTTTTAGTGTTATAATACATGGTCTGGTTTGTCAATAGCTCCATTGGCTTAGTATTTGTTGTTGTTTTTCATGTTTTTGCCTATGGTGTAATTGTATCATTTTATTTTTTCTGTTTTGGTTGTGTTTTGTTATGTTGTTTTATGGTTTTGTCTGTGTGATTCGTGTTCTATTGTTTTGGTTTTTATGTTTTGGTTGTAGTTTATTTGTATCATTTAGTTTTGTTATGGTGGTGTTGTGTTATGTTGTTTTTGTGGTTTTTTTGTGTTTCATGTTTTTTTTTTGGGGGGGTTTGTGTTTGTTTATGTCTGTGTGTGCTTGTTTTTGTGTTTTAAGAATGCTCCTTGAGTGTGTCTAAGGTGGTGTTTTTTTTTTGTTGTGTTTGTTTATGTTTGTGTGTGTTTGTTTTTGTGTTTTAGGTATGCTCCTTGAGTGTGTTAAAGGTGGTAGACCAAATGCGATACCCCTACCTTCTTGGGTCTTACCTAAAAGTGACACCCCTTTTGGAATGTTTTCCATAAACAAAAAAAAAGATAAAAAATAATTTAAATTAAATATAAAAACTATATTTGTTTAAATAAAAACATATAAAACGCTATTTTTAATGTTGTTCTCAGGTCCGAGGTGTAGACCAATTAGTTCATCCAAACCCCATAAGGGGGGCGGAGGTCCAAGGTTCAAATCTCGGGCCTCGTCGGACTAAACGCTTGTCCCTTTCCTGGTGCTTTCAGCGGCGTAAAAGGTTTAAAACGATTGTGGCATGGTGGTTATAGGGGCGGACTGTGCGAAGATTTGTGTGGCGGCTTCTGGGGCGAACAACGCAAAATACTGTGGCGGCCATAAAAGCTGGACAACCTGCCCGGATTCGTGGCGGATACCCATTCCACCATGTAAATTCAAAAAAAAAAAAATGTTGTTCTCAAATTTAAACATAAAATAAATAATTATTTAAAAGCAAATCTATTTTTTTTATCATTTAATTATTTTTCATGTCTTTTTAATACATAAGAAGCTATAAATTTTAAATCTAATTTTTTTTTGGGATCTTCTAAATTTTCATGTTTTTTTTTAATACTTAAGTACAAAATAAACAAGTATTTAAAGGCAAATTTAATTTTTCTAAATCATTTGGCCTTATATTATTATTTTTTCTTTTTAATACATAAAAAAAAATGATAATAATTATTGGATGTTGTTATTATAAACATTAGTTCATTGGATTAGGTAAAGTAAAAGACCCCAAGGCATCACAAAGAAACAACCAGCTGACAAACACTCAACCACCACCATCTCATTTATCGTCAAAACCTTAATACTTATTATTTAAACCTTCAACCTTAAAAAAACAAAACTCTTACCAGCTATTTTTTTTTAGTAAGCATCTATGTTAAGTAAATACTATTCTTTTGGCTAAAGCATCTAAGATGTAATTTGAACGGCGACAGTTACACTTCATCCCTATCGACGATAATACAAAGCTGCCAGTAATGTTTTAAGATTAAAGTACTAGTTTACTACGCAAGGAAAATTCTCTCACTTTCGGAACGATCATCTAGGGTCGCCCACTGCATAGTTAGAACATGACTTAATAAGTTAAAATATGTAGTTTTGGGTTATCAGTGGGGTTTCAATTTTAATTTTTTAAGATAAATTTTTTATTTAGGATAGAAGTTATAGTGACAGTTTTTAATATAATTTTTATTTAAAATAGAAGTTATAGTGGTAGCTTTTTCAGATTCAAACATCATTTTTATAAAATAATATAACAAAAATTGTTGCCAATTCTTTTATGCATTAAGAAAACTATGCATTCTATAATAATTATGAATATATTACCCTATTATATTTTAATTATATATTTTAAAATATTTTTATTAATTAAATTTTAAAAATTAATATGTAACTATCTCAACCCTATACGACATCCATGTACATCAACTTGATCCAACCTCTTCAGACTCAATTCATCCAACTCAAAATACTTACAAGCTACCTCTCAATGTTTGTGCATAGATCCCCTTGGTAACATATTTTTTGAGGCCGTCCACGCTTTTGTTGGGTCATGTGAGTCTTCTAATGTAGTCCTCACCCTACTCGGTTGTTTGCTTGATTAAGAGAGACTTGTGTTATTACTTCCAACATGCCTTGAGACATACCCACACTCAGATTGCTTTAGATCAGGCCAAAGCATGCCATCAGGGTACACACTCTGCAACTATAAGACCCAAATTAGGAGTATGTCGTCTCCATATGCAAACCCATTGTGCAACCCCATTTGCTTGGCTAAAAAGTGGGACATGCTTGTATGCCCGCAAAGAGACCAAGTCCTAGCATGAATAAGGTCATGAAAGTCTACAAGCTCTAATAGACAAACTAATATTTTGCACCACCCTTGTGACTTGTTAACACTACTGGACTATATGCAACCCCATTGTGCAACCCCCTTTGCTTGGCTAGAGAGTGGGACATGCTTGTATGCCCGTAAAGAGACCAAGTCCTAGCATGAATAAGGTAATGAATGTCTACAAGCTCTAATAGAAAAACTAATATTTTGCACCACCCTTGTGACTTGTTAACACCTAGTGGACTCTGTGGACTCTGGCCCGAGGCATGGTGATAAAGAAATATGGCCCTTATTTTTTGGAGGATACATTGGTTTAATGGGGGTTTCTTGTGGGCCTTTTCAAGTCCCATTGATTTTTTCTAATGGGTTTATACATTAACTATCTATTGTTAAATATTAAATTTTAATTTTATTTAACTAATAATTTTTTTTATTAATATATGGAACAAATCTAATTAGATATGATATTTGTTTTGTTTGAATAATACTTTAGTTAGTGAACTTATTATTAATTATCAATTTACAAATTTGCAAGCTTAATTCTATATGTATAGTTAATTCACTATTCACAAATTTGCAAGCTTAATTCTATATGTATAGTTAATCCCCTTTTCACAAATTTACAAGCTTATAGTTAACCCACTATTCACAAGATTAGTGTAGTTTTAAAGATTTAAATTAGAACATATGAGGGACTCATCATCCTCCTTACTAAATAAATTGGTTGTTTTCATGTCATAAAACTTGTCAACTTCTTCCAAATCCCTTATTTTCTAACTTTGTTTATACCTCTCCCCTCTAATATTTTTTGCATCTGAGTCCTATATGTATCTTGTAGGTCTTGTGGTGTTGGGTATAATTATTTCCCTCATTGGTAGTGCTCGACAAAGCTTTCTACTAGAGCACAAGTTATGTACTTCTCATATAGATTCAATAGTTAAATCCCCCTATAATTGACCAAAGAAGTTCAAACCATGGGGTGAGTGAATATTTATCCCTATTGAACTAAGACCATGGATCTATATTACCTTCATATACATTCCAATATTTGTCAACACATATCTAAAGCTATGGAAGAAGAATGTTTCACCTTTCAATAGTTTTTATGTTAACTCTTCCCATAAATTCTTTGATCCTATTTGGACATCTATGTCATGATCATCCAAGGTATTCCAATAGTGTTAGGATCTCATCCTAGTTCTATAGAAATATGGGCTCTAGTTGCTTGTGAGAGGAATGTTGGTTGGATACTTCTCATGTACCTCATAGTACCTATGAAATCATGATACTATAATATTTTTCATCACCACAAACCTATATTTTATTATACTGCTTGCATTGATTGTGCATAATAGATACAAATTCCAAAAATATTACATATTTGATGTTATAATTTATACCTCACTTGTCATAGGTACTCATGACATAGTCATTGATATAGAAATCATTAAGTTAATTATTTTGTTAGACAATATAGAGGTAAATTGCCACATAAATCCTCTAGATATTTTGACATTATGGGTACTATGTTATACCATTATATCAATCTCAAAACATCTCCAGTATTATTAGAGGTGGAGGGTATACCCTATCTAGATTTCTACATTCAATTACTTATATTGCTAGTTGAGTGACCTCCTAAATATTTTCTTTCTAACTTTCTACCTCTACCTTTGGCTTTGCTACCTTCTTTTTCATTGTGTGAATCTTATTTTTTAGGGTAAGATTCTCCATCCTCTAATCGTATATTATTTTAGTAATGTGTCCTAGACTTGGCATATCTACATAGGACCAAGCAAAAATGTCATAAAATTTGATTAAGAGTTTCATGCACTCTTCTTGCTCTTCTAAAGTTAAGACCTTTCCTAACTTTATTATTCTTAGGTTGTCTTCTAATCCTATGTTAATTTTTATGGTTTCTTTTATCAAGATATTAGACTCATCCTTGTATTAAGAGGGGCAGGTAAGACCCCCAAACTTTTAAGCTTATCAATATCTAAAGTCTAGTACTTGCCATTGGTTGACTGTGAGGGACGCGGGGCTAGTGAAAAAGGCCCTTTAGTAGGGATATTTTCTTTGGGACAATTATTGTGATTATCCCTATAAGGTTTATAGGGTAAAACCTTCACCTCATAGTCATTTATGGATAAAATTGATAAAATATATTTTATTTATTGGGGTGTCATTATAGGTAAAGTTGACCTATCCTCACATTGAAAGGTGTTGTTGGAATATTATTCAACTTCTATGAGTTTGGGATGGAAAACACTAAGGGTATTTATTTGTGCATATTGACTAAGTAAGTCAAAAAGAGAGAAATAGGAAGGTTCATCATTTATCTCATCATCCCATTCTAACCATTTTTTTGATGTTATTTGTCTTTGAGGTTCTATTGATAAAATATATACTTCATCATTATCATCACTTTCTAAGGAATCAAAGGTGTCCTTACATTGGATTTGGGGTAATAACCCAATCCCCAATATCCTAGCTAGGCTTCTAGTTCTATAGGTTTCTTTATTCCTTATTCTTGAGACCCTAAGCCAATTCACTTATATATAAAGTTACAAAGAATTTGCTTAGGTATTGGGTAAAGATTTGAAAGATAGCAAGAAACATACTTTTGTTCTATTGTATGGGGATTATTCCCATAAATTTTCTATTCATTTTTCATTCTAACAAAATTGAAAGTACAACTTTCAATATTTACCACCATTCCCCTCCTAAAAGGTAGTCCTAAGGTTCATGGAAATGGGGGTAGTCTAGGTAAGTATAAGGCTAAAAGTTCAAGTTGATGGTTGAGGTTTATGTGGTTAATTTCTTGTACCTCAATCTTTTATATTTATTTTAATGAAGCTTGGGAACTTGTTCCGGATTCTTGGTTTTCTTTAATTTTCTTGGGTGGAACAAAATATATAGAATCATTGATGAAGGGGCAAGATGCATTTAAGGAGGAGCACAAGCAACTTTTATGATTCTCAGTTTGGATATTTTTAAAATAAGCAAAAGGGTCCTTATCACCCTTAATGCTAACTTTTTTGTGTAACTCAAATTTTATACATTAATGGGATGTTTTAGGGACTATTTGCATAGTGTATATCCAAGGATATCCTAAGAGGATATTGTAGTTTAAATTGCAAGGCAACACATAAAACAAGGCATTTAAAATGCAAGACCTTACTTTGATTGGTAGGATTATAGATCCCATAACTTCTCGCTCTTTATTGCCATAAGATTTTATGACAATGTCAAAATTTCTAAATCTTTTTTATCAAGTCCTATCCTTTGGATAAACTTAAAGTTGCAAACATTAATGGTTGAGTCATTCTCAATTAAAAGCCTTTTGATACATTGTTCAATGGTGTGGAAAGTAATGTACAAAGTTAACTCATCTATCATCGAGGGTGCAGGAAGAACATCCTTAAAGAAGGATATTGTTGCATGATTCACTATTAGTTAGCCCATCATGCTAGCCAAATTTGTGGGGCTAACATCTTGGTGGGAAGTTTGTTCACTTAGGAGTTTGAAAAAAAATTCTCTATGGTTTGGTGATATTTTTAATGACTCTCATATGGAGATCTTAGCTAGTATTTCCTCCAACTATTGTTGGAGTTTGAAGGTCTTTTTGCCTTTATCCTATGGCTTCAATACCAAAGGAGGTTCTTCAAGAATTGATGCATGCCTAGGACTAACATTAAAGGGGTTTAGGAAGTTCTAAACGTTGACCTTTTTTCTTAGCTTGTTGCCGAGATATGACACTAGTTTGGATCACACTTACTAAATTTAGATAGGGTTGGGGAACATCACTATAAGACATACTGCTAGTGGTTTTTTTACCCATGCTTGGGCAAGAGGTTTTGTAATATCCCTAAATCCTAATTAGAGGAAATTTCTTGCTCAAAACTTCCTACTACAAAGAAACCTTCATTGATAAGGTCTTGTACTAGGTTTTTAAGTGCTCTACATTTATTTGTATAGTTTCCATTAATGATGGTAACAATCGTGTCCATTTGCCTTAAATCAAGGAATATTTTCTCTCTTAGGATCATGTTGCTTGATCAGATGTAACTCTATCATATTTTCTTCCAAGAGCTAAATCAGAACAAATGATAAAGACTAATTTAGCGTAGTGAATTTTATTTGGTATTTTTCCTAGGTTTATTCAATATAAGCTTATGGAGGGTGATTGTGATGTCCACATGACCTATTTTTATGTCATTAATGGGGTGGAAGTTAGTTACTTAATTACCTACAACATATTTATTTTTATATTATGTTTTAGGGTTATAAGAAGATGGTTTTTCATCTTAGTTTTCTTTTACCCCTATTCTAGAGGGTAGCTTCCATTTGCTTGGCAAGATCAACCATGTCATCAAAGGATATGACACATGTCATCTCTAAGGGATACAAAAAATATCCCTTTAAGTTGAATATAAATATACACAAAAGGTATCTAGGCAATGGGATGAAAGGAAGTTTCCTACCCAATGCCCTCCACTAGTGTAAAAACTCATTAAGGAACTCAATTTTATCCTTTTTTAGTTGATACAAATCATCAACTATGCACTTTTCTACAATATAACTAGTAGAATGATGTATAAATGTTTCTCACAATTTAGAAAAATTTTTAATTGAATGGTGATGTAACTAATAGAACCATTCTAAAGCCTCACCACCAAGGCTAGTAGGAAATTTTTTTAACAATACCCCACCATGGGCGATGTCATGGCAGGTATCTCTAAAGATTTAAAGGTGCTCTATCAGGTCACCCTCTTCTTTGTGCATCTAGAACTTAGGTAACACAAATCCTATAGGATGAGGTTTACTTATTAAGGTAGGATCTAAGCTTCATTATAACAATATTTATAAGTACACTTTTAGTTGCACGTCCATGGATAAAGGCTAATTGTTGTTGAAACTCAAAATTTTTCTTTGCAAGTTTCTCTAGTTTAGCATTTAGATTCTAAAAACCCCAAAAAAGGACTAGTGGTACCAAAAATTGAGGTTGTGCATTGATTAGATGGTAGCATTATAAATTAGAATAAGTTGACCCAGAGAAAACAACCATATTATTGGATATAGGGTTATTAGGGTTAAAGCTGTTTGATGATGGAACATTAGGGATTCAAATTTGTGATAGCGCTAAGTTGATGAAAGGATTAAATTTTATAAGGTTGGAAGTATTAGTCATATAGAAAATATATCCATGTTTTGACTATGTGGAACACTCATAGGTTGGGACAATGGATTACTTAATATAAAAGATACCATATTGAGTGAAAGGGACCCATGATTCCCAAAAGATGATGGGGTGTTAGGGGTATTCCTTCTATTGTTGTTGTGATTATGGGAGTATTAGACCCTTTACTATTAATTTAATATAGGTTGACATCTAGATATAGGGACCCATGTGAAGGGTCTCTTTGGGAGCTCATAGGGTTTGACATTGGTTGTTGTGGAAGATCCAAAAGGTATTCTTTCATGGCTAAAGTAGTTTGAGGATCTTCTTTAGTCATAAGCTTAGTTATCAAGTTCGAGTTCGTATTCGAGTTTGACACTCTTGAAGTTTGAAAAAAATTCGACATGTCTAAAAATTCGAAATAAAATTCGACATAAAATTCGATTATTATAAATATGCATATATTTTTGGAAATAGTTTTATTTTTAATTTTATTATAAAATTTAAAAATCAAAGATACAAAATTATAATATTTGATTTTAATAATATTTTTTTCCAAAAATATACTTTAAAATATTTTAAAAATATAAACATTTTTATAACTTTATCTAAACATAGTAATTTTTAAAAGATGAGAAGATTTTCAAACGTTTAAATCAATAATTTTTTTAAAAAGATAAATTATA
Source organism: Wollemia nobilis (assembly GCA_028583015.1). Taxonomy (NCBI): domain Eukaryota; kingdom Viridiplantae; phylum Streptophyta; class Pinopsida; order Araucariales; family Araucariaceae; genus Wollemia; species Wollemia nobilis. The sequence continues at coordinate 11,711,666 of JAQPPZ010000019.1, forward strand.
AGTTTTCTATCAATTATAATAAAAAATCACGTGATAAATTCATTCTAAAAAAATATCATGCATATTAACACAGAACTATCATTGTTGTCCATTCTCTCAAGTGATAATAAAGAACTAAAGAAAATAGATTGAAAATGGTTGCATCCAACATAATTTGTGCAAGACGTGGATATGAAGAATTTTTTTATAACACTTTCACATTGATATATATTTTATATTTTAGAGGTAAGAGATTTTACCATATTGTAACTTTGCTTGAACTTTCTATAAGTCATGGGTTTTATTTTTCAACTGTCAATGACTGATTTTAGGGTTTTTTTATACCTCTTTTATGTTCAGTTTTTTTGCTTTCCAAATTTAGGGTTTGTTCACCAAATTTATTCGTTAAAGCTTTGAATTCAACCAATTTCAAATTTTATCTAAAAATTCAACGAATTTGATAACTAAGGTCATAAGTAATTATTGCATTGTTTGCTTATTTCCCCTAAGGAAGTTGGCTAAATGGTACATAGACCTAAAAACTACTTCCCCTATTGATTATGCATGGGGAAAGAGTACTAAAGGGAGGATTTTCATCATTGTCTCCCTCTTTAAAAATAGGATTCTAATAAAATTTTAATTGTAAGGAATCTAAGGTAATGCATTTGGATTTTATACCATTTGACACAATATTTTTGGTTATATATGGTAGTTTAAACATGGTCAAGGGAGTTTAATTAATTAATTTTTTGTTTCTATAGTACTTATAGCATAGAAGAGAAGATGTTTGAGACCATTATATCACCCTAGAATAACAACCCTCCCTATGATTCTTACTAGTCCCCTATAATATACTAGCCAAGGGAGATATCCACCTAAGGTTCATACATCAAGTTACTCAAGGTATCATTAACCTTTCCCTAGTGGGACTAAAATTTTTGATATGTTCTTGTTATATTAATTTAATATGGCCTAACTAAAATAATTAAATTAAATATCATATTTATTAAAATTTAACAAAATTTATCTTGATTAAACATAGGCTTGGTTAAAAGAGTAGGATGAGGACTCGAGTGGTGTTTCATGTTCACCAAAGATGTGGAGGAGCCAAAATGGGGGATATCTGGGAAGACACTAGCCTCAATAGGTCCTTTTTTCCCTAAGGGAAATACCACACTTATATGAGAGGGTAATGTTGTCAACTCATAATTTGTGCATTTTTTTGAGCTCTTATCTTTGGCGAAACATAAAGTTTAAGGGTTCACCAATTGTAATTTATCAATTTTCCTAAAAGTAGTTTTATGTATTTTTATGCAAAAACGTAAGGTCTTAAACTAGCCTAAAGTATAAATTCAAAGTATGATAATATAGATGCAAAATGAATACAACGATTTAGAAGACAAAAGCCCTACATGCAATTTTGTTTCTTGAGACTAGTTCTAAGATTTATTTTTGCAAAATATAAATTTTCTCTTTTCTATATTTCAAACAAAGATGTAAGAATATAGGAGCTAGCATAATATAGTTTTATATATGATTTTTAGCTTGAATTCCTAAGGGATGAGAAAAGAAATGAAATCTAGGCTAAAAAAGGTTCTTTAGTATCCCATTATTGTTCTTAGATATTATAACTTTTCATAAAAGTAAAATGCATCAAACAAATAGTGTAACAATACAAGGACTAACCTAGAGATGATTTTAAATTTTAATGAATTCTATCCTAAATCAATCAAGAATTTTTTTTTCTTTTAGACAAGGGCAAAAGAGAGAGATGCGGGTATACAAGCTATCCTAATGCAATGCTCCATGCATTTCACTTCTTTATGCCTAAAACTGAAAAAGTAAACTTATGCTAAAGGACCTGATTAAGATTATTTCCCTTCTTTTTTAAATCAATTTATCTCTTGCATTAAAATAAAACTAAAAAATAGAAAATAGTCAACAAATAGAAAATGTAAAGCAGAATACCTACCTATTCTAGTGGTCAAGACAAATTTGTTACATGTGGATGAAACCACCCCCAACATGAAACCACCATTTATAACTCCTTTAGATGGTGAATTTTTTTAGACCTACAAAAAGAAAACACTAAAATGATTTTTTTTTTTTGAGGACTTGCCAAATAGTCAAATATTCCTAGCTATCTATAAGGTATAGTTAGAACTATGAATGTGTATAAACAAAAGAAAAAAAAAACCTAAAATCGATGTCATATCATCTATCATGAATTTGATACTTAAATATGTGTTAGATGGTAGATTCACACCATAGTTAGAAGTTGGATGATTTAAAAATCAAAACAAATTGTAGAAGCTAAATGCAATAGTGATATCATGAATTCATTGCCTAAATATGTGATGGGTGGAATATTTAATCTAGATGGTAAATAAAAAGCAACAAGGGGGTAAGAAATGGTTGAGGAAATGTTAGATTATAGGGTCAGGCTACATAGGATTGATGGGGTAGATAACAACCTTGGTTTGGCCTAAAAACTAAGGCATACATCCTTTGCTAATGAATTTACCAAGTTAATAGAGGAGTTGCTCTCCATGGGTGAAATAAAAAAATAGATGACTCAATTGGATGATGTATACATAGATCCTAAGTCCAAAGAGGACTACAAGTCTATGGGAGAGGATAAACAAGAAGGAAAAAATGATTTACACTAAGGATTGGATAGTGGGGAGGACATTAGAATGAATCCATCATATGAATAGGTTTTAAATGGTATATTTGTTAAAAATAAAGTTGAAGTTTTTAAAAAATATATAGAATGGATGTAAGCCTTTAGTTTGGGTTCTAGGTGTTACCTCTAAATCCACTACCAATAGATATGTTACTCTATAGAATTAAACTTTAATGCATTGCAAAGATAGTTTTGGTGAGGAATGCAAGAATTAGGTAGGAAAACTTAGTGATATCCCTACTAACCTCTATTGTTCAATAATACTGTTTCCTTAATGTAAACTAATGATTTTTTGGATCTAAACTGAGTGATAATCCCGACAGCCTATCTCCATGGGTTGGATCCTGGAGAGGCTGCATCCATGGATCCATCGATGCTTTAAAGTTTCTTGGGTTGGTGGCTTGCAGGCTTAAGAGTGTTTTGGAGGATTAAAAAAGTTGTTCTTTTATGAATCTACCACCTAAGACGGTATATTTATTGTTTGGAGAATTTATTTTTAAATAGTGAATTCACACAAGGCTGGCCAAAATTCAAAATATAGGTTTGAGGATGTGAACCATAGTTAGTTTGATTGCTTTGTGAATAAATGATGTGATTGGTTTGGTTGGGTGATCTAATTTTAGGTATCTACACAAGGTAATCCTATTAATGAATTCATTGTCCATCCCATGTATATCTTGGGTGAGAATAAGAATTAGTCTGAAGTTTCTAAATTATTGATTACAATGTGGAAGCTTAGGGCACTTCTTAAAATTGATAGGTCCATTAAGAAAGTGGATTAGATATGGCACATAGCATACCCTAACCCTTGTATCCTTAAGATAGTGCACTGACTATATTTTTCTTGCCCTTCTTATAAATTAAATTATAATTATATCCAAATAGTTTTATAACCCATTTTTATGGTTAGGTCATAGATACACATTACTTGAGAAAGTACTTTAGCCTATTATGATGGGAAAATTTTGCCCTATAAAATAAGGCCTCCATTGTTTTACAACATGTATAATTACCATCATATCTTTCTCATAAGTTAATTTTACTAGGTTTTTGCTTGATACTACCTTACTAGAGAAGGCCAATCATTATCCTTCCTACATAATCACTACACCAACTATACTTTTGGAGTTATCACTTTGAACCATAAATGGCTTGGAGAAATCATGCATAACTAGGATAAAAGTAGAGAGCATATTGGTAATTTGGATAGAGAAATTTTTGGGTGACTTCAAGGTGATGCAAGAGAAAACTACGCTGCATTGTGATAGCCAGAGTGCTATTCAACTAGTGAAGAATCCAACATTTCATGATCGCACGAAACACATTGATGTCAAGTACCACTTTATAAAAAATGTGGTGGAAGAAGGTAGGATCCTGTTGTAAAAAATTGACACTAAAGTAAATCCTGTAGATATGCTTACAAAGCCAGTCAAGGTAGAGAAGTTTGAGTGGTGCAGAACTTCTCTGGGCTTGCTGAAAAAGTAACAAGGGCAACATTGGGTAATTGGCACTAGATGAAGATCTTTGGTAGAATAATTCTTGAATATTGACTTCAAGTGGGAGAATGTTAGGAAGTGAAGTCACTATGTAGTACAAGCAGCCAAGAAAGAGGATTGTAGTAGGTCAAAGAAGGACTAGCCTAGACATCTAGTAGGTCAAACGTCTAGCCTGCTACCTAGATGTTTGACCTAGACGTCTAGTAGGCCAGATGTCTAACCTGCTAGACATATAGGTCAGACATCTAGGTAGTAGGCTAGTCGTATGACCTGCTAGACATCTAGGCCAAACATTTGGGTTGCCATACATCTAGGTTGGTAGATGTCTAGGCCAAACGTCTAGACTGGTAGACGTCTAGGCCAGATGTTTGGGGTGCCAGATGTCTAGGTTGGTAGACGTCTAGGCCAGATGTTTGGGCTGACAAACATATAGGCTGGTAGACGTCTAGGCAAGACATCTGGGCTACCAAATGTCTAGGCTGGTAGATACCTAGGCCAGATGTATAGGCTGCTAGACGTCTAGGCTGCTAGACATCTAGGCCAGATGTCTAGCCAAGTAGATGTCTAAGTCATACATCTAACCAAGTAGACGTCTAAGCCAGACGTATAACCAAGTATATTTCTAACCAAGTAGACATCAAACCAAGTAGATGTCCAAATAGACGTTTAACACGAAATATGAACAAGTTCAATCATTTTCCTTGGGAGTGGAAACGAACAATTTTTGGAGGCTTTCATCGGGAGAGGAAATGAATAGTTGGAGTCTTCTTTCAGCTCTATAAAAGGGATGTGATCCCTTGCATATGTATGGTTGGTGAAAAATTTGAGAAACATGAATGTAAACTTTGCTAAAAATAATAGAAAGAGAAGTTGCCATTGCCCCATGGTTTTTCCTGCACATTGCAGGTTTCCACGTAAATCTCTGTGTCACTTGTGTTATTGTTTTTGTGTTTCTATTTTTGTTATTGTGCTTCCTCTTGCAGGTGTAAAATCAAGAAATATTTCCTAACAACATCCACTTACCATATCCTTGCATAGTTTTGCATCAACCTCTTCCCTTACGTCAATGTTTTCTTTGACTCTTGGTGGTCCTTGTACCCCTTATTCCATTCCTATCAGTAATGTTTCCCTCTTTTTTTCCTCTATTCTTAGAATATCGTCTTCCAAAAAAATGACCGGTCCACCTATTCCATTGCTACAAACGTTTAGACTATAGACATCCAAACTGCAGATACGAATGTCTAAACTGTAGACGTCCAGATTGCAGATGTCTAGACTAATTTTGTAGACATCTAGACTATAGACATCTAGAATACTTCTATAGATGTTTGTACTATAGATGTCCATACTGGTGTTGTAGACATCTAGACTGTAGACATCTATGAATCTACAATCTACAAAATCGTCACTTATGTTTTTGCATTCATTTGGCATGCACGTCCCTTTTGACAGCCCTTCATCTGCATCATCAAAAAACAAAAAATTTGGTGCGTCTTCACCTACGTCTTTGGATGCACTCCATTGTTTTACGCATCTCCCCAAGGGTTTTACTTCTCAGAACTTCATTTCACCAAAGTGGACCCAACTTCAATCAAGCAACGACACCAAATATAGAAATGAAATTTAACATGCTACACACAATTCTATTTCCACTTAAATTATTCTATAGATATGCCATCATTGTAGTATAGCAATAATAATGCATAGAAAAAACCTGCAATAGCAATAATAACAGCAATGGAAGTAATAGCAGCAACAATGATAGATAATAGTAATTACAGGTAATTTATATTAGCAATGGAATTTATGATACAACATTATAGTTTCAATATTACAATCTGCAACCTGCAAACCCTAGGCAGAATAATCTCCATGGCTGCATACAAGACTAGGCTACATTAATCAACATGCATTACTCTCATTAATGCCTAAAAAATCCTTGAATGAATGAAAAACTACTAAACAACTTGAATGAATGAGGGGAGGGCTTATTTATACACCCTCAAAGTAGTTATCCTCTAACTACCTCATAACTTCCCTCAAATTACATTTCATATGCATTTACCTTGCATTAAATGACATTTCCCACTATAGGAAAAAATAGTTTATAACTCTAATTTAGCTGACATAATTGACTTACATGACTTAACATGACTTTATTCTTACATACAATATTCAATTACACTTTACAACATAATTAGATATATGCATGCACATTCCGTAAGACACTTTACGTACAATTACAAAATAACACATAATACCAAAACTGATTCAACAAATAAGAACATATCAATTTGCCTATCTACATCTATCCCCTCCTCTAAATTGGTTGTTGTCCTCAACAACACAAGCTAAACATTGGGAATAGAAGTACTGAGCAATGTAACATAATTTCTTGTCACACTCCTTCCTCTTTCTCTTGTTCCATACATCTTTGGCAATAGAATTCACTTGATAGTGCTCATAACACATTATTATTTGATTGTACACTCGCCTTGCTATAAGCATGTGTAACCTCAACATGATCAGTAGTCTTTGAATAGACACATAACTTTTTGCAATAAGTCATATTGTTAACATGAGCAATGCCATCAACATCATGAACATGATAGGTAATGCCCACCACCATCTGTATCAGGGGTCAAGGGGGTGGAAGTCCCATTGCAGGGTCAAGGGACAACATCCATTGTGGGGTCGAGGGGCAGCACCCTTCATGTGCTCATGGGGTTTGGGGTGAAGCCCTGAAACCTCAATGGCAAAACTACGAAAAACATCAATATCCAAACTATTTTTTTCTCCTTATCAACAATTTGGAAGCATCACTCAACTCCTTGAAACTAATTTCTCTTAGCTATAATTCACTACTTTCTTGATGATCCAACTGACTGCTTATCAACCTATGATAGACATATCCCTTATCAAATTGTACTTCTAACAACTGCTCTGAATGCACTATCTTAGACATAAATATTTTTTATGATAATATCTGATGGCTTAGTCTCTAATAAATTAGGCTAGATGGATTGAGAATTATGGCAGTTACAATATCTAGACGTCTAATACAATGGGTTAGATGGGTAATATGGATAGATGTATCAGATGGGTTTCACACAGGTAGACATCTCAGATGGATTGCACACAAGTCTAGATGAGTCAGTGTAGATGTCGTAGACAGATAAGCTATACATTTACATGGGTTGCCAAATGTCTGAGACGGATGGCCAAATGTATGGTAGAAGTTTGGATTGGATTTTTGGACTAGATGGTCAGACGTCTAGGACAGATGACAAATGTTTAGACTAGATGTTTGGGCTAGACGACCAGACGTCTAGGATGGATGGAAGACATCTAGATTGGACATTTGGGCTAGACAACCAGACGTCTAGGATGAACGATATATGTCTGGGCTAGACGTTTTGACTAGATGACTAGACGTCTAGGATGGATGGTAGACTTTCTTAGATGGGTAATTTTCTAGATATCTAACTCCCTCAAACGTATAAGTGTCAAACGGGTCCTTGTCATATGGGTAGCCTCTAGATGATTATATTTCAGATAGTTTCTTATTATAAATCAACACCTTAGATGGCTCCTAATTAGATGGTTGAACCTTATATGTCTCCTTATCAGATGGTTGTACCTCATATGTCTCCTTCTCAGATGAATGCATCTTAGATGACTGAATATTAGATGTCTCCTTCTCATACTGCTACATATCAGATGTATCCTTCTCAGATGGATGAACCTTAGATATCTCCTTCTCATATGGTTATACTTTAGATGTCTTCTTCTACACTTCATACATCTCCTCTGTCATCATATGACTACATTATCTAGTCTTTCGAGTCTCATTCATCGATGAGATTTTTGCATCACGTTCCCAAGTCAGGGCATAATCCAAAGCCTCTTGGTATGATCTTGGAGAAAATGTCTTCATCTTCCTTTCATACATAGGGAGAAGTCCATCTATGAACCACATACTCTTTGATTCCTCTGAGTGGTCTTTCTCCACATAGTCAAACAACCTACTAAACCTTCAATTGTAATAACAAACAGGCTCCTTCTCTCCTTGAATGTTATAATTTTTTTCAGTATCATATGATTGAAATTCTTCCACAAATGCATCACACAACTCTTCCCATGTCTTGTACTTGTCTGTTAGGAATTTTAAGTACCAAGCCATTGCGAATCCACGAAACATTGCAAGAAACCACCTCCTCCAATATTCTTCATTGTTCTACCCAATCTCTTTCCACTCCATGTGACAAATTCTCCAATGCTTAATCGGGTCTTCCTTCCTTCTCCTGCGAAAAGTGGATACTTTAATAAGGCTTTTGTGGCTATGTTGGCCATTGGTGGGGTTCATGCTATATTAATCCTCGTTGAATATTTTTAATCTAGGTACCTTTATTCTCACCAAACAGTCTTCTTTCGACTTTTTGTGCATCCTTACTCTGCGATCTCCTTCGCTAGAATGTTGGTTGTGGTCCTGGTCTTCCTTCTTGGGACCTCGTGTGTTGTTGCTCTGGTGCCTGACTCCCATCCTATGCACTCCTATACAACCTTCTTTTCTCTTGTTTAGGTATTACCATATGTTAAGAATTGAATTCACTATGCAGATAGGCAGCCAAGAAAGAGGATTGCAACAGGTTAAACCAGGCCATACATCTAACCCACTAGACATCCGGGTCAGATGTCTAGGTAGCAAGCTAGATGTCTGACCTTCTATATTTTTAGGTTGGTAGACGTCTAGGCCATCTAGGTTGGTAGATGTCTAGGCCAAATGTGTGGGCTGCCAGACGTCTAGGCTAGCAGACATCTAGGCCAGATATTTGGGTTACTGGATGTCTATGCTGGTAGACTTCTAGACCAGATGTCTGGGCTACCAAACATCTAGGCTGGTAGATATTTGGGCCAGACGTCTAGCCAAGTAGACATCTAAGCTAGACATATAACCAAGTAGACATCTAACCAAGTAGACATCAAACCAAGTAGACGTCGAGATAGACGTTTAACATGAAATACGAACAGGTTCAGGCATTTTCCTTAGGAGCAAAAATGAACAGTTTTTGGAGGCTTTCGTCAGGAGAGAAAACAAATAGTTGGAGTCTTCTTTCAACTCTATAAAAGGTATGTGATCCCTTTCATATGTATGGTTGGTGAAAACATTGAAAAACATGAATGTAAACTTTTCTAAAAATAATAGAAAGAGAAGTTACCATTACCCTATGGTTTTTCCTGCACATTGTAAGTTTTCACATAAATATCTGTGTCACTTGTGTTGTTGTTTTTAATTTTCTATTTTTGTTATTGTGCTTCCTCTTGCAGGTGTAAAATTAGAAAATATTTCCTAACATCTAGTATAAGAGCTAAGGTTTTGTGCAAGTGGGAGCTTCAACAATGACAAAAGGTGTAACCAAGTTCAAAATTGAGAAATTTGATGTCAGGAACTTTTCTCTATGGAAGATGAAGGTGGAGGATTTTTTGGTTCAGAATGACCAAGCTCAAACCTTGAAAGGGATAACGAGTAAACCGATCAGTATGAAATATGAGGAGTGGGTAACACTTGACAGGAAGGCAGTTTCTACAATTTGTCTCTACCTAGCGGATTTTGTCTTGTTCAATGTAGCTGAAGAGAAGACCGTGAAAGCCCTTTGGCAAAAGCTTGAAAAGTTGTATGAAACAAAATCAACAACAAATAAGGTTTTTCTAAAAAATCAACTTTATAGCTTAAGGATGAAGGAAATTTCATCCATAGTAGATCATTTGAATGAGTTTAATACTCTAATCAGTAAAATGGTTTCAGTTAATGTGAATATGGAGGATGAAGATAGAGCTATCATCCTACTTTTTTCCCTCTTGGACACTTGGGATCATATGGTGATGACCATCAGTAATTCATCATCAGGAAATATCAATTTTTATGATGTGGTAGACACTTTATTTGCAGATGGGTTGAGGCAAAAAATATCTTTGGAACACTCAACCAATGAAGCCCTTTATGTGAGAGGTCAATATTTCAAGGGTGGTAAACAAGGTAGAAAGTAGTCCAGATCTAAGTCAAAAGGACATAAGTAGAAAGGGAAGTGTTGGCATTATGGGAAGCCAAGACACTCCAAGAAGGGTTGTTGGCAAGTAAAGAACGGTGAAAAGAAAAATCAGCCATCATCTAAAGCCAGTGCAGTATATTCAAGAGAGACGACAACATGTGAAGTCATCTGTATCAATAACAACAAATTATTTTATATAACTAGGTTTTGGACTCAGGTGCATCTTTCCACATGTCCCCCCATAGAGACTGGTTTGACAAATATTAGTCGTACTATGGTGGAAAGGTCTATTTGGGTGATGATCACCCTTTAGAAATTGTTGGAAGAGAGGATATAAGGATGTTATGTGATGTGTGCCATGTGCCCTATTTGAGGAAGAATTTGCTCTCAATCAAAATGATGGATAAGATAGGGTATTTTATCACCTTCAATAAAAACTATTGCAAGATTACCAGAGGATCTCTTGTAGTAGCAAAAGGAGAATCTTATGGGACCTTATAATATTTATGCAGTGATACGGTGATAAACCATGCAGCAGCAATAACTTCTATTCAGGATGTAGTAATGCTATGGCATCAACGACTAGGCCATATGAGTGAAAATGGCCTAAAAATTTTACATGACAGAGGTATCCTTTCTGGGATTAAGTCTTGTAATTTAGACTTATGTGAGCAACTTTTTTTGGTAAACAAAAGAGGCTTTGATTTACTACAATTCCTGGTAAGAGTTCTGATTTTTTGTAACTTATACATTCAGATATATTTGGACCAGTCCCCACTCAGTCCTTGAATGACGCCATCTATTTTCTAAATTTTATAGATGATTATTCTAGGAGAGTGTGGGTTTATTTTCTGAAGAAGAATTCAAAAGCTTTGTAAAAATTTAAAGAGTTCAAAGCATAGGTAGAAAAGAGTTTGGGCAAGTCGATTTTATGTCTCAAGTCAGATAATGGGGGTGAATATTGCTCCAAGAAATTTGATAAATTTTGTATGTAGGAAGGTATTAAGCACCAAAATACTGTACCATACACTCCACAAAAAAATGGTGTGGTTGAGTGGATGAATCGCACAATCATGGAATGTGCAAGAAGCATGCTTAGCGCAACCATGTTGGAGAAAAATTTTTGGGTAAAGGTTGTTAATACAATTGTTTATCTTATTAATAGGTCACCTACAACTGCATTGTATGGACAGATTCTAGAGGATATTTGGTGTTTTAAGCCAATTGATTACTCTTATTTATGCACCCTTGGCTATGACATGTTTGCCCATTTACCCAAAGAAAAAAGGTCCAATATTGACCTGAAGTCAATCAAATGTATTTTTCTTAGCTATGGAGATATAGTGAAGCGGTATATACTGTGGGATCCTACTACCCACAAGGTAATTATTAGTCGAGATCAGGATGTAATTGTTGATGAAAAATCCAAGCAAAGGAAGGAGGTACAACAAAATTCTAATGTTGTACCTATTGAAGTAGAATTGAGTGAGGATGAAAATGCTGAAGTTTTTGATCAACATGTAGAACAACAAGTAGAAAAATAAGTAGAGCAGCCACAACGGTTACAAGACCAAGAGCCACAATCGACAGATCATTGGATTAGAAGATCTACACATCCACACAATTTTTCAGAAAGGTATTCTCATGTATCAGTTATTTTTTTCTTTTTTAACTGATGATGGTGAACCTAGTTCATTTTCGGAAGCTAGAGAGTCTAAGAATGCAAAAAAGTGGAGGAAATACATGGAGGAGGAAATCGAGGCACTTCATAAGAATAAAACTTGGAAACTTGTGGATATCCCACCTAGAAGAAATATTGTTGGAAACAAGTGGCTATACAAAGTGAAGAAGAACAATGATGGGCTATTAGAACGCTATAAAGCTTGCTTGGTGGAAAATGGTTGTGCAAAAGTCAAATGTTGACTTTAATGAAATTTTCTCTCCAGTTGTGAAGATAACTACTACTAGAGTTCTACTCGCACTTGTAGCTGCACAGGATTTGGAACTAGATCAGTTTGATTTAAAGACTACTTTCTTGCATGGTGATCTCGAGGAAGAGATATATATGGATCAACCTGAGGGCTATGAAGAAAGAGGTAAAGAGCATTTGGTTTGCAAACTAAATAAATCACTATACGGGTTGAAACAGGTGTCAAGGATGTGGTACAGGAAATTTGACATCTTCATGAAGAGCTAAGGTTTCAACAAGAGTGAATTTGACCATTGTGCATACTATAAGAGGTTTGACAATGGTAGTTTTATTATTTTGTTGTTGTATGTTGATGATATGCTGGTTGCAGGCCCCAGCATGAAGAAAATAATTGATCTTAAGGTTCAGTTGGCTAGGATATTTGAAATGAAGGATTTAGGAGTAGCAAACCAAATTTTAGGGATGAAGATACATAGGGATAAAAAAGGAAGAAAGATATAGTTAAGTCAAAAGTCATTTGTGGAAAATATTTTGCAATACTTCAATATGCAAAATGCTAAACCAGTTAGTACCCCACTTCTTCCACACTTAAAGTTGTCTTCCAAACAGTGTCCTAGAATGGAAGCAAATAATACAACCATGTCTCATGTACCGTATTCATCAACAGTAGGAATCCTCATGTATGCCATGGTGAGCACCAAACCAAATATTGCCCAAGCAGTGGGAGTAGTCAGTCGGTACATGGCAAATCCTGGTAAGGAGCATTGGAATGTGGTAAAGTGGATATTTAGATATTTAAGAGCCACTTTAGATGTTGCCATTTATTTTGGATCAACAGATTTGCAAGTTACAAGTTTTGTGGATTTTGATTATGGTGGAGATAGATATGGGAGAAAGTCCACTACAGAATATACCTTCACTCTTGTTGGTGGAACGGTGAGTTGGGCTTCTAAGTTGCAGTCTGTTGTGGCTTTATCAACCACTGAAGTAGAATACATTGTAGCGACTCATGCCAACAAAGAGGTAATTTGGATAGAGCGATTTTTGGGTGACTTCAAGGTGATGCAAGAGAAAATTACGCTGCATTGTGATAGCCAGAGTGCTATTCGACTAGTGAAGAATCCAAAATTTCATGATCGCACGAAACACATTGATGTCAAGTACCAATTTATAAAAAATGTGGTGGAAGAAGGTAGGATCCTATTGTAAAAAATTGACACTAAAGTGAATCCTGCAGATATGCTTACAAACCCAGTCAAGGTAGAGAAGTTTGAGTGGTGTAGAACTTCTCTGGGCTTGCTGAAAAAGTAACAAGGGTAGCATTGGGTAATTGGCACTAGATGAAAATATTTGGTAGAATAATTCTTGAATATTGAATTCAAGTGGGAGAATGTTAGGAAGTGAAGTCACTATGCAGTACAAGCAACCAAGAAAGAGGATTATAGTAGTTCAAATCAAGACTGGCCTAGACATCTAGTAGGTCAAATGTCTAGCCTGCTGCATAGATGTTTGATCCAGATGTCTAGTAGGCCAGATGTCTAACTTGCTAGACATATAGGTCAGACATCTAGGTATTAGGCTAGTCATATGACCTACTATACATCTAGGCCAAACATTTGGGTTGCCATACATCTAGGTTGGTAGATGTCTAGGCCAAACATCTAGACTGGTAGACGTCTAGGCCAGATGTTTGGGGTGCCAGATGTCTAGGTTGGTAGACATCTAGGACAGATGTTTGGGCTGCCAAACATCTAGGCTAGTAGACATCTAGGCCAGACATATGGGCTACCAAATGTCTAGGCTGGTAGATATCTAGGCCAGATGTATGGGCTGCTAGACGTCTAGGCTGGTAGACATCTAGGCCAGATGTCTAGCCAAGTCGATGTCTAAGTCATACATATAACCAAGTAGACGTCTAGGCCAGACGTATAACCAAGTATATTTCTAACCAAGTAGACGTCAAACCAAGTAGACATCCAAATAGACGTTTAACACAAAATATGAACAAGTTCAGTCATTTTACTTGGGAGTGGAAACGAACAATTTTTGGGGGCTTCCATCGAGAAATAAAATGAATATTTGGAGTCTTCTTTAAGCTCTATAAAAGGGATGTGATCCCTTGCATATGTATGGTTGGTGAAAACGTTGAGAAACGTGAATGTAAACTTTGCTAAAAATAATAAAAAGAGAAGTTGCCATTGCCCCATGGTTTTTCCTGCATATTGCAGGTTTCCACGTAAATCTCTGTGTCACTTGTGTTACTGTTTTTGTATTTCTATTTGTGTTATTTTGCTTCCTCTTGCAGGTATAAAATCAAGAAATATTTCCTAACAAAATCCACTCACCATATCCTTGCACAGTTTTGCATCAACATATTCCCTTACGTCAATGTTTTCTTTGACTCTTGGTGGTCCTTGTACCCCTTCTTCCATTCCTATTAGTAATGTTTCCCTCTTTTTTTCCTCTATTCTTGGAATCTCGTCTTCAAAAAAAATGATTGGTCCACCTATTCCATTGCTACAAACGTTTAGACTATAGACATCCAAACTGCAGATACGAACATCTAAATTGTAGACGTCCAGATTGCAGATGTCTAGACTACTTTTGCAGACATCTAGACTACTTCTACAAATGTCTATACTGTAGATGTCCATACTGGTGTTGTAGACATCTAGACTGTAGACGTTTGTGAATATGCAATCTATAAAATCGTCACTTGTATTTTTGCATTCATTTGGCATGCACGTCCCTTTTGATAGCCCTTCATCTGCAATATCAAAAAACAAAAAATTTGGTGCGTCTTCACCTACGTCTTTGGATGCACTCCATTTTTTTATGCATCTCCCCAAGGTTTTTACTTCTCAGAACTTCATTTCACCAAAGTGGACCCAACTTCAATCAAGCAACGACACCAAATGTAGAAATGAAATTTAACATGCCACACACAATTCTATTTCCACTTAAATTATTCTACATATATGCCATCATTGTAGTATAGCAATAATAATGCATAGAAAAAACCTGCAATAGCAATAATAACAACAATGGAAGTAATAGCAACAACAATGATAGATAATAGTAATTACAGGTAATTTATATTAGCAATGGAATTTATGATACAATATTATAGTTTCAATATTACAATCTACAACTTACAAACCCTAGGCATAATAATCTCCATGGCTGCATACAAGACTGGACTGCATCAATCAACCTGCATTACTCTCCTTAATGCCTGAACAATCCCTGAATGAATGAACAACTATGGGTGAACAACTTGAATGAATGAGGGGAGGGCTTATTTATACACCCTCAAAGTAGTTATCCTCTAACTACCTCATAAATTCCCTCAAATTACATTTCATATGCATTTACCTTGCATTAAATGACATTTCCCACTACAGGAAAAAATAGTTTATAACTCCAATTTTGCTGACATAATTGAGTTACATGACTTAACATGACTTTATTCTTACATACAATATTCAATTGCACTTTACAACATAATTAAAATATGCACTCACATTACGTCAAACACTTTGCGTACAATTACAAAATAACACATAATACCAAAACTTATTCACCAAATAAGGACATATCAATTTTCCTACCTACAATCACCTTGACCCATTTTCTTAAAATTTTATGACCTAGGTATTCTATTTCCTAAATCCTAAAAGAACATTTGTATCATTTGGAACATAGGTAATCATTTGCTAGGATTTATAGTGTCTAGTCAAAACATGTTAAAAGTTCTTCCCAAGTATGACTATAAACCAAAATGTCATAAAAAAAACTAAAATAAATTCTCATAGAAATGGTCAAAAGATTTCATTCATCAGACTCTAAAAGGTTAATGATACATCAATAAGATTAAATGACATAAGAAATTCATAATGTCCTTCATGAGTGTCAAATATTGGCTTTATAATATTTGTAGCAAGGATCAATGTTATGTGCCTAAGCTCAACCACATGAAACAAGAAAAAAATGAGAAGATTTCTAACAATGGAGAGAATAAAAATTCGCATCTCTTCCTTTGTGTTATGGAATTATATATTGAGAAAAGTGTGATTAGGGTTAGGGTTCCCAAATCCATATTACATGAAATTAAAATTAACATGAAATGACATTATACATTAAAATAACCTATTCTATTGAGGTCTTAGTAAATCATAATAACAATTAATTTGGAACCTAACTAATAAACATGACCTTGTAGCATTAACATGTCTTCAAACCTCCATTAATGGTAGAAGGTCATTTTATTTTAGTAGATGAGTGTCTCAGGTGGTTCTTTGTGTAGCCTATTAGACAATTATCAATGAAATGTGGCTCCAATTTTTTGGGTCCCACTATACCATTTGGTCATCCCCCGTGTCCTTTCGGGTTTTCATAGATTTTGATTTTCCAAAACTAGTACAACCCTTATCATTTTGCATCCACAATAGGTTTTCATGAATGGGATAGAGTAGATACTGACTAATGCTTTTTGCCCATATAAAGGTGGTTTTATGAATAAGCATTAGCCTTGTTGGTCTTGTTTCATATCCATTATCATGGGAGATGGAGGCTCTCAAGCCTATTTTCTATCTAAAATGTTCAAACTTCACCCTTTGGAGTGGTTTGGTGAAGATGTTAGCAATCTAATCTATTGTTGTACAGTAGTGCATTTGTATTGTGACATATTGAACAAGTTCTTATATCTTGTGGATTTTTACACTGATTTATTTAGTTCTATCATGAAACACAAGATTCTTTGCCATGTGGATTGTTGGTTGATTATCCAAATGCAATCTTGTAGGACCTTTTTGAGTGATATCAAAAGTGTGTAACAAATTTCTCAACCATACCACTTCTTTGCTTTTCTCAGCTACAATAATATATTTGGATTTTTCTAAAGAATATACTATAGTCTTTTCTCGCTTTGATCTCTATGAAATTGGTGTTGAGACAAGAAACATAAAGTAACCAGACATAGATATACCAGTGTATTTATCTCCTAGAAAGTCTGAGTTAGTGTATGGGATGAGTTTGAATTTGCACTTTTTTAATACAATAAGCCATAATTATGGGATCTTTAGGTATCTCAACACTCTTGTTGTTGCTTGCCAGTGACTCTCCTTTGGCTTGGTCATGTACCTTGCCAGAATCCCCACTGCATAAGTGATGTCAAGTCTTGTGTTAGTAACATAGATGAGACTACCAACCAGCCTTCTGTAGAGTGTTACATCTACCTCTGGTGTGTCATCGTCTGCAGTGAGTTTTAGATTTGATTCCATATGTGTTGTCACAGGACGTGCATATTTGAGTTGAAACTTCTCCATAAGATTGTTGATGTATTTCTCTTGGATCAAGAATATTTTTCCATTTTCTTGAATTACTTATATGCATAAATAGAATTTCATAAATCCCAGATCAGATATATCAAAAGTATTTGCAAGGTCCTTATTCACTGTGTTGATGATGTGTTCATTGTTACCTATTAGAATTATTTCATCCATAAATACTATGAGGTATGTGAATTTGTCTTTGTTGTGCTTGATGAATAGTAATGCATCAATATATTGGTAACCACACACTTCAATTTCAAGTTGCTTCATCCAATCTGATAGCTTATTGAACCAAGTGTGAGGGGCTTGCTTCAATCCATATAAAGACTTTCTAAGTCTGCATACCTTATGCTTCCATCCTACAATCTCAAAACCTTCTAGTTGTGCCATGTATATTTTTTCTTCCAATTCACCATTCAAGAAATTAGTCTTTACATCTAATTGATGAATCTTCCAACCTTGTTATGTAGCTAAGGCTACAAGATTATTGATTATGGGTGATTTTGTGGTAAGTGCAAATACCTCAGTGTAGTCAATGCCTTAATTTTACATGAAGCCTTTAGCCACTAATATTACCTTGTGTTTTTCAAGGGTGTCATATGATTTATACTTTTTTTGTACACCCATTTGTTTCGAACTACCTTTCTTCCAAGTGGTAGATCGACTAACTCCCAAGTACCATTTTGATAAGATATTCATAATCCTAGTTTATTGCATGTCTCCAAGTTGTGTGTTTGATAGCTTCTTTGTACCTAAGAGATTCGTTATTCAGAGTGAGGTGTAGTTTTGTAGGTTCCAGTTCAACAAGTAATGATTCATGCACTCTTGCTATGAGGGCACCTCTTGTGCCATTTTTGCTCGCTTCATTTGATTCGATGTCCTTTAAGAGTTGGCAAGCTTCACAAATTCCTCGAGTGGGGAGTAGTGTGGATGTCTCACCTACCTCAAAGTTTTTATCATGATCTTGGAATGGATCATTAGGTATGGAGGATGCTAACAAAGATGGATGTGAAACAATAATTTTACTATGATAAGCATTACTGTGTGAAGGGGTATAAGGTGCAAAAGATATAGACATTTGCTCAACATCATAGTTTGGTTCCTCTACACTTGTGGGTTAATTTATATATTCTAAATTTTTGAGTATATTTTCAATGTCTCCCCCCAAAGGATAGAATCTAAGCATCATATATGTTAGCATATTTTGATATAGGCTAAAGATTGTATCCCCTGGTATCATGTAACAAATTGTTCTTCAGTTTATACAAACACAACATCATGTGTCACAGTCACTTTTCAATGTGAAGGAATGAATACTTTACATCCCTTCTGATCCATAAGGTACCCATCAAATATACCTTTAATATCTTGAGCTTCAATTTTTTTTCTATGCTCTAGAAGAATGTGAGCATAATATATGGAGCCAAATATTCTAAAGTGGTTGACGATGGGGGGTGTTCAATCCATTTTTCATGAGGTGATAGGTCAGTTTTTGAGGGACTCATTGTGTTGAGTACATGCATAGCAATCCAGGTGGATTTGGCCCAAAGATATGGAGGTACATTTTGGTAGACAAGGACATGAGCCTTATTTATAATTATCTTGTTCATGCGCTCAAAAACATTATTTTATTGAGATGTACCTGGTATTATCAATTGATATTTGATTCCATGTGAGGACTTATGTGAATTCATTTAAGGTGTACTTACCACCATTGTCACACCTAAAGGTATTGATTCTACAACCTAATTCTCATTCTACGCAAGAATCCAAAAGCTTCATACTTCTCCAAAAATTTGATCCATAGTTTCTTTGAGAAGTCGTCGATGAAGGTGGTGTAATACCTTTTACCTTTTAATGAGGGAATAGACATTGGCCCACAAATTTTTGAGTGAACTAGCTCTAGTTTTTGTATGGACTTCCATTAACTCTTTGGAAAAGGTTATCGAGAGGATTTGGCAATGATGCATGTTTTACATTTGATGGGTTTGGAAGAGAAGTGTGGTAGTCCCTTGATGATGGGTTTCATTTATCTAAATCGATCAATTTTGATATGACCCATGTGAGCATGCCATAATGCATCAATAAAAAAATTATTGGGATTCAGGGTGGCATTAAGTGCCATGTCAGCTTCGGCAATGTGAACTTCAAAAGCAAGATGTCCAACAAGTCTGATGAGTTTTCCATCTAAGGAATTGGTCATGACCATTGTTTTGGAGGGTGGATGAAAGACTCGAAGACTTTTATATTTGGAAATCACACTCAGATCAAATACATGGTAGACGAGTGTGGATAGTGACAACAAATATTGCTTCAAAGAAGGAATGTAGACAACATCAAGTAGCCAGAAAATAGGTAATCCAAGAAGTTTCGATCAAATAGTTCTAGCTCCTTCAACTGGTTGAGAGGATTTTTCAACCATGTGAACTACACCAAGTACTTTTGAGTTGAATTATTTAAAAAATTCCTTGTTGAAATTCATGTGTTGGGTGGCTCTAGTATCCATGATCCACAAACTACTATTGGAGGCTACATTATGGGTAACTCCAACGGGTTGCGATGTGGGATGAGAAATATCATAGTCAACATATCTTGAATTTACCTCAATGAATGTTTTGGGATGATCAAAATATGGTGATACAAGTGCCTGTGTGCTGATGATATAGGCATGCACAAATTAAGCACTATGGGAGACTTCTAGATTAGATTCATCTTCATTTATATTATGTGCACTATGCTTTTGAAACTGCTTGATTTTGTGTGTGGTATTTCAACAATTAGTGGGATAGTTCCCTTTTCTATTACAATATTTGCACACGATATTTGAGTTGTCAGTTTCTTGAGAGGTACTAGGTTGTTTTATTTATCCTAAACTGTGTTGTCCTTGACTAGTTTGATGTTGTGATTATTCATATTGACCATTGTTAGAACTTTGTCCTTATCATTTACCTTTACCTCGACCATTGTCTTAGACTCAAATTCTATTACCTTGATTGTTTGAAAAAATTGCATCATCATCTACCTAAAAGGTTGAGTCACCAGGGTCAGAACAGGTGAAGTTTGTGTCAAAGGTTTTTGTCAGGTTCAATGGAATTTTTTGCTAAGACTTCCAAGTTGAGATTTTTTAAGGTTCCACTAGTTGATAAATTGGAAACTAAGTTCTTGTAGTCTGGAATGTGAATGTTGGCCTACATTAGCATGCTAGGTTATTACATTATATTTGGATGGCGCTTATATTATCATGAAGCACATATCCACATAGTATAGGTAGTTGTGGTGGTTGGGTAGTTCCACAACCATATGAACTACCTCACGATGTTATTTATGGCTCTTCAATATGCAATACGAGGTTAATTTGGTTGTTTCTCATAATATGGTATCAAATCTTCTTTGGTCTTTGGGCAATGTGGTGTAACAGTTTTTGGGCAATGTGGTTCAACCTGGATTCAACGACTCCAGCATCTGACATAACCTGTGATTGATGCAGGCCACTCTAGACCAAACGTAGGTAGATGCAATATGTGAACCAAGCACCTTCACACAGATTGAGGTAGGGATAAGTACATATTTCATGATATGTTTCTTGAGATATTTTGACATGCAGACTGAGGAAACACTTTCATGGATCATGATAGACATTCTGGAATGCATATAGAGATAGTGGGTAACGTGGTATTTCTTATTATGCATCGACGGGTGATGTGGTATTTCTGATTGTGTATCGATGGATGAAATGGTATTTTTGACTGTACATTGATGTGACATCGATGCAGTGGCAAAAGCATTGACATGGATGGTTTTCATTAGACCTAAAATGTACAAGTGGTAGGCAGGAAGTTTGCCAAGTGGCAAGAAAAAGGGTTGGTTTTGAAGGGTTGACCGCTTGAAAGCACCTGTGTGGTGCATGTGGGATAAAAGTCCACATTTTTTTCCTTTGTTGTTAGGATGAGAACATAACAAAGGAATTTTTTTTCCTTTTTCTCTTCGTCGGGCACTGCATCTCGACTAGTTATCAACCCAACGATAAGGCTTTTGGGCGGATGTTGGGGGTTCGACTCCCGCACGGAGTAAGAAAGATTTTTTTTTTTTCCTCCACAAGACGGTGAGGCCAATCTAAATTGAAGCTTTCGCTTCTTCTCCTTGTTAGAGACCATGGCTGAGATGGTCATGGGTGGCTAGCTAAGGCACTCGACAGTGCGTCAGAGGTTCAAACCCCACTAAGGTATTTTTCTAAAGAAATACTTCATTTTTTTGAAAAAAAACCCACTTCATTTTTTCTCAAATGCAAAGAAGAAAACAAGAAATCCCACCAAGCAAAGAGGGATCAAACCAAAATTTCCATATTTTTTGAACACTAGTGCATCATTTTTTTTTCATGGAGGGATAAGAACACTTTTGCACTTAGTTTCTTTTTGCCCATTGAAAGGGTATATCAAATTTTTTCACCCTAGTTTATTTTGCAACTAAAAAGGGGGGATCAAAAGCATTTTATTTTGCAAAATTCTAAGACAAAGGGGGGGAGAAAATTGTGGAATAGAATATCATTTTTGCAAACCAAAACCTCACATAATTTGCAAAAATCATTGTAACAAAGATGCATTTTCGGTGGAGACCGACATCTTAAACAAAAACTGGTATTGTAAATAGGTGCATTTTCGGTGGAAACCGACACCTATAGTTAAAATTTGTGGGCACTTGTGATTGTTTATTGCATTTAATTTCTTGTTTTTTGCATTTCAATCATAAGTTAAAATTAAAAGCAAAAGAAAGACCCCAAATTTTAAACCTATTTGTGCAATTTATTGCACTGCAATGTTCGATATATATGGTACCTCTGGCCCACACTTACAGGTAATGTTGTCATGCTTTGGGCTACTATATCTAATGCATAACATAGTTGCAACAATGACATATGAGCTATTGTTCTCTATAAATCATCGAGGAGAAATAAGGAAAGCCAGTTTTGATATTCACTCCATTTTATACCCTAATTCTTTTTTATTGTTTGGCTTAAACTCCTCCAACTCATCATCCTTTTTTGAAAGGGTTTTGAGGTAGGTGCCATCAATTTGATTGAATTTCCTTTCATGTACTCTTTGTGGTATATCGAAAGGGGGACCATTTGGTGTTATAAGGAACCTTCAAAATGGCCATTGTTTACAAATATCTATCAGATTCATAGTTGCTCAAAGGTTCTAATTTTACACCATGGAAGACAAATATGAGAGCTATCCTTCAGGTTGAATATTTGTGGGATGTAGTGACTGGCACTATAAAATATCCTACAACAACAGGGCCATATCAAGAGGCTTTTAATAAGAAGGATAGAAGGTGTCTCATGTCTATTCTGCTTGCTACTACGGATGAGGTACAACCTCATATTTGTGATGCAAAAATTGGTAAAGAAGCTTGGGATGCTTTGATTACCATTTATGAAGGGAAGAATCAGTCCACTATTCTTAACCTTCAATCTCAACTACATACACTAAGTATGAAATCTAGTGAGACAGTTGAACTTTTCCTATGCAGAGTGGTAAAATTGAAAGCCAAATTGAATGCTATGGGAGAAGCAGTGGTAGATACTCTCTTGACTTCAGTAATTTTGAGAGCTTTGCTAGAATCCTACAAGGTGTTGATCACATCTCTACAAGTGTTTGGTAGACAAGTTACTTTTGTGGAGTTGGTAAATTTACTTCAAACTGAGGAGGCAAATCAACTTCAAAGAGATGAAGTGCCAGATAATGCACTTTACTCCAAACAAGGGGGAAAGAAGCAAGGTAAATTTCATAAGGGAGGATCTTCATCCAAAGGAAAAGGGAAACAACCTCAATAGAAAGAATAGAAATATTGTAAAATCTATGATATGAATAACCATGATACCAATAGGTGTTGGTTTAAGAATAAATAGTCCAATGACCAAGATCACAAGAAAAAGGGAAAGGGGAAATACAAACCACAGAAGAAGAATAAGCAACCCAAGGGACATGTTGCTTATGAGGAATCAGACTCAAAATTTGAGAGGGCACACAAGGTGCTCATGACCCACACATATTCTTAGTAGAAGGATCCTATGTGGTATATTGATTTCGATGCCAATAAACACATGACTGGTGATAGATCATGGTTTGAGATATTTGAGGCAAAGGAAGGCAAGCCAGTGATAATCATTGATGATAAGACCTACCGAGTCCAAGGTGAAGGAGATGTTTTCGTCACTCTTCCAGATGGAAAATGTTAGATTGAGAAGGTTCTCTATGTTCTTGGATTGGCAAACAATTTGTTGTCAATCCCTCAAATCTTGGATAGAAACATGGATGTTGTTTTTAATGTTGAGGATGGCAGAAAGAGATGCTTCATCACCAGAAAGGGAAATCATTTAGCAACAGGTTCATACAAGCATAGCTTTTTTATCTTAGATGCCATTTCTATGCCTCATGTTGCCATGGTGGCAAACACAAAGGAGACCACTTCTCTTTGGCACAAGAGATATGGGCATCTGAGTTTAGGATATCTGCTCGAATTGAGAAAATATGAAATGGTGAAAGGTCTTCCCAACCTTTCATCCATATTGCTAGTATGCTCGGATTGCTTAGTAGGGAAGCAACATCGAGTACCATTTGAGGTGAGCTCTTCATGAGTTAAGAAACCTTTGGAGTTGGTACACACCAATCTGTGCGGTCCTATGCCAAATAGTTATGGTGGAAAGAGGTATTTTTAGTTGTTTGTTGATGATTACTCATGGAGGATGTGGGTTTTATTTTTACAATTGAAATCAGAGGTATTTTTGTACTTTTAGTAGTTTAAGAAGAGTATTGAGAAGGAGTTAGGATGTTCCATCAAGACCCTCCACTCAGATCGAGGGGAGGAATATACCTCCAAAGAATTTTCATCATTTTTGAATTCACATGGGATTAAGAGATAGCTGACAATAGCCTATACTCCATAGAAAAATGGAGTTGTTGAGAGGAGGAACCATTCCATCATGGAAATGGTTCACTGTATGCTTAAGGGGGTACATATTGAGCAACAGTATTGGGTAGAAGTAGTGAATACAACAACATACCTCCTGAATAGAGCACCCATAAAAGCTCTATAGGGCATGACTCCACAAGAAGCATAGAGTGGTAGGAAACCCTCCATTTCTCATCTAAGGGTTTTTGGGTGTAAGGCATTCATGCACATTCCAAAATAGAAGAGAAAGAAGTTAGATGAGAAAACCTTACAGTGTATTTTTCTTGGTTATGATGAGCATTCAAAGGGATATTGGTTGATCGGTCCTCAGACCAAGAAAACACACACCAATAGAGACATGGTATTTGATGAAGCTTTCACATCAGATAACACATCTACAGTTGTATACCTAGATGAAGAGGAGCCTAAGAAAGAGACTCCACCCCCACAGAACAAGGTTCCAAAATGGTATACTAGCACATTGAGAGATTCAAAGTTGACTTCACTTCTAGATCTAACTCTAGATCGACCTTGCACATGCAACATGACTCAGTAGATGAGAGCAGAGGCATCAAATTCAGAGGTTGATGAGCTTTACCAATAGTTTGATGAACTATCTGTAGATGCATAGGAAGATAGAGAAGAATATATGGATGATGAAAGGGTTTATATGTCTGCATTGGATGAGAATGAACCCACAATAGTTCAATATGCCCTTAGTGAGCCTCAGTGGAAGGCTGCTATGGATGCTGAACATACATCTCTCATGAAAAATAACACATGGAAGCTAGTTGATCTGCCTTTAGGAAAGAAGCCCATTGGCTGCAAATGGGTGTTCAAAGTGAAGTATAAGGTAGATGGAACTATTGATAAGCATAAGGCCCATCTTGTTGTAAAGGGCTATGCTTAGAAATAAGGCATAGATTATGAAGAGACTTTTGCACCCACAACAAGAATGACTACCATTCGAGTACTTTGTGCCATGGCAGCTCAGTTTGGATGGAAGTTACATCATATGGATGTCAAAAGTACCTTCTTGAATGGTGACCTGCAAGAAGAAGTGTATATGACCCAACCAAAAGGATTTGTGGTTGAAGGTCAAAAATAGAAAGTTTGCAAGTTGGTCAAATCCTTGTATGGGTTAAAACAAGCTCCACGAGCTTGGTACATCAAAATGGATAGTCACCTATTGCAACATGGATTCAAAAGAAGTCCTTCAGATGCTAATCTCTATATCAAGAATAATGGTTCTAACATAGTGATTTTGGTACTCTATGTGGATGATTTGATCATCACTGGTAGTTCAGAGAACATGATCGATGCAGTGAAAGATGACTTGAAATAATATTTTGAGATGATAGATCTAGGACTTCTTCACTATTGTCTTGGTTTAGAAGTGGCTCAAAAAAAGAAGTATGCCAAGACATTGATTGAAAAATATTACATGACTGATTGCAAGCCAAAAAAAACTCCAATGGAACCAGGGCTTAAGTTATCATGATATGATACTTCTCCATAGGTAGATGGTACTCTCTATTACCAATTGATTGGGAGTCTCATATATCTGACAAACACCAGGCCAGATCTCAGTTTTGCTATGGGTTATCTTTCAAGGTTCATGCAGGACCCTAAGGTGAGTCATTGGAAAGTAGTAAAATGGGTTCTTCATTATGTCCATGGTAGTACAAAATATGGCCTAGAGTACAAGAAGAATGATAATTTCTTCTTACAAGGATACATAGATTTAGACTATTCCGGATCCATTGATGATCAAAAATCAACTTCTGGATACATTTTCCATCTTGGATATGGACCTGTCTCTTGGCACAGTAAGAAGTAGGAGGTGGTTGCTTTATCTTCAATAGAGGTAGAATATCATGCAGCACGTGGAGCCATCTACGAGGTGATATGGTTGCATCACATTCTTTCAAGTATGGGCCTTCCAAAGAACCTTCCAATTCACTTGTTTTGTGACAACCAGGGTGTTTTGAAGCTTGTCAAGAATCTAGTATTTCATGAACGTACCAAACACATTGACACTCAATGTCATTTCATTCGATATGAAGTTCCAAGACACAATATCCAGCTCCAGTACATTCCCACCAATGAGCAAGTTGCAAATATTTTTACTAAGGCACTTGGACGTGTCAAATTTGAGTTGTTTCGCAACACTTTTTGTATTTCAAAATAATGTAATAAGGGGGGATGTTAGCCTACATTAGCATGCTAGGTTATTACATTATATTTATTTGGATAGGCGCTTATAATGTCATGAAGCGCATATTCACATAATTTAGGTAGTTGTGGTGGTTGGGTAGTTCCACAACCATATGAACTACCTTGTGATGTTATTTATGATCCTTCAATATGCAATGCGATGTTAATTCGATTGTTGCTCATAATAGTGAAGACATGATTGAATGAGGAAAGTCCATGTGATACATTCATTTTTGAAGTCTTTATTAATGACCTATTTAATAGGGTGAAGAAGGTTGATGGTGGAACTGTAGTGTCCTTTTTGCATCTTTATTTGATTCATCTTGAGGACAAGATGAAAAAATTCTAGGTCAAATTTGGTGTCAAAGTTTTTCTTGAATACTTTGAGAATTGTCCATATTGTGTCGTGCTTGGCTTCATCAATCAAATTACGAAGGTGATATTCTATGACAAGTAGGATGTTGGTACAAATTTGGTCATCATCTATCTACCATTTTTCTAGGGCAGTAGTATATGTGGATGGTGTGGGATTTATGTCCAAATGGTTGTACCATAGGTTCTCAAATTGTGTAGCTATCCCAAGACCTATGAACCATTTCCTTACCTTTGAGGGTACATCCATTATTTTTTTTGAAGTTGGAAGTCATTGTGACCTGTGACACTACAAAAGCCTAAAAGAGGTGTGTCAAGGTGTAAAAAATGAATAGTTGACTAAGTGAAGCAAAATGTCCCAGTAAATAATGAGCCAAGTGATGACAATGAATATATGTGATCCACTAAACCTTGCTCACCGTCCAAATGGAATCTCTTTTACAAATGATAAATTGTACAAGTAAGTGGATATGAGTCCTAATGTAACATGATGATTATGTGGCTAAATCTAAAGTACTAAAAAAAGGTGTGTAGTCCAAACTAAAATACTACAAATGAATATAAAAGCTAATATATCCAAAAAATGAATGTGCAAGCTAATAGCTCCAACACTAGATTATACAATTGAATACCAAAGTCTGGGATGTACGAAAATAGTAACCTCAATTTTATAACTGCAATTAGGTGAGGTGCAAAAAGTTTGAGAGGTATGATGAGCTTGTCTTAAATTAAGGCCTTCACTTGGATGGCCACATACAGATTCTCAATGATGAAATCCAAGCCATTATGGAGCCCAAGTCCTACCAATCCTTACCTAGTTTACTATGGTCAACGATATACTCTCTAAAGAGAAGTATGTGCTCTATTCCACAGATATGATGGATATTATACCGACTTAATTTTAATCTTTATTAAGAGTTTTCAATTTTCCAATCGTAGGTAAAAGAAATATCCCTTTCAAAAGGTTCATAGGTATGGCTAACCCCCCTCATTGTGTATTCTCATTAATTCCAATCCAGCTTTGACTCACAAGGCCTTTAATGCATATTTCCCACCACCAAGGAAGTGGCACCCTATCACAAGGCTAGGCTACGAAATGAGTCATCGGATGCATTCCTTTTAGGGATGATGCAAATATGTGAATTGATTTACAATAAAATAAATTAAATGAAAAATAAAAATAGACTTGGAGTGCTACTACAGTGCTAATGTGGTAGTATGTATGTTAGGTGTGATCCACTAGACCTTGCTCATCGTCCAAGTGGAATCACTTTTAAAATGAGGGCTATAAGTTAACCAAAAGTAATGTGGAAAATTTTATAAGCCACTTATACAAGTACAATGGATAGGTTAGAAGTCTGTTGTGCTAACAAAATAATGGTCATTTTACACAGAGGCCACCAAACTTCATTAGATCTGGATTTTATATACAATATGGCTATGTAAAAAAGAACAAGATTAGTTTACATAGAGGTCATCAAACTCAATCAGATCTAAATTTTAAATCTTGTATGGCTGTGTAAAAATGAACACATTTAGTTTACACAGAGGCCACCGAACTCGGTAAGATCTAGATTTTGGATACTATATGGTTGTGTAAAAATGAACATGGAAAATTTACATAGAGTCCATCGAACTTGATCAAATCTAAATTTTGGATACATACAAATAGAGATACATGCTAATATCTGCAATAAAAATAAAATTTATGGAGGTTTTATGAAACCTCGTGCAACATCCTCATGTTTTCCTTCAACTCAACACATAAATTTGTGGAGGAGAGGAGGGGAATACAATACTTCTCCAAGCTTATTTGTGGGATGGGTAAGCATCTAAAATCTAATACCACTTGTAGCAAGGATCAATGCTATGTGCCCAAGATCAACCACATGAAACAAGAAAAAAAGGAGGAGAATATTTTTGACAATGGAGAGAATAAAATATCACATCTCTTCCTTTGTGTTATGGAATTATATATTGAGAAAAATGAGATTAAGGTTAGAGTTCCTAAATCCATATTACATGAATTTCAAATGAACATGGAATGACATTTCACATTAAAATAACCTATTCTAATGAGGTCTTATAAAGTCTCATAACAATTAATTTGGAACCTAACTAATAAACATGGCATTGTAGCATTAACATATCTTCAATATCTTCCAATATGATTTGATGTAGCCTAAATAAATATCAAGCTTTGAGAAGAAGCGAGCACCATGGAGTTCATATAATAACTCATTAATTATGGTAATGGGAAATTTGTCCTTGATGCTAAATTTTTTGAGCTCTCATTAATTTACACATAGCTACCAAGACCCATGTTTCTTATGAATCAAAAGTATTGGGGAAGAATATGAGTTGACACTTGATTAAATGACTCCTAATAATGACTATTATATCATCTTCTCAATTTTAGTCTTTTACATATAGAGGTATTTGTAGGAACAAATATTTGATGTTAAGCTTCCTAGAACAAGCTCAATGGTATGATAATAGGAGAAGTATGGTGGTAACCCTTGTGGTTCTACACATATAGGGGTATGTTTTATAATTTTTTGTAATTTAGTTAATTGAATGTATCATGAATATTCAAGGCATGTAATGCAAGCAATTGTGCCACTACCCCTTGAGATAAAATCTTTAGAAGTTTTTTTTGTGTGATATGATTAGATGAGTTGGTAAGAACCCATAGTCATGCCTTAGAGATTGTATTGCTTCACATATTTAGTGAAATGCATCCATAGATCAAAAAATGCCTATAATATCAAGCCTAGAGTGTGAAGCTATTAAGTTTCTAGCATGATACTACAACCCCCAAATGAAGATCAAACATGGCCACCCTAAGTTTGTAGTCTCCCATCACCATATTTACATTTTTATATTTTTCCTTGGATGGTAGAGTACCCTCATGAGCAACCATAACTTAATATAAATTGCAAGAATACATGTAACAAGCTACTTGTTTATTAACCTGAGGATCAATTAAATAATGGATATTAACAAAATAAATGAGGATGATAAGTCATTGGCCTTTGAAATACCCCACCACCTTCATGGTTTAGGGATGAAAAATCTTGGCTAATACATGTATTAAATTTTTTATTGTGGGTCCTTTATTGGTTCAAAATATTTAGATTAATCTACCTCTATTTGGTCTTCCCTTCATCAGGTGGTTCTCTAGTGGAAATTTTTCCCACATCTAGTAAATTGAGTTTCTATTGTACAAACTTCTTTGTGGTTTAGATGTTTAACTTGAGGTGGTTTGTTTTCTGAATGTGATGATGGCTAGGATTAAAAAAATATTTGATCTTATGGTGGTTTAAAAGTATGACTTTCTCTACAAAATCGTCGTTATAAATCCTAGAAAACCCCATAGCTATTATCATGCCATATGGTTGGAACATTTTGGCCTTAACATAGATATCTTCCTTTAATCAACTAAGGAAATAAATTTGAATAAACTTGAAACTCAATCCCATAATATGATTTGTCATCTTTTCAAATTGTTGTAATCATAGATAGAGGTCATCTATATTAACTTGGTGAGCACTCCTCATACTCATTGGGTCTAAATGAGTGAGTGATTTATACTCAAATTTTGGCTAGATGAGACTTGGATTCATATTCTCTAGCCATTGAATTGCTTCCTATTCTAGATTGAAACATGCAATGACATGATTTTAATTATGGGAGTGGCATGAAGAGAAAAATATTTTTTGGCTTAATATAACCAATTGGTTGGATCATCAACATCAAATTTTAGAATTTACAACTTGGAAAATTTTCTAATTTGTACTTAGAGGTGGGGTGTTTCATGTTCCACCCTCAAAACTAGCAACTTGACTCCTTGATGATTGTCTTGCCAAAAATTCATATTTTGCATTTAGGTCTATTAAACAAATTTTGAGGTTATCAATTCTATCAAAATTATATATTTTAGATAATGCTTAAATTATTTCTAACTGGGCAACTTCAATTTATCTCACTTGTTCTCCTTGTCACTCTAGGTCTAGAGTAGTTTGTCACTCTAGCTCTAGAGTAGTTCTAGTACCGCCAACCAATTTAATTAGTTAATGGTATCCAAAAAGGTTTATTGGAGCTATTGCTAAAAACAATTAGCTCAAAGAGAGGATGAAAATGGTGCAATATAATTCCTCAAATATATTTTTCTTACAGCAATATTATTGCATTTATGACACAAAATAAACCCTCAAAGAAATTTATAATGAAGTAATATTACCACATATAAGGCATAAGAAAATTACTCAAATCCATTTGTCTTAATTCAAGGCTACAAATTTTTAGCAATAAAAATATCCTCAAATATATTTATCTTGAGGTAATATTATCACCTTTATGGCACAATAAAAAATTTCAAAGGCATGTATCTTGAGGCAAGGATATTGCCCTTATGGCACAATAGAATTCCTTATAGATATTTATCTTAAGGTAATACTACCAACCTTATTTCAAAATAGAAGTCCTTAAAGATATTTATCTTGGGATAAGCCTATTGCCTTTATTCCACAATAAATATCCTCACAAACATCTATTTTGGGACATATCTATCATGCCTTTATGGTATAGCAAAATTCCACATAGATATTTTTCTTGAGGCATATCTCGCATATTATATTTGTATCATAAAATATATATTTAGCATATCTAAAGTCCCTATGGTCATTTAACTTGTATCATATTTGTATCATAGCGATGTATCTTTGATGTATCTAATGTTTGAATATATGGTGGTTAAGCTTCTCTTGAGACCATGACTAACTATTTGAACTTGTATTTGTTATATTTACCCTTTAGACCCATGTAATCCTTGAAAAATGTATTTTTGTTTTTTCTAAAATATTTTATTTCTAAGGGTTAGTCTCACAACCTTGACCTAAAGACATCATATAGTTGGGTGTTTTTTGTGTGAAATTCTCCCAAATTATTTCGCAAGTCTACTATCAAGGATCAAATATTAATCATAGAAAATAATTCACATAATAACAACAATATTTCGGAATATAAAATCTCACAATATTATTCATAAATCATAAAATATATCAAGTATATTGTTACAATATCTCATACAACTTCATTCATCTTACAATGCATGGATCTGTATCTCCATTATATAACCTTGTATGACTCTTCAATATTTTAACTATTGCTCTTGTCAAACATCTCGGAGATTCATCCTTTCATATTCCTCAAATATAACAAATTTCACATGACTCTTCACTTTACATTTTTCCACATCTTGTGTGACTCTTCACTTGCATATTTGACACCTAACACCTATGACTCTTGACTTAATTGACACTTCACACTTTGAAACTTGCACATTTTATTACATAACACATAGACATTCCTCAAAAAATGACACATATATTAGACAACTATAAATCACACTCCTTAATCTAATATTTAAAATAGTAGACAAAGGTACTTTGATATTTACCAAATAATAAAATATCTCCAACACCTCCCCTATTACATTATTTGGTATGAAGATTGTTAATCTTCAATATTTGATTTTGGTGTGTGTCCTTCAGTTCTAAATTTTTTCTTATCTTTCTTGGTCTTGGTATTTTTCATTTTTTTCCCATTTTTCTATCTTAATAACCAAAGCTCTGTATACATGATTATTAGTGTTCCTTTTTGCCATTTTTAAATTGCTTTGATGTCAATTTCTTTCAATTTATTTTGATGTAGAATACCTTATTGTTCCCAAATTAAATTAATAAATTTTTAACTTCCTTCAAGTAATAATACCAAATTCCTTCTTATAAATCCTAAAATTTTAATTTCAAACTCTTCAAATTTCAATCTTCAAATCATTAACCAATCTTCAAATTTCAAATTATCAAATTCATCAAAATTTTCAAGTTCATCAAATTTCAAAAATCATCAAATATTTCATTAATACTCATCAAATTTCAAATCTAATAAAATTATTTTTATCTCCTTAATTATGAAATTTTATAAGTTCACAATTTCCTTCAATAAATCATTCATTCTCTACCTTCATTCATTCACTCAATCTTCATTCAATAATTAAATTTAATTTTGCCTTCTTATATCTCCCAATTCAATTATCTTCCATAAATTCTCCTCTACATATCAATTTCATACTCACTCCAATTAATTCCAATTTCAATTCAAACTTAAAATATTTTGTTCCCTTATAACTCCCATTCATTAATTTGGTTCCTTCAATTAGTTCCTTTTATCAAAAATAAAACAATTTGTCCCTTATATCTTCTTAATCTCCAATTAATTCCAAATTACTTATAACTCCCACATAAATCTATGCCCATAAAGTATTTAAATCTACCCCTTTGAAAAACTTTAATAAACTAAATATTTACCTTGTTTGCACACGTCATTCCAAAACTAGGAAAAGTGTTAGTCACACTAGCATTAACAAAAGATAAAAAGCATTATAACTCTTCAAATATTCCAAATTTAGCTTCTCCTTTGAATTTTATCTATGCACTTGTCACACTTCTTTGTAATACATTCGCCCTTTTCGCAATATTTCAAACACAACAATATAGCATTCCTTCATGCTTTCATTCTTAGTTTTATCAAGCCACAATCCATGGATGCTATCACTTTTTTAGTAGACTTTGACCTTCACATTTGCAAGATTCATATACTGGATGCTCCAAAGTCATAGTTATATTTTTATAGATTTCATCACTTGCAACTCCCATATTTTTTCTCTTGTCTAGCAATTTCTTCAACTAGCTCCTCAACATGCTTCAACATAGTAGTCTCAGGCATTCTCCTAGCAATATTTTCCGATCCATAGATGTTCTTCCACAAAGCATTAATCTCTTGTTGCTTCAATCAATTCAATGCTTACCATTTTTGTTTTATTTTCTTCAATTTGATTACATTCTCTCAAATGCTATCTTCTCTAAGTCTTTTGTAACAATTATTCAACTCATCCTTCTTATGGAATCTATTCATCACATCTAGATTTCCTCCCCAGCATGTTATATCCCTTATCCTTCAATATTTCTTCCATAATATCATTCCATGTTCTTTCCTTCTCCACAGTGTTCAAATATTTCCTCCAATTCTTCCTTCTTGAATAACCTCTAGCAATCTCTCTCATTCCAATCATCATTTTGTGACAACAACCTTTCATTTTCTGATCTAATATTTATAATAGTACACAAAGGTTCATTTATATTTATCAAATAATATAATATATCCAATATTTTTATCATTGGTTGTAATATAATTTATTTATTTTAGTGAAGATTATTTGGCATTTGTAGACAACCCATTATATGTTGTGTTTTTTCATACTTTGTATTTATTTTACCAAGCAATATTTCATTTATTTCTAAAAACTACTATAAAAAGTGACATGGTATCGAAGTGGGTGTAAATATTTATTATTTGATTGCTTTTGCCTATAGAAGTTTCTTATTATAGCTTCTCTTGAGGATGATTTTGTAGGGACTAGTGAAGAAAGGTTTTTCGAAGGATTATGGCATAATCTAGAAAAAATGATAAAAATCAAAAGTGGACTTGGATTGCGAGGATCTCACCAAAATCAATAGATTTGCTTCAAGGGAAATATTCATTGATAGGTTCATTTTTTCTTTCATTGGCACTTAAACTTATGCTTTTATTTCTTTTAAGTATATGGATGTCCTACTTTTAGAATTGAATTTCTTTACATATTTTAAAAACCTCATTTGTCTTTTATAGGTTTTTCAAAAAAATCATTTCATTTTCTCTTACAACTTTTGTTGTCCACTAGCAACACTATTAAGAGGGTGGATTGCTTGTCCATTGTGAAAGAATAAAAAAATAGACTAAAAGTTTTTGTATAGACCCTTGGTGCTAGAGAAGTCATGGGAAGTATTTTGTGCTTAGCAAAGACTATTGATTCACTTGACAAAGTTGCAAAAATGTTCTAACATTTTTTTGCTATGTAGGCATCAGAGGAGGGCTTGATTGTTTGTGTTTGATAAAATGGTTGTATAAGGAAAACTATGGTATATATAGATAAATTATAAATATTTTTGGATTCTTTAAAAATATTAGTGAGGGTTACATTCAACACTTTTTGTTGTTTTGCCTTCATATACTTCCAAATTGCATTTGAAAATTGCATGCTTTTCCCTTCAAATTTCGATTTTTTGAATTTTAGAAGAGGAATATTTTGGGTAAAATCCTGGAAAAAGGGGAAAAACATGTACATGGGCATGCCTATAGCATCCTGATTTAGGCTTGTGGCAATGGTAGGTAAGGAGGCAAAGGCAACAATTTACTTAATATTCAATTTAAGCACACTTATTCTTCTCCTAAGCTTGGTACTTAGGTAGGTGGCTAGAAGGAGGAATTTAAAACCCTTTCCTATAGGAGGTCATAGGTTCTAACCCCTATCATTTTTTATAATGATTTCAACATGCAAATAACATTTTAAAATGATGATGTCATCATCAATCATCAGGAGGTTTATAGTAATGTTGCTACTTTTGGTGGTATGGTAGTTTTTGTTAACATGGTAGTTAATGCTAATGTGGAACCTCATCTACATATGCATGATAGTGTGGTGGGTCCATAGGGATGCTACATAGTAGTCCAAAGAGTTGAGATGACATAAGATACATGAATCACAAGGCAATATGTGGTAATTTATATCGATGACATGTCAATCCATACAAGTGATATGATAACAAGTGCATCAATCCTTAGGTGATACATGGTGGCTAATGTGGCAATCTAGGTAGGTGATGTAGTGCGATGTATGGTAGCTTATGAAGGTGTTGACATGGAATAAATCCTAAAGGTAAAACATGTCAGATAATGTGAGGGTCTAGAGAGGTGACATAAGGTAAAACATGGCAGCTTATGAAAGTATTGACATGACACAAATATTAATGTGGTAAATGGTATATGTTGACATAGGGGTCAATGTAACATACTCTGGTTGGTTGATGTGGTAGTTTGTATAGTGGTTGATGTGGTAGGCCATACACCACTTGGTGTCTATAAATATGGGATTAGCCAATCACATTTTGTGAATGGATCAAACTTGGTAAGTAGCTTTCATGGACAACAATAGCCTTGGTGAAGCATAAGCTTTGAAATAAGATAGATAGTGACAAGTGGCACAACTTGGTTCATAGATAAGATAGCAAACTAAATTGCTATAAGTGGCATAACATAATTTGATGGTATGCTATATAGTTAGTGCACTATAACCACTTCCATTGTGACATGAAAGCCTCTCATTCATTGTAGGTGTTAAAAATAAATAAATAAATTCAAATTATTTGGAGGTATTTTTTGTGATTCTAGATTTAAAATTCTAGGAGCTCTAACTTTTGCATACGAAAGCATTTTGAGATTACAATTTTTTAATTGAATTATTTTTTGAGCTCACCAAGAAAGTTGCTCTATTGTTCAACTCACGAGGAATGTGGATCACATTGAAGGCATCAAAATCATGAACCAAGTCCCATGCTTTATTTTGATAGGTTTTCAATAATTTGTTTAAGCATTGATACTTTTTTTGTAGCTATTTGACTATGAGCTTTATGTTTCCAAATACCTTCAAATTTTTTAACCCCTTCTCTAAATCCCATTGAAGTCCAATAATTAGATCTTTGTACTCTAGCCTATTATTCATACATTTTAATATGGATGTAACATGATTTATTTCTTTTGAGAAAATTAATATTATCCTAGCACCGACTTCCTCCTTGGATTTTTCTTTGAAAAAGTAGATTGTCCATAAATCTTCTCATTTTGACTAGTCAATGGAAGATTTTATTCTCTTGCTGGGACAAAATAAGTACCAATACCTAAGTTTGAGTATATCAATTGAAGAACACAAGCTTATACTGAGGGGGGGTGAACAGTATAAGACCACTTTTTACTTTTCTTTCCCAATCAATATTATGCAATGTATAGATATCAATATCAAAAATAGTAATCAAAGCAATGCACAAATCACCACACACAATAGAGACACCAATTTTACGTGGTTCACCCAATGTGGGCTACTCCACGGAGAAAATATTTCACTAAAATTTTCTCAATCAATCTCTTGGGAATCCTTTCCTTGTTACAATGTTTATGGACCTTTTTTCAAAGGAGACACCAATCCCCTAATCAAGTTCATGGATCTCTATCCATAAGAGAACTCTTTCTCCTTAGCTCTAACTGGTGATCTTCTAGAAGAACTGATGCTCCCACTACTCTGGCTAATGGATCTCTATCCACTGAAGACACATGTCCTCATTACCCTGGCTAATGGATCTCTATCCACTAGATACTATCATCCTCTATACGTTGTCACATCCAAAGCTCTATCTCAAATATGTACTAAACACAATCCTTTAGTATAGCACAAGTCTACTCAATCTCTATCTCTGGTTTGGCACAAACCTGTCCTCAAATATACACCAAACTCTATCCTCAAATCTACACTAAACACAGTCCTTCGGCCTAGAAAAAATCTATCCTCAATCTCTATCCTCTGATCTGCACTAAACACAGTCCTTCGATCTAGCACAAATTTGTCCTCAAGTCTTAACACAAAGCTTGACTTAATCTCAAATCAACTCTGCTAGATATACCTCAAACCTTAACCCAAGATCTGAAAAAATCAATCAATAAACTCTGTGTTTAAGTCTTCTCAAAGACTTGTCTCAAATCTGCCTTGTAATAATCCACAAAATCTCACACTAAGTTTTCCACAATTCCTCTCTAGAACTTGTATGATCTGCTCAACAAGTCCTCACTAGAACTTGTCCAATGTGCTCAATAAGTCCTCACTAGAACTTATCCAAATCTGCTTTCAATATTTATTCTCAAACGGTATTGTAAGCTTTCACAAAAGCTCACATAAATTTGTCCACAAGTCTTCTCTAAGACTTACCTTAAATCTACTCAACAAGTCCACACTAGAACTTATCCAATCTCATAGATACATAAAGAGAATTTTTAGAGACTCAATATGCTTCATATTCATCACAATGCTCAATCACTTTCAATCACTCTTTTACCATAGAAACATATAGAGAATTGTTAGAAACTCAATGTGCTTCACACTCACAAAAATTCTCAATCACTTTCAATATTTTTTTTTACCACAGAAACATATAGAGAATTTTTAGAGACTCAATATGCTTCACACTCATCAACACTCAATTTATTTTTCAACTCAAATAAGAATATAGAACCATTTGTTTCATAGAACTTGAACTATCACAACACCACATCCACTTGACTAGGCTCAACCAACTCTACTCAACCAATAACTCAATGAATTAATCCTTACTTACAAACCCTAGTCCAAGCATAAGAAAACTCACTCAAATGTTTCCAACAATTCTTATCAATTAATCTCACATCACAATGATACTCATGATCTTTGCAAACCCTAGTTCAAGTTCACTCAACTAATCACTTCAACAACAATGCTTATCAAACAATCTTCACATAACAATGATACTCATGATCTTTGCAAACCCTAGTTCAAGTTCACTCAACTAATCACTTCAACAACAATGCTTATCAAACAATATTCACATAACAATGATACTCATGATATTTGCAAACCCTATTTCAAGTTTACTCAACTAATCACTTTAACAAAAATGCTTATCAAACAAGGTTTTATCAACAACTCTTTATTCTAGAAAACCTTGAAGCATTAATTCAAAACACACTCAACAATGCTTACCAAACAATGCAAACACTAGTTCAAGTTCACTCAACTAATCACTTCAACAACAATGCTTATCAAACAATCTTCACATAACAATGATACTCATGATCTTTGCAAACCCTAGTTCAAGTTCACTCAACTAATCACTTCAAAAACAATGCTTATCAAACAATATTCACATAACAATGATACTCATGATCTTTGCAAACCCTAGTTCAAGTTCACTCAACTAATCACTTCAACAAAAATGCTTATCAAACAAGGTTTTATCAACAACTCTTTATTCTAGAAAACCTTGAAGCATTAATTCAAAACACACTCAACAATGCTTACCAAACAATGCAAACACTAGTTCAAGTTCACTCAACTAATCACTTCAACAACAATGCTTATCAAACAATCTTCACATAACAATGATACTCATGATCTTTGAAAACCCTATTTCAAGTTCACTCAACTAATCACTTCAACAAAAAAGCTTTTCAAACAAGGTTTTATCAACAACTCTTTATTCTAGAAAACCTTGAAGCATTAATTCAAAACACACTCAACAATGCTTACCAAACAATCCTTTTCACTCCAACTTTGCATTCACAATATTCAACAATCACTCACTAGAAAGATGTGCCCATACCATTTTTTTTGATGTAGAAGTGCCTTTAGAAAACTTGTCTCAGTCACCATTTTATTCTTTCCAATTTCAATGGTTAGATGACAAAATATCACTCTTAACACTTTCTTAAATATTCCTTAGACACAAAAATAACCAAAGCTCAAATACACCTTATTGCTTCTTCTTGAAATTAGCATCCATAAAATTTGGATACACCTTATAATATCCAACACCACAAAACCTCAAACAATCTTCCTAAAACACCTTATTACCCTTTTCAATAATTAAATCAAATAACACCAAAAACATTATTTTGCATCAACCTTATAACTCCCCTTAAATCTTACAAACCAAATAAATTATGCAAAAATTATTTTTTAATAGCTCAACTAATTCCTTCAAAAAATTTGGCACTCAACTAATGCATACCTTTGTTTTCTCCCCAAAAGGATTTCGACGTGATTCGAACCGTCGTCTCCCCAA
Source organism: Wollemia nobilis (assembly GCA_028583015.1). NCBI lineage: Eukaryota > Viridiplantae > Streptophyta > Pinopsida > Araucariales > Araucariaceae > Wollemia > Wollemia nobilis. The sequence continues at coordinate 11,751,483 of JAQPPZ010000019.1, forward strand.
GCACAAAGTGCCTTAGCGCTTTGCTACCCACTATGTAGGCTATAGGCATGCATGTGAAGGAAGGAAGGCTTCCTTCCTATTGATTCATTTGATCGCCATCAATAACTTTAAAACAAAAGGCCACACCTGCGGATTCGAACCTCTGCCTCACGCTGCCACAACGTATTGCTTTTTTTGAATTTTCCAACTGTGCTACCAGCGCTTGGTGACCAAGGGGCATTGAATAGTGGGTAATCAATACTTGTATGCTGCTTTGTCCTTTAAACACCAATTAACCTTTCTCTTTCTCACCGAACGATTTGCACAATTCGTAATAGCATGGAGATTAAAATCGAATGCATTAATATTTTTTGCTAAGGTGGAGGAGTCCCCTTTATATATACTTTGATTAATTTGCTCCCACGTCGGCACTCGAATTTGAAATTTGAATTAATAACCCACCTTAGGGTTATTTAAAATTAACATAAATTAATATATAATTAATATTAAAATTAATTAATAATTAATTTAAATAACATAAAGTTAAGTAAATTAATTTAATAAAATTATATTAATTAATTTAATCTTCCTTGTATAATATTATAAAGAATTATTATAATATTATTTACTTGGGCTTCTTCTTTTCACCTTGGACCTTATCTTGACCTCCTAGAATGGATTTGATCAACTGAAACTGGACTATCTTTTTGCACTGATTGGAGAACCTGAAACTGTTGTTGCCCACTAAAACTGCCACTCAATGGTGTTGAAAGTTTGACATCAATGACCACTCACTCTTGACATCAATGACAACTTATCTACTCAAAATGTCCAACAATCTCCCTCTTTGTAATTAATGGCAACCCAAATTCTTTTTACCAAAACTTGACCTTTTTCCTATTCTACTCCCCCTGACTCAATGCTCTCTCCTAAAACCAAATCTCTCCCCCTTACTCAAATATCTCCCCTTTTTACATCAATGGAAAAGGGTCTCCTTTGGGGATCGGGGCTAAGAATGAGTCTCTTAGCTTAGCCCCTCACCCACCTCCTCTTGAGGTGGTTAATTCTGGGGTGGGAGTATTTCTAATCCCAGGAAGCACTGGTCTTTACCTTTGTTCTCTTTCCTTCTCATTTGATCCTTCTAATTTATTTGACGGTTCTTGTTCATGTCCATGTTCCTGTTCCTGTTCCTATTCATATCCATGTTCCCTGTTCCTGTTCCTGTTATTTTCCATATTCTCATTCATGTTCATGTCCATTTTCATGTTCCTGTTCCTGTTCCTGTTCACGCTTGATTCTGAAATGTCTCCTCTACACCACTTTGTTGTATGACCATAATTATTACACTTATAACACTTAATTTTATTATTCCTTGGAGGTGCAAATATCTTGGTATTTCCCCTGGTGAAGCCATATTTGTTCCTGTCATGTACCCTGCAATTCATTGCCTTGTGACCAAACTGATTACATGAGTAGCAATACCCATGGAAAAGTTGCATGTTCCTTAAGTTCCAATACTCTTGTCTTTCATGTGCCCTACACTGTGAAGCCATGTACCCAAATCTGTGACATGAGAAACATTATCCATTGAAATTTCCTTGCCCTGACCTCATTGGTCTCTTAGTCTTTTTTTCTTTGTACTGGTTCTTGTTCCATCTGTTTCTTCTTTGTGCATTGTTACTTTTCTTGTTGAACTTTCTATTATCCAACTCTTCCCAAGAAGTCTCACTTTCTCTCACACTGTCTTCTTCTAAATTTTCTTCTTCTTCAGAACTTGAGGTTGACTCTTCTTCTTGTTTCTTTTGATCATGTTCAAAACCAAGACCTATCTTGCTTGATGTAGGCTTTTGTGCCTTGATGATCTTATCCAAATTCTTTGAGCTTCTTTCAAACTTATGTAGCTTATCCTTAGAATTATCTACTTATTCCCTTACAAGGGCTACTTCTTGTTCTAACTTTTTACATTCTAATACCTTTTCTTCTAACTTATCCTTGAACTTCTTTGTCTTAGCTATTGACTTGTTTAGATCCTCTACAAGATTTCCTATCTCCTCATAACATTCTTGAAACTAAAACTCAAGTTGGGAGTTTTGCTTTCTTACCTTCTTTAAAGTTTTAAGAGTATAATTAAGCTCTCCCTCAAGATCAACTTTTCCTTTTTTAGATTCTTCCTCTATTTGTTTGCCTTCGAGAACATCTTCATTTTTTCTTGACATGTCTTTTGTAGGATCACCTCCTTCTTCTTCTTCTAGTTCCATTAGAATATTCTCTTTTGGTCCTTCAAGTGCATCCTCATATTCATCATCATTGAAACTGAAACCATTCCTTGTACAACTATCTTCAAGATGTCAAAAATTACCACATCTAAAATACTTGATAATTATCGATGATCTTTTCTTAACTTCTTTTTCTTCTATCAAAAATAAGACTTCATCTTTATCATTATCTAAGAAACTATTATCACTATCACTTGAGTACTTACTTGCCTTGTCTACATAGTAGGTCCTCTTTTATCTTTGAAAGAACTTTTTTTCTTGTTTGCCTTGTCCATCTTTACTCTTATTTTGGTACTTGTATCTTTCTGATTCCTTGTTCTTGTGATCCTATTTTTCTTCATCATTGTTATTTTTAGCTTCTTGACAATCAGTTGCATAGTGACCATATTTTCCACAATTGAAACATCTAATAGATTTTACATCTTTAAATCTTCTTGAATCCTTATTCCTTCTACCATAATTAGCTTCTTCATCACTAGATGACTCATTTCTTGAATCTGAATTTTTACCCTTTGTCTTCTTAGTAGCTTTGAATGTTGCTTCCTTTCAGAGATTAGGTTCCTCTTTTGTTCTTAACTCAAAAGCTATAAGAATACCAAGTAACATATCTCTTGTCAAAAGATCACCATATTTTGATTCCTCTATAGCAGATATCTTTTCACTAAACCTTTTTGGAAGAGATCTTAAGATCTTATCACAACATCAGATTCTTTAATCTCAATTTCAAGACCTTGCATAGCATTAACAACCTCATCTACCCGAAGTAGATAAGTACTAATTTTTTCCTCATCCTTCATATTTAAATCTTAAAATTGACCCTTGAGATTTTGTATCTTTTTCTTTTTGTCACTTTTATCTCCTTCATATATGCTTTGTAACTTATCCCAAATTGCTTTTGCTGATTTGAAATGCAAAACCTTTATGAACTTTGTTCTATGCAAAACTCTCAAAATTGCATTTGTTGCTTTTGAATTGTAATGATGTAGAAGCTTACCATATTTTTCTGTAGGTGGAGTAGCTGGTGGTGTGTATCCATTTTCAACTACTTTCCTAATTTCATTGCCAAGTGCCATCAGGTGAATCTTCATTCTCATACTCCAAAATATATAATTTCTTCCATCAAATACTAGTGTTGAATTATCTGAGGACCCATTATTATAATCCATTGTGTTCTTGAAAGCTTTTCCTTCAAGTTGTTAAACTCTTTCGAAGGAAACCGCTCTGATACCAATTGAAGAACACAATATTATACTGAGAGGGGGGGTGAACAGTATAAGACTTTGAGATTTGTCCATATTGTGTCATGCTTGGCTTCATCAATAAAATTATGAAGGTGATATTCTATGACAAGTAGGATGTTGGTACAAATTTGGTCATCATCTATCTACCATTTTTCCAGGGCAGTAGTATATGTGGATGGTGTGGGATTTATGTCCAGATGGTTGTGCCATAGGTTCTCAAATTGTGTAGCTATCCTAAGACCTATGAACCATTTCCTTACCTTTGATGGTGCATCCATTATTTTGTTTGAAGTTGGAATTCGTTGTGACCTGTGATACTACAAAAACCTAAAAGAGGTGTGTCAAGGTGTAAAAAAGGAATAGTTGACTAAGTGAGGCAAAATGTGCTAGTAAATAATGAGCCAAGTGATGACAATGAATATATGTGATCCACTACACCTTGCTCATCGTCCAAATGGAATCTCTTTTACAAATGATAAATTGTACAAGTGGATATGAGTCCTAATGCAACATGATGATGATGTGGCTAAATCTAAAGTACTTAAAAAAAGGTGTGTACTCCAAACTAAAATACTACAAATGAATATAAAAGCTAATATATCCAACAGATGAATGTGCAAGCCAATATATCCAACACTAGATTACACAATTGAATACCAAATTGTGGGATGTACGAAACTAGTAACCTCAATATTATAAATGCAATTAGGTGAGGTGCTAAAAGTTTGAGAGGTATAATGAGCTTATCTCAAGTTAAGGTCTTCACTTGGATGGCCACATACAAATGCTCAATTATGAAAATCCAAGCCATTATGGAGCCCAATTCATACCAATCCGTACCTATTTTACTATGGTCAGTGATATACTCTCTAAATAGAAATATGTGCTCTATTCCACAGCTATGATAGATATTGGATCGACTTAATTTTAATCTTGATTAAGATTTTTTTGTTTTCCAATCGTAGGTAAAAGGAAGATCCCTTTCAAAAGGTTCATAGGTATGGCTAACCCCCCTCATTGTGTATTCTCATTAATTCCAGTCCAGCTTTGACTCACAAGGTGTTTAATGCATATTTCCCACCACCAAGGAAGTGGCATACTATCACGAGGCTAGGCTACGAAATGAGTCATCAGATGCATTCCTTTTAGGGATGATGCAACTATGTGAATTAATTTACAATAAAATAAAGTAAATGAAAAATAAAAATAGACTTGGAGTGCAGATGGAGTGCTACTACAGTGCTAATGTGGTAGTATGATGTTAGGTGTGATCCACTAGACCTTGCTCATCGTCCAAGTAAAATCACTTTTAAAATGAGGGCTATAAGTTAACCAAAAGCAATGTGGAAAATTTTATAAGCCACTTATACAAGTATAATGGACAGGTTAGAAGTCTATTGTCCTATCAAAATAATAGTCAGTTTACACAAAGGTTTATCTAACTATATGGTTGTGTAAAAATAAACATGGCCAGTTTACACAGAGGCCAACAAAATTCATTATATCTAGACTTTACATACTATATGGCTATGTAAAAAATAACACGATTAGTTTACATAGAGGTCATCGAACTCAGTCAGATCTAAATTTTAAATCTTGTATGGTTGTGTAAAAATGAACACATTTAGTTTACATACAGGCCACCGAAATTGATTAGATCCGGATTTTGGATACTATATGATTGTGTAAGAATGAACAAGGTCAATTTACACAGATTCCATCGAACTTGATCAAATCTAAATTTTGGATACCTACAAATAGAGATACAAGCTAATATCTACAATAAAAATAAAATATATGGAGGTTTTATGAAACCTCATGCAACATCCTCATGCTTTCCTTCAACTCAACACATAAATTTTTGGAGGAGAGGAGGGGAATGCAATGCTTCTCCAAGATTGTTTGTGGGATGGGCAAGCATCTAAAATCTAATACCACTTATAGCAAGGATCAATGCTATGTGCCCAAGATCAACCACATGAAACAAGAAAAAAAGGAGAATATTTTTGACAATGGAGAGAATAAAAAATCACATCTCTTCCTTTGTGTTACGGAATTATATATTGAGAAAAATGAGATTAAGGTTAGAGTTCCTAAATCTATATTACATGAAATTCAAATGAACATGAAATGACATTTCACATTAAAATAACCTGTTCTAATGAGGTCTTATAAAGTATCATAACAATTAATTTGGAACCTAACTAATAAACATGGCATTGTGGCATTAACATATCTTCAAGAATGGATACGACCGGGGGGGGCAAGGGAGGGATGGCTCCAGCACCAGGTTCCCTAGGTCTGACCAGTCCCACTTCTCCATTTCCCTGCCCCCCTCTCGATTCTGCTCTCAGGCCTAGTTTCTAGGTTCCCCTATTTTCTCAAGTTTCCCTCTCGACAGGGTTGCTGGTCTGCAAAGGAGGATTTGGTGGTTTCTTGCCCTAAGTTTCTTGGTTCGATGGGTTTCACACGTGCTTTCGGGGCTATTGGAAGAGGGTTGGCTCTAGTTTTTTGGTTGCTGCTCGAGATCTTCATCTGCATTCTATTGTATTTGGGTGGCGCATTTTCCCATAGATGGTTTTCCCAGTTGCCCCATGAAACCCTTGTCTTCGGGATATCCTTGTAGATCCAGGGTTTGTTTGTTCTTGTGGATGGATCTCAGGGATCTTTCTGTAGTCTGCTATTTGTGTCCTGGGGGGTGCCCATGCATGCAGCTACATCTCTCCTTGGATCCATTCCCTGACAGAAAATGGTGGGGCTAGAAGTTTTTTTTATGGTTGTTTTAATGGCTTGTTTCCTTTTAGGGTTTGATCTTGGGATGGGGGCTCAAGATCTTACAATGCAATGGCTTTCGCTATTTTTTCTACCCGTCAAAATCCTTCTCAGTCATGGACGCTCACGGGACAGCTTCCCTGTCTCTCCTCTACAGCTTGCATCCCAGTTCGGGGTTCCTGTTTGGCAGGGGTTGTGTTCTTCTGGGCATGCTGCTGGTTTTCTCGCTGGGCGGGATCCACGAGTTCACAGGATTTTTTGCAGGTTCAAGGCATGCTGGTTTTCCCCGATGGGGGGTCGTGGGTTTGTCTGTAGGTCTTGGGTGTACTGCTGGTTTTTCTCGTTGGGCGGGTTCGCCTTATCTTGCTGGTTTCTCTGAAGGCAGGATTCTTGGCATGCTGCTATTTTTTTCCTGCAAGGTGGGTTTTCCTGTTGCTGTTGGGTTTCCCACAGGGTGGGACCTTCCCTTGCTGCTAGTTTTTTTCCCCGTTGGGCGGGACCCTTCACACCCAGTTTAGGGTTGGTTTGGTGGTTTTCCCGCAGGCGAGATCTTCCAATTTTGTTGGTTTTCCCACTAGGCGGGATTTCTCAAACATGTTGGTTTAGGGTTTGTGTGCCTTTCCTGCTTGGCGGGATTCCTAAACATGCTTGTTTTCCCCACGTGGCAGGATTTCTAGATTGTGCGGTTTTTTCCCCATGAGGCGGGATTGTAATTTTTTTTGTTGTTTTCCCTGTTGGGAAGGTTTTTAAATTTGCTAGGGTCCCCACTGGGCGGGATTTTCCCTTTTTGACTTTCAATTTTTCTCGTTGGGCGGGATTTCCTTTGTGGTGGTCTTCGGATGTTTCCCGCTAGATGGGATTTTATCTTCATCCTTGTAATGAGTCTCCCACTGGGTGGGATGTTTCATTTGGGTTTTAACCCTCGGTTTGGTCTTTTGACCTGTTGTAAGAAGGTTTTTGGGATCCTTTCAAAACCCGCTTGTAATATAATTCCAACTTACCAAAAAAAAACATATCTTCAATATCTTGCAATCTGATTTATTGTATTAACGACGATACAGAAGCAAACAAAAGGGAAATGTAATGCTAAGTCCTGTGAACGAGAATGCATGAAAAGAGGGAAAAAAATTAATTGAAACGAGATTTAAAGCAAAATGTAAAAGTGCAGCCCTTTATTTTATTAATTTTCTCGAGATCGGGTTACAATACGTCTCCTTGATGTTAAGCTTCCTAGAACAAACTCAATGGTGCGATAATAGGAGAAATATGGTGGTAACCCTTATGGTTCTACACATATAGGGGCATGTTTTATAATTTTTTGTAATTTAGCTAATTGAATGTATCATAAATATTCAAGGCATGTAGTGCAAACAATTTTGCCACTATCCCTTCAGATAAAATCTTTAGAAGTTTTTTTGTGTGATATGATTAGATGAGTTGGTAAGAACCTATAGTCATGCCTCATAGATTGTATTGCTTCACATATTTAATGAAATGCATCCATAGATCAAAAAATGCCTATACTATCAAGCCTAGAGTGTGAAGCTATTAAGTTTCTAGCATTATACTACAACCCCCAAATGAATATCAAACATGGCCACCCTAAGTTTGTAGTCTCCCATCACAACCTTTACATTTTTATATTTTTCCTTGGATGGTAGAGTACCCCCATGAGCAACCATAACTTCATATAAATTGCAAGAATACATGTAACAAGCTACTTATTTAGTTACCTGAGGATCAATTAAATTGTGGATATTAACAAAATAAATGAGGATGATAAGTCATTGGCCTTTGAAATACCCCACCACCTTCATGGTTTAGGGATAAAAAATCTTGGCTAATACATGTATTAATTTTTTTACTGTGGGTCCTTTGTTGGTTCAAAATATTTAGACTATTCTACCTCTATTTGGTCTTCCCTTCATCATGTGGTTCTCTAGTGGAAGTTTTTCCCACATCTAGTAAATTGAGTTTCTATTGTATAAACTTCTTTGTGGGTTAGATGTTTAACTTGAGGTGGTTTGTTTCCTGAATGTGATGATGGCTAGGATTAAAACAATATTTGAGCTTATGGTGGTTTAAAAGTATGACTTTTTCTACAAACTTGTCCTTAGAAAGCCTAGAAAACCCCATAGATATTATTATGCTATATGGTTTGAACATTTTGGCCTTAACATAGATATCTTCCTTTAATCAACTAAGGAAATAAATTTGAAGAAACTTGACACTCAATCCCCTAATATAATTTGCCAACTTTTCAAATTATTGTAATCATAGATAAAGGTCACCTATATTAACTTGGTGAGCACTCCTCATACTCATTGTGTCTAAATGAGTAAGTAATTTACACTCAAATTTTGGCTAGATGAGACTTGGATTCATATTCTCTAGCCATTGGATTACTTCCTATTCTAGATTGAAACATGTAATGACATGATTTTAATTATGGGGAGTGGCATGAAGAGAAAAATATTTTTTGGCTTAATATAACCAATTGGTTGGATCATCAAAATCAAATTTTAGAATGTACAACTTGGAAAATTTTCTAATTTGTACTTAGAGGTGGGGTGTTTCATGTTCCACCCTCAAAACTAGCAACTTGACTCCTTGATGATTGTCTTGCCATGAATTCATATTTTGCATTTAGGTCTATAAACATTTTTTGAGGTTATCAATTCTATCCAAATTATATAGTTTGGATAATGCTTAAATGATTTCTAACTGAGCAACTTCAATTTGTCTCACTTGTTCTCCTTGTCACTCTAGCTCTAGAGTAGTTCTAGTACCGCCAACCAATTTAATTAGTTAAGGGTATCCAAAAAATTTTATTAAAGCTATTGCTCAAAACAATTAGCTCAAAGAGAGGACGAAAATGGTGCAATATAATTCCTCAAAGATATTTTTCTTAGAGCAATATTATTGCATTTATGACACAAAAGAAACCCTCGAAGAAATTTATCTTGAAGTAATATTACCACATATAAGGCATAAGAAAATTACTCAAAGCCACTTGTCTTAATGCAAGACTACTACTTTTTAGGAATAAAAATATCCTCAAATATATTTATCTTGAGGTAATATTATCACCTTTATGGCACAATAAAAAAATTTGAAGGCATGTATCTTGAGGCAAGGATATTGCCCTTATGGCACAATAGAAGTCCTTATAGATATTTATCTTAAGGTAATACTACCAACCTTATTTCACAATAGAAGTCCTTAAATATATTTATCTTGGGGTAAGCCTATTGCCTTTATTACACAATAAATATCCTCACAAACATCTATTTTGGGACATATCTATCATCCCTTTATGGTATATCAAAAGTCCTTATAGATATTTTTCTTGAGGTATATCTCTCATATTATATTTGTATCATAAAATATCTATTTAGCATATCTAAAGTCCCTATGGTCATTTAACTTGTATCTTATTTGTATCATAGCAATGTATCTTTGATGTATCGAATGTTTGAATATATGATGGTTAAGCTTCTCTTGAGACCATGACTAACTATTTGAACTTGTATGTGTTATATTTACCCTTTGGACCCATGTAATCCTTGAAAAATGCATTTTTGTTATTTCTAAAATATTTTATTTCTAAGGGTTAGTCTCACAACCTTGACCTAAAGACATCATATACTTGGGTGTTTTTTGTGGGAATTTCTCCCAAATTATTTCACAGAACTACTATTAAGGATCAAATATTAATCATAGAAAATAATTCACATAATAACAACAATATTTCACAATTTAAAATCTCACAATATTATTCATAAATCATAAAATATATCAAGTATATTGTTACAATATCTCATAGAACTTCATTCATCTTACAATGCATGGATATTTATCTTCATTATATAACCTTGTATGACTCTTCAATATTTTGACTATTGCTCTTGTCAAACATCTCGGAGATTCATCCTTTCATATTCCTCAAATATAACAAAGTTCACATGACTCTTCATTTTACATTTTGCCACATCTTGTGTGACTCTTCACTTGCATATATGTCACCTAACACCTATGACCCTTGACTTAATTTGCACTTCACACTTTGAAACTTGCACATTTTATTACATAACACATAGACATTCCTCAAACAATGACACATATATTAGACAACTATAAATCACACTCATTAATCTAATATTTAAAATAGTAGACAAAGGTACTTTGATATTTACCAAATAATAAAATATCTCCAACACCTCCCCTATTACAATATTTGGTGTGAAGACTGTTAATCTTCAATATTTGATTTTGGTGTGTGTCCTTCGGTTCTAACTTTGTTCTTATTTTTCTTGGTCTTGGTATTTTTCATTTGTTTCCCATTTTTCTATCTTAATAACCAAAGCTTTGTATACATGATTATTAGTGTTCCTTTTTGCCATTTTTAAATTGCTTTGATGTCAATTTCATTCAATTTCTTTTGATGTAGAATACCTTATTGTTCCCAAATTAGATTAATAAATTTTGAACTTCCTTCAAGCAATTAATCCCAAATTCCTTCTTATAAATCCTAAAATTTTAATTTCAAACTCTTCAAATTTCAATCTTCAAATCATTAACCAATCTTCAAATTTCAATTCATCAAATTCATCAAAATTTTCAAGTTCATCAAATTTCAAAAATCATCAAATATTTCATTAATACTCATCAAATTTCAAATCTAATAAAATTCTTTTAATTATTTGTATCTCCTTAATTATCAAATTTTATAAGTTCACAATTTCCTTCAATAAATCATTCATTCTCTACCTTCATTCATTCACTCAATCTTCATTCATTAATTAAATTTAATGTTGTCTTCTTATATCTCCCAATTCAATTATTTTCCTTAAATTCTCCTTTACATATCAATTTCATACTCACTCCAATTAATTCCAATTTCAATTCAAACTTCAAATATCTTGTTCCCTTATAACTCCCATTCATTAATTTGGTTCCTTCAATTAATTCCTTTTATCGAAAATAAAACAATTTGTCCCTTATATATTCTTAATCTCTAATTAATTCCAAATTCCTTATAACTCCCACATAAATATATGCCCATAAAGTATTTAAATCTACCCCTTTGAAAAACTTTAATAAACTAAATATTTACCTTGTTTGCACACGTCAATCCAAAACTAGGAAAAGTGTTAGTCACACTAGCATTAACAAAAGATAAAAAGCATTATAACTCTTCAAATATTCTAAAGTTAGCTTCTCCTTTGAATTTTATCTATGCACTTGTCACACTTCTTTGTAATACATTCACCTTATTCGCAATATTTCAAACACAACAATATAGCATTCCTTCATGCTTTCATTCTTAGTTTTATCAAGCCACAATCCATGGATGCTCTCAATTTTTTAGTAGACTTTGACCTTCACATTTGCAAGCTTCATATACTGGATGCTCCATAGTCATAGTTATATTTTTATAGATTTCATCACTAGCAACTCCCATATTTTTTTCTCTTGTCTAGCAATTTCTTCAACTAGCTCCTCAACATGCTTCAACATAGTAGTCTCAAGCATTATCCTAGCAATATTTTCCAATCCATAGATGTTCTTCCACAAAGCATTAATCTCTTTTTGCTTCAATCAATTCAATGCTCACCATTTTTTGTTTTATTTTCTTCAATTTGATTACATTCTCTTAAATGCTATCTTCTCTAAGTCTTTTGTAACAATCATTCAACTCATCCTTCTTATGGAATCTATTCATCACATCTAAATTTCCTCCCCAACATGTTATATCCGTTATCCTTCAATCTTTCTTCCATAATATCATTCCATGTTCTTTCCTTCTCCACAGTGTTCAAATATTTCCTCCAATTCTTCCTTCTTGAATAACCTCTAGCAATCTCTCTCATTCCAATCATAATTTTGTGACAACAACCTTTCATTATCTAATCTAATATTTATAATAGTACACAAAAGTTCATTGATATTTATCAAATAATATAATATATCCAATATTTTTATCATTGGTTGTAATATAATTTATTTATTTTAGTGAAGATTATTTGGCATCTGTAGACAACCCATTATATGTTGTGTTTTTTCATACTATGTATTTATTTTACCAAGCAATATTTCATTTATTTCTACAAACTACTATAAAAATATACATGGTATCCAAGTGGGTGTAAATCTTTATTATTTGATTGTTTTTGCCTATAGAAGTTTCTTATTCTAGCTTATCTTGAGGATGATTTTATAGGGGCTAGTGAAGAAAGGTTTTTCGAAGGATTATGGCATAATCTAGAAAAAAAATGATAAAAATAAAAAGTGGACTTGGATTGCGAGGATCTCACCAAAATCAATAGATTTGCTTCAAGGGAAATATTCATTGATAGGTTCATTTTTCTTTCATTGGCACTTAAACTTATGCTTTTATTTTTTTTAAGTAGATGGATGTCCTATTTTTAGAATTGCATTTCTTGACATTTTTTGAAAACCTCATTTGCCTTTTATAGGTTTTTCAAAAAAATCATTTCATTTTCTCTTACAAATTTTGTTGTCCACTAGCAACACTATTAAGAGGGTGGATTGCTTGTCCATTATGAAAGAATAAAAAAAAGACTAAAAGTTTTTGCATAGACCCTTGCTGCTAGAGAAGTCATGGGAAGTATTTTGTGCTTAGCAAAGACTATTGATTCACTTGACAAATTTGCAAAAATGGTCTAACATTTTTTTGCTATGTAGGCATGAGAGGAGTGCTTGATTGTTTGTGTTTGATAAAATGGTTGTATAAGGAAAACTATGGTATATATAGATAAATTATCAATATTTTTGAATTCTTTAAAAATATTAGTGAGGGTTACAATTCAACCCTTTTTGTTTTTTTGCCTCCATATACTTCCAAATTGCATTTGAAAATTGCATGTTTTCACTTCAAATTTTGATTTTTTGAATTTTAGAGGAGGAATATTTTGGGAAAAAAATCCTAGAAAAAGGGGAAAAGCATTACATGGGCATGCCTATAGCATCCTAATGTAGGATTGTGGCAACTGTAGGTAAGGAGGCAAAGGCAACAATTTACTTAATTTTCAATTTAAGCACACTTATTATTCTCCTAAGATTGGCACTTAGGGAGGTGTCTAGAAGGAGGAATTTAAAACCCTTTCCTATAGGAGGTCATAGGTTCTAACCCCTCTCATTTTTTATAATTATTTCAACATGCAAATAACATTTTAAAATGATGTTTGCATCATAAATCATTAGTGGCCACTTTTGGTGGCATGGTAGTTTTTGTTAACATGGTAGTTAATGCTAATGTGGAACCTCATCTACACATGCATGATAGTGTGGCAGGTCCATAGGGATGCTACATAGTAGTCGAAAGAGATGATATGACATAAGGTGCATGAATCCCAAGGCAATATGTGGTAATTTATATCGATGACATGTCAATCCATACAAGTGATATGACAACAAGTGCATCAATCCTTAGGTGATACATGGTAGCTAATGTGGTAGTCCAGGTAGGTGATGTAGTGTGATGCATGGTAGCTTGTGAAGGTGTTTACATGGAATAAATCCTAAATGTAAAACATGCCAGATAATGTGAGGGTCTAGAGAGGTGACATAATGTAAAACATGGCAGCTTATGCAAGTATTGACATGACACAAATATTGATGTGTCAAATGGTAGATGTTGATATAGGGGTCAATGTAACACACTCTGGTTGGTTGATGTGGTAGTTTGTATAGTGGTTGATGTGGTAGGCCATACACCACTTGGTGTCTATAAATATGGGATTAGCCAATCATATTTTGTGAACGCATCAAACTTGGTAAGTAGCTTGCATGGACAACAATAGCCTTGGTGAAGCATAAACTTTGAAATGAGATAGATAGTGACAAGTGGCACAACTTGGTTCATAGATAAGATAGCAAACCAGATTGCTATAAGTGACATCACATAATTTGATGGTATGCTATATAGTTATTGCACTATAACCACTTCCATTGTGACATGAAAGCCTCTCATTCACTGTACGTGTTAAAAATAAATAAATAAATTCAAATGTTTTGGAGGTAATTTTTGCGATTTTAGAGTTAAAATTCTAGGAGCCCTAATTTTTGCATACGAAAGCATTTTGAGATTACATTTTTTTAATTGAATTATTTTTTGAGCTCACCAATAAATTTGCTCTATTGTTCAATTCACGAGGAATGTGGATCACATTGAAGGCATCAAAATCATGGACCAATTCCCATGCTTTATTTTGATTGGTTTTCAATAATTTGTTTAAGCATTGATACTTTTTTTGTAGCTATTTGACTATGAGTTTTATGTTTCCAAATACCTTAAAAAAATTTAACCCCTTCTCTAAATCCCATTAAGTCCAATAATTAGAGCTTTGTACTCTAGCCTATTATTCATGCATTTTAATATGGATGTAACATGATTTATTTCTTTTGAGAAAATTAATATTATCCTAGCACCGACTTCCTCCTTGGATTTTGCTTTGAAAAAGTAGATTGTCCATAAATCTTCTTATTTTGACTAGTCAATGGAGGATTTTATTCTCCTGTTGGGACAAAATAAGTACCAATACCTAATTTTGAGTATATCAATTGAATAACACAAGCTTATACTGAGAGGGGGTGTGAACAATATAAGACCACTTTTTACTTTTCTTTCCCAATCAATATTATGTAATGTATAGATAGCAATATCAACAATAGTAATCAAAGCAATGCATAAATAACCACACACAATAGAGACACCAATTTTACGTGGTTCACCCAATGTGGGCTACTCCACGGAGAAAATATTTCACTAAAATTTTCTTAATCAATCTCTTGGGAATCCTTTCCTTATTACAATGTTTATGGAACTTTGTCCAAAGGAGACACCAATCCCCTAATCAATTTTGTGGATCTCTATTCACAGGAGAACTCTTTATCCTTAGCTCTGACTGGTGATCTTCTAGAAGAACTGACGCCCCCACTACTCTGGCTAATGGATCTCTATCCACTGAAGACACTTGTCCTCACTTCCCTGGCTAATAAATCTCTATCCACTAGAGACTGTCATCCTCTATATGTTGTCACCTCCAAAGCTTTGTCTCAAATATGTACTAAACACAATCCTTTGATCTAGCAAAAATCTACTCAATCTCTGTCTTTGGTCTAGCACAAACCTGTTCTCAAATCTACACCAAAATTTGTCCTCCAATCTGCACTAAACATAGTCCTTCGGTCTAGCAAATATATATCCTCAATATCTTTCCTTTGATCTACACTAAACATAGTCCTTCTATTTAGCACAAATTTATCCTCAATCTATGTCCTCAAGCCTTAACACAAAGCTTGACTTAATCTCAAATCAACTCCGCTAGATCTGCCCCAAACCTTAACCCAAGATCTGAACAAATCAATCAATCAACTCTGCTCTCAAGTCTTCTCAAAGGCTTGTCTCAAATCTGCCTTGTAATATTCCACAAAATCTCACACTAATTTTTCCACAAGTCCTCTCTAGAACTTGTCCAATCTGCTCAACAAGTCCTCACTAGAACTTTCCCAATATGATCAATAAGTCCTCACTAGAACTTATCCAAATCTGCTTTCAATCTATGTTCTCAAACTATATTGTAATATTTCACAAAAGCTCACACAAATGTGTCCACAAGTCTTATCTAAGACTTACCTCAAATATACTCAACAATTCCACACTAGAACTTGTCCAATCTCATATATACATAAAGAGAATTGTTAGAGACTCAATATGCTTCACATTCATCACAATGCTCAATCACTTTCAATCACTCTTTTACCATAGAAACATATAGAGAATTGTTAGAGACTCAATATGCTTCACACTCACAACAATGCTCAATCACTTTCAATCTTTCTTTTTACCATAGAAACATATAGAGAATTGTTAGAGACTCAATATGCTTCACACTCGTCAACACTTAATTTCTTTCTCAACTCAAATCAGAATATAGAACAATTTGTTTCATAGAACTTGAACTATCACAACACCACGTCCACTTGACTAGGCTCAACCAACTCTACTCAACCAATCACTCAATGAATTAATCCTTGCTTACAAACCCTAGTCCAAGCATAATAACACTCACTCAAATGTTTCCAACAATGCTTATCAATCAATCTCACATAACAATGATACTCATGATCTTTGTAAACCCTAGTTCAAGTTCACTCAACTAATCACTTCAACAACAATGCTTATCAAACAAGGTTTTATCAACTCTTTATTCCAGAAAACCTTGAAGCATTAATTCAAAACACACTCAACAATGCTTACCAAACAATCCTTTTCACTCCAACTTTGCATTCACAATATTCAACAATCACTCACTAGGAAGATGTGCCCATACCTTTTTGTTTTATGTAGAAGTGTCTTTAGAAAACCTGTCTCAATCATAATTTTCTTCTTTCCAATTTCAATGGTTAGATGACAAATATCACTCTTAAAACTTTCTTAAATATTCCTTAGATACAAAAATAACCAAAGCTCAAATACACCTTATTGCTCCTTCTTGAAATTAGCATCCATCAAATCATACATTAAAAATAATTATTTGGATACACCTTATAATCTCCAACTTAAAATAATATCCAACACCACAAAACCTCAAACAATCTTCCTAAAACACCTTATTACCCTTTTCAATCATTAAAGCAAATAACACCAAAAAAATTATTTTGCATCAACCTTATAACTCCCCTTAAACCTTACAAACCAAATAAATTATGCAAAAATTAATTTTTAATAGCTCAACTAATTCCTTCAAAAATTTTGGTGCTCAACTAATGCATACCTTTGTTTTCTCCCCAAAAGGGTTTTGGCATGATTCGAACCGCCGTCTCCCCAAGTGCCAAGCGCCTTAGCGCTTTGGTGCCCACCGCATGGGCTATAGGCGCCCACGTGAAGGAAGTAAGGCTTCCTTCATCTAGTGCATTCGATCACCGTCAATGCCTTTAAAACAAAAGGCCACACCCACAAATTCGAACCTTTGCCTCACGTTGCCACATCGTCTTGCCTTCACCGAAGTTGCCAACTATGCTACCAACGCTTGGTGACCAAGGTGCCTTGAATAGTGGGTAATCAATACTTGCTTGCCGCTTGGTCCTTTAAACACCAATTAACCTTTCTCTTTCTCACCGAACGATTCACACAATTCGCAATAGCATGGAGATTAAAATCGAATGCATTAATATTTTTTGCTAAGGTGGAGGAGTCCCCTTTATATATACTTTGATTAATTTGCTCCCATGTCGACGCTCGAATTCGAATTTGAAATTTGAATTAATAACCCACCTTAGGGTTATTTAAAATTAACATAAATTAATATATAATTAATATTAAAATTAATTAATAATTAATTTAAATAACATAAAGTTAAGTAAATTAATTAATAAATTAATTTAATAAAATAATATTATTTAATTTATAATTAATTTAATCTTCCTTGTATAATATTATAAAGAATTATTATAATGTTATTTACTTGGGCTTCTTCTTTTCACCTTGGACCTTATCTTGACCTCCTAGAATGGATTTGATCAACTGAAACCGGACTATATTTTTGCACTGATTGGAGAACCTGAAACTGTTGCTGCCCACTAAAACTGTCACTCAATGGTGTTGAAAGCTTGACATAAATGACCACTCACTCTTGACATCAATGACAACTTATCTACTCAAAATTTCCAATAATCTCCCCTTTTGTCATTGATGTCAACCCAAATTTTTTTTACCAAAACTTGACCTTTTTCCTGTTCTGCTCCCCTTGGGAAATTTCTCCCTCTGACTCAATGCTCTCTCATAAAACCAAATCTCTCCCCCTTACTTGAATCTCTCCCATTTGAAATCAATGGTAAAGGGTCTCCTTTGGGGCTCGGGGCTAAGAATGGGTCTCTTAGCTTAGCCCCTCGCCCACCTCCTCTTGAGGTGGTTAATTCTAGGGTGGGAGTATTTCTACTCCCAGCAAGCACTGGTCTTTACATTTTTCCTCTTTCCTTCTCATCTGATCCTTATGATATATTTGACTATTCTTGTTCATGTCCATGTTCATGTTCCTGTTCTTGTTCTTTTTCATATTCATGTTCCTGTTCCTGTCCATATTCTCATTCATGTTCATGTCCATATTCATGTTCTTGTTCCTATTCATGCTTGATTCTGGAATGTCTACTCTACACCACTTTGTTGTATGTCCATCATTATTGCACTTATAACACTTAATGTTATTATTCCTTGGAGGTGCAAATATCTTGGGATTTTTCCTGGTGAAGCCATATTTGTTCCTGACATGTACCTTGCAATTCATTGTCTTGTGACCAAACTGATTTTTCATGGTTCACCCAATGTGGGCTACTCCACGGAGAAAATCTTCCACTAAAATTTTCTCAATCAATTATTTCCCTATTACAATGTTTATGTACCTCTGTCCAAAGGAGACACCAATCCCCTAATCAAGTTCATGGATCTCTATCCATAGGAGCTATTTCTCCTTAGCTCTAACTGGTGATCTTCTAGAATAAATGTTGCCCCCACTACTCTGGCTAATGGGTCTCTATGCACTGAAGACACCTATCCTCACTGTCTTGGATAATGGATCTCTATCCACTGGAGACTATCATCTTCTATACTCTATCACCTCCAAATATCTATCTCAAATCTGTACTAAACATAATCCTTCAATCTAGCACAAATCTACTTAATCTATGTCTCTGGTCTGGCACAAACCTGTCCTCAAATCTGCACCAAACTCTTTCCTCAAATCTGCACTAAACACAGTCCTTCGGTCTAGCACAAATATATCCTCAATATTTGTCCTCTGATATGCACTAAACACAATCCTTCTATCTAGCACAAATTTATTCTCAATCTCTGTCCTCAAGCATTAACACAAAGATTGACTTAATCTCAAATCAAATATGCTAGATCTGCCCCAAACCTTAACCCAAGGTTTGAATAAATCAATCAATCAACTCTGCTCTCAAGTCTTCTCAAATACTTGTCTCAAATATACCTTGTAAGATTCCATAAAAGCTCACACTAATCTGTCCACAAGTCCTCTCTAGAACTTGTCCAATATGCTCAACAAGTCCTCACTAGAACTTGTCTAATATGCTCAATAAGTTCTCGTAGAACTTGTCCAAATCTGCTCTCAATCTTTGTTCTTAAACTGTATTGTACGCTTTCACAAAAGCTTACACAAATTTATCCACAAGTCTTCTCTAATACTTACCTCAAATCTACTCAACAAGTCCACACTAGAACTTGTCCAATCTCATAGAAACATAAAGAGAATTTTTAGAGACTCAATATGCTTCACATTCATCACAATGCTCAATCACTTTCAATCACTCTTTTACCATAGAAACATATAGATAATTTTTAGAGACTCAATATGCTTCACACTCACAATAATGCTCAATCACTTTCAATATTTCTTTTTACCACATAAACATATAGAGAATTGTTAGAGACTCAATATGCTTCACACTCATCAACACTCAATCTCTTTCTCAACTCAAATCAGAATATAGAACAATTTATTTCATAGAACTTGAACTATCACAACACCACATCTACTTGACTAGGCTCAACCAACTCTACTCAACCAATAACTCAATGAATTAATCCTTGCTTAAAAACCCTAGTCCAAGCATAAGAACACTCACTCAAATATTTCCAACAATGCTTATCAATTAATCTCACATAACAATGATACTCATGATATTTGCAAACCCTAGTTCAAGTTCACTCAAATAATCACTTCAACAACAATGCTTATCAAACAATATTCACATAACAATGATACTCATGATCTTTGCAAACCCTAGTTCAAGTTCACTCAACTAATCACTTCAACAACAATGCTTATGAAACAAGGTTTTATCAACAACTCTTTATTCCAGAAAACCTTGAAGCATTAATTCAAAACACACTCAACAATGCTTATAAAACAATCCTTTTCACTCCAACTTTGCATTCAACAATCACTCACTAGGAAGATGTGCCCATAAATTTTTTTTTGATATAGAAGTGCCTTTAGAAAACCTGTCTCAATCACAATTTTCTTTTTTTCAATTTCAATGGTTAGATGACAAAATATCACTCTTAACACTTTCTTAAATATTCCTTAGACACAAAAATAACCAAAGCTCAAATACACCTTATTGCTTCTTGAAATTAGCATCCATAAAATCATACATTAAAAATAATTATTTGGATACACCTTATAATCTCCAACTTAAAATAATATCCACCACAAAACCTCAAACAATCTTTCGAAAACACCTTATTACCCTTTTCAATCATTAAAGCAAATAACACCAAAAATTTTATTTTGCATCAACCTTATAACTCCCCTTAAACCTTACAAATCAAATAAATTATGTAAAAAATAATTTTTAATAGCTCAACTAATTCCTCCAAAAATTTCAACGCTCAACTAATGCATACCTTTGTTTTCTCTCCAAAAGGGTTTCGACATGATTCGAACCGTCGTCTCCCCAAGCGCCAAGCACCTTAGCACTTTGGTGCCCACCGCATGGGCTATAGGTGCCCACGTGAAGGAAGGAAGGCTTCCTTCCTCTTGGTGCCTTCGATCGTCGTCAATGCCTTTAAAACAAAAGGCCACACCTGCGGATTCGAACCTCTGCCTCACGCTACCACAACATCTTGCCTTCACCAAAGTTTCCAACTGCGCTACCAGTGCTTGGTGACCAACGTGCCTTGAATAGTGGGTAATCAATACTCGCCTGTCGCTTGGTACTTTAAACACCAATTAATATTTCTCTTTCTCACTGAACGATTCACATAATTTGCAATAGCATGGAGATTAAAATTGAATGCATTAATATTTTTTGCTAAGGTGGAGGAGTCCCCTTTATATATACTTTGATTAATTTGCTCCCACGTCGGCACTCAAATTCGAATTCGAAATTCGAATTAATAACCCACCTTAGGGTTATTTAAAATTAACATAAATTAATATATAATTAATATTAAAATTAATTGATAATTAAATTAAAATTCATAAAGTTAAGTAAATTAATTTAATAAAATTATATTAATTAATTTATAATTAATTTAATCTTCCTTGTATAATATTATAAACAATTATTATAATATTATTCACTTGGGCTTCTTCTTTTCACCTTGGACCTTATCTTGACCTCCTGGAGCGGATTTGATCAACTGAAACCGGACTATCTTTTTGCACTAATTGGAGAACCTGAAACTGCTGCTGCCCACTGAAACTGCCACTCAATGGTGTTGAAAGCTTGACATCAATGACCACTCACTCTTGACATCAATGACAACTTATCTACTCAAAATGTCCAACATCAATGGGTTATTTTTCTATTCAAATATAGTTACTATCTATTTGTAATAGGGTTCCCTAGTAATCTTGATTTGGTCTATCCCTCTCCATGGTAGCCAAATATGAAAAAGGTTTGTGGCTATCCATTCAAACTATACGCCCATTCCCTACTTAACAACAAACCATAGGCATTTGATATGTCAATACAATGGCGTATATAGGATTTTGAGGTTACTTGTATTGGAATACTGAGTAATTTTTCAATCATTTCTATCATCCTACAATATTTTTGTTATCCCGTGACACTTCTACACTTGTTTTTCATGTTGTTTTATAAATGCTAGGGCAGTTTTTATGAAGGTTCAACTTGCATTTTAGTTCCAAAATGGCTAAAGCAATAATTAGAGGAATTAATCATTGAATTATGCATAGGATCAAATATTTATTCATCATCATAGTATAATTGCATCAAATATATCATTGTGTACCCTTCTTATCTAGTTTTGTACTGAAATGTACAAAAGAGGATAGGAAGTTGAATTTCTTGTAAATTGAAAAGCGTACAAAAATCTCAAAAAAAATAGCATCTACTCATGAAATCAACATGCATGTAGTTGCATATTAGGGTAGATTTTATATGGTTGCATGTTTCCCTTGACCCTTGCTTAAAAGAAAGGAAAGGTTACTACTTTTTTGCAAGTATTTAAAGTGATAAACCACATAGTATAGGACCTTATATTTTCACATTCGTGTTATCATTTGCATTTTACATTCATAATTAAGTATTTACATTTTTGGATAGGGTTAGTGCTTTAAAATCCTAGGTGTATATTCAATTTACCCATTAAACTATATCATTAGGACTCACAAACATCTCCTCAATCTTTAGTGTGATCCCCAACAAAAAGGAACCCACATCTGCGATTTGTTATGGCTTGTGTAATCACATCTTTGGTGAACCTAATGTGAACGCCACATGGGTCCTAAAAAAACCTTCCTATCCTACCTAAGACCCCTAATCAAGATACAAATTAGTTATTCACTTAAACAAGACCACCTAATTTATTTTTTTAGTTAAATCACATTAATAAATACTAAGAAGAACCTAACCAAAGGTTAGTCCTAGTGGGGGTTGTATATGACCCTCCAAGTAACTACATTACCAACCTAAGGCTAATCTTAGTGGGGGTTATACATGACCCTCCAAATAACTACATTACAAACCTATAGGCTAAATTGTGTATATTGCGAGATTGTGTTGTCAACCATCCACATAGGGTCCCACGTGTACTTTAATACTATAGGGGAATATAAAATTTTGGATTAGTAGGAGCCATAAGGACTTTGATTACCCCTCATGTACCATCTAGGATCACATACCTAGGGGGTCACTTTCACATACCAATATCTTTCATGTACCTTGAGGTCTCTCTCATGTATGATCATGTACATCGAGAGGACTAGCTTCTTTCGTGTATCAAGTATATAGAAAGAGCAAGTATATAGAAAGGTTTAGGTATATTAGGATCCCCTACGTTATATCAACCAGATAGGGATATAGAGGGAAGGATATATAAGAAAATAAAACATCTTCTCCTCTTCTCTTAAACAATGCTTAAAATAAAACATAATAAAATTTAATTCCTCTTCCTCTCTAAGCTATAACTAAATACCACTATATCACCCGAAGTGTGGCCTACCAATTAACCCACAATACAGACCCCTTGTTCAAGGCCCAAGAAGACCAAGCTACATTTTAAAATCCCATATACAAAGAAGAGGATAAGGAAACCCCAACCTCAAGTGATATTTATCTTGTTCATGATAAATAAGGGAGATACACTTTTCAATCTCTTAATCATTTAACTTCTTTCTTGCATAGAATTAAGGAAGTCGTACAAACCATATTGAGAGAAAGTAGAGATCCTTTTGATGCCTCTATTGAGGAAGGGTTTCTTCTAAACTATCCTCAGTAAACCAAATCTAACCAACTAGCATCTCATTCAGTTGATATACCCATGGGTATTTATACATAGACCTTAATGCACCAATCCCAAATCACATGGATTTAAACCTTCCAATAGTCACAAATTTTGTAGATGGTGGATTACAAAACCCTCCACTATTCTCAAGATATCATCTATCCTTACCTACCCTCCATTAGTTACTTTGGGTCAGCATAAGTTGTCCTATCATATAAGAAAACATGAGCTATGCACTTACTAGTGCTCCAACCTCTCAATCTTGTCTTAACAATCTTCCACCAACCTCAATAAATGGCCTCGACTTTGCTCAAAATTTTACTCCTACCATTTCTAAACTCACATCTTCTAACCCTTTTGACTTGATTAACCTGCGGTAAATCGTATAGTACCCACTTTAACATAGTTTACTTCAATTCCTTTTATCAACTACCTGAGCACATATTGCATGTGCCCTCAAACCCTCTTCATGTCAAATTCCAAGCCCCAACATTCCAAATTAAACAATTTAAATAGTAAATAGTCTCACTTTACGGGTCCTTATCTAGTCACAAGTACTATTGCAAGGACATATGTAACCAACCTTTAGACCTAATTGTAGCTAGTCAACCTTTCCTTTCAAATTCTAAAACACCAAATTCTAAATGTATGAGGGGAAAGAAGACCCCATAAACCCTCTTAGGCTCTTTTGTACCACTTATAGTGATATCACATATGATGACACATTGCTCCTCAATATTTTTTCTAAAATCCTTAGTGGATCAGCCTTAGATCGGTATTATCAAATACCATGACATACTCTTAAAGATTTTCAAGACTTGGTTGAAATGTTCGTACAACAATTTTTAGTTGATATCGAAGAGAAGGTCATAATTAGTGACCTTTGTAAATTGAAGTAGTTACAGGATTAAAGTTTTGTTGATTTTTTAGCTAGATGGAGATATTTAGTGAGAAGACTCCAATATGCTCCTCTATAGAGAGACATTTTGGACATTTTCATAGAAAATATTTAGGAATAATTGGCCTTCTACCTTGAGATAGCCAATGTATCTACCTTTGAGGACGTCGTAGACATGGCAAGAGTAGAGACTGACCTTCTAATGAGAGGGCATATAAAAACCAAGAAAGACAAATACAAAGGTTTCTTTCATCAAAAAGGACAATGTAAAAACAAACATGTTGTGGGTGATGGGGTCATTAATTCCTACCAAATTAATAATGTGAATATTGTTGCAATCCTCCAAAAACTAGTTCTAGAAAAGTCACAGCAACAAAAAACCCAAAAGAAATTTTACTAGGCTTGACCAACCCCTCATAGTTATCCTCAATCAACTTCTAGAAGCTAAAATGATAAAACTTCTACCCATTAAACCTGTAGAGCCCAAGAGAGAAAATTTTCCTCAATTTTGTCCTAAGGAGCAATGCACCCTCCATAATGTCAATGGTCATTTGACAAACAAATGTAAAACCCTTAGAAATCATGTTTAGAACTTGATAGACAAAGGTTGCATTGTATTTAGTGACTCCAAAGGTCAGTCTTCTTCCAATCAAAATCTAGGGATTTTTCATGACTTTCTACCCAATCATGATTAAAAGATAATAATCTATATTCAATATAGGATTGTCCCTCCATATAAAGGCATGGTAGGAATAATCCATTCCTTCATTGGAGTAGTTATGCAACAACACAAGAACCAATATTCTAATCAACCTCCTAGACCTCCCTGGGACCTTTGCACAAGTTGGGATTCTTCTTCTCGATGACCGCCATTGGTTATACAATCTCATAATAAAAATAAGGGTACTTTCAACCTTTGCCATCAACTTGAAATTATACCTACCAAAATCTCATTCCTTGAACTCCTCAAAACTTAGCCCATTCATCAAGAGATGATATTCAAACTCTTACTAAATAAGTAGTCCCTCAAGACCTAAACCCTTATGATCTCACCAACGTGGTAGGACGCCTAGGGATTAATCATGTAACAATATCATTCTATGAGGAAGATATTCCCCCCCACATCCATGATGAGAGAGCTTCATCTTTACATAACTGACTATATTGGCAACAAACTTATTAAGTGAATTCTCATTGATAATTTTCCAACCCTAAATGTTTGTGATCTAAAATTCATTAGTAATTTTGGACTAGGCAAAACAAGACTTGGAAAAAATATCCTGTTATTAAGGCATTTGATAATGAAGGGTGAAAGGCTAGCGGCATAATCATATTACCTCTTAAGGTTAGTCCTTATATCCTCAACATCCTTTTCTATGTCATGCCTTGAAAGCTAACTTATAACATTCTCCTTGGTAGGCCTTGGATCCATCCAATGCAATGGATTGCTTTACCTCATAATGAAGTGGAACCCTAGTTGGTGACATGAACAAGTCATCATATTCTACTACAATTTGGTCCATCTACTTCTGTTGTGCAGGGCCTAAAATTGATATAGTGACTATCTTCCTTATACTTTGTGGTTTGATCATCAATAGAATGAATTTCTTATTTTGGATATTATCTTTATAAATTGTTTAGCAATGATTAAGGAAACAAAGGTAGGAAATACCTCTAGGATATCGAAGTGTTGATCTCCAATAGTGATGATGATACTTCAAGGCCTAAACTCATATACACCATGTCTTTTCCACATAAATGGTTGGCCCAAAACCAAATCACAAACATCCAATGACACATCACAAAAAACTTCATCTTTGAAGGGCTTGATGGTATAAAAGATGACACATTATTTAGTGACACAAATGTCTTACCTTTGTAATCATCCAATATTATATGGATGTGGGTATATTGTGCCATGCAAATTCAAATCCTTAACTATCTAAATAGAAATGGGATTCTTCTTGTCCACTATCAATAATGAAATGTGATGGCTTCCCGTTGACCCATATTTGTGAGTGAAATAGGTGTTTCTCCACTTGTGGCTCCTTTGGTGTAGCATGTATGGTGGCAATGGTCACATTTGGTTCAACTTCCATGATTTGCTTCATTATATCCTTAGCCTCTAGATGTGGAGGTGGTGGTATAGTGGATGTAGAGGGTTGCGGCTCAACAAACAATGATTGGATGGCTCGACACTCCATCAAATGTCAATTGCTCTTGTGATGATTGCACCATTTTCCACTCTTGGCCTTCACAATATTATTTTCATGGGATTCTTTTTTGCTTCCAATTTTGATTTTTGGGTTGATCCCCTTCATCCTAATTCTTTAGAGTCACTCTTTTGTTTCTTTAGGTGGTACTTTGTGTTCTGGTTTCTGTTATTTGTTCCTCTTTTTCTATTTTTATTTTGTGCTTATGCTCCAATTTAGCAACAAGTTTGTCTCTCCCATTATCTTGAATTCAAATTGGTCCACATCCTCTTGAATATACCATTACATCCCACTACAGTACTTGAGAATTCGATACCTTAATATCTTGAATACAAAGCTTTGTTGCCATGGAGTGGAAAGAATTAGTATAATATGAAACAAATTGATCTTTACCTTGACATATCGCTTCCATCACATGTATTGGTCTTCATAGGCTCCCATAGGATAATCTTCTTCCATGACGACCTCCATGAAATTATCCCATATGAATACCACTTCATCTTCATTCCCTTCCATAACCCTCCTACAATATGCTTCCCACCGATCTTAAACATGTAATGAATATTTCAAGAGTACAAAAGTGATTTTCTCGTTACGATGAATTTATTTATAGAGAAGTATGAAGATAAATGATCCAATCAATTTTGTAAGGCATCAACATTTTCCTTCAAAAGTAAGAATATCAAAATTCACCTGTACCTTAAAAGGTGTGGGAGCATTGAATGGTGCTAGGGTAATG
This sequence comes from Wollemia nobilis, assembly GCA_028583015.1. NCBI lineage: Eukaryota > Viridiplantae > Streptophyta > Pinopsida > Araucariales > Araucariaceae > Wollemia > Wollemia nobilis. Next base: position 11,778,903 of record JAQPPZ010000019.1, read on the forward strand.
AGAGGTCGTGTAGGGTAGGTTGTAGAACTTGTAGTAGAGAGTCATTAGAGTTTAAGTTTATTAGCCCATCATCTCATTCCACTTCACGAGGGCTACATTCAACGTCTCCTTGAAAGAATCAACTATCTCATGTTGTCCATTCTACTTCTCGCCTGAGACCATTTGGAAAGACAAGGGAGCTAATTAGAGGGATTTCGTGTTTGACATCCAAATTTTCAAAACCCTAATCTCATGTTTATGGACATGCACTCAAAGTCAAACCACTCTAATACCACTAATCTAAAACTCAAAATTTTGAGTCAAGGAAGATCACAAAAGGGTGCAATTCAAAAATAATATAGTATAATGAATTAGAACACATATATGACCAAAATAACAAAATGATTTTTTCTCCAAAAACATAGTACAATGCAATCAATCTCTTGGAAGAAATGTGAGGCTATAATTTTACATCCATTACTCATGCTTTATACAAATAGGAGTGCATCTCTCCTTATCCAAAAATTGGTGTTGGAAATCCATCATATTGAATATGGAAGGTCACCTATATGAAAATCCTATATGAAAATCTAATGATTCACAATCCATGAGTTACAAAGTGTATATTACATAAAAAGAACATAGATGTGACTTGTTATTTTGCATTTTTCTTCTATTGATGTGTCAACATAGCTAAAGATATCCACGTGAGTGTGGGTCTACCGACAAGGATGCCACTTGCATTATTTGATGTGACCCGAGTTCAATCGCCATGGTGGATGTGTATAAGAAGTATTTACTCAATAAAAAAAACATAGCTAAAGATGCATTTTGACCATAAAAATGTAAAAATAGAAAATTATTATTTTTCGTAAGTAATTTGTTTTGCATTTTGTAGGGTCTCTAGAGCCTTAGTTTTCCACAAATTTGTCACAAACTTTGTTGCCTACAAAAATTGTCTTATCCCTAATTTTTTTTATGCTTCTTAAATGGTTCAAAACAAAGTCCCAAGCACAAAATTATGCCCCTAACAATGTGGTTAGGATAAAAAGAAATAGATTTTCAAGTATTTTGAGCATTAAGCCATGCTACAAATAGGTCATGCTTGGATCAATCACTCTTGCACATACATCTATGCTTGTTAAGACTTGAACCTCTTCCATAGATGACAACCTATCTCAACCTCTCTAACATAACTCAATAAACACACTTATTGTAATGTTTAATAAATATGATTATATTAATAATTTTATCAAATAACATTAGCTCAACAAATTAAATTCAACTTTTAAAAAGAAAACTTAAGTTCAAATCTTTTCCAACGAAACATATATAATAGTTAAGTTATTTTAATACCACTATATGATAAATTACTTAATAAGGATAAAATCATTTTAATTTTATATAAATAGTTTTAAAAATAATAATAAAACAATTTTTACATGATTTATAGTAATAATTTCAACCACTTAAAACTCCATAAACATTTTTGTATTGTAACTTTTTCAATCACTTCTGCACATACATCTATGCTTGTTAAGACTTGAACCTCTTCCATAGATGACAACCTATCTCAACCTCTCTTAACATAACTCAATAAACACATTTATTGTAATGTTTAAGATATATAATTATATTAATAATTTTATCAAATAACATTAGCTCAACAAATTAAATTCAACTTTTATAAAGAAGACCTAAGTTCAAATCTTATCCAATGAAACATATATAATAGTAGTTATTTTAATACCACTATTTGATAAATTACATAATAAAGATAAAATCATTTCGATTTTATATAAATAATTTTAAAAAATAATAATAAAACAATTTTAACATGATTTATAGTAATAATTTCAACCGCTTAAAACTCCATAAACATTTTTTATATTGTATCTTTTTAAAAAATATAATATTAATCAAATGGTTTTTATTGTCGTTTATACCACAATATTAGCCAGGCTCGTATATCGGTTTCTATAGTTTAAGTTTAATTGGCTTTCCTTGATTAGAAAAGTCAGTTTTTACATACATTAAACAATTAGAAAACAAATATATTTTATCATCCGCTTTAATTTCTGGCCCAACCCTATTAACCCTTATTTATTTACATAATGATTCCGTAATAATATTATGATTTAACAGTTATATTACTTAAAAAGTTTTAAATTTAGATCTTTTTCTTTAAAATTGATAAATTTAACTGATAATATAATTTAGATACACAAGAATTTTCAAGTTATATTTTTTGAAATTAAATCATATTGAATAAGAACTAGAACTTTTACTCTTGGAAGTGGCCCATATGCATGAAAGAGCTTATGTACAAAAGAACTGTAAAATGGTCATCCCCTATAATATATATATACATTCATTCATAATTGAGGCCAAAACAGATAGACCAGTTGATAGAAGTTGAGCACAGATCAATTGGCTACTCCTGTTTGATTTCTTAAAGGTCGGGACCCTTGACTTCGTCTTTACTTAAGTTCCCTATGCAACCAAAAAAAATCATTGTTGAGATCATGAATCACAGAGGAGATGGCATCCTCAGGATAGTCTGGCTTTTGATCTAATGATGAGATCCTACAAAATCCATCTTCCAAATCATTTCTGCTTTATGCTATGTGAGTTGGAAAATGGAAGATGGGGAAAGGGTAACAGGAGGGGGCCAAACAAGATCTCCAATGAAAAAAGATCACACCTGAAGTTACAATTAACATGCACTCATAGCGGAAAGGAAGACCACTGAATCATAAAAGGCATCTCTAAAATCAAGGACTTGTTTGTACAACTAGATGATTCTCCAACTGTCTAATGATAAAACCGATTTCATAGCTGCACACATTCTCTTCTTTATTATAAATTTACCGTGAAATTGTCTCACAAACATTTACATTGTGATTTTCTTTATTTGACAGCGCCAACATGAAATGAAAAGATGATGTTCAAAAACCATGATCAGATCCATCAAAAAGCGGTCTACTTTCTCATCCAAAACATCAAATACATAATATGGCAATTCGCTAAGAATATTATCTACCATTGATCTGACCAATCAAACACTGTGACTGAACTTCTGCAATGCTGAAGTATCTAATGCAGAAAACTCTGTTACAGCAGATAGAACAGCCAGACCAAGATTCACTGCAGCCTCTTTAGTTGGTGCCTGACAAAATTTTCAACTGTTAGTAGCCATGGCAATTGTTTGCTTACAGAAAAATAAACAGGATACCTGAAAATAAATGCTTTGCATGCTGTCGGCTTATAAATACCTCAATATTTAGAGGAAGAACAGGATCATGAAGAGAAAGTCTCAAAAGGAACCAGCCTCCATAACCTGATACCCTAACCTACTCCAACCAAAACATGAAGTAGCATCCAACATAAGAGTAAAATCAAAGAACGTTTTGATATCAAGCACCTATATTTTGCTTGAATCAATTATAAAATGGAATGAAAAAATTTAAGGTTGGCATGTACCCTTCAAACCATATTTTACACACTTTTTCTTTCTCTGACACACCCAGCCTCTGAGGACACCAAAACTATTTAAATACATGGTTCAACTGCACAATTGTGAGAAGGAAAATTACCCCTTCATAATTTACGGGTGCCTTCTGCAAGTTGGGATCTGAATCTGAAACATTTTCTAAATGTTTAAGCACAGCCTCTCCATAATCACGGAATGATCTGAAAAGGTAGAAATGACATCATTCCTAACATCATAAGACTTTCGGAGCCACTCCAACAATATGCCCATTTTCATTTAGAAGACTAGCATGCTATAAAGATTGAAAAAATAAAAACCATTAATATATGCTCTTTTTTTACATACAAATTTTAAGCTTTTACAAGCAAACAAAACTGTAATTTTCTCTCACTAAATATTACCCTCCAAAAACATCTTCATGGTTTTGATCAATTTTAAGTCTCAACTCAACTGCCACTTCTGATTCCTCCAACCCTTCTATCATCTTGGTGAGAATTGCACTGCCAAGGCCTTCTCCAGCAGCTTTGGATGAAGCAAGCTTATTAAGAAGCTTAACCTTCAGGCACATTTACACATTTCAAGCGTGGCACCAAAATACAATTACCTTTGTTAAAAAATAGCATCAACAAGAACCTACATGAAAACCCACTTATGGTCTTGGCAACAAGAATACACTACCACTTTACCTAGTCTGAGGCTAACCATCCCTTACCATGAGGTATGCTCCATCATCAAGCCAATGATTTTCTTTGAGAGCACCATGACCACTGGTTTCTATAGCGAGATGTGATTCTTCTCCAATTGAGTTCTGAACCCACAAAAGAAGGTAAAATTTGACAGGCCTTTCAACACAAAAACCTATGATATTTAGCAGTGATATTCTAACAAAAGACTTCCAATATCAAACTCCTTTATTAATATCATTGTCAATTTAACAAAAGTAGAGCTAGAGAAGGATGCAATCAAAATTTTAGAGTAAATATTCAAGATAACAATAAACAAACTCTAGACATGGTTTACGATATTGAATTCAAAAACTGGTCTGAGCTGGTGAACCGAACTAATCTATTTCAAAACTTCAATGAAGCTTATTAACTAGTTAGTAGAGCAATAAATCCAAGGACTGAATAAATGACCTAGAGTCTTATACAAAGACTTAAAGAATCAGCACAAATTATAATTAGCTACTTCATTTTGAAAAAATGACAAAGAATTCTATAAATACCATGATGCAACCTGAATATGCTCTTTCCTGTGTAAGGGAGGTGACATCTATTTCCATAACCACATAAAAGAAGGATCTTCATTGCTAATCATGTGCTAAAAAAAAAATAGGACTCCAATAGATGAGTTTCCTTTCTGTCAAAGCTTTTATCAACCAAAAGAATAGACACCAAAGGGCTTGCATCTGTAAGAAAAAGGAACAGACCAATTACCATCCCAAGTTGTGGTTTATATTTTAAAGTACTGAATGCCTATGAGCGGACCCTCGGAGAAAAAAAAATATTTAAAAAGCTCTTAAATTCTACATAAGTAGACATGATTTAGATTTGTGTGACAACTGTCAAGTCAAAAGGCCAAACTGAAACATATCATGCACAAGGATTCGTGCGAGTCTTGGGACTTCTCCAATATCTTTTGGCCCCACTGAAACCACCATTCCACTTGATCTGAAATTCCCACTAATGGAACCTCAATCAGACCCTTTTAAAACAATTGGAGTGCTCCTTTACTTAATTTTACTTGGTCTTGTGAAACTAATCACTAATGAAATGCATGCTTCTGCATGAAAATTACTCTTCCATGCCCAAAATTCCACTTCTATGATAAGACGACTATTGACAGTCCATAAACAGTTTGATACATGTATTAATAAAGCTTGAAATAAGTATGAAGTGCAACAATATAATGCTTTGTCAAATCACTGTTCACTTCCGGATCAAACTTGCTTGTTTCCAAACATGAAAACTACATGGCTATATATATATATACAAAAGTGGAATGCCAATAAAAAGCTGAAATACTGAGAAATACAAACACGCAACAGTTATAACAGAATGATTTGATGTGAGAAAAGGGGAAGAAAACTCAGATGAATACTTCAAACTCCATTTTCCTTGTAAAATAGAGAAAGGGCAGTTACTGTTGTCCATCCGCTTGGACCTTCCCAAGATACATAGCTACATTGCATTTTTTTGCAACCTCATGTGGTAACTCTCAGAGATTTTCTTGCACTCCCTTTCCTGGAAATGGTTTGCCCCAGTTATTGGTTCCAAAACTGCCATTCCCCTATGTTAGTCTTTGCCAAGCATGCCTCATCAAGCCCCCTCCTCTTTCAAATCTAGTAATTGAAGTTTCTTGACTTTACATTTTGGCATGATGTGTCATGCTTCTTCCTGCTTATATTCCTCTTGACACTCATCCTTTGCTAACTTTGGATACCTAGCACATGACACTTCAATTCATTGCCAGCTCGTTGGCTGGAATGTTTTTTGAACATTTGAAGGACCATATGGATGACTTGTGAGCTGCAATTTGATAAGCATATGGGCAATGATGTCAAGAACTTTCTGCATTAATTTTAACTTATTTCGAGCTCATATGAGAGATAAATAATGACTGTACAGCAGACTGGTCTTTGCAATTTCAAAGGATGAAATGCATGTATCTTTAACTGAAAATCATATCAAGGATAGTCCTCTTTCACTTGAACAAAGTAAAAAATAGATTTGGACTCCATTTCATTGAAATATACCCCAAAAACTTCTTGCTGGACTGAACTGTTCTTCACTCTGTTTCAGGAGTCAAATGTGGCACCAATCCGCGGCAACACATGGTAAGGACCATAGAATTTGGCAGCGAGCTTTTGGCACCTGCGAAGCTGGAGGGATGACTGTTTATAAGGCTACAAGCGAAGGAAGACCATATCGCCAATTTCAAAACTACACTCCGTGCAGTATTGATCAGCTTGTTGGCGCATTCCGTTCTGAGCCAATTCTAGATTCAACTTCAATTGACGGAGGACTTCGGTATGTTGGTGTAGTGTCACGACCTGGACCTTAGAGCTACCTAGAATATAAGAGGAGAGTGTTGATGGAGGTCGGCCATAAACTGCTTCAAAAGGGGTGACCTTGGTCATTGTGTGATAGCAAGTGTTATACCACCATTTGGCCAATGGAAGCCACTTTGCCCACTATGTAGGATGATCAAAGGTAAAACAACGAAGATAGGTCTCCAAACATTTGTTGACAATCTCAGTCTGACCATCCATTTGCGGATGATAAGATGAACTCATGTGGAGCTGAGTTCCTTGCAACTTACTAGTAAAGGTAGGGTCACGGTCGGACACAATAGAGGTGGGCATGCCATGAAGATGAAAAATGGAATCTAGGGAAACTTGGGCAACAACAAAGGTTGTGTAAGGATGGGAGGGAGGACAAAAATGAGCATACTTAGTGAGACGATCCACGACCACAAAAATAACTGATTTGCCTCCCAATTTAGGTAAGCCTTCAATAAAGTCCATGGAAATATCTGTCCAAGCCTGTTCTGGAATAGGCAAAGGTTGAAGAGTTCCCGAAGTAGGCACTATTTTGCCTTTCACCCTCTGACAAATATCACACTCAGACACAAAAATTTGTATGTCCTTCATACCTTTCCAAAAAAATGTTTGCTTAACTTATTCATATGTCTTAAGGAACCCGGAATGCCCTACAGTGGGTAAAGCATGCTATTCCTTCATGATGAGTTCCTAGAAGGACAACATGTGAGGCACAACCAGGCATTGGTGATATCACAAATCTTGGCCATCCCAAGTGTATCCTAAGCCCGATGTAGGTTCCTTTTGAAGCGAAGTGACCAAAGTTTGCAATTCTAAATCCTTAAGCACCTCTTCCCGAAGGGAATTTATAATGGTACATAGTATGGCTTGAGCCTCAAATTGGCAAGAAAGAGCATCGGCCATAATATTCTCTTTGCCCTTTTTATAGGTAATATCATAATCATAGCCCATGAGCTTAGACACCCACTTTTGTTGTTCGAGGGTGGCAACTCGTTGCTCCAAGAAGTATTTAAGACTTTGGTGATATGTTTTAATGGAGAAATGTCGCTCAATGAGATAAGGCCGCCAATGAGTAACCGTGTGTAGAATTTCAAGTATCTCCTTAGCATTAGTGGATTTGCCTAGATTCTTGCTAGAAAGTGCTTTACTAGTGAAGGCCAAGGGACGCCCTTCTTGCATCAACACTGCTCCACTATCGTTGCCTGAAGCATCGCTTTCAATTACAAAGGGCTTAGAGAAATCAAGCATTGCTAGAACTGGAATGGTTGTCATGGCATGCTTCAAGTCAAGGAAATCCTTCTTAGCGGGACCTATCCAAGAAAAAGAATTTTTCTTTAGCAAGGTTGTTAAAGGGGCAGCAATTTTGCCATAGTCGCAAACAAATTTGCGGTAATACCTTGTGAGGCCCAAAACTCCACAAAGCCCTTTTAGAGTGTGACGTTTCGGCCATTCTCGAACGACTTGAATCTTCTTGGGATCGACTTTAACTCCTTCCTTGCTAACAATGTATCCCAAATATTTAACTTCAATCAACCCAAAAGAACACTTGGACCTCTTAGCATAAAGTTGGTGTTGTGCCAAAAGTTGTCGAGTTTGGTCCACATGGATGAGGTGTTCTTCCCAAGAACGACTATAAACCATAATATCATCAAAGAAGACCAAGATGAATTTACGAAGGAATGGGCGGAAGATGTTCATGAGGCTTTCAAATGTAGAAGGGGCATTGGTCAAGCCAAATGGCATTACCAGAAATTCATAATGACCCTCATGAGTGCAGAATGTTGTTTGGGGATGTCTTCATCCTTGAGCCTAATTTGATGGTACCCTGAGCGAAGATCTAATTTGGAGAAAAACCTGGCCCCATGCAATTCATCTAGTAATTCATCCACCACCAAAATAGGAAACTTATCCTTAATGGTGAGCTTATTGAGCTCACGAAAGTCTATGCATAACTGCCAAGACCCATCTTTCTTTCGTACCAATGAGACAGGAGAAGAATAAGAGCTATTACTAGGCCAAATGACTCCAGCTTTTAACAACTCTTGTACTAACTTTTGAAGATTTGAAGGCTGAAACAGAGCACCAAAGTTCAACAACAGAACACTGCAGTCACAATATGAAGGTCCAAACGAGATCAGAATGAGGCAAATTTTATATGGATAGAAAGCTTATTCTGAGAGCTTTCCAACGGTGTAAAGAACATGCAAAACAGAGTTGTGAGTCAAAAGTTATGAGCTCTGCAAGGTAGCTATACAGGGTCTGCCCAGAGCCTGGAAAAAATGGACAAAACGTGATTTTCAGAGGTGAAAATAAGAACAAATACTGAATGAAATACGGAGTGTGATATATGGTTGGAAAGTTCTTGGAAAGGGCTTTCCAACGGTGTATTACTTGTAGCAAATGGATAAATGCAGCAGAAGTGATACACCTCCAAATTAGGCAGTTCAGGCTTTTCTGTAAAATCTGGACTGCAACATACAGGAAAATGCAGCAGGCTGAAAAAACTGATTTTTCTCCTTCAATTCGTATTTTCTCACACACCAAACTTGTACAATGCAATAGTAATCATCTTAATCTATCTTGGAACTCAAACCTAAAGAATCTATGGTAGTTACAAACAAGGTAACAGTTCAAGACTGTTACAACTACAATATTCCTACACCTACACTTGTACAAAGCTGTTACAAAGTGGTTACATGCACTCTTGTGCCTTCTAATCCGAAAATGCACACATGTCAGCATCATTTTCCAACAACTTTTCTATTTCTGACTTAAGGGCATGAGGATATCAACACGGCCTAATGTTAGGCAATACAATAGCAAGTACCAATGGAATGGCATGATCATAGGAGCGATGTGGCGGCAACTCTGTAGTTTTAGCAAAAATTGCATCGTGCTTTGTCAAAACAAGTTGCAAATCTTGTGGAATTTGGTTCATCAATGACGTGGTTGGTTGGATTGCAAATATCTGGGCAATGACTCCACGAGAAGATTTTTTGAGTAACTTCTCTGTACGGTTTGAACTGATTATCTGAGGAGGACCTGCTTAAGAACCACAAAGAGTATATGACATTCCGTCCTTTGAAAACTGCATCCATAACTCTTACAAAATTCCATGTAATGGTTCCCAAAGTTCCTACACTAAGCTCCAAACACAATATCACAGCCCCCAAATTGAAGAGCAAACATGTCAATTTTGAACTCATAGTCCCTTATTTTCACATTGCAGCATTTTCCTTTGCAAGGCAAAGTCCCTCCATTTGCCACCATCACCTCAAAGAAGTTGCATGTGTGTATGTAACAATTGGCCTGTTTGGCAATTCGAGGATCAATAAAGTTTTGTGTGCTGCCCAAATCAAGGAGGATTGTAAGATGTTGACCCTTGAAGAAACCCACAACTTTCATGGTTTGTGGAGTAGTAATTCCTGCTAGCGCATGGACAGAAATTTCTGCTTGAGTTTCCTCTTGGGATTCATCTTCGGTTGGTTCTACTTCATCCTCACTATTGATGGGGTCCTCGACATCTATCAAAAACAACTTCTTTTGGATGCATCTATGCCTACAAACATATTTTTCATCACAATTGTAGCACAACCCTTGGGCACATCAAGCATCCATTTCCTCAGTAGTCAAGCGTTTGGGAAGAAGAGTCTTATTCTCATTAGTACTTGTGAACTTGGGAGGGAAGTAAGGTTTGGTTTGTGGAAATTTAGACGTCCTTTGAGCTGAGAACTTTTCTTCGGCCAACCGTGCCAAGCTTATGGCCTACATCATAGTTTGTGGATTGAACATCTTGACCTCGGCCTTAAGATCATCCTTCAAGCCAGTGACAAAACAACTTATAAAAAATCCTTCATTCAATCCCTTGGTTCCATTAGCCAACTTTTCAAATTGGGTCTAGCAATTACGAACTGTAGAGGTTTGTCTAATTTGGTTAATGCTCCTATGAAATCCTCATAATCACTTGGGCCAAAACGGGTGAGCAATTGTGACTCAAAGACTTCCCAAGAAGGATCGTGAATTGTGGGTTGAAACCACTGATACCACTATAAAGCCTTAGATTCCAAATTGAAGGAAGCCATCTAGACCCAAAAATATTTGGGGACAACGTTGAGATTGAAGTATTGAGCAACGCGGCATAACCACCCATCTGGGTCTTTCCCATTGAAATTTGGATAATCCAATTTGGGCATCTTAAAAGGAATATTGGACTCAAAAATAGTGTGAGAATCTTTGGGCATATTTAAAGGAGTAATTTGCTCACAATGAGTGTGGGAGTCTTCTTTTCCTTCCCCTGACCTGATTGTTTAGTATCATGTTGATCAAACACTCTTGGACCACCTCAAAGTCTATACTCAACTTCGGAAATTTGCTCTTCAAGGGTGGATTTGGAGAATTGTTGTTTAGCTCTAAGAAGTTGAATTTCTTCCCTTATGCCAGTATTTGCATGAAAAAGGGCTTCAATTAAACTTTGGAGTTTTTATAGTGTCGAAGTAGTTTGTTCTATCTCTTTTTGATGACGACAAGTGCCAACAACCATTTGGGTAATCTTTGAACCGTTTTCACTGACTTACTCAAAATAGAAGTATGACTGCAAGAATTACTATTTTTAGTAAGGAGTCCAAAAAAGTGTTTGGGTGGTATATATCAAAATGATCAGCTTGAAAAGACAATCACAATGAGCTATTATATCCCAACAATGATTTTTGGCACCCTACACATTTTTTATATAGTTGTTTTGGCGAGTCTAATGGTGTGTTATGTTTTGTCTTTGGAGGTAGGAATCAAAAGTTGGGTACTGTGTCGGCCAACTCTGCCTTGTCTTTGCACTATCAGTTACTGACATTGTCCTTGACACTGCTCAGCCACTAAATTTGCAATTCCCTGAGCTGACACTGTCTCTGCTATCACTGACTACTCTATAATTTTCTGACCGTCAAAGCAACTGTTACTGACAACTAACAATCCTGACCTAACTGTTACTGTCTTCAACCAAAAATGATAATCGACTGTGAATGACACATGCAACTTCGTCTTGACAATTTCTATGTGTTCACAATTTTTTTGCATGCAGATCTTTTTGTGACCAAGAAGGTCTCCTCCATATGCTCAATTTTTGTGTGAAAATTTTTGGTTGCAGGATTAAACAGTAGCAGACAAAAAGGTTTATTTTTACAGGTTATGTTTTGGATAGACTCAAGGTATGCTAAACAGAGGAACATGTAATACCCATCCCATAGGCCCTTTGATATACTATAGTGACAAACGATAGTGCTCGGACCAATATTTCAAGCCACTACCCAAGGAGGATTCCACGCATACCCTTGAACACACTACCCGCCTCTCTCACAATACGGAAGGGTAATCTTTCCGGATGATGTGTCCGATGTATTTTGGATAATACAAGGCCAAAAAGCTTCCTAGGGATAAAATTTCCGTTAATCCTAGATGGTCTCCCGACATACCCGAAAATACATGGGGGCTCGATTCCATGGGTGGGTGTTGTCTAAGGCTTGGGTATTAGAGTTTGATTGCCCCTCACTTCACTAAACACTTTACTGGCTATCTAGCTTAGCCAATAACGACAGCTCCTCCACGATATTTTAAAACCCCCGGCACAAGGTTTCTAGCCTAATAACCTATTGCAGGAAAAAAAGGGATTGTATTTTTCGCTGGTTTTCTTTTTTTTTTTTTTTTTTTAAAGGACAAGCAGAAACGAAAAACACAAAAAAATTATACCTAACAATCGTGATGGACAGGCAAGAACTACCACAGTCGCAACGAAACTTGGCTCTAGAAAGCACTCTGATACCACTTGTTAGGATCCTACTATTGCGCCCGCTCACACAAAATACTGTAAATGAAATGAATAAACATTAACTAACAAAGTAACACAATGCAAAAAATAAAAGCAAAATTGAACAATGTCATAGCAACACAGAATCGCAAGCCTCTTCGAGGGGGCAACCTTCTTCAATACATTCATTAATTTGCAAAAAGATACATTTGTATAATGCTCCATGTCTTTTAAAGATACACTTCATGCAACCCTAACCCTAAGCTCGAGAGTTGGCTTACATGCAAAATGCCACTCAAGCTAGAATCTTCTACCAAGTAGTGGTTACATTCTTGATAACGGTTACATGAAATGGCCCCACTTGTCTAGGCGCCTTAATTGCTACATACTATTACAAATTATTATAAAATAACATTATAAAGAGATCCCCACGTTGAAAGTGGGTCATTACAATAATCAAATGAGAGTTACAAAATGGTGTTAGGATGGGGTCTTAACAGCTAAACATTATATGCTTCAACATGAATATCAGTTTATTCTCAAATTAACAATACAAATCCCACCTTAAACATTATTTTAATTTGATTCAATCTCTGGTCCATGATTGAGTTAACTAAAGAGTTAACTGTCACAACTTTTAGATAACAATAGGAAAGTAGTTTGAATGAAGCTTCCTTTGAATAATATTTTGAGAGAAAAAGCATGGTCAATAATGCTTAAAAGATGTTGCTATTCAACCAATGTCAATGGTGGAACTAGTAACTTTGCCTATTATGCACTCTATCTAGCAATCAATCATGATTTCAAGGCTGTAGTTGTAACTTGCAATATATGACAACATAATCAGTTTGGCATCAAATAGCATGCATGAAACATACAATTGATTTTAGTTGAGAGCAAAACAACATATTGTTAACATTGAGCAAGGCATAAAACCACAATGTGATCAGATAGCAACCCCTCAATCAAAGTCCACATATTGTCAACCAACCGTCCACATATTGTCAACCAACCATAAAGGGTACACTTGACTGAAAATCAAGAACCATGGGTACTGAAGCAAGGTACAACACTGACAAATCATTTTAAAAGACTGCACTCAAAGCTCTGCTTCATATGGACAAATGGTATATAGAAAAGGATTGGAAACGACCAAAAATCATTTGGTTATATTTGTATTGATATATGATGCTTGACGTTTAGGTCTTCATCTTTTGATAGGTGAATATGCTAACCTCTGCAGAAAATTTGGCTTTGAACAAAAGAATAAAGCATTTAAAAAATCATTCACTGGTTTTAGTTAATAAAAGCAACTCAACACATAGTAAAGCAGAAAAGGTTTTCCCAAAATTTTGCTAATAAATGCAACTTGACTCACCAAGCGAATGCCTTCATCAATGACATTTTTATATCCTCTTTTAAACCGATGATGCTTTCCTCCTGCAGAAATAAAGGTGCTAATAAGTTAAACCCATAAAATTATTACTACTTTTTTTTTCCCCAAGAAATTATTCAAGTATATGAAAGTTGTTGAATTTACCAAGCTTCTGTTCAATAAAGGTAGTCAATCCATCTGAAGTGACACTATCAGTCACAATTGTTGTCCCTGGATGCTGGATACATCAAAAAGTGTGAAAAAACAAAACAATATAGGATAACTCAATTCAACTTCTGATAAGATTCCATCCATATTCCTTGAAAGTATCAGAGCATTATAGCAGAATAAATCTTACTTCTTCTAGAACAATTGCAGACATCAGAGCAATCAAACGGTTGCGATTGAACTCACGACCAGTTGGATCGACAGCAGCAGACCTGAACTAGCACATAAAAGCTTCATGAATCACATAAAAAAATTAAAGTGTTTCAATGTCACCTATATGACTACATACAGACAAAGTTGCAAAATTTCTGAAGACATTTTTTACCGGTCAACATCAGTGTCAAAAATTATTCCTAAATCTGCCTTATGTTCATGAACTGCTTTAGTTATTGCTGCCATTGCTGATTTATCCTCTGGATTTGGAATGTGATTAGGAAACATGCCTGCAATGTTCAAAAATAAATAAATGGATGGAAAATCTTCTTAGATTCTGAGTACATGCAAACTAAGTCCATAATCAAAAAGTAGAACATGAACAGCCATAAATGATTACTATGTCCTATACAAAAGTCTAATGGTATTAAAAAGTGGTAAAGATTTATCTCAAATGTGCCTTCTGCTTCCTAAGTAACCTCTAAAAATAGTTTTTACTTGATAGCAAATCAGCAATACAAAAAAACATTTCAAACCATAAGTTTATAAGAACTAAATGATTATGCCTCCAAAAAATAATAAATTGACAAGCCACACTATTCAACAATAATTTGTATGTAAATGCAAGACATAAAAAGGATAAGCAATCTAGAAAGGAAACCAAACGATAAGAGTATGATAGTTCCTTCTTATTTCAGCTGACAATTCTAGGTTTCAATATCCTCTCGTGCAGACAGCCATGCAAAAATAGAAAGGTGACCCAAAATCAAAGCCCAACGCTAAATAGGAATGACAGACATAATAAACCTCCCAATTAGAGATTATATACAAAACACCACTATATCCAAACTTCTCTTGACCAAGTTTCTTGGTAATTTAGTTGTCTTTTTTTTCTTTTTCTTTTTTTCAATTTGATTATAGGGAATTGATCATGTTACATCATCACCATTACCATTATATTATAACAAACCACATAGTGATATTATATCGTCTGGCAAGATTTGAACCTAAGTCTTCCCATTGAGAACGCACATTTTTAACCACTTGAGTTAATGTCATTTAATAAGATGTTAAGGTTTACCCAAGGGATCGATACCTTGGTCTACAATGTGAAACTCTTTGTTCCCCGCTACTTGGGCCACTATATCCAAACTTCTCTTGACCAAGTTTCTTGGTAATTTAGTTGTCTTTTTTTTCTTTTTCTTTTTTTCAATTTGATTATAGGGGATTGATCATGTTACATCATCACCATTACCATTATATTTTAACAAACCACATAGTGATATTATATCGTCTGGCAAGATTTGAACCTAGGTCTTCTCATTGAGAACGCACATTTTTAACCACTTGAGTTAATGTCATTTAATAAGATGTTAAGGTTTACCCAAGGGATCGATACCTTGGTCTACAATGTGAAACTCTTTGTTCCCCGCTACTTGGGCCACTATATCCAAACTTCTCTTGACCAAGTTTCTTGGTAATTTAGTTGTCTTTTTTTTCTTTTTCTTTTTTTCAATTTGATTATAGGGGATTGATCATGTTACATCATCACCATTACCATTATATTTTAACAAACCACATAGTGATATTATATCGTCTGGCAAGATTTGAACCTAGGTCTTCTCATTGAGAACGCACATTTTTAACCACTTGAGTTAATGTCATTTAATAAGATGTTAAGGTTTACCCAAGGGGTCGATACCTTGGTCTACAATATGAAACTCTTTGTTCCCCGCTACTTGGGCCAAACCTCTTGAGTAATGTTTAAGTTTATTGGGAAGAGCTCGTAGAGAACATGAGAGTGAGCTTGGATCCATAATATGGATACACTTAATCCAAGACCTATCGCCAATCAACTTGGGTCGATACATAGCCATAAGTTCAAACTCTACCTGCAAGTGTCCTCATGTCTCTACAAGGTGCCCACCCATGAGATTGGAAACTAGGCTTATGATGTGAAACTCCTTGCTCCCCCACCACTTGCCCATACCTGTTAGGATTTCAAATGTTAGGGGTTCACCAATGGGAATTGAACATTGAATTACGATGTGAAACTCTTCACTCCTCACCATTTGCACTAAACCTCATTGGCCAGGTTTTTCTGTAATAAATGAGGTTTATTTGTAATTAATATCCAGCTTCAAACTATCATCTGTCTTTGAAAATGAATTCCAAATTGTTTATCACGATAAACAAAACAAGGAACCACATTAGCAAGCAGACTACTTCAGACTGTCCATGATTAGAAGATTTTCTGACAAATTTCACCCTTAGCTTCCAATATCCTTGTTAAGGACTCCACCTTCAATGTTAGCAAAGGCACAAACAAATGCAATAAAATCCAAATAGCAGCCATGAGGGATACGAATCCAAATACTAAGTTTGCAAGAGGATAGAAGTTGCAACCGCCACAAAATGTGTAAAACAACATGCCCCTAACTTCACCATGTAAGGATAGAAAAGAAAGACTGAAGTAAAACCACAGTTTTGTACCTATGTTCAATTGATTATATGGGGTTGAAAAAACCCCATTTTATTACATTCTGACCACATTATTGCAGTATTTCAGCAAACCACATTATTGTGGTATTACAATAAACCGTATCATCACAGGCCACCTTACTGGGGATGTGTCCATCACAATGAAAGGATATAAAATCAAGTTGCAATAAAATGAACGCATTCTATTTACTGTTGTTACATTGTAATGTCCCAAAAATAAATATTTTTGTAAATGTCTCCTACACTTAATTATAAAAGTGAAAAAGGGGTTCATGTGACTAGGAGACATAACTTAAGTTGTGTTTATTTATGTTTTATGTTTTTATGTTGTAATAAGGAACTTTAAGTGATTTTAGGGTTGGGAGCACTTTAAGTGATTTTAGGGTTGGGAGATGTCAACTCCAAATTAGAACCTCACCCTATATAAGGGAGTGAGACGTCCCATTTTGGGCATGTTATGTTGATATCAGAATTGAATATTGAAACCCTAGAGGTTCCATGAGTTGAGATTGCAGGTCTTGCTCATTCCCATAGTGCATTGGAGGTGCATGGTTGGGTTCTTGGCAATATCATTGCAAGTGTTATTGCCCTAAAATATCAAAAATACAAAAAGAGGCATCCGTGAGGAGTTCGTGGCATTTTTGGGAGCATTCGTGTCATGTGTTTCAGATCTGTTGGCAGCCCCAAACCCTACGCTTGTATTTGAGGTCATTTTTGAGGAGTTTTTGCATCTGTTCAGCCTTGGGGAGCTGTTGTATTGGTTTGGCAATACTTAATATATGATGCTGGCTGATTTCTCCTCATACTTGTGTTATTTTATGAGCAATTTATGAGTTATTTCCTTGCTGTACTTAATTTCTGCATTTTCGTACTAAGGGTTTGTTGTTTCTTAAAAAGGGACATTACAAGTGGTATCAGAGCTGGAATCTTGCCAACTCGTAGTTAGTTTCAGCATTTTCAGTGTTTTTTCAGTTATTCGTGGTGATAAGTGTGTTTTTGTGGTGAAAAGTTGTGCCCTAGTGAAAATCGCAGATTTTTAGGGGATTCGCGGATTTTTAGGGATTTTTTTCAGAAAATAAAAAATTGCAGATTTGGATACCCTTTTGACCAATTTGCAGTTCTGTGGTTTCAAAAAAAAATTTTGGTGGTCAGAATTTTCAGAATTTCAGATTTCCATCTTGTTAGGGTTTAATAGGGTTTTATGCATCGTCCTCCTGTTCATCGATATTTTACTAGGAGAAACAGACTCGCTTTGGAAATGTCAAACAGGGAAGAGGTTGAGGAGCCCCAAAGGCCAGTTGATAGGACTGAGCAAAAATTCGATGCCCTACTTGACATGCTGCAAAGAATGGTGTCCTTACAAGAGACAAATCAGCAAGAATTGAGGGCAGCTTTGGGCAACCCAAATGGCACAAGGAGGGAAGAAGAAAGGGGAGGCAACAACAATGGGCATGAGTCATCATCTAACTCACACACTCCCTTGCCTAGGCCGTCCAAGCCTATGTTCCTTGTTCCACCACCTCCACGGGAGGAAAATGAGGTAACTGATGAATTAGATGAATGGTTTGCTTCTTATAGTAATAAATCTGAGGGTTTTAGGGCAGCAGTTTCTTTTGATAAATATTTGAAGATTGTGGGTAAATCTGTTGTTGAGGCTAAAAAAGAGAAAAAGAAGCCCTTTTTGCATCAAAAGGTGACCATTCCCTCATTTAATGGTCAAGATGGTCTTACAGCTAGGGCATGGCTTCAAAAATTGCAGACTTATTTTACCTTGGAGCCTATTTCTGAAGCCGATGCGGTTCAGATTGCTACACTCCACCTTGAGGGTAGTGCTTACTCATGGTGGCATCATGGGTTAGTAACCCAAGGGCATGGTGATATTGATAAATTTGATGAATTTTGTACCAGGGTTTTGAACAGGTTTGAAAGGAGGAATGTGGAAGAGTATTTCAAGGAGCTTGCCACTTTGAAGCAAACTTCATCCATTCATGCCTATGTGGAGGAGTTTGAACAACTTTCAGTTCAAGTACAAAATATTTCACCCAAGAGGGTAATTTTTCTTTTTATGGATGGTTTGTTGGAACCCGTGAAGGGATTAGTTAAAGCTTTTGAACCAGCCACTCTTGAAGATGCCATTAAGAGAGCTTTAAGCTTAGAATCTGTTTTACCTCCTAGACAGAAATATGTTGCACATAATCCACCTGCTAGACCACCTTTTGCAACTAGAAAAACAGTTTTTGGACAGCAGTATGGGCAGCAAGTAAACCTCACGCAGCAAGGTGGAAATGAGAGAAATTTTTATGGCAGGAATCCCACGCATGGAGAAGGTTTCAGATCTGGTTTTCAGCCACCTAATAAGCCCCCAAATGGCCCACGCTTGACACAAGAAGAGAAATATGAGCTAAGGAAACAAAACAAGTGTTTCATTTGCAAGTCTCCTTGGCAAAGAGGTCATAAATGCAGAGAAGGAGGTATGAAAATCATTGAATTACATTCTGATTCTGATTCCGATAAAGACACCCTTGGAAGAGGAAGCACAAAGGGAGTATGAGGAAGTTCCTGAAGGTTCCCTAGCCACTTTAAGTGGGCTGAATCAGTTTTGCACTATTAAGGTACCAGGTAGATCTTTTGATGAAAAGGTTATTATTTTAATAGATGGTGGTGCTACTTACAATTTTGTTGATGAGAAGTTTGCCACTAGAAAGAATCTTCCTACAGCTATCATTCCTAGTTTTAATGTTGCTATTGGCAATGGTGATCTTATCACATGTAACAAAGTGGTAAGAAACATAAAAATTAATTTTGGCAACATGGAAGTAGATGAGCAATTCTTTGTTTTTCCCTTAGGAGGTATTCCACTTATGGTTTTGGGTGTGCAATGGTTGTATTCACTTGGTGATTATGTTACTAATTATCAGAAATTAGAACTGAAATTTGTGCTTGAAGGGAAAGATGTGGTGTTGCAAGGAATCAAGGAAAATGGGTCAAAAGATTCTTGCAAAATTTTGGAGGTTTCATACAAAAGAATGGAGAAGATGATAATGCATAAGGACGTTGAGTGGGCAGCTGTAATTTTCAGTTCATAAGGGAAAAAATCAGCCACCTATCATCCTCAAATTCAAGGTTTACTACAAAAACATCTTAAGGTTGATCAAACTAAAGTTTCAGCTGTACAAAGATGGCTTACCATCCAACCTAACGGAATTGAGGGGTTTTGTGGGTTTATGCAATTACTACAGGAGGTTCATTAAGGGGTTTTCTTCTTTGGCTGCCCCCCTTACTGAATTAACTAAGAAAGGGGCCTTTTCATGGTCCAATGAGGCTCTTTTAGCTTTTCTAAAGCTAAAAGATGTAATGACTTCCACTCCTTTACTTGATATTCCTGATTTTTCTGTTGCTTTTACTATTGCTTGTGATGCTTCAGGTGTTGGAGTTGGAGCTGTACTTATGCAACAAGGACGCCCCATTGCTTATGAGAGTAGAAAGCTCTCAAATGTGGAGAAAACTTTCAGCATCTATGATAAAGAGATGCTAGCTATCATGCATGCCTTGACCAAATTCAAGCAATACTTAGTGTGTGGCAAGTTTGTGGTCAAAACTGATCATAACAGTTTGAAATACTTCTTGGGGCAAGTTGAACTGAATGAAAGACAGCAGAAATGGGTAACAAAGTTGCAATCATATGATTTTGAAATTGAGTTTGTAAAGGGTAAGAAGAATTCAGCTGTTGATGCACTTTTTAGGCACCCTACTTTTCATTCTCTTTCCATTATTTCTGCTGATTGGAAGGTGAAAATTATGGCTGAATATGCAAAGAATGATTTTTGTTCTAAACTAATAAATGGGCAAGTTGAAGATGACAGGTTCAACCATAAAGAATGACTGATTTTTTGCAAGGGAAGAGTGTTTTTAGTACCTGAATCAAAGCTGAAACAAGCTTTAATTACAGCCATGCATGATGCTCCACTTGTAGGCCATCCAGGTTTCTACAAGACTTACAAACAAGTTAGAGAAAGATTTTATTGGAAGGGTTTGAAAAGGGATGTCTTCTTGCATGTTCAGGAATGTGTTATTTGCCAAGAAAACAAGGGGGAACATGAATTTGCAGCTGGTTTACTTCAGCCACTTCCTATTCCCAATCAGAAATGGGAAAGTATCTCCATGGACTTCATTACTAGTTTGCCCAAGGTATACATGAAGGATTGCATATTTGTTGTTGTTGATAGATTGACAAAATTTGCTCATTTCTATGCCATTTCAACAACTTGTACAGCCATACAAGTTGTTGATTTGTTTTTTAAAAAAGTTTTCAGATTGCATGGTTTGCCTAAATCCATTGTGAGTGATAGGGACAGCAGATTTTTTAGCATGTTTTGGCAAGAATTGTTTAAGCTATGTGGTACTAAATTGACTCCTAATACTAGCTACCATCCCCAAACTGATGGGCAAACTGAAATTGTTAACAAATGGCTTGAAGGATATTTGAGAAATTATGTTTCAGGTCAACAAAAGGCATGGGTTAAATGGCTACACCTTGGTGAATATTGCTACAATTCTACTTATCATATGTTCATAAAAATGTCTCCATTCAAGGCACTTTATGGTTATGATGCCCCACACTTTTCAGATCTGATTTTTGGTGATTCAAGGATCCAAAAAGCTAGAGACTTTGTAGCAGAAAATCAAGATATTCTTAATGCTTTGAAGGACAATATTCTTACGGCACAAAATCAGCAGAAGAAGTATGCAGATCAGCAGCGTAGTAAGCGCTCATTTGAGGTGGGAGACTTGGTTTATGTTAGGTTGCAGCCCTACAAACAGTCTACATTGAAAAGAAGTGGAGCAGAAAAACTCAAACCCAAATTTTATGGACCTTACAAGGTGTTGAGTAAGGTTGGACAGGTTGCATATGCTTTGGAACTTCCAAGTAGAAGTAAAATACATAATGTCTTCCATGTTTCTTGTTTGAAGAAGGCCTTGGGCCAACATATTCAGCCATCTTCAGATTTGCCACCCCTTGATGATGAAGGAAAGCTCATTCTTGAACCTGAATTGATCCTTGAGACAAGGGAGAGAAAGCTTAGGAGTAGGACTGTCAAAGAATATCTTGTGAAGTGGAAGGACTTGCCTATGGAGGATGCTACTTGGGAAGGTGCAGAAATTTTAGATGCTCCAGCTTTGACTTTGCTTGAGGACAAGCAATTTGAGGAGGGTGGACTTGTAATGTCCCAAAAATAAATATTTTTGTAAATGTCTCCTACACTTAATTATAAAAGTGAAAAAGGGGTTCATGTGACTAGGAGACATAACTTAAGTTGTGTTTATTTATGTTTTATGTTTTTATGTTGTAATAAGGTACTTTAAGTGATTTTAGGGTTGGGAGCACTTTAAGTGATTTAAGGGTTGGGAGATGTCAACTCCAAATTAGAACTTCACCCCATATAAGGGAGTGAGACGTCCCATTTTGGGCATGTTATGTTGATATCAGAATTGAATATTGAAACCCTAGAGGTTTCATGAGTTGAGATTGCAGGTCTTGCTCATTCCCATAGTGCATTGGAGGTGCATGGTTGGGGTCTTGGCAATATCATTGCAGGTGTTATTGCCCTAAAATATCAAAAATACAAAAAGAGGCACCCGTGAGGAGTTCGTGGCATTTTTGGGAGCATTCGTGTCATGTGTTTCAGATCTGTTGGCAGCCCCAAACCCTACGCTTGTATTTGGGGTCATTTTTGAGGAGTTTTTGCATCTGTTCAGCCTTGGGGAGCTGTTGTATTGGTTTGGCAATATTTAATATATGATACTGGCTGATTTCTCCTCATACTTGTGTTATTTTATGAGCAATTTCTGAGTTATTTCCTTGCTGTACTTAATTTCTGCATTTTCGTAGTAAGGGTTTGTTGTTTCTTAAAAAGGGACATTACATACATAATGCCTTGGACAAGCTAAAGCGTATTACTAATTCAACAATCAACTTTCTGTAACTTTTTTACTCCAATAGCAAAACATATATTCCCCATGGCTCTCGTTGTTGAAATGTTTGTTCTTTCACTTTAGCCACAACTCCCATTGTGATTATGTATTGCACTTTTGTAATTGTCCATGAGACTATCTTCACCTTGCAAGATGATCATTGTACTGTTTAATGGACCAATAATGTATCAATATTATGGTTAGTGAAGTCCATGCTCATGTATCACGAAGAGTATTTATACATCCTCTCACCTATCATTTTGCACATCAGTTGGAATTCTTTCTATTTTTATTGAAGTATTTTGGTGTCTTAAAGCACTGCATCATATCTTTTGTGTTACATTTTGATATTCATATTCACTTCCTTTTCTTTCTGAATCTGGGTAATCTGCTCATTTTGTTCAATCATCCATCTTCATTATTGCGAAATATTTCAGGGTATAAAAGCGGGTGTGAATCTTCATTACTCGATTCTAAGATTGGTCTTGAGGCTTTTTTGGTGGCAGCGCATCTGTTAAGGGATTCTCTCAAAGGGTGATTTTGTGAAAAAAGGGTTTCAGATCACCATTCTTTAGGGTTTTATTCATAACCTATTTGTTATTTTATATTCATCTAGCTTGCTTCAAAGTAATAGGTTCAGAAAGAGAGACTTTGGGATCCAAAGGTCTGAAGATTGTGTTGGACAAGAGAGGACCATCTCAATGCTCTTCTAGGGTTTTGGTCAAAGCACTTTGCACAATAGATTGCTCCAGAATTTGGGTTATTGGAATATAAGAAATCGAGATCAGGTTCCTTTCACTTCTAGCATGACAGACAAAAACTCCAAACAACAGAGCAGCAACCATTATTCGATTTTTCAGAGAATGATTCTAGAGCATGAATTATTAAGAAGCTTGGAGAAGGCTAGCACTTTCAGAATCTGCACAAAATTATGTGGGCTTTCTAATTCAGCACTTTAATTCATTCCACCATTTTCAGCCTTAAACAACAAGTGGAAGGTGTGGTCAAATTTCCTAGAGTATTTTTATTTTTTTTTTTAAATTCAAATTTGAAATTTCTAACAAGGTGGAGGAGTTTTTCAATTGTTGATGTAATATAAGATGCGAGGTCTAAAAAGGAAAAACAATTTTGAGGAAATAAAAAAAAAAAGCAGTTCTTCAGCTTCCTCATTGTATGGCCCCCGATGATAAAACAAAGATTACTATTTATAACATCTTTGCAAGAAAATGACCATACAAAACATGAGAGATCCTGTTCTGATTGGATTTGACAGGCAAGCAAAATCGCCTATTTTCTAAGTTTCAAAACTTCCTTGTCTCCTTTCCCGGAATTTACTGGCTTAAGCTGATAAGATATGTCCTTCGAATATTCATTTTTTACCAATGCCATTCTCAACCTGTAGAGTTCCTTGTTAGAAAAATCATCTAGTCTTCCAGGTGAATTAGTTAGATATTCATCTGTTCATAACTTGAGAAACGATTCCTCGCCTTTCTGGAAAAAATTCATTTACTTCAAAAATGATAATAATATTCTATATGAACAGAAAATTCCGTTTAACATGTATTGAATATTCTGTTTAACATGTATTCATACAACATGCCTACAAGGTTTCTGGAAACATGCAGCAAAATCTAAAAAAAGACTATTAAGTAAGCACATAAAGGGGTCAAATTCTATGTAAATCAAAATTATACCCTTAACAATGCATATATAGTTATGCCCAAATCCCTATATTGCTTTATCCTGAGGAATGTGTGCCATAATATATCATTTTTTTGGACATTTCTGAAACTAATAAAAGCTAACCCAGCTAACAATTAGATTGGAATTGTCAACTGATGCCTTTATATGGAAAGTTATCTCTGATTTTTAATTACGAGCTTATAAAGTATCATTCAATAGAACGAGTTTATTATGCAATCCATGATTATTGAAACTGTCAACAAGTGAACTAGTGGATTAAAAATATCAAAAAAAAAAACAACATACAACATATTGCCTGTTGATGATCGCATTTGGCTAACTTGAGAATGACAGACACCATTGTAAATCAAAGCAGATAATATTGGAATAAATTAAAAAGAATGCTTCAGGAAATACCGTCAGCTTCTAGAAACTGGCTTCCTGTAGTAATGGCTCCCAAGGGTTCAAGAACACTTCCCTGTGATACCATGCAGAAAACAGAGCATTTTTTAGTATGAAACCAGTAGAAAATAAAAGATTTGGCAAGGTTTGTGAAGTGTTTGAATGGGTTTACATTTTGGCTAATGTGCAACTGCTGACTCTAATTCCCAGAATTCAAAGCATTATAATTATTCACTTTGCACTGTGCACCATTTGAAAACTCTTAAGAGACAATGCTTGTTTAAGGCAAAAATGTTACTATCCATTTTCTTGTTTGACCAACAGTCTAGCATTCTAAATTCATTACTAATTGGATTCCTTAGAAACTCTCTATCATTTCATCTTAGTAAGTTTATTATCAGTTAAGGCATCTCCTTTAATTACAAGGAAAAAGGGTCAACCTTTCTGCTGAATTCTGCATTTCCAAAATTTCAAGAACTTTGAGAGTCAGAATTAAGAATTAAAAACAATAGCTTTAACAAAACTAACTGTCGTATCCATAGTTGGAGTCATTAAAATAATTATTAATGGGCCCTTTCCCACCATAAGACTTCCATCCAATGACAGTTATGTTGTTTGACAGGTATCAACATTTTTCTCTTTCCAATTATAATAGCAATGATGCACTTTATGGATACTCTAAAGTCCTTATTAGAAAGGAACATGGTTAAGTTGTGTAGTCATGTGCCCCTGCATGGTAAATGTAAGTACTGACCAATGCCACCCTTATCAAGGCTAAATCAAAAAGAAGAAAGTAGGTAAAATGTCATTTTTCTTGATAATAAAATCAATCAAGAAATAAACATTGATGATTGACAATTGCCTTCTGTAGATACATGTCTAGTTCAAAATCCTGTTGATTTGTGACCCATAAATAGAAGGTGAAGCTCTTTACTGCCATTATTAGAGTGATTCATTTTGAGCATGCCATTAGCATATCAATTGACAGTGATTACAATAGAACTAGGAAACACAATGTAATGATTCTAATAACACCAGCACAAGCTCAACCCACGTAAGCAAACAACAAATGCCTAATCCAACATAAAGCAAGCTCTGGAATGGATTTTGTTGGAGAGCCAATACAATCTGACAAAATGTATATCTACAGCATTGCACCCAACCTTTTTTTCTTTTCTTCACAGAATAAGACAGCTCTTAAATGCATCAGTATCTCCATACTACCACCAAAAGAATGAAGTCTAAATGCAGTTCACAATGCAATTCTCAGCAAGAATTAATAACCTGTTAAAAGGAGTTCGTTGCAAAAGACATACAAGAAGAATTGACAACAGGCACAAGATTTAGTTAAGTTTTTGAATATCAAAACATCTCAAACCATTAATCTTTATCTTTCTAGTTATGTTCAGTGATACATTCTTGTTATTAGTTTCTATTTTGAGTTAATATTTTCCAATTCATGAATAATTGCCAAAGAGAGGAAGGATTCATACTGCAAAGAACCCTCCAGCCCCGTTTCCTGCATCTACAATGATATGATATCCTTCGAGTGGCTTCTCTGCAAGTTAGAAAGAGGATACTCATATGATATGATTTGTAATACAATGCAACATGTGAAACATCAAGTTGTTGCATGAACATCAAGTCCAATAAAACACATCACAATATCCAAAAAGGAACATAGTGCTTGTATGTACCTCATGGTTTCCTTAAAATAATGAAAGAATTTATTAACAAGAATCTATGAACATGAACTTGTCAAAACAGGAAAATGAAACTCACCTACATTTCCAGCTGCTTTACGAACAGCATTTACTAGACCACCTGTGTAAACCTTCATGTAATCAACCTTTCTTGACACCTTAGAAGCAGCATCTTTGGATGCACTCAATGTAGCTTCAGAAAAATTATCATATATTTTGGTTGCACGTGCCAGAATGTCTGTAATATCTGCTTTGCCAAGGCCGCCAGCATTTGTAAAAAATTTAAGACCATTGCGGTTGTAGGGAAGATGGCTAGCTGTTACAATAAAAACAAGGCAAATATCAAAATCCTTTCAAAATGGGAAAACTGTCAGAAGCAGAGAGTAAATCCCTTGATATGCGCATTGCCCATCTTAAAATGCATATAATGCCAAAGAACAATCAGCTCAGATGAAATGCATCCATATCAAATCAGTAAATGGAAATGATCTAAGTTTTCAACTTAAAATCCACTCTATCCCCATCTTTTTGTAGTGATATGCAGTCTTATTCCAAACAAAATATAAAATGACAGCACACACATTGTTATTTTCATATCCTGTTTTGAATAATGCTGAATCCATTGATGGATTATAAGTGGGAACTGAGATCATATATATCAGCTTGTTTTCCTTGTAATCAGTACTAAGTGGGACCGTAGGCCCACTATGTGCTTCTCTGTAGGTATCTCCATACCAGTCAAGTTATGCATGTCGCAATAGACTCGTGAAAAGTATGTTTATTATCAAGAAGCACAGTAGAATCTTCAACAAACATGAGGAAAGCAAGCGTAACCACCATCTTAGAACCACAAATCAAATTCTCCTTTTCTCTACCTACCTGACAGAAATCACTCATGAAATCAAAGGAAATTCTATCTACAAACCTGTGATCATAATGGCACCATCAACAGGGCACAGAAAATTTTCATCCTCAGTGATTGTACTGTTAAACATTGCTGGAGTAGATGCTAACCTGCAGTGTCCAATAAATCCTGAATAGTGGTAAGGAACGCATATTATAAAGGGCCTCAGTCTTTTACTAGGATGTTTCACACGCTTTCCAAAAAATGCATTCTAGAAAAGAAAAAAAAATAAGTGGCACTAAACTTGTATAGTCTCGGTTAAAAATCAAATATTTCAATGAACTTATCTTACAAGGGAAATGACTTCTGATTAGCGCCAATAAGGAAACGGTACTTATGCAGCCAAAATTAAATGGATTCATCTTACAGGCAAATATGAAGTAATACCCATATTGGATATCTTAAAAATGCAAACTTACCCATACAGGATAACATCTAAGCCAGCCCCAGCAATTCCACGAGCTACAGCCTCCTGTAAAAGTTTCTTAATTTAGGCCCAGATATAAACAACAAAATTCTGACTATTATTATAAAACTTTCATGTTGGAATACAAGGATACATTCACTAGGGTCTCGACATTTACCTATTCTTCAAAATAATTGCCAGCTTAAAGCAACAGAGTAAACTTTCTTAATAAGTTCTATAACTGAGTCTGCACATAACAGTAATGGATATGAGCCTAACGCATTGTGGAGCAGTGGTAAATGGGATCCAATCATATGAGCACAGCCAAAGTTCAAATCCCTACACTGTGAGGGATACTTCTGCAATAAGGCGGGGTTGTAATATAAAATGATGCGGTCCGTTGAAATACTGCTATAATGCAGTCATGATGTAATAGAGGTGGGACCTGTTTCCACCGCACATAACCAAGTGAAAAAATGAAGTAATGTTTATGTGAGTATGCAATCAAGGACTCAGACTTGAGTTATATATTATGCAACAAGAATAACCCTCCAGAAATATACAGAATCCTACAACAGACATCGAACCCAGCATTGACTCACTTGACCCCGCCCTTCAATGCCATTCAAATCAATACCTACAATTTATGATCAAGTACAAACTCAATGAAATGCTAACCAGATTTTATATTAGCAATTGCACGTAATGCGTTACAGAGGTACAAATGCACAAACTACAAAGCAACCAATTAGAGTAACTTCTAACTCGTGTCAGGGATTCAAGTTGTCCAAGATGCTTAGAAGTTGAAGCTCACAAAATGTAATTCATAGTGGTACTTGTCAGTATAGCAATGAAATCCCACAAACAATAATTTGTCAGCACTCTAAGCCCATTGATTTCAAGAAAACAACTTCCAATGCTACAATTGCAAAATGGCTTATTCTTCACATCCAACAATGGAGTTTCAAAACAGATGACATCCTTCTCACCATTGCAGGGAAGGACAGAAAAATGAGTAATCCAACCAGACAAACAAGAACCTATAAACATTTTTACAATAGACAAAACATTTATGGAATTAAAGATCAACAGTAATTTTTATGGCCCAGAAAAATTATAGAAAGTATTAAGAATACGTGTATTTGTGGGTATAAAGCAAATGAAAAAACTACAGCACATATTTACAGGAAAAACACATGCTTCTAGAAAAAAACTGATAACAGAAAGAACACAGAGATGTATACAAGTACTAATACAGAGAAAAGTGCACACAGAAATTATGGAAAGAAACAGAAAAAGAGAACATAATTACATATACATATAAAAATATACAGAATTAGGCCCATGAGGTTTAGAACAGTTGGTGGGGAGTAAATAATTTCACACCCCAGCCCAAGGTTCAAATATCATGGGTGAACCTTAAAGCAACCCATATTACTGAAGTTGTGATAAAAAAAAAAAAAGTGTCAATTTGGAATTTTTTTTTTTTTTTTAAAAGTATATTATATGTGCTAAATTAAAGTTATAGCCCATTCTGTTAACCAGATGCATAATGATATTTAATGTGGTATCATCATATAACAGGGATTGAGGATATAAATATGCACCTAAAATTAACTAAGTAATCATCTTCAGCTCCTGTTCATGAAAGAGCGCTTCTTGCAAAGTGCACACAGCTAAAACAGAGAGAATCCATCTTAACATTACCTTCCAACATCCATCAGGAATTATTTCTTATGCATTTAAATTTTCACGCAAGTTTGTCTTTATGTTATATACACCATGTTGCAGTACAAAGTTATGCAAATCTAAGTCAGTCATGAAACTTGGACAAGTGGCAAGTGGCCAAAGACGATCCAAAATAGATCAACTCAGCATGACTCTCCAAGTCCAAGCTGTCAAAACCTCATTTAGAGTATCTGAGCCTTTTGCCAACTTGCTGAGTCGAAGTCTGGCTATGATTGACTTTAAAGATGCTTTAACACAAACCCTATGGTATATTATCTTATGTTGTATGATACGCATTTCTAGTGCAATTTACTACTTTCAATCACCCATAGATATCACTATGATTCATTTTGTTTCTTTGCAATTTTCATAATTCAAAACATTTGTGGCTTGTTATGCCAAGCTTCTCCAATGTTAAAATGTGGATGTTTCTGCTCTGCCTCCTACTTACAACAGATTTTGTATAAACTTACTGTTAGAATAAACAGATATGATAGAGATTTATATTATTGAATTGATTGTTGCAACAGCGTTATAAGGATAAGTTGTTAGGATTTGTAGGGATAACTTTTTAGGATTTTTAGGATCTCGTTTTATTAACACCAACTGATTACTAGATTGTAAATCATTATTAATTGGAGCTAAGAAATGTCAATAGAGCATCTTGTGTTACATTCCTTATGGTATCAAAGCCACAGAAAGAAGAAAGGAGGAATTTGTCTCACACGAGTCGTTTCAGCCAAGTTGATTTTTTGTCTTAGGCAGTCAATTCCACTGCAGATTGTTACTCTGTAGTCAGTCTTAGTACAGCTGCAATGTTAAAGGAGGTTTTCACCTGCATCATGTTAGATTTATTGGATTTGACAGACGGCATTTCGTGTTTTGACGACATTTGGAGTTCTGCCAGGCTGTGGTAAAGTGCACCTTGGATTTTGCCCTAGTTTCCAGCTTGGGAAAAGTGTTGGTTGGAGTTGCTCACATTTCCGGCTTGGGAAAAGTGCAGCTTGGAGTTTGTCCAAGTTTTGAGCTTCGATACAGCAGATTACCGTGTTTGGCATTTGTTGCTCTAAGTCTAGAGTTCAAGGCGTGTTTGACATTTGTTGCTCTAAGTCTAGAGTTCAAGGCGTGTTTGGCATTTGGCATTTGTTGTTTGGGGTTGTCATTAGTGGAAGAATGGCAAATATTCAGACTCTAATTCTTCAAGATTCACAGAAACTGACTGGCAGAAATTATACTGTTTGGAGCCATAAGATACTTACAAATTGTGAGTATTCATATTTGGCGAATATAGTTCTCAAGAAGGAAACTAGACCAAAAGATGATGCTGATAACTTCAACAAGCGACATAGAGAAGCTTTAGTGCTTCTCAAATTGTCTGTTGTAGATGATTTAACTCCTAAAGTTCATAATGAAGATAATGCTGCAACACTGTCGACAAAGCTGCAGAATAATTATCAGACGTCTAAAGCAGGACATGTTTTGTTTTTTAAGAATCTTCTCTATTCTTCCCAGTTGGAGGAAGGAGGGCCTGTTTCTGAGCACCTTATGCATATGAAGGATATAAGAGATCAATTGACTAATATTCAAAATATAGTCAATCATGAGGACATGGTTGGCATTGTTTTGCAAGGTTTGCCTCTGTCTCATGAGTCTTTTGTTGAGTCTCGGCATTTGCTTGCTAAAACTCAAAATCTCAATTTTGAAAAGATGTCTTCTTTACTTTTACAAAAAGAAAGGAGACAATTGCAGAAGGAGTATTCACCAAGCGGAGTTCAGAGAGTGCATTTACTACTAAAGCCAAACACAAAGGAAATCAGAATGCCATGCCCTCATCATCTGATCACAAGCAAGGTAAAACTTCTAATATCAAGCAGTCCCAAGTCACTTGCTTTTACTGCTAGAAACCTGATCATTTCAAACGGGATTGCAGGAAGTTGAAGAATAAACAAAACCGGTAAGGGAAGAAAAAAGTAAATGTTGCTGAGATAGAAGATCAGGAAAAGAAGTTTGCTTTTGTAATTACTCAGAATTCATCTGGTCAATCTACTGAGTGGTACTTTGACACTGGAGCATCCAAACATTATACATGTTGGAAAGACTAGTATGTTAATTTCATTGAAGATCTAAGAAAGATTGATTCAGTTTCACTTGATGATGGTTAGATCATACATTGAAGGATGTGGTGATGTTTGTGTGGCATTGGACAACAATGTTACATACACCTTCAAGAATGTTCGGTATGTTCCTAATATGAACAAAAAACTTTTGTCCATTAGTGAAATCACCAGGAATTCTCAACTTGCTGTGCATTTTCATAAAAGCAGATATGAGTTGATGCATGTGGGTAAAAACAAACTTATTGCTCTTGGTATAGGTGAGAAGGGGCTATACAATGAAGTTGATGAAATTCTGCCACTTCATTTGCCTTGGCAGTTGAAGACAATAGTTCTATTCTTTGGGATGAGAGGTTTCACCTCAATTATAATTATTTATCAATTCCACTACCATGGTCCATGGAATTCAATCCATTCAAGAGCATCAGCATTCTTGTGGAGGATGTCAACTTGGAAAACAAAGTTGTCAATCATTTGAGATGGGTAAGTTTTTGGCGTGCACAATGTGTTTTAGATTTAGTGCATACCAATTTGTGTGGTCCAATGAATACACCTTCAGTTTGAGGTGCAAAATATTTTTTGTTGATGGTTGACAATTATTTGAGGAAGATGAGGGTATACTTCCTCCTCAAGTCTGAATGTTTTTCATGCTTTCAAACTTTTAAGGCCCTTGTAGAGAAACAATCTGGAAAGCAAATCAAGGTCTTAAGGTCAGTTAATGAATGTGAGTTTACCTCAAAACAGTTTCAAGATTTCTACAAGCATGAAGGTATACATAGGCAGTATACAACTCCTTACACTCCACAACAAAATGGGGTAGTAGAGAGGGAAAAATAGGACAATCATGAAGATAGCCAACCACATAACATAGCTCAAATGTACCATATTGTTACTGGGCAAAAGCTATAAATATTGCAGTCTTCATTCTCAAGAGGTGTCTATGTAAAGCTCTGCATAATGCTACCGCAAAAGAATCTTGGTCTGGAAGAAAACCTTCAGTTAGTTATTTCTGTAATTTTGGTTGTGTTGTTTTTGCATTAATTGTTAAGGAGAAAAGAACAAAGCTAGATGCAAAAAGCAAGAAGTTCATGTTTGTTGGCAATAGTGAATAATCCAAGGCATACTGATTGCTTGATGTCTCTACTAACAAGATTGTAATTAGTAGAGATATCATTGTACATGAGAAGACTCCTTTCTTCTCGGATGAAGGTAAAGTTGGTAAACCTATTGAGATTTTTGTATGTTTTAGAACTACTAATGGTACTGCAACAGGTAGTGAAGTTCACTTGGATTCAAATACATAAAAGACTGATGATCAAAAGAAAGACATGAAGACTCAGCCACATTGGTAGTGAAGTTCACTTGGAGAACAAAGCTTGACAGAGGTACACCCAAGTGAAGTTTGCCAATAAGAAGAGCCATGTCAATGACCAAAATTGTGTACACAGACAATGGAAGATGTCAAGGAGGATGAGAAAGCAGTAGTTAGGCAATCTAGGCAAGCTAGAAAAGAGCCTAGACAAATGAATGAGCAGAAAAATTTTGCTTTAGTTTCACAATTTTTTGAACCCAACAGATATGAAGAGGCCAAAGGTAAACCAAATTGGGAAGCTGCCATGGAGGCAGAATTTGACACGTTGATGAAGACTAAAAAATGAGAACCATATGATTTACCCCATGGAAAGAAATCCATTGCTTGTAATTGGGTTTACAAGGTAAAATGTAAATAAAATGGTTCAACTGACAAATTCAAAGCTCAGCTTGTTGCTAAATGGTATGCACAACACGAAGGTATAGATTATGAAGAGACATTTGCTCCAACTTCAAAGATGGTGGTTTTTCAATTAGTTCTCTCCATTGCAGCACAGTTTGGTTGGCATGTATATCAGATGAATGTTAAGAGTGCCTTCCTAAATGGAGATTTGCAAGAGGAGGCCTATATGGTGCAACCACAAGGGTTTCAAGTACCAAGAAAAGAAAATTTAGTTTGTAGATTTATTAAGTTACACAGGCTCCCCAAGCCTGGTATTTCAAAATTGATCAACATCCTAGAGATTCAAGATTCAGTTGGAGCCTTTTTAATCCTAATTTCTATATCAAAACTACAAGTAATGGCATTGTCATTCTCATTGTGTGTGTTGATGACATTGTTATTACTGCTAGTGTAGGTCGCCTGATTCAACAAGTAAAATCTGATTTGTGTTTATCGTTTTTTATATTCATTACTGCCTAGATGTAGAAATTTGGAAACTTGATCGTACTATATTTATATCAGAAAGCAAGTATGCCAAAACACTTTTGGAAAGATTTTGGATGACAGATTGTAAACCGGTATCTACACCTTTGTAAATTGGGCTGAAATTGTCAGCCTACTCTGATTTTTCTCTCGTCAATGAGTAAGTATACCATCAGTTGGTGGGCAGCTTGATTTATCTTTCGACCACTCGAATGGATTTACATTTTGCGGTGAGTTATTTGTCTTGTTTCATGTCAAATCCCCTACGAGTGCATTGGCAAGCTGCAAAATGTATTCTCAGATATACAAAAGGTACCGTTGACTTTGGTACATTGCACCGGCAATCTAATGATTTTCAGTTGGTTGGATACACTGATGCAGATTGGGCACGTTGAATTGATGATCAGAAATCTATTAGTGTTTCCTCTTGGATTAGGGACTATTGCTTGCAGAGCAAACTTCAGCATGCAATTGCTTTGTCATCAACTGAAGCAGAATATAAGGCAGAACGCAGAGCAGGTTGTGAAGCTGTTTGATTGTGACACATTGTATGATCTTCAGGTAGATCAAATAGCATCGACATCGTTTCATTGTGATAATCAAAGTGTGCTCAAGTTGGTGAGGAATCCAGTATATCATGCCAGAACAAAACATTTTGAAGTTCATCACCACTACATCAGGCAGCTAGTGAAGCATGATGAAATTTGCCTCAATTATTGTCCAACTTCTGAACAACTTGCCGATATAATGACTAAAACCTTAGGTAGAAAAAAAAAAAAAAGTGTAAAATTTAGGAATAAGCTTGGGATTGTATCAGTTGTGCTTTTTGATCTCAATTCTTAGCAGATGACCTTTAAATAGTATATAACCCTTCAAATCTCAGAAAAGATAATGCTCCTAAGTCCTCTTCCAAGATGTTCAACACAAAATGCCATCATGAAGCATATGGTTCTTTATAGAAAATACAGCTTTGATGCATGCTTGCATCTTGTAGAAACCATCTTTTGGCTGAGATTGTATCTGTGGAAGAACAATTGACAGAAATACAGCTTTGACTGTGAGAATTAGATATAAATACTCCTTAACCCTATTTTCCTCGCAATGATTGATCACCCTAGTACAATCTTCTATACTAAGGATGGCAACCTGAGGATTCCTTGGGCTTCAAACAACTTAGTTTCCTAGATCAACTATGTCCATACAAATTTTCTTGTGATGCCACTAATCCTCTATTGATTGAGAAGATCGCTATATTAGATGAAACTTAAAGAAAATATAATTGTACAATAATGATTGCACTTATCATGCCTCAGCATTTTATATCCAATCAATTATAAAATTTCGGTGAATATTACATTAACTATGTTCTTCTTTTGATTATAAAGACAACATTCAATTAGGCATTTTCACTAGGAAATTGTTTATATATCAAGATCACTATTACATTAACTATGTTCTTCTTTTGATTATAAAGACAACATTCAATTAGGCATTTTTACTAGGAAATTCATATATCAAGATCACTTGAGGGATAAATAGATGACTACTTGATTCCATCTCATTGCTTCCTCATCCTGGCTAATCCATATCTAATGTTAGCAAAAGCAAACCTAAGCTCATAAGATACACAAAGCATTATGCGACACTTACTCTACCATATATGTTGCATACAAGAGTGCTATGCACATTCCATCACCTACAAGCATTTATGATAATATTACATTCCTGTCCATAGATGAACACCACATTTTTGTTCATCCAACCAGTCATTTACCTCATCAAGTGAGCACAATCAAAGGAGCTAATCTTTCCATAGCTTTTGGATGTGGAGAAAATACATAGTTGCTCAATTGTGCCATTCATTTTGTTTAAACACTGTGGACATGTGTTTGGTATTTTTTGAAACATTGTGGACCTGTACTGTCCTTGCAGAACTAGCCTCTAAACTAAAACATCTAAGAAGTGCCTTATTTTTGCCAAGCAAACAAATAATTACAAAAGAAATTGACATAGTATTGCTTGCTTATTGGAACAAAATATTCCATAAACTCATTGCTAGTTGTTTGACTTAAAACATGATCTCCTTTTAAGATCCTCAAAAAGGATATGCCACAAAAACAATGAGCATATGTTTTAAAATTGGCAGCAAAGACACAAAAAGGCATGGTTATTTCACTGGACACAGGAATACCTGAAGAGTGCCTGCTGATATTCTGGAATCATGACCTACAGAAACTCTCAGTCGCCTTGATCCATCTGCTTTCTTTTTATCCAAAAGCCATGCTGCAAAACCACTGGCAATCGCCTCTGTTGCAGCCTCTGTAAGGTTTACAGGTTCTCCCTCAACACCAGCAACAGCAACCCCACGAATATCGCTGCAGAGATCAGTATCACAGAGCTGCTTAGACAACTGTAATGTTGGTTTAAATATGCCTGGCAGAGGGAAAAAGAAAGTATTCTAAAGGAACAAGAGAACTTAGTTGCCCAACTTTTAGCCTACGTGTTGGCATGAACCCAGCAACTAGACAACCAAATAAAATTCCAGAAACATAATATTTATGAGGTTAACACAACTTTAGAAGATTAGGAAATCCTGAGGCATTAATCAACATGGCCTCTCTTATCTGTATTCCATAACTTCATTAACAAAGGAAGGAGCTCATAATGAAAAAGAGCAGTCCCAATCCAGATTTTGATAAAAAAGAAAACACTGATTTGATCATTTCTATCATTGATAAACTGGAAATCCATTTTTATTTGGCTTGTGAAACATTGAACCTAGACTTATTTCTTTAGTGTCTATTTGAATGATTTGTGTAACTCCTATCACAATAGCTCTTGTTGTTGCAATATCCAGTATAAAAACAAAACAAATTCCAGATACAATAAGATCTTTACAGAGCTGTCTCAAGATTATTCACCATAAAACCCTTGCATAGCTCATGCATATAGGGAGACTCATCCTACAATACTACTGTTACTACTGTGATGGATGACATTCACAGAAAGTTGAGATACAGCCAATAAGAATTAGTTTCATGTCACAAAAAGACTATGCCCTTTGAATCAAGGTTCTAAGTGATACAGAAAAATCATTATTTAGACATGAGATGGTTCTAACAACTTGTATCTCAATGAACATAATGCAGCTACTAATTCAAGAAATACAAGTCAATTGCCAACTGGCCTTTGCTTCTTTGGATACATAGACTTTTGATATCAAAACCCATACTCAAGAAAGGTCATCATTCTCATCTAGCTGAGAAACAAAATTAATGTAATAGATTGATGCCCCTCAATTACAGTCCAAAAAAGTATGCCCTTGCCCTGAGATTTCTCCTTCATGCCACCTCCATAAGAAACTCTCAGTCTACTCTCTTCAGAGCGCTCACAGAACCACCACTGTCTTTGAATAGTTGCTTCTTGGTAGAAACACTAAGAGTATAGCAATATCTTCTCAGTCAACCCCAGAATAAAGGTATCTCCCTTGCAGCCAATTAATTTTTCTTGGAAGACAGGTTCCGGCATAACCACTTGAGATGTTGTTTTTCCATTACACAGTGATGCTGAGCTCGACGAATCACATTTGCAAAATCACAGCAAAGTCTTGTTGTATTTGTGATCAGGATTCAGGAGTTTCCTCATTCCTTCACCTTCTTAGGCTTGTTCAATTACCTGACTTCTGGTAGCATAGTGTCTAATTTTGTGGAACCACATCACTATCATATTTTGTTTCTTCTTCTCCTCGAGCTAACAGAGATAAAATGCTAATTACTCATTATTGCACCATAGATGACTAACAGGTATTAAAGTGGGAACGAAATTCCATTATAGGAACATGCCACTGGAAACAGCAGCTTGCATAAGAAGAAGAGCATCACAATGAACAAGTTGGAATGCAGGAGGGCCACTACCCCCACACACATGTCACGACTTCCATAGGGGTAAGAAATCTCACATAAACGGGACTTAGGGCTTGGACCTCTAAGCCTGCTACTCCATTGGCAATTAAGGGCCGCCCTTGCCTTACAAATCTTGCATGTCATTACATTACACAAAACTGAAAATGAGGCATCCTAAATATACCTTTGCACGTGCCAACAATGCTTTGCACAAATGATCATGGTTTCTTCATTTCCTGTTAAATTCTATATGCAAACCAATGCATACATGCCTGTCCTTTGAGTGGTGATTCAAAGGATGTCTGAGATATGAAATGGCTTGTTTCCTTTTTCTCTTCACTCACCCAACCGTCATGAAAGGAATGGCTTCAACCCACTCTATTTTTCTTCAGCCTTTACACTTAGGTCCTTTGACCACTGATATACGGTACATAGAATAAGGAAAGCAAGGACCATCTTCTATTGCATACTATCATATATTTAAAGATTGCAAAAGGATTCTATCTCTTTTATGACACTCTTTTCAACAAAGGAATCTAAAATATTTTGAATGACTGCTCTTCAATAAAGATTTTCAATTAAGAATAAGATAAGTTCTATGTCGCACAACCCAATGAACCATAAATGAGTATATTAAATTCCCATCAACTAAGAATAGGATACTATAAAATAATAGTTTTGTAAAATTCTCACACTTTAATTGTGGCAAGATGCCAAAGGGTCTTGGTTCAATGGTTGAGACATAAGGATGATGTAAACCGTGCCAAGGTTCAAATCTCAGCAGTATTGAATAGGCTATATAGCCTGACATGATGTAAAAGGGAAAGGGCAACCCTTTCAAAACCCTACTTTTCAAATCATTTATAATAAAAAAAATAAAAAATAAAAAATGTGGCAAGACAACATCCCACAAGCATTTAGAAGTTTTAGATATAAATAATCAAATGAATTCATAGATTACAAGCATGCAAAATCAAAAACTCTGAACAAGGAAAAACTGAGTAATGCATTAGTATGTAGACTTGCCTGCCATTCTGAAGCTTCTTGAAATCTATTTTCTCTAATGCCAGTGCTGAACCAGTGGACACAGCAGCTGCAAAAGACACAAAGCCACAGAATTATAAGTTCAAGGTAAATAATCTTATGCATCTGGAATCAAAATGCCAACCCATAACAACAGAGAAAGATTAGATTTTCCAGCATTACACTTCAAATTTTGCTAATGGCCATAATAGCAGGCCATTTCCAGATATAATATTACAGGGATAAATAAAACAGCCTTGGCATACAGCCTTGAAATACAAAATCTCATTGACCAAAGCACAAGACATACTGTAAAACAGACCATTGCAAAATACCCTTGGTTGGTTTCGATGTTTTGGTAAAAAGGCCTTCCGCATGGCTGTTTTTCCAGTCCATGTCAGCCTTTTTTCTTGTGGTGATTGCAAGCTACCAGTATTAGAGGCAGAAATGGCCCCAAGGTGCAGTACATCTTCTTGTCTTGCCCGTTGAAATGAACGGGCTACAACCCCAGTTTGTAAAGCGTTCCAGGAAATTGCTGCATCCACATTTGCACGGTTCTATTAGATCTTATGCTTATAGACTTATTTAGATTAAAGTTCTCTAATGTTTGAGTCTGCCTCTCGACTGTTAAAGCATATTGTAATAGTACTCTAGATATTTTTAGTGGGTTTTTGGTGCATACAGCATATCATGAAATAATTATGTCAATTGCCAGCTTAGTATCAAACTCAGTTATCTAATGTGAGGGTAGTTCCACAAAAATTATAGACCTTCATAAGTTTAAAAGACGATACATTACATTGAACTTACTCTCATATGTCCTTTGTCATATAGACAAGGCCATTTACAAGGAAACAAAGAAAAGGGCTACAAGTGTTTTTCTTTAAACAATGATCTGCTACCAAAGTACACAAAAAAGTGCCAATCTAATTTCAGAAACTCTCCAGAGTTTGTTCCATGCTTTCATTATTTGACCCTTCTCCAAGAAATTGAGATTTTTGGTCATCAACATGTCCTGCAAAGAGCTCTATCCATGTGAAATATATCCAATGTCTCATCTGTGGTGTCATTCTCGATTTATTTCTGCTTTGTGCTGAAGTATATGCAAGTTTTTTCATTCTATTTGCAGCTGTTACACAGTTTTCTCTCTCCTGAGATGTGTACTTGACAACTGCTACAACAGTTTTCTTCAACATAACAAGGCCCTATCTACAAGTACCCACCCTTTTATGAGACAGCCACATCATTTACAATGCCAGAATACAGCCGTCTTGAAGCAAAGAGGGTTTTAATTGATTTGCTACAGTGGCAATGTTTAAAAAGGCAGAAAATATAGCATCAAAATACAACAAAAAGGGATGCAGCACAAATGACAATCAACTTAAAAGAGCCTGCTAGAATACTTGACGAAACAATGATTCAGTAAACATTGATAAGATATGCACATATACAGTACTCTTAGAACAGAGCAGAGAGCTCACAAGGGTGAAAGCAAAAAAACTAATATGAGTGTCTATCTTTGTAAATCCCAAAGCTCAATTCCCAAGGCAATGATGTTCAGCCATTACAGCTCTGTTTACAATTGAAAGCAACCTAAGTTAAGGCAATGCATGGCTGGTGGACCCAAACAAAACCAAGAGTTACCTCAAGTATCAGCGAAGATTCTAAACAATGCAACTAGCGACTGACCTAGAGAAGGGCAGGCATCCTTCATCAGAACAAAGTTTACGACAATCTTGAGTGCATTTGGACCATTGTTGGAAGAACCACACGCAATTGACAAGGGATTACAACTGCATCCAAATTTTAGATATTTTATCGGTCTAAAAGTTCATCTATGTGTTATCTTAATGTACTACTACAAAGGCTACTTTGGTAGAGGAGTGTGAGTCAGCACCCAGTGCAGGCCCCTGAAGCTTCATCATGCAAGGTAAGAATGTGTTTGGATTATACACAAAAGTCAGATGCATCTATGAATATGACTTATAAGAGAAATAGCAGAAAATTCAGAATAAATGTGCAGGTGTTGCCTTGAGGCTGGATGCATGCACCCTATGCATATAAGTCTATAACAATTACCTGAAGTCAAACTTCAAAGTATTACAACAATCACCATAATGAATCTTTCTAAAAGGGGGGGGAATGGCATGCATTTAATCCCCAACCCAACTAGTAAAGGGGCCTAATTCCCAGAATGTGCAAGAGATCCTACAAAAATATATACTTAATTTCCCTTCCTTGAACTTTGCATAAACTGAATGCAGTTGATATGCTCTTCTATAATGTTTGGGAAGGATCCAAAAGAAAGAGGCTAATGCTCCAATTTTTAAGTTGCAGTTTGTCTGATGGAATATTATTCATTGAGAAATGCAAACATCGGAATCCTTCTTAAGAAACTTAACTAAGATTAGATAATTCTATTAATGTCCACAGATGGGAAAAGTAGGCCAATGGGACTCATTGAAAAGAGCTGTTACAAATTACAACGCATTGTAGTAACCACAAAGTACTATGAAAAATAAGCTAAACTAAAGTAAAGAATCTAGTGTAAACTACTCTAAAGTGGAACAACTATATGGCATAAAATTACAGCCTCAAGGGTTACCCAAAATGGATAAACCCTAACATACTAAAAGTAACAATTAAGAGAGATTTAGAAGTTGAGGTACAACAAAGATAGAAAGGAGCTCCAATGCATTCAAGCGCCAACATTAATCTATAGTGGAATGTAAAGTAGAAGCACAGTCATTGTAATCACCAACTATCCGAAAAGGGCCAACATAGGATCTAATGATGCTCCTAGGAGACTGGCCAGGACTAGGAGGGCTTGGTTGGATAATCCTTGGAGGCCATGGAGTTCGGCCACTGAAGACTCTTCTAGAATCTATGGTTGTGGAACCAATAGAAGAGGACAAGAAATTATATGGACCCATTGAAAAGTTTTTCTAATTGAGAATTAAAAAAATGGCAGTTGATGCTCCTAAAAATGTATAGCCCAAAATGAAATATGATACCACATGTTAACCATTTGACTGTTAAAAGATCCAATGGCTACATAGCAACACCTTCTAAGAAAACATAGACAAGACCCCTCCATGGAACCATTGCCTTACTGAATTAAAATTATTTGAATAATCACCAGAACCCCCTTTGCTAAAGACAAAAAGGAAGTGCACCATGCATATCCATCAAGCCAAGAAGAACATGAACCAAAATGTCAACATTTACAAGAAGCCCCCCTAAATATTTTATTCAATCTCACTCCATGAATGTTTTTTTTAGTAATTTTTTTTTTAAATAAGCTATGTGTGGCTTCTATTGGGGACCACTCCCATTATAATAAAAAGATATCGCATTGTTTTCATTACATTGCTATCAGGTTAACTAAACCATGATGGCTTTTTAGCCAGATTAAATCATAGGTCCCAATATTGTAAATCTAAGACTAAGGTAAGCTTAGATTAAAGTTAGGCCAAGGTAAAAATTAACACAGAAGTATTCATAGGCGAAAATATTCATTAAATTAACCAGCTTAAACATTACATTAAATTAAACCTTATATAGGCTTAATACAAGCGGAATAGTAGGGAAGGGAGGTTGGAGGAAGATCGGGAGGATTAGAGAGAACGAAAGAGTAGGAAGTGGAATGGGAGGTGGCAGCGGGCGTGGGGAGAGGAAGGAAGTGGAGTGATAAGGGAAAATGGACGGCAGGAAACGAGGAAGGACAATGGAGGGATAAGGAGAAAATAGAGGGGAAGGATAAATAAAATCATGCCGACCATCAGACAAGTTTAGCCGACAAAAGGTAAGTGAGTTCACACTTGCTTAGAAAAACTAGATTTTTCTAAGCTGTTTAAAGATAAACCCTGTTCACACTTGCTACAAATATCAAGGATCTTAATCAATCACAATATTTAAGCATACAAAACTCTGACCAATATGAATCAATCACATTCATGAAATAATAACAATATTTCAATAATAATACTCACAATATTATTGATCAAATATACAAGATCTTTGTTACAATTGTCTTGCTTGATCTTACAATTCTTCAATATATTTCTCAATGATACAATACATGAAGCTTTGTCTCCATAATATAACCTTACAAGTGACCTTTGTAAATTTTCCAAACCCTAGATAACTGTTGTCCTATGTTCTTTTAAAATAAATCAGATCCGAGAATAATTTATTCAAACATGCAACAATCACATAGGATGTCTGGAAAACATAAACAGCGTGAACAACGAAAGTTAAATATATTTCTGAACCTGAAATATTACAAATAAAAGAGGCTACAACTACAGCAAAACACTTTTGCTCTCTTGTTGCTTTTCTAGCCAGCAAGCATTGTTCTTCTCCTCCTAAGCTTGTATTTTTCCTTCAACAATCTGTTCTCCTCCCATTCTTTTTTGTGTCTTTGTCTGTGTATCTAAAACACTCTTGATCTTCTCCTTTTATCCTTGAAAAAGGTAACCCTAAGATTAGATCTCATCTCATCTTGAGATGTAAGGTTAAAAATAGAAAATCACTTAAGTGAATATCAAAATAGAATCACTTAAGTGAATATCAAAATAGAATCACTTAAGTGAAGTACAAAATAGAATCACTTAAGTGAACTTAAAAATAGAAAATCACTTAAGTGAATTTCAAAATAGAATAGAATCACTTAAGTGAATTACAAAATAGAATCACTTACGTGAACTTAAAAATAGAAAATCACTTAAGTGAAATTAAAAATAGAATTAGAAATGTCTCGAACCACTTCTAGCACGTTCATACTGAAGCCTGTGCAAGAAGTTCTTGTCCGAGCTACATTTCTCAACACTCCCTCTTAGCGAGGAAGGAATTCTGCACCAATCCAAGTTTGTCTCCGAATGCTTCAAACTTCCCTTTCACTAAGGGCTTGATCAAAATATCAGCTACCTACTGATCTGTGGGAATATACTGGAGCTTTACGGCTCCCTTCTGAATCTGCCATCCCATAGATGAAGCTAAAGACATAACTGCTCTAATGGAAGTGTATCTCGCGATCGGAACAAAAGTTTCCTCATAGTCCACTCCCTCTTTTTGGGAGAACCCTCTCGCCACAAACCTTGCCTTGAACTTCTCGATGTTGCCATCTGCAACATGCTTAATTTTGTAGAGCCACTTGGAACTCACAACCGACTTCCCCTCCGGTCTTGGCACTATGTCCCAAACATCATTCTTCATGATGAAGGTGTACTCCTCCACCATGGCATCCCGCCAAACTTGTTGGTTTGTTGCCTCCTCAAAACTGGTAGTATGATGTTACTCATCAATGCCATGTAGCTTGAAAACTTCCTTGGAGGTCTACTCTCCCTAGTCATGCTGCTAGGAGCCTCAACATACTCCTCAGCATCCCTCAATGTCTGTGTAAGCCATTGAGGTCTCCTGATAGAACTGGAAGGGGCTAATGTCTCTACCTCCTCACCTAAAGGTTGTTTTGAACTGGAAACCACTGGTGTCTTAGATGACCCTGGCTCAACCTTCGGAGCTTCTTGCTCCTCATTCTCTATCACTGGAATAGGCTTATGGGACTTCCTGGATGCAACATCCTCCTCAAAATTTACATCCCTGCTCACTATTGTCTTCCTCTTCTCTGGAATATAAACCCCGTAAGCTTTTGAAGTCTCACCGTATCCTACAAATAAACCCTTCCCTATCGGAGGGGTCTAACTTGGTCCTCTTCTCTCTTGGAACATGGATATAAACTGGACATCCAAAGATGCGGAAATGACTCACCTCCGGTTTCACACCGGTGAATGCCTCCTCCGGTGTCTTGTCCTCCAAGATCCTGTGAGGACACCTGTTTTGGATGTAGACTCGTTGTGTTGCATGCTTCGCCCAAAGAAACATCGACAAGCCCCGGTCATGAATCATGGCC
Source organism: Wollemia nobilis (assembly GCA_028583015.1). NCBI lineage: Eukaryota > Viridiplantae > Streptophyta > Pinopsida > Araucariales > Araucariaceae > Wollemia > Wollemia nobilis. The sequence continues at coordinate 11,823,476 of JAQPPZ010000019.1, forward strand.
CTAGCAGCCCCTATGATGGATCGATTCTTTTGCTCTGCAACCCCATTCTACTGTGGGTTGTATGGAACAGTCGACTCCCTCTTGATTCCTCGCTCGCTGCGGAAACCATCGAACTCCTTGGAGGTATATTCACCCCCATTGTCCGATCTCAAGACCTTGATCTTCTTCTCCGTCTGGTTCTCAACTAGAGCTTTGAACTCCCGAAACTTGCTAAAGACTTCATCCTTGGTCTTTAAAAAGTAGATCCATGTCTTGCGAGAGAAATCATCAATAAAGGACACATAGCACATGCTACCTGAAATTGATGCTACTGACATCGGTCCACAAACATCCGAATGTACTAGATCTAGTATCTTCTTAGACCTATGCTCACTGTTGGGAAAACAGCCTTGGCGTGCTTGCCAAGCGTGCACCCTCTGCATACTCCCTGTTGCTCAATGCTGAAATCTGGAAGACCTGTGACTATCTCCCTCAAAATTGGCAACACTCTATGATGCATGTGCCCCATCCTCTTGTGCCACAAATCACACAAGTTGTTATTGCTATGAACTAGGGCTCGAACAGGTTCACCCTGCAACCTGTATAAACTGCCTTCTCTAACCCCTATTACTTGTTTTGTTTCTGAGCTAGAATATTTTGGTCTAATAAGGACATGCTGGTTCTTGAACTCCATCGCATACCCTTATCCTCCATAACCGAAACCGAAAGCAAGTTCTTCCCCGAGACCCGGAACAAACAAAACATCATCAAAGTCTAAAGATTTCCCCGATCGGAGTCGAAAAGGAATGATACCAATTCCTACAACTGGATATTTGGTATCATCACCAAGCTCAACCTGAACCCCTGAGTCCTGCTCTTGTAGATCGGTAAAACATTGTCGAGTTGATGTCATGTGCCGAGATGCACCACTATCCACATACCAAGCATTCCTTGGAACCGTGTTGGTAGAAAGGCAAGAGACCAATGAGAAATCCTTCTCAAATTTGGCAGCAAACTCACTCATCTGAGTTTCTGCGGAGGTTGCTACTCGCATCCGCTGCTGCTTCCCTTTGCCCTTCTTGTCCGGACACTGTGATGCATAATGGCCGTGCTTATGACAAATGAAGCACTTCATCTTGCTCAAGTCCTTCTTCCCTGACTGTGAGGTTGACTCCTCATTCTTTACCTCACCCTTGTTGGGTCCTTTACCTTTGCCCTTCTTGGTTTGCCCAAAACGAGCTAGGTTATCGTCACCACCTTTCTTGTTGGTCTTTGACTCCATCCGAGTCTCCTCCTGGATGAAATCATCCCACAGTTTCTCAAATTTGGGAAGGTTCTCACGAGCACAAATGCCTTTGACAAATGGTTCCCATGAAGCTGAGAAACCATTAAGTGCCACGTTCACCGACTCTGTATCTTAAACCTTCTCCCCTACTATTGCTAGTTGATCACAAATCTGTGTGATCTTCATTAGGTAACTGGTAACGGTGTCAAATCTGGTCAACTCCATAGATCTAAGTTTGTTCCCAATATCATCTTCCTGTTTATGTTCTCGCTCTGGTAGAGGCTAACCAGGGCATCGAACATCTCCTTTGCCTTAGTCTTCTCGGATATGTGAGGAATCAAGTGATCCTTCACTACATCCAAGATCATCCGCTTGGCCTTCACTTCCTTCTTTTTGTGAGCTGCCAATTCTTGCAGATCTATAGGCAAAGTCACATCAGCCTTGACAATATCCCAGAGATCATTCTCTTCCAATAAGAACATTACCCTAACTTTCCAGGGCAAAAAATTGGAGGCACCTTCCAATCTATCCTCAAATCCGAGGCTAGCTGCTGCCATTTCTGGGATCTACTGAAATATTAATGACTGAAAAAAAAACAGTCCTGCAAATAAGCTTAGTCCTTCAAGCCAAAACAAATATGAAACCCTAACTGTTTTTTTGTTTATCATTTGCTTGAAACTCTAACTGTTGAAATATTAATGACTCAAAAAAAACAATCCTGCAAATAAGCTTAGTCCTTCAAGCCAAAAAAAAAATGAAACCCTAACTGCTGATTTTTTTTTTTTCGCTTGAAACCCTAACTGCTGTTTTTTTTTTCTTTCTTAATATCCAGCAGTGATCTACTGCTGTAAACCCTTGAGGATCTCAATCATAGAAGTGTTCTGCTCTGATACCATGTAAATTTTCCAAACCCTAGATAACTGTTGTCCTATGTTCTTTTAAAATAAATCAGATCTGAGAATAATTTATTCAAACATGCAACAGTCACACAGATATCTGGAAAACATAAACAGCGTGAAAAACGAAAGTTAAATATATTTCTGAACCTGAAATATTACAAATAAAAGAGGCTACAGCTACAGCAGAATACTTCTGCTCTCTTGCTGCTTTTCTAGCCAGCAAGCACTGTTCTTCTCCTCCTAAGCTTGTATTTTTCCTTCAACAATCTGTTCTCCTCCCATTCTTTTCTGTGTCTTTGTCTATGTATCTAAAACACTCTTGATCTTCTCCTTTTATCCTTGAAAAAGGTAACCCTAAGATTAGATCTCATCTCATCTTGAGATGTAAGGTTAAAAATAGAAAATCACTTAAGTGAATATCAAAATAAAATCACTTAAGTGAAGTACAAAATAGAATCACTTAAGTGAACTTAAAAATAGAAAATCACTTAAGTGAATTTCAAAATAGAATCACTTAAGTGAATTACAAAATAGAATCACTTAAGTGAACTTAAAAATAGAAAATCACTTAAGTGAAATTCAAAATAGAATTAGAAATGTCTCGAACCACTTCTAGCACGTTCATACTGAAGCCTGTGCAAGAAGTTCTTGTCCGAGCTACATTTCTCAGCAACCTTTCAATACTTTGACTATTGCTCTCCTCACATATCCGAGAGATGCATCCTTTCCTATTCCTCACATATGACAAACCTCTCATGTCTCTTGACTTTACATCTTGCCACATACCATGTGACTCTTCACTTGTATACTTGACACCTACACACATGACTCTTGACTTACTTACATGACACATTGCACACACTTACAAATTACACACTTGCACTATTTATTACATGACACTTTGAAAACTCTCACACTCTACACAATTACACACTTTATTACATGACACATACTTAAGGGGAAACATAAATCACACACCCTAATATTATCTTTACAAATATGAAATTGTACCATGGGGATACATTAACATCTACAAATAATGTAATATCTCCAACACCCCCCTTATTACATTATTTGGTCTAAAGACTTTTAGTCTTCAATCTCTGATTTTGTTTTTTGTTCTTCGGCTTTGACTTTGGCACTGAACTACTAACCTGTTTCCTGCAGTATTTATCAGACTTTCTCTGTGACCATAAAAACATTTTAACATATCCATGATCCCATTCCAATCTGATTTTTTTTTTCCAATCCATAGTGTACTTCAATTTTCTTTTCCTGATTTGTTTTTTGTTTGGTTCTCTCACAAATTTTGCACTTTCGAAATGATTTCAAGTTTAATTTGCACCTTTCAGCTGTTTTTGTCGTCTTATTCTTTGTTGCTTTTATTTTACCATCTGAAATATCAATGCCATTAGAAATTTTTGAATGATTTATATTTTCGTTATTTTCTTCAATTGTCTTCATCTGCTGTCTCTATAATCCTTGTTGTAAGGGCTCTAATTTCATTTCCTTCTTCAGCTTCTTCGGATCACTATTGGGCAACTCAGGGTGTGTTCTCACCAACTCCGGATTGAGTCAGATCACCATCTTCCGATGGAGGAGCGGATTTGTTTGTTTTGCTCCTTGGGTGAAGTTGAGACCCTGCATCACTTCATTTTTTGTTGTCCCATTTATTATGAGATCCGGGGTAGGTTCCATTGCCTTTTCAGGGACAACTCTCGATGTGTTTCTACCTTCTTCAGATACCTGGACCAGCGTTGTCTCGCACTCTTTCTTAGGGAGATAACTCAGCTTCGACGACATAAAATTCCTCCAAACGGATCTCACCCTCCTCAACATCGGCTCATCACAACATACTTCACCAACTCCGACGGACCAGGTGCCTTCGATCGAAAACGCCCCACACCATCCACTTTGAACAAAAGCAGGGTCACTAGACAGCGCACCAACAGTTTGTCGGGGTTCCGAACTAGCAATGGGCAGAGACATATCATGGACTTCTTCAGCTCCGGTATTTCGGCTTCGACTGTTAGGAGAGATTAGTTTTTGGGGGATTCTCGGAGCTTGTCCCTCCTGGTCTGCTCCCTCCCCCTCCTCTCTCTCCGTTCTTCTTGGCATGCACTTCTCTCTGTTGGACTGCAGCCCTCCCCCCCTTCGCTCTCCCTTTTCTTTTCTTTTCCCTTTCTCTTTGGCCCGTTTGTCGGGTTTGATCTTGTATTTTTCTTAGTTCTTTTCTTTGTTGGGCTTTTTAGCCTGCTTGGCAGTCATTATTGTACTTCTTATAGTCCCTTGGGTCTTATTTTGGCCCACCGCGAACATTAATAATATTTCATTTCATTTCATTTCTTGAACCTCTTGAACTAAATTGCCCTTTTGATTCTCTTCTCTTGGTCGTCGTTGCTGAGAATATCGATATCATCTCAGATGAGATCTTTGAAAAAATCTCCTATTTCTTTGATTCAAAGAATTATATTTGCAATAACTTGTAGTATGACCTACTTTATTGCATATGTGACAATATCTTTGTTTCCATTTAGGTTGAGATTGTGATGATACTGCAATGTTACTTGATACATTTTCCTTTGATATCAAAGCATTATTAGTCATTTCATCCTTGACTAAATTTTCCACCTCATATTCTTGAAGAACATTAACTAATTCATCAAAGGTTGTTGTCTTATTTAGCACTTGACGTGAAGTGACTAGATGTTTGAAATTCTCTTAAAGTTGTCTTAATGTGACTTGAACAAGAAGTTTGTCTTCTACTTTTTCTCCCAGAGTTAATAACTTAGCCTTTAAATCAGCTATTCTTTGAAGAAAGAGTTTTATACTCTCTCCACTATTAACCTTTAATGAATACAATTGTGATTGCAAATGCAAGATGGTTGTTTTGTTCCTTCAAATATGTTGCAAAATTTCTCCCAAGCAACTGCTGAAGTCTCTACTTCACTTATGTATGGCCAAATTTCATCAATTATCTCAAATGTAATCAACATAAAGGCTTTGGAAATATTTCCTTCAAATTTTTGTTTTCCTGCCACATCTTCTGGCAAAGTTTTTGTTCCATTCACTATACCCCAAAATTTTTCAACAATGAGAATTGATTTCATTTTGCTTTTCCATGATGCAAAATTAGGTCCTTTCAAAAGTGATTTACAAAGAAAAATTTTAGTATTTGATATAATGGAACTTGGTTCGAACAGGTAGAGAAGAATCTCTCCCAAGGCGGCAGGAGGGTGTGAAGATTGACGAGAATACTATCGGCAAGAGAATATTAAGAGCAAGAGGAGATTTGCAAAAGAAGAGATTTACAGAAGAGAAGATTACCAAAGGAGAAGATTATCGACAAGATTACCAGCAAAGAGAAGCAATTTGAAGATTACCGACAAAGAAAATTGATTTTAGTTTCAGATGTAATATCTTGTTTATTGGCAAAATAATTTTCCAACATATTGCCGCCGTCATTGAAAAGAACTGCATTGCCATCGAAGCCATCCACACTTCTTCACAACAACAACAATCTATGCAACAGTGTTGAACCCTTTGAGGAGAAGCTTGGTAATGGATTAATGCAAAGTCATAATTAACGATCGCATTCCTTTTTTATGTCAATTATATTGCATTTAAATTGTTTTACTAGTGGTAGCAAGGATTTGAGGAGTTTTAAAAAAAAAATCAAGAAAATTTTGAAAAACCCTAGTTTTTTTCCCTTTCCAAAACCCTAGTTGCTTTTGGGATTTTTTTGGGTTGAGATCATGGAGTTACCAATTTTCACTGGAAATGATGACATTGATGCTCAAGAATGGTGGATGAAGTTTAGATCTCTATATTCTGGTGAGATTTTTTGGAATTGCAAACTTTTTTATCTTTTAAAAGAGGATGATTGATGGGATATTCTTACTAAGGAAAGACATGCTAAGAAAAGAACTTGGACATGGGATGAAATGGAGCATGCATTCTTGAGTCAGTGGAACCCTTATAAAAAGATAGCTAGTTTGAAGGTCACCATCAAAGGATATGAAGAAGAAATAAAAAGGCTTCAAAGAGAACTGAAAGAAATGAATAAAAAGGATATAATAGAAGGAAAAAATATAGATGACAATGTGCAAGTTCATGGTCGCATTCCAAAGGAAAATCTTAAGAAGCAAATATCCAAGGGAAAGCAAGAATCAATTATGGTAAGGGAACAAGTTGAAGAACCATTAGAAAACTCAAAAGTTAAATTTACAATAACAACAACAATAGAGTCCATGGAAGAAGCGGCAACAAAGTCCAAGGAAGCCTTGTTAGAAGTGCACAAGGATGCACCAAAAGAAAGGTATAAGAGAGAAGATTGTGAAGAAGAATTTAAAATAAAAAAACAAATTGTTGAAGAATCAAAGGGAACAAAATGTCAGGTTAAGGTTGTAGCATATCGACACCCACACCACCTTGAGTGGCAACAATCTTGGAGGAATGGCTTAAGGCATCAATATTTTAGATCTACGTGGAATGAGAAAGACATCAAGTATGGCAATGTTTGGCAAAAAAAGCATAATGTTTCTAGATTTCAAAGGGGTGTAGCAGCATCAAGGAACAATAGGACCAATCATTCAAAATATCATAGTAGAGCAATAGAAGCATGGAGCCAACAAAGCAGTTATGAATATTCAAGTGGCACAATGGCAGCTTGGCATCATCAAAAACCATCACTAATCAGGATTTCACTTGGATAGATGGATGAACAAGATTGGAAATTCTCAAGAAAAAGGATGTTGAATATTTGTATTTAAAAACTAAAGAAGATCCAAAAAATGAATATAAAAAATTCAAACTTTTTGTGAAAAAAGATGTAGGTATCTAGTTATAGCATCTCAATTGAGATGAGAATTAAATATGTTTGTAAACTCTCAAGCTTTATAGAAGCGAGTTGTGATTTATCAAGTGTGGGGGACCCGAGTACAACCCCTTTTTCCCAAGCAAAAAAAACAATGGAACTCATTTAGTAAATCATATTTCAAATTAATTTCTTTGATATAGAATACCTTAGCTCCCAAATTTAATTCAAACAATCAATAATTTCTTCAATTTCTTAAATCAAGCAATCATGCAATCAATTCATTAATTTCTATTTCAATTTTCTTATAACTCTTCAAATAATCTCTTTCCAATTTTCAAATTTCAATTCACAAAATTAATCAATCAATTTTGCATTCATCAATCTTCAATAATCAAATTTTCAAATTTCAATTTTAAGCTTTAATCAAGCAATCATTCATTTACTTCTTATCACTCCAATTTAATTCATAATTTCTTTCAATTCAAAAATTTCCTTATTTATCCTAAAGCATTAGTCAAATGACTATTTAAATTTACTCCTTATGACTCCTAAAATTATGCACTCAATAAATTGAAATAATTTTCACCCAAAAATTAAATGACAAACCTTACCTCCTTATTAGCTCCGCAATTAGTCGTCTTCAATTCGTCAGGTATGTCAAGGCACTTCAAACATGATAGTGAGAATAATTACTCCAAAGTAATTAATGTCCATCCATTTATGAACGTTTCACATGCATAATCGTTTCTTTTTGCTTCGTAGTCAAATCTAAGGAGACTTCTCCTCTTTAGGTGCTATCAATTTTGCTCTCAGGCAACTTCTCAATCTCTGGCATTTTGTATTCCTCCTCCTTGCTTCATCTATAATTTCTTAGCACTTCAATGTCCTCCAACTTAATGCACTTTGGCCCAACTTCGAATGTAACGCTTCTCACTAATGCTTCAGCTTGCTCACGCAAATGTTTACTGCTTTCACTTTTGCTTTTCTATTCTATCGATTGCACTTCGTGTTGCTCACACAGGCGCTCTTTGCTTTCACCTTTGCTCTTCAACACTACAATTCTCCTCTTCAGCTCTACAATGCTCTTTGGTTCTTCGGCTCTACCAACTCTGTGTGTTCACTACCCACCAAGCTCTAACACAATCAACAACAATCTCTTTTTGCTCTCAGCCCACCGGGCTACAACACAACAATATACTTTTGTTCTTTGCCCACTAGGGTTTAACACAACAATATATTTTTGTTTTTTGCCCACCAGGCTATAGCAATCACCAGCAATTTATACACATACTCAAAATAAATATAATCTACTTTTCCAAATCTTCTTGGCCACCAGCCCAATTTTACAATATTTTCCCCAATAAATTCCTCCTTCAAATGACTTCACATAATGTCCAGAGTACAACTATAGTATCTCTTTATGACTCAAACTTCCTCCACATATTCTCAAAACACAATTTGGTCAGAGTGCACCTCTAATACCAATGATGGTCTTTTAGCCAGATTAAATCGATCACATTCATGAAATAATAATAATATTTAAGGATACAAAACTTTAACTAATATGAATCAATCACATTCCTGAAATAATAACAATATTTCAATAATAATACACAATATCTCTGTTACAATTGTCTTGCTTGATCTTACAATTCTTCACTATATTTCTCAATGATACAATACATAAAGCTTTGTCTCCATAATATAACCTTACAGGTGACTTTTCAATAGTTTGACTATTGCTCTTCTCACATATCAAGGAGATGCATCCTTTCCTGTTCCTCAAACCTCTCATGTCTCTTGACTTTACATCTTGCCACATACCATGTGACCCTTCACTTGTATACTTGACACCTACACATATAACTCTTGACTAACTTACATGAAACATTGCACACTCTCACACATTACACACTTTCACTCTTTATTACACGACACTTTGCACACTCTCACACATTACACACTTGCGTTTTTTATTACGCGACACTTGCACACTCTCACACTCTACACGATTACACACTTTATTAAATGACACGTGCACTCTTCTCACACATTAACACATACTTTAGGGGAAATATTAATCACATACCCTAATCTAATATTTACAAATGTAGAGTTGTACCAGGGGGTACAGTAACATCTACCAAATAATGTCATATCTCCAACAAACCATATCCAACTTGCACTTTTGTCAAAGATATTTTTCGTTTGCCTTTCTATCAAAGATATTTGTCATCTTCCTCAACCTTCTAAGTTTTCACAATCAACTCCTTGATTTCATTTTTTTTAAAAGATAAAATCTCGCTCGTCCAATTGCCTTCTAAAATTTGAATTTTACAAAAATGAAAATCAACAACATAAATGGCTAAAATATATGCTACCTAGTTTCCATATCTATAGAAATGTTGTTCATGAACAACCTGTCAATTCCCTTATACCTCCTTTTTTAGGGGTCTTATTCATGCCTCTTGTAGAAATTAAATTTAACATACTAAAACTCAATTCCATGTCTACTTAATCAATCTACAGATATGCAGCAATTAGCAATAAGAATACATATAGAAAACATACAAAGCAATACTAGATGATAAATAATATAAGCAGATTTTATATTAGCAATGGTTGTACAACACTTGTAATACTTATATACAATCTGCAATGTCTCGATCAACAATCACCTACAACCAATAGCCACACCGTGGCCCCCACATTACAAACATCACACGCGCACGTTGGCCAACTCCACAACCATCTGACTGCATCATACCATATGCGAATAAATGAATGATCTTCTTTATATAACCAAAAGGTAGTTGCACCCTCCAACTTCATGACACCTCATCATTTGCTAAATTACATTTGACATGCATGTGACTTACATTTACATTTTATTTCCTCACTCACTATAAGACAAACTAACCTATGACTCACTTTATGACTTTGTCATACATACTAATACTTAACATTACATGAAATATTACATTGTCATTTTATAACATCATTAATTATATGTACGCACATTTCATCAGAAACTTTGCGTACGAACTACAAAATAGCACAAAACGACACAACTTATTCACAAAACACAGACATAGAAGTTTGCCTACCTACAACTCTAATATTCCAAAATATCATTTTCATTATCACTTTTTATTGTGGGTTTAGCCCACTTCCTATTAGTGATATTTGTTTTTGTTTTCCATATCAATATCCCTTTGAGATTGTTTTTCTCTTTGTTTTTGCTTCTTGGGTCTTCCTCTCTTTTTTCCATTCCCACTAACACTTTCATCTTCATCAATCTCTTTGATTTTTTCACACTACTCATAGTAAGACTTATCATCTATAGGTTTGTCTTGCTCTGAAGGATTCAAAGTGCAAGGAATAACCTCAAAAGCACTTTCTTCTTTATGTTGCCCTAAAAACCCTAAAGTGCAAGGACACTTCTCCATAGAAATTACCTTCTTATGCTGCCCTAAAAACCCTAAATTACTATGGATTTCCTCCATCCTTATTTCCTTATTATGTTGCTCTTGAAACCCTAAAGTGCAAGGGATAACCTCTACACTACTTTCATTTCTATTTCCAAGAGAGGATTCTATACTACTTGACGAAAATGAAGATAATTTACTTGGAATAAACTTGACCTCTTTTGTCGTCTTTAATTTAAAAATTTCCTCCACATCTTTCTTCGCACCTTTAATTCCTTCTCATCAATTTGAACTTGCATATTGTCCTTTCTTATCCATTGTATCCTTCTTGTTTCTTCTATATTGTCCTTTCTTATCCATTGTATCCTTCTTGTTTCTTCTAACAATTGATCCGAGTGAACTATGGTGGCCTTTTCCATATGATGTTGTAGATATGCTTTCTTTGCCTCTTCGTTAAAAGTGGAATATCCTTGATCTAATCCAGCTTCTATTACAATATGATTTCCTTTCTTCATCTTGAAGTTTGTCTCATGCCCAAAATTCTCTCTTTCTTCATCGTTTGCACTTTACAATCTCCTACACTATATCTAATTTCATAACAATTGCAACATCATAATGGAATGTATTCATAATGCACTTGTTGATCCATCCTCTTGATTCAAAATTTATCTTAATGCATTGTGGCAAAGGATTTGAAATATCCATAACACTTATCTAGGTATATATAGCATGTTTTTGCTCCTTAGTAGTTGGTCCCTTTATCCTAGGATATTTCCAATATTCTTCAAAACATCTTTATTGATGAGCTGATATGGAAGTCCAAAAAGCCTATCCCATACCAGAGGTTTTTTAATAGTTTCTATCTCGATAGGAAAAAAATTTACTCCATGGTCTTAAATAAAGGGCATCTCTCCCCCAAAACCATAAGCCACCACCCGTTATTTTATCCCTGATTTCTGAATTGAAAAAGATAATGAGGAAAATACCTTTAAGGAAAACAGTCATTGAGTAATTTGAATTCAATCCTCACTTCCACTTGATCCAATTTTGAATCTTTTAAAACCCTAGCTAGTATCCATGAACTTACATATTAACCCTCTACTTTTGAGAACCATTATATCATGCTCGATCATCTAATTCTTGATTATCACTTCCAATGTAAGATCTATTCCTTGGATTGAACTTGCCATATATTTATACTTCCTCTTACCTTCAACTTGGACATCCATACTTTCAGCTACAGCATCCTAAGCTCCCATCAGGGCTTTCAAATATGGCTTCCCTTCCATGCTACCTAGTGGGGCTCGCGACGGCTCGCACTCACTCCTTGCAAGTAATAAGAATAAGATAAGATCAAGTACCTCACTCCATGAATGTGGCACGCCATGTATTTTTTAATTTCATGAAGTTTGATTTCTCAAAGGAATTTCTTTGCTTCTAAACTTGGACATCCTGATAAGTGGAGTTACCATTTTATCTCTAAGCAAAGAAAAAGTATCATAGCGTTTCTATTTTTATGACGTGTGCCTATGTCATGCAACTCATTAGGGAAGTTTAGGCAGCAGCACCTAATAGAACTAGGAAGAACGTCAATGTTCACACTTGCAATATTAAAAATCAAACCATAGAATTACCTTCACAAATTCACACCATTAACAAGATCCAATCTAACTAATCCACCAAGCCAATCCATGAAAATTACTAAAAATATATTACTTAACATTAAAATCTAGTAATTGGTGCACTGTCTTCAACCCATAAATGCAGTAACAGATGCATTGTCTTGTGATGGACTTTTGCCATGAACTCATATCCATGTATACGAGTTTCTCTTAGTCCAGGACACATATCCATGTATACGAGGTTATGAATTCGATTCAAGTTTCCTGCTTATAATATTCAAACCAAGTCATAGTGCAAAAATTGGTCTATGGAATAAATATTTTAATAATACTCCAACCAAGGCATAGTGCGGTAAAAATTACTGCATGCAACAAATATACAAATCCTTGTTCCTCTTTACTAAATAGACAATAAATATAAGCATACAAATCTCGTATTCTACATGGACACAAGAAACTATATATAAATCCATGATAATCTGCGTGGAAAAATCCATGCGTTCCGATACTAAATACACAATACACAAAATAAGGACACAAATCACTTAATCTCCATGATTTGTAAATACAATAAATATACACAAATCCGCGATTCTTCATTTTAAGTGCCTCTACGCTCAAAAGTCTTAACCGCCATGAATTATGCATACAATAAGCATATACAAATCTCTTAATCTCCTTAATTTATATATATGATAAATATACAGAGATCCACGATTCTTCATTGTAAGTGCCCTTAAGCTTGCAAAAGTCTCAACGCCCATGATTTATACATAGAGTAAGCATGCAAACCCACAACTCTACATACTAAGCACCAGTGGAAAAATTATATTTTAAAGGTTTTTGTAGGGTAATCTACGGGAAAGCTACGAACGTAAATAAATTTTAGACTATTGCACAAAAGCGAACATTTGAACTGCCATTTTGACCGTCTAGAGCGGAGGATTTACGTGACATAAAGATTTAAGCTGATCGTTAAGCCAAATACTAAAATTGTGAGATGAACGGGAAACCGATCTCATTTTTCGCGTACTCAATTGCAAATTAGAGAAGAATTAAGTAAAACAAAAACAGATGAAATTTTTTGACTTACCGGCCATTGCTGCGATCAAATCTGTGACGAACGAAAAACAGGGGTTCGTAGGTTGAAAATATTAAGTGTTTTTTAAATGTGTAGGATGGATGTGTGCTAAAATAAATGAAACATAACAACGAGAGCGGAGATATATAGAAGAATTTAGTTGCAGGGATTGAATATTATGAGAAAATGGTAGTGTAAGTTTTGTCCACGTGGCTAGCGGATTAACCTACCTATTTTAGTAGTTTTGGTTTGAATCTCAAGGCCCATGTCAGGAAATGGGCCGTGTTTGTTGGTAAGTCCAAGAAATGTTAGCGGAGTTTTGCCTACCTAACCTCCCCGCAAGAAGGACAAAAGGAATCGCAAAAGAAGGTAGGACAGTATCAAAGTTGGCCGTTTTTAATCTTTATTTTAGTTTATCGTAAAATAAAGTTAAGGTAAATTTTGTTAGGGTAAAGGTAGTAGTTTGACCTGATTTTATTGACAAGGAAAGTTAAGGTAAATTTTGTTAGGGTAGAGGTAGTAGTTTGACCTGATTTTATTGACTAGGACAGTGTTAATCTCAAGTTATCAGGGATCTCTCACTCTATATTGTATTTAAAAAGACAAGGTAGCCATTATAATGACAACTTTTAACCCTATGATCAACGACAGCTTCTCCAAAGATTTAACCTTATAACCAATTGTTAAAAATGAAGGGATGTTAGTAATTCCCTTATGTAAAAAAAAAAATGAAGTCAATAGAAAGTTAAGAAGATTTTATTGATTTTTTTAAAAAATAAATTTTGGCAATTAAGTAGTAAATATTTAAACATCATCATTGGACCTATTTTTTTTAATACAGCTTGATTTGAATTGATCTCCTAAAAAATCATTTTTTTTTTATATACATAGGAGAGTTGGTTACATCCACGTTGTTTCCAGTAACCTGCAAGCATAAGGTTCAAACAAACTATAGAGGCTACTTCCAATAAGCCAAAAGGGTTGATGATAATCAGTGTGATTTAAACCAGAGTTGCGTAGACTTGCATTGTACCGATCATGTTCCTCAACTAGCAACCTCACACCAGTTTAGTTGCCTCCTCACCCTTAAAAACTTTGGTTTAGGGTGGGCACCAAAGAAACCCTTAGACCCTCGGCTACAATCCAAGGAGTTGCGTAGACTTGCACCGTACCAATCATGTTCCTCAACTAGCCGCCTCACACCAACTTAGTTGCCTACTCACCCTTAAAAAATTTGGTTTATGGTGGCACCAAAAAAACTCTTAAACCCCCACTACAACCCAAGGAATGGATTTTTTAATGTTCCCTTTCACATTGCAAAGGTTCAAACCGTAGACCTTCCATTCAACGAGGCTAAACTCACTTTCTCCACTTATGTTACAACTCCACTTACGCTACAAAGGCGAACAAACTCTTAAGACAGAAAGAAAATCCTGAAAGTTGTTCTTAAGTGACCTGCAATCCTATCCCATCTAAGCATACCACTATCCAAAAAAATAAGCCATAAAAGATTTTTTTCCCTTCCATCATAAAGGTTCAAACCATAAACCTCCAATCAAACTTACCTTCTAAAAAAAACCTTTACTACTACATGGTTTTACCACTACATTATCTTTAAAAAAAATTATAATTTGTTTATACTTTAAGTTAGAGGTTGATACGCTACTTTTGTTATGGATGTTATGTATGTATATGATGATTTTTTACATAATTTATATAAATTAATTAAATTGATTAAATTTTGTTGTATATTATATTTTATTTATAGATATTATTTATAAAGATTAAATATATTATAAAAAATTAATTTATTAATATATTATTTTTTAATTATTTAAAATATAATTTTGAATTTTTAGGAATGTTTTATTTAAGAGAAGAATGAAATAAAATTGTGGAATTTAATTATAAGTAATAATTGAATCGGTATGGAAAAGAAGATAGTTATTTTAGGAAGATAACATCTAATTAAATCAGTCTCACTAACCATTTGAACATATCATATGTTCTTGTATACAATGTGAACTTTAATAGAAAAAAGTTTAATTTATATTATGCAACCATTTTTTGTGGTTAGGATTATATGATAAAATAATATTCTTTTGGTGAAATGGAAAAAGGTGTATGATGATAAAACTAGAGTAGGTCTCATTTTAAAAGTTTTAACATATACAAACTTAATTCTTATAGGGAAAAAGAAATTTGAAGATTGTATAAAAAGAGATGAAGATAATGGGCAAGAATTCTTTCGGGTACATTGAGGCCAATGACCTGAGCTTAATTTTTATTACACCCTCACTAACAGATGGTTTTGCACTCTAGAATGGTTTAAAAAAATTAATTGATCTAGTGATTAAAGGTTTAAGCTTGGCAATAGGAATTGGAAGAAAAATATATTTAGATGGATACTTGGTGTAATAAAAAAATCCACTCAATTTAGATTCAACTTTGAAACCAGGGATGAGATTGCTTCAAGATAAAATATGGTGATAGGGTTTCAAACATTATGTGCAAGGATTAGGAAGAAGGATACAGATGGAAAGAATATTTCTTACAAGTAGACAAGACATTGATGCTAGGAGGTAGTTGAGCAAAAAGATAACTATAGTGATTATATCAAGGGAAGTTAAGGATAAGCTAATTTGGGAGTTGAATAGCTCAAGAGAAGACACAATAAGAAGTGGATATGATGTAAGACACCAACAAAGTAAGAATACTACAAGAATATGGAGAGATAGTTGGGATAGCCTAAGCGTTCCTAAAGTCAAAATGTTTGTTTGGTTAGTAGATCATAGAAGAATTTTATTATAGGATAACCTTATGGAAAGGGGTTTTCATAGTCCCTCACCATGTGTTCTATATAAAAAGGAGGAGAGTATAGACCATCTCTTGGGACAATGCTTAATAGTCTAGAAACTATGGCAATGGATTCTTAATATATTTAGTAAATGCATGGTAATGAATGGTAGAATCAAAGAATGGTTAAAGCAATGACAAAGCACTTTTAAAAGTGAAGTTTTACAAACAATTTAGAATATATCAAAAGATACAATACTTTGGATTGTATGGCTAGAAAGAAATAGAAGAATATTTAGAGGTAATGAAAGGAAATGAAAGGAAATGAAAGATACAATATTTAAACGAAAGGAAAGCAGTTTAGAGGTAATGATGTTTAGTCATAGATGAGGCTAAACAAGCCCTATCAACTCACCCAAAACCTAATCTTGGAGCAAAAAGCCTTGATAAATGGAGTCAAGTCATCAACTGAAATTATGATGTTGAGTACATAGACGAAAATGGTACTAAATGGGGAAATCAAGAAGAAGCCCTCTTGAAAAATTGCAAGGAATCTATTAGAATAATCAATTCTTCTATATCTAACATGGTTTACCTTGTACAAACTTTTTGAGTGATTGAGCAAAGTTGCTTTGTTTTGACTCTAATCCCATTTTGGAATTTACAATATTTTCCAAAAAAATCTAAAATATTCGTTCACCACAATCATATGCAAAAAAGTGACTAGGAGCAAAATAGAAGAGCATATAAACAAAAAAAAGAGATAAGTGACAAAATAGATTCAATAGATTAGTCATTAGGGGTTATTTACATTGATACCAAAACCCCAATCAATATCTCACATATCACAAAATAGATTCAATAGATTAGTCATTAGGGGTTATTTACATTGATACCAAAACCCCAATCAATAGTTAACCTCAAGACAACATTAAGTTGACTTTGAGGTTAAATTACAATAATATAATAAAAAAATATACCCTTTCATCAAGGTTATCCATAAAGGTGGCTTAACCAATATCACAAGAGTGAATACATGAAGGATACCCTTAGGCTTACATCAAGATACCCATAGACTGGTACATAAATGCCTGTAGGTTCATATAGAAGAATGTATATATAATTATATACATAGATGCTCATAGGCCACATTAATAGTGCCTATAAGCACTTCACATTTTTTACCTTGTCCTAACAATATCATATTACACACATTTCAACACTTGAATATATTCTATTTCTCCCTCTAAACCATGTGACACCACCCAATATTTTATCCCTAATATTTGAATTGGACAAATTGATGAAGAAAATTCCTTTGGGAATAAAAGTTATAGAATAATTTGAATTCAATCATTAGTACTATTTGATTTTTCAAAAATCTAGCCAATACTCATGGAAGTTTTATATTAATCCTTTGCTTTTAAGAATTGTTCTATCATGCTCCATCATCTCATCCTTGTTATTCACTTATGTAAATATACAACCTATATAAGGTTTTTCATAGATTAACTCTTTCTTTTATCTCCAACTAGGATATTCATACTTTGAGTTAGTACATCCTTACTTCCATATAAGACTCTAAAAAATGACTCTCCTACCATGCTACCCAATTTTTCCTTGCAAGAATCCTTTAAATATTCCCATAGATTGGGGGAAACAAGATGAAGATTACTTTTCGCTTGTATTTACCTCCTATTTGCACTCCATCTCTTATTTACTACTTTTTTCCAAAGATCTAAAATAAAAATAAGTCTCCTAACTCACACTTATTCACTACTTACACTTGCTTCCAATTTAATTTTTTTTTAATAAGTTATGCGTGTCTTCTATTGGGGGCCACTTACATTAAAATAACAAAATATTACATTTCTATCAAATTAATTAAACCATATCCAACTTACCTTTTTATCAAAGATATTACTCGTTTGCCTTTCTATCAAAGATATTCGCCATCTTCCTCAAATTGCTAAGTTTTTGCAATAAACTCTATGATATCATTTTTATTAAGAGATAAAATCTCACTCATATAGTTGCCTTTTGAAATTTAAATTTTGCCAAGATAAAATTCAACATGGTGAATGGCTACAATATTGCTACTTGATTTTCCTATTTATAAATATATTATCTATAACAACCTGATAATTTCTTAATACTTTTTTGTTCTTATTCATTCCCCTAATATTCAAAGATATTGTTTTTGTCATCACTTTTTATTTTCATTTGTGGGTTTAGCCCCACTTATTGTTAACGCTTGTGATATTTGCTTCTCTCTTTCCATATCAATATCCCTTTGAGTTTCTTTTTATCTTTTTCCTTGTTTTTTTCTCATCCCCACGAACACTTATCAATCTCTTCAATATTCTCACACTCCTTATACTAAGACTTATTATCTATAAATTTATCTTGCTCTAAAGGATTTAAAGTGCAAGGAATAACATCAAAATCACATACTTTTTTATTTTGTTTTGGAAACATTAAAGTTCAAGGATTCTCTTCCATAGCAATTACGTTCTTATGTTGCCCTATAAATCCTAAACTGCTATGGATTTACTCCATCCTCATGATGCTCTCAAAATCCTAAAGTGAAAGGGATAACCTCTACACCATTTTCATTTTTATTACCAAGAGAGAATGTTATACTAGAGAAAAATGAAGATGACTTATATGGAATAAACTTGACCTCTTCTACTGTACTAGTTTTAGAATTTTCCTCCAAATGTTCATTTGCCCTTTTAATTCTTTTTGAATTTGAACTTGCACATTGTACTTTCTCACCCCTTACATACTTATTTGTTTATTCTAATAGTTGATCCAAGTAAGCTATGGTGGCCTTTGTCATATAATGTTGTCGATAGGTTTTATTTACCTGTTCTTTAGGAGTGGAATATCCTTAATTTACTCCACCTTCTATTACAATACGATTTCCTTGTTTCATCTTGAAGTTTATCTCATGACTATTTTTTTTTCTTTTTTCATAGTTTTCACTTTGCAATCTTTTGTCATGTGTCTAGTTTTTTAACAATCTTGGCATAAAATGCAATATTTTCATAATCTACCCATTCATCCTATTCTCTTGATTCCTATTCAATATTAATGGATTATGGTAAATATTTTGAAATATCCATAGCAACACATATTTACCTATATATAACATGCTTTTGCTCCTTAATAGTTTGTCCCTCTTTGATGAATTTCCCTAGGGTAATTCCAATATTCTTAAAAACCTCCTTATTGATAAGCTGATATTGAAGTCCAAAAAACCTAACCCATGAAAGCTTCTTAATAATTTATGTTTTGACATTCTTTTTTTCACTTCATGATCTTAAATAAAGGGCATCTCTCCCCCTAAACCATGGGCCACTACCCATTATTTTATCTTTGATTTCCAAACTCGAAAACATGATGAAGAAAAAATCCTAAGGAAAACAAGTCAAAGAGTAGTTTGAATTCAATTCCCACTTCCACTTGATCTAATTTTGAATCTTCAAAAACCTTGATCATTATCCATAGAACTTACCTATTAAACCCCTACTTTCAAGAATTGTTATATAATCCTCTATCGTTTCATCCTTGATAATCTCTTATGGTGTGGCATTTGCTATCTCGATCAAACTTGCCATATATTTGCTCTTCCACTTATCTTCAACTTGGGCATTCATACTTCCAGCTAGAGCATCCTCATTTATAGCTAAGACGTCCTAATTATCCATTATGGATTTTAAATATGACTCGTTTCATACTACCTATTGGGGCTTATTGATGTCTTGTACTCTCTCCTGACTCTTTCAATTTAATTTTGTCAAATAAAAATATCAAATGATTAAAATTAAAAATAATATGTTATATGTTAATATGAATGAATGATACTGATTGAATAAAATATGAATAATTGATAGAAAAACTTTTTTAGGGTTTGCACATAATGTTGTTGTCATTGTATGTAAAAGCCTTTATAAGGTGGAACAAATGTGGATTATAGGGCTTAGGTTTGATTTTCTCCATATCCATCATTATTTGAAAAATTGCAAATAATTATCTTTTGTATCTTGTTATATAAACATCCTAGATTAAAATTGTTTTCTACCTATCCATGGCTATTGGCGAGGGTCCTCCCTTTGCCTCCTTCTCCTAAGTGGTCCTTTAAAGACATAACGAAGGAGAGACAAGAAGCGGAGGATGAATCTTTAAGCAATGATGCCTTAAAATGCATCTTCTCTACCACTACAACCAAGAAGCCAATGGATAAAGGCTTCCAATCCAAAGTTAATGGTTGTCTTCCCTAGGTTGCCCACCATCTTAAACTTGTTATTGAATAAAGTTTGGTGGTTGAAAATAGTTTTTAAAAGAGTGACCATGATCTAATATGTAGGGTTATTGACATGAGACCACATTTAGGGTTTATGACCTCATGGATTCAAAAGAATTGGGAGATTTTAGGGGATATTTCAATATTGCTCATTAGTAATGGATATTATATAGTGAGTTTCTCTTCTCAAGTAGTTAGAGACACAACTTTTCAACCAAGGAAGAGAAGCAATAAAGCAATAATTCTTTTTGTGTAGCCCTAGGATATAGGATTTGATCCATGTATGGAACCCACTAAAGTGATTGTTTGGGTTTGATTATATACTTTATCAATGGAATACTAGTGCAAACCAATTTTTGAGACATTGGGTAATTTCTTGGGATGCTATACAAGAGTAGCCAAATATATGACGATGGGAGCTTCAACCATTTATGCTTGAATCCTTGTTGAGATGGATCTTAATCACTCGTTGCCAATTGAAATATAAATAGATTGATTTAAAGTGGATCCAACAAATAGGTTGTGAAGTGATCCTCTTTCAACGCAAGATTTGTCACAAGCATGGACATATTGCTTTGTTGTGCCATAAGACTATCCAAAAGAAGCTCATCCCATCAAAGGCTAATGGAAATGACAATAAGATGCTTCAAAAGAAGGTAAAATATCAACCCACGGAATTAAACTTTAATACATCATAAGAGGGTTTTGAAGTACCTAAGAGAAAGAAAAAGTAAAAGAAGATAGTGTAATAAAACTAGATAAAAGGGAGATACTTAAGTAGGCATGAAATTCTTAATACTCTAATGGATATGAAGAATGAGATAACTATAATTGAGGAACCATAAGGGATAAATTTGCCCTCTAAAATGTAGAAGTAGTTCAACAAAGGATAATTCCACCAATGTTGGAGACCAATATCCAACCTGTCCCAAACCGTATTAGTATAACAACTTCAAAGAACCTCAACCTTTCTATGGTCTTGGTTGATAGGGATGTCTCAATGAAAGACAAATATAAATATAGAGGTAAGCCTACTCTTAGAATTCAACAAGCAAAAAAACAATTAAAAAACTCCCAAGCCAAGAGTGTGGGATAAAAATCAAACTAGGAGCAATTGGCAATGGAGGGTGACCAACTAGTAAACCAGGGAAGAGTAAAGTAGATTAATACTTATTGGGTTCTATATTCCTAATGATTGTACAATCATGAAATATTAGAGGTAAACATCAAGCCTCATCAAATTGTTGTTCATAGTTTAATTGAAACTCATCATTGTGATTTTATTCTCCTTCAAGAGACAATATCCTCAATTCAGGTGATAGATAGAATAACTAAGAAAATATGGAGATAAACAAAGCATATGGCTATAGCATCCTAGGGTGCTTTAGGGGGTATAACGAATTTATGGAATCCTCTAAATTGGACAAGAATCGATCATGTTGTAGGAAGGGGGGTTCTCACATTCAAGAGTAAGAGTTTAAGAGAACTTTTGTTGATTTCAATTTTCTATGGTTCAATTTCGTTTTGGGAGCAATTCCTTCAATGGGTAGTTTTACAAGTAAGCAAGATAGGAAAGGAAGATGTGAACTGGATAGTGGTTGGTCATTTCAATGCTAAGCATTTGGTTAGGGATTAGGAAGAGGACATCCCATATCTAGATAAGGGGGACAAATTTAGAATCTTTAAAGTAAATTAGCTCATTTTTATTGATGTCAAGTGTGTGAGGCTTTCTCATACTTGGACAAACAAACAAGCAGGATTGGCAAATAGGAAGGTAAAGCTAGATAGATTCTTGATGTCCAAAAAGGCTTTTTTGCAATGGTCACTCGAGCTAAAAATTCTCGATCAGGCAAAATCATACCACTTTCCAATTCTCTTGGAATGGGATATGAGCCATAAATATCTCTAGATTATTTTGGTTTGAGAATATTTGACTAGAAAAAAAGGATACTAGGGATAAAATCTTAGTTTTGTGGGAGAAGGAATGGCCTACCCATGGGACAACATTGTTTCGAGTCTTTAAACAACTCCAACATGTCAAAGGTCAACCAAATATAGAAAAAAATAATAAATCAAACTTTAAGCTTTAGAGATTTTTGTTGGTTACAAGGGTGGAGGAGCTAGCCACACTCTTTCAAATTAAAACAAACATTGAAGACTTTAAACAAGAAGATGAGCTGGTCAAAAAAGAGTTAGAGAGTATAGATAAACAAGAGGATATCTATTGGAAACAAAGATCCAAAACTTCTTGGTTGTTGGAGCAGGGTCAAAAAAATAAGATTTTCCACCACTTGACCTCAACAAGAAGACGCTCCACCATACCACCTAGCCTAAAAGACCATGGTAAATGGACATTATCCCAAGTACGCAACAAGTTGTAAAATTCTACTTTGAGAATAATTTTTATGCTTCTACCCATCCTAATCTTACAATGCAACAAGAGATACTTAATTATATCCCATAGATTATAACAACAAAACAAAACCATACTCTCTTCATAGCTATGGATCTATAAGAGATGAGACACATGGTTTTCCACATGAGAACCAAAAAGTCCCCTAGCCTTGATGGGTTCCTATTGAAATCTTTCAGGCGTATTTAGGATGACATATAGGAGGATGTAACCAAGGTAGTGGAAGAATCTTGGGCAAATAAAAGTTGTACACACCTAAAACATGTCATGTTGAGGAGACTACCTATTTGGACTCCTCGACTACCATGTGATCAACCTTGGGCAACCTTAGGGCTAAAAAAGTGGGTCTCCACCACTCAAATAAGGTCATTTTTCTTTGCAACCACGATCGCCATACCCTGGAGCGACCCCTAGTCAAGGCCACTCCACCCTAAAGCGATCCCCAATCAAGGTCGCTCTACCCTAGAGCGACCCCCAATTAAGGTCATCCTATCCCAAAGCATCCGTTCCAAAAGTGGAACACAAAAATAGAATCCACATGTGGGCTAGCGGTACCAATTTTGCGCATGCTTGAACCCAGTTTAGCATGCACGCGTATCCTAAAATAGCGCTATGTAGGTCATGACAGCCAAGTGGCATTGCATGGAATTTGAAAAGAGCATGTAGGCCACCTCTCCTATGCGAAGATTCTTTGCCAATAATAGGTTCCTTTAGAGGAATCTATAAATTGGCATTCACCCTCAATGGAAAAGATCTCAAGTTTTAGAGTTTGCAAGCAACGAAGTGTTGCTGGAATTGAATCATGAATCCTCGAGTTATTTCTATTCTTCATTGTTTTAGCATTATTTTTTTTTTTTTTGAATTTACATGGTGGAATCGATAGCCGTCATGAATCCAGGCAGGCTGTCCAGCTTTTATGGCCGCCACAATATTCTGCGTTGTCCGCCCTAGGAGCCGCCACACAGATCTTCGCGCAGTCCATCCCTATAACCACCATGCCAAAATCATTTTAAACCTTTTACGCAGCTGAAAGCACCAGGAAAGGGACAAGCATTCAGTTCGGAGAGGCTCGAGATTTGAACCTTGGACCTCCGCCCCCTTATGGGGTTTGGATGAACCAATTGGTCTACACCTCGGACCTATTGTTTTAGCATTGTTGCATCTTTTTTTTATGCATTTGCTCATCATGTCTTAGTCATTTATCACTTTTTCTTATATTTTTATCCGCACATGCTATTAACGCTTTTGTGTTCCTTGTGTGTAGATCATAGATTTTCTATAGAGGAAGAGGAGTGCAAGAGTTTAATATGATCACAGCTTGTCGAGGTCACGAAGAAACCTTTTGCAGGATGGTTTTGTGGATGCAAGAACGTCGCATAGTGCACCAAACTATTTTAGAGAGGGTTGAACCCTTGGATCATGTATTTATTGTATCACACTATTGAACTCCCTAAAGGGGATGTATTTGTAACCCATTTTGATCAAAACAATTTTTTTTTAATATAAAGGACTCGATTTATCGTTTACTTGTTTTATTATAGTTTGTTACATTGCATGCTCTTGTGTTCATTTATTGCAATAATATATTTTTAAATTATTGTGCACTAGTTTTTGAGCATTTCAATGGCGATCACGGTGGGACCTAGTCCCTATTTTTCATAAACATTACAAATTATTGTTATTTTTGGTGTTTTTTAGTTGCAGGTATCGTCATACCTTATAGAGACGATTAGATGATACGATCGTTTGACCCTAGGATGGTTTGGATATGCGATCACCTGACCCTAGAGCGACCTTGTTCTATGATCGCTTGACCTCGAGATGACCTAGTTCTGCGATCGCTTGACCCTAAGATGACCTGGTACTATGATCGCCTAACCTTGAGATGACCTCGATTTGAAATCGTTTTGACCCAAAACAATCATACGGATGGCAAAAAAATTAGGGGCTCTGCCCCTAAACCCCCAAACAAGGGGGGTGCCCTCCCTGTGATCCCCTTGTGGATGACTGCCATTACGACTAGTACGTGACCACCCACCTCAAATCAAAAGGTAGAAAATAATAGCAAACAAGATCTTCATCAAATGTAGGCTATCAAAGTGAGTGCATCTATATTTCTTTCCATATTTTCATAAAGAAAAGTAAAAATAAAAAAAGTTGTTCCATTATAGAAAAGATTGCAATCTTTCTTTATTGTTTTTTTGGCTTGCTTGTTGCTGCTTGTTTACAGGCTACTCATGTAGGCTGCATTTTTATATTTCTTAACTTGAAACGTACATTTTGTAGGAATCTAAATTTGAAATGTAATTTTATATGCATTAGAAAAACATCATCATATGCTCTATGCTTTATTTTGTTTTACAAAATAAAATGAACCCCACACACCACATCCTATTTTAAACATCAACGAGTTAGATTTACCACCAACCATCGATCAAGATCAACAAAGGTAGGCTTCATCTCCACCTCGTTGGCTTGCATATTGTCACATCACACCCCATTTTTGGCCAAAGTCGACTTCAAGAACCGTCTTAGTCATAGAAAATAGCACGTATTCCTCTTTGGAGGGTGTATCGCTGCCCACGGTGAATATGGGTGGGGACTGGTAGAACTTGGGCTCCATCATGACTTGGACTTCATCACCAAGCATTTGTATGCGAGCATCCAGGTGAATTACTTTTAACATTAAGTATATCATCAACAAAAGAAAAACATGAACAAGAAAGAAACAAGAGCAACACACCAAACAAATTAGGGATTCACATCTAAAATTTAAAGGGAATAATCACATTTATGTGTTTCTTTAATTGTTTGATTTTATGTTTCTTAAAATTAAAGGAGATAATCACGTGGTAACTACACGCAGTCAAACCCGCTCACGGCCAGTGAGATAGACAATTTCCAAGGAGGCATGGAACACCTCCGTTTTAGTCCCAAATATTTAGCCATTCCTGCTTGGCATCCTATTTTTTACAAAGATTCTGCCCTAGAGGAATTCCCATCCTAGATGCATCTACTGATCCTCAGTATGATCGCAATGATGACCTCCATTGTTGAGCAAGGTGCAGCAATAGTATTATCATTGTTGTCAACATAGTCAGACAGATCGGTTGATGCTCAGACAGATCGGTTGATGCAGTGGATAGGAGTTCAGTGATGCAGTGGACAAGAGTTAAGAGGTTCTTCAGAGTATGTACAGTGATTATCCAAAAGATCGAAGTGACAGATCGGTTGATGCTCAGACAGATCGGTTGATGCAGTGGACAGGAGTTCAGTGATGTAGTGGACAAGAGTTAAGAGGTTCTTCAGAGTATGTACAGTGATTATCCAAAAGATCGAAGTGGCCCATATGCTAAAAATCAAAAGAAAATCACAAGGAAGAAAACTGTCGCGATATCGCGACATGTTGAGAAGAAAGAAAACTATCGCGATATCGCGACATGTTGAGGAAAAAAAAATCGCGACATGTTGAGAAGAAAGAAAAACTATCGCGATTTTATGACATGTTCGGAGAGAAAGCGCAAGCAAGCAAAACTATCATGATTTCGTGACATGTTCGGAGAGAAAGCGCAAGCAAGAAAAACTATCACGATTTCGTGACATGTTCGGAGAGAAAGCGCAAGCAGGAAAAACTGTCGTGATTTCGTGACATATTGCAAGAGAGATAGTACGCAAGAGAAAAGTGTCGCGATTTCGTGACATGTTGGAAGAGAAAAAGGCAAGTAGAAAAAGTGTCACGATTTCATGACATATTGCAAGAGAGATAGTACGAAAGAAAAAGTGTCACGATTTCACGACATGTTGGAAGAGAAAAAGGCAAGTAGAAAAAGTGTCACGATTTCACGACATATTGCAAGAGAGATAGTACGAAAGAAAAAGTGTCACGATTTCGCGACATGTTGGAAGAGAAAAATGCAAGTAGAAAAAGTGTCGCGATTTCGTGACATATTGCAAGAGAGATTGTATGGAAGAAAAAGTGTCACGATTTCGCGACATGTTGCATTTTCGCGACTTGAAGAAGAGAAAATGCAAGAAGGAAAAGTGTCACGATATCGTGACATGTTGCATTTTCGCGACTTGAAAAGTGCAGGAAGGCAGAGAAGGAAAAGTGTCACGATATCGTGACATGTCGCATTTTCACGACTTGAAAAGAGCAGGAAGGCAAGAAAGAAAAGTGTCACGATATCGTGACATGTCGCATTTTCGCGACTTGAAAAAAGTAGGAAGGCAGAGAAGGAAAAGTGTCACGATATCGTGACATGTCGCATTTCCTGACCCGAAGGTAAGAGAAAGTGCAAAGGAGAAAAAGTGTCACGATATCGCGACATGTCGCATTTTCGTGACTAAAGGAGGAGAGAGAAAGTAAGAAGGAGAAGTGTCACGATATCATGACAAAAGTAAAAAGGAAGAGTACGGAGGTGAAAGTGTCACGATATCGTGACATTTGTGTTTTGGGTACAAGCAAACAGAAGAAGCAAGGAGGCGAAAGTGTCACGATATCGTGACATGTTGTGTTTTCATGGGTACAAGCAAACAGAAGAAGCAAGGAGGCGAAAGTGTCACGATATCATGACATGTTGTTTTTCGGGTACAAGCAAGAAGAAACAAGGAGGTAAAAGTGTCACGATATCGCGACATGTGTTTTCGTGAGCTAAGAAGAGAACCCAACCAAAATAAGATATGTGACAGTTAACTGAAGTCGATACGACAGTTATAGGTGTAGTTACAGAAGAAAATCATGTAGCTAAAATAAGAAGAGTTAACTAAAGTCGGTACGACAGTTACAGGTGTCGTTATAGAAGAATATCATGCAGCTAAAATAAGAATAGTGAACTAAAGTCAGTACGATTATAGGGCGATTACGGGTTGCATGCAAAAATATGGAAGTTAAAAATAGAGTCAGAACTTTGTTATAAAAGGAGGTCTGCATGGAGAATTAAATTGCTACTGAAACAGAGTGAAAGCGCTTGGGATTAACGCGAGGTGGATTTAATCTTGCGAAGAGAGCAAGAGGAGAGCGAGAGAGGTGTGCGGTATGTGAAGCACGAGGAGAGTGCGCTGGAGCCGAGCGAGCACAGTGTGTGTTGTGTGAAGAGTGGGAAATGTTGAGAAAGCAATAGACCAGTCAGGGTCTTGTAAAAGTGAAGGCATCTTTATGTCAATCTTCTAGTTTCAGAATAGAAGTCCAAGTTGGTGCTTGGCATCAGGGGTTGGTGCTCCTTCCAGTTGGTGCTGGTAAATCAGGGGTTGGTGCTCCTTTCAGTTGGTGCTGGTAAATCAGGGGTTGGTGCTCCTTTCTGTTGTTGTAGATAAATCAGGGGTTGGTGCTCCTTCCAGTGGGTGCTGGTAAATTGATTGTAAAATTGGTATTTTGCAAAGGTTGGATTTGGATGGGAGTCCAAACAGTCAATTTTGAGGAGTAGCCAAAACTGGTGAACCTCGGTACATCTTGTGTTGTGTGATGCTCTTTTGGTATATTTGCTTTATTGAGTTTTAAGCTTTCATTGTTTAGGCATTAAGAATTGAAGATTTAAGTTTTTAAGAGCTACACTGATTCACCCCCCTCTAAGTGTCATTGTGAGACTAACAATTGGTATCAGAGCCGCTTTCCTTATCAGGCTAAATCAGCTAGGGTTGATCTTGGATTAGTATGCAATGGGTAAGAAGAATAGATCCTCCTCAAATAAGGCATCTCAGTCAGTTTTAGTTCCTGTGGAAGAGAAAATTGAACTAGAAAAGATAGGAGTGAATTCTGAAAAGATAGGAGTGAACTCTGAAGCATGTGATGAAAACCTTGAGGGTGAAGTATATCTAGAAGGTGAGTTGATCGCTGCACTTGAAGAGTTGAATATAGAAAAGAAAAAGAACAGAAGACTGTCCAAGAAGTTGGAAGAATATGGGGATAAGATCGAAGATCTCTTCTTACAAATTCATAAAGCCAAGAAAATAGAAGAAGCCTTGAAGTCACACCTGGATGATAAAGTCGATGTATGTAGCAAACGTGAAGAGGAATCTAACAAAGTTTTTAGTGATCTAAAGTTGCAAGTAGAAGAGTCCAAAAGGATTGAAGAAACTCTCAAGTCACAGATCAATAAGAAAGAGATTGTTTGCTGCAAACAAGAAGAGGAGATTGTTTTATTGAAGAAACAACTAGAAGAGGCCAATACAAATCTCAAATTTGAGAAGAGCACAGAGTTGCTAGATGAAATGATAAGGCAACAAAGAAGCCCCATGTCTAAGCTTGGTCTTGGATGTGAAGTTGAACAACCTTCATCTTCCAAATATGCAGAGAAGAAGAAGTTCACTGTTGAAGGATCAAAGCAAGAAAAGTTTGAAGTCTGAATCTTCAAAAGGAAGAAAATATCAAAGGAGATCTACAACAAAGCAACCACAACAAAAGAGGTTCTATCACTCTCACTCTATTCATAATAATGCTTTTAATGGCTATTGTTTTAGATGCAACCATTATGGTCACAAGGCAATTTATTGTGGATTGAATAATAGATCAAAGAGTTATGATGGTAGAAATACATCTTTTTCGATTGAACACCATGTGCAATGTTTTAAATGTAATGGTCATGGGCACATAGCAAGGTTTTGTCCAAGAACTTTTGTATCTAATCTAAGGCAAGACAACAGATTTCATCACATGCAAAGAATGCAACACAGAAAGGGAAGAAATCATGTGCATCAAAGAAAGGAAAATAATCATCCATCAAGGATGCACAAGAGACAACCACCCAAGAGAAATGTTCAAGTTCACGAAAAGGTTCAAAATAGGGATGCAGTTGAAAAACTCAAGCCCAAGTTCAAGAAAGGTTGGAGAAAGAAAGAAGAGAGGAAATCGTGTCTCCTTGGATAGAAGGAGATTACTCCTCTATTGCACTAAGCAACTCCAGGTAGCACATCCTCAGGGGGAGCAATCTTAAAGTTTTATTTTAATGCTCCTATGTTGTTTGGTTATCTGAGGATGAAAGGCAAGTAGTCAGGGGGAGTTGTCGTATAGTTGTCAAAATGTGTTTCAGTTCATGTAGTTGTTTGTGGAGGTAATAAGCAGGAGCATGAGACGTTGGCTTGACAGAGCCGATTTTTTTATTATTGTGAAATCTCTCTGGTGATGGCGGTTACAATAGCAGATAGTGTCAAACTGATGTGCTTCAGATAGAACAACATGGTGAACAACTAGGTTTTTGATGCAGCAGCTGATAGGCATTATCTGAGATAGAACATGCAGTACAAGTCATCGTGTCATGGAAGCATAAGTTGGCAGGTGCTGGTTTTGAAGCCTGTAACATTCCCAATCTGCAGATAACATAGAATCCATGTTGTGAGTACGTCTCGATTTATCTACCAATATCGAGGGAGGACTATGGTAAAGCTCTTCATGATCATTATGAAAATTACTGCCAACGTGTAGCTGGGAAGGCGTGCGTTTCTTAACCAAAAATACAACACTTCGTTTGGTATAAGAGAGCATCAATTTTCTCTAAAGAAGTAGCCATTATCAAAGAGATGCCAGAGTCAAAGCAAACAGTAGCACTAGCACCCAGTTCGTCAAGAGTGCCAAGTGGCACATGCAAGGCAGAGACGTTGAGAGAATAGCGCCCAGGTGGTGAAGCGCCAAGGAGGACAAGATGCCTATGCACCTAAGAAAGTCTTGCATTATTTGAGGAATGCGAGATATTGCCCGAGGAATCCCTTGATCGCAGCGAGGAGAAATGCTCCCTGGAATCGCGTGAAGAACGTTCGCCTAAGACATTGAGTAGCCCTGACATATGCCCTAGCAGGAAGCAAAATACCGAGAGTTGATGACTGCACATAGATTGAGGTTCCAACGCTAGAGGTAACGGTCCAAAAGTATGAGTTTGAGTAAGGTGCACTATAGTTGGCCGTGAAGCGTTTAACAAAATATTGTCTCCTGATTCGAACAGTTGAAAGTAAGGTGTGACCAACGGTGACTATAGAAAACATAGACCAAGTTGAAAATGTAAGAAAGGATTTGGTTGGTGTTGTGGTACTATGTTTGATGCTTGCACAGAGTTGGCAGTAAAATTGCAGTGTTGGTACAGTGTTGGACAAAAATTGGTACAAGTGTGAGTCACTTGTCAATTTTGTTGACAGATGTGAAATCAACATTTTTGAATGGGAAGCTTGAAGAAGAGGTTTATATTGAGCAGCTAGATGGTTTCCAACTTGGTGATGATTGGTTGAGTTGATTTTATTAAGCCTAGTCAAGTTATGTGTGAAGTGATTTTTAAAGTTCTCTGAAATAAATTATTCCATCATTCTATGTTGAGTTGAGATTGAGGTTAGAAGATATTAAGTCTCTAACAATTCTCTTTATGCTTCTATGAAGTGGATTTGATTTGAGATTGTCATTCATTGTTGAGTTCATTTTGAATACTACTTGAGCATGATTGATTGAGCCTTTGAGAAGGCCTTTGGGAAATATTTGAGGACAAGTGTTGGGACAGACTTCTAGAGCAGATTTCGGACAGGTTCTTAGTGAGCTTGTTGGAGCAGATTTGGACAGGTTTTGTATGAGCTTGTTATTCAACATTGGACAAGTTCTATGTGAGCTTGTTAAGCAGGTTCTGTGTGAGCCTATTGATAGAGTACAGAGAACAGAGTCTCAATGGATAGAGATCCAACAACCAACACAGTTGAAGATAGATCTGAGTGAGGATTCTTCAAGTGGAGAGAGGTCCACCAGTCAGTAGCGGATACCTTCGCAATAAATTGGGAGTGGTCATGCTTCCCAAGAACTGACTAGCTATCAGGACCACATTCTCAGGGGGAGCATTTATATATTTGATTATCTTTTTGCTCATGTTTGTAATTTTTGCTAACTGTAATAATTTGTGCTTGAGAATGTTGTGCATGGACTCAGGGGGAGTCTGCAGCAGCCCTTTGGTATTATTGTCAAAGGGGGAGAAGATTTACAGGAAATTGCACATGTGTTGCCAACAATTCCAAAGGGGGAGATTGTTGAGCAAGGTGCAACAAAGATATTGTCATTGTTGTCAACACATCAGACAAATCGGTTGATGTAGTAACAAAGTAAAGATGTAGTGGACAAGAGTTAAGAGGTTCTTTAGAGTATGTACAATGATTATCCAAAAGATCGAAGTGGCCCATATGCTAAAAATCAAAAGAAAATCACAAGGAAGAAAACTATCACGATATCGCGACATGTTGAGAAGAAAGAAAACTGTCGCGATATCGCGACATGTTGAGAAGAAAGAAAAACTGTCACGATTTCATGACATGTTCAGAGAGAAAGCGCAAGCAAGCAAAACTATCATGATTTCATGACATGTTCGGAGAGAAAGCGCAAGCAAGCAAAACTATCATGATTTCATGACATGTTCAGAGAGAAAGCGCAAGCAAGAAAAACTGTCATGATTTTATGACATGTTGGAAGAGAAAAGGCAAGTAGAAAAAGTGTCATGATTTCATGACATATTGCAAGAGAGATAGTACGGAAGAAAAAGTGTCACGATTTCGTGACATGTTGGAAGAGAAAAAGGCAAGTAGAAAAAGTGTCACGATTTCGCGACATATTGCAAGAGAGATAGTACGAAAGAAAAAGTGTCACGATTTCATGACATGTTGGAAGAGAAAAAGGCAAGTAGAAAAAGTGTCACGATTTTGCGACATATTGCAAGAGAGATTGTACGGAAGAAAAAGTGTCACGATTTCGTGACATGTTGCATTTTCGCAAAGAAAAGAGAAAATGCAAGGAAGAAAAAGTGTCGCGATTTCGTGACATGTTGCATTTTCGCGACTTGAAAAGGAGAAGGCAGAGAAGGAAAAGTGTCACGATATCATGACATGTTGCATTTTCACGACTTGAAAAGAGCAGGAAGGCAGAGAAGGAAAAGTGTCGCGATATCGCGACATGTCGCATTTTCGCGACTTGAAAAGAGCAGGAAGGCAGAGAAGGAAAAGTGTCGCGATATCGCGACATGTCGCATTTTCGTGACTCGAAGGTAAGAGAAAGTGCAAAGGAGAAAAAGTGTCGCGATATCGCGACATGTCGCATTTTCGTGACCCGAAGGCAAGAGAAAGAGCAAAGGAGAAAAAGTGTCGCGATATCGCGACATGTCGCATTTTCACGACTAAAGGAGGAGAGAGAAAGTAAGAAGGCAGAAGTGTCACGATATCACGACAAAAGTAAAAAGGAAGAGTACGAAGGTGAAAGTGTCACGATATCGCGACATGTTGTGTTTTGTGGGTACAAGCAAACAGAAGAAGCAAGGAGGCGAAAGTGTCGCGATATCACGACATGTGTTTTCATGGGTACAAGCAAACAGAAGAAGCAAGGAGGCGAAAGTGTCACGATATCGCGACATGTGTTTTCGTGGGTACAATCAAACAAAAGAAACAAGGAGGCAAAAGTGTCACGATATCACGACATGTTGTGTTTTCATGAGCTAAGAAGAGAACCCAACCGAAATAAGATATGTGACAGTTAACTAAAGTCGGTACGATAGTTACAGGTGCAGTTACAGAAGAAAATCATGTAGCTAAAATAAGAAGAGTTAACAGAAGTCAGTACGACAGTTACAGGTGTCGTTACAGAAAAATATCATGCAACTAAAATAAGAATAGTGAACTAAATTCAGTACGATAGTTACAAGGGCAGTTACGGGTTGCATGCAAAAATATGGAAGTTAAAAATAGAGTCAAAACTTTGTTATAAAAGGAGGTCTACATGGAGAATTAAATTGATACTGAAAAGAGTGAAAGCGCTTGGGATTAACGCGAGGCGGATTTAATCTTGCGAAGAGAGCAAGAGGAGAGCGAGAGAGGTGTGCGGTATGTGAAGCACGAGGAGAGTGCACTAGAGCCGAGCGAGCACAGTGTGTGTTGTGTGAAGAGTGGGAAATGTTGAGAAAGCAATAGACCAGTCAGGGTCTTGTAAAAGTGAAGGCATCTTTATGTCAATCTTCTAGTTTTAGAACAGAAGTCCAAGTTGGTGCTTGGCATCAGGGGTTGGTGCTCCTTCCAGTTGGTGCTGGTAAATCAGGGGTTGGTGCTCCTTCTAGTTGGTGCAGATAAATTAGGGGTTGGTGCTCCTTTCTGTTGTTGCAGATAAATCAGGGGTTGGTGCTCCTTCCAGTGGGTGCTGGTAAATTGATTGTAAAATTGGTATTTTGCAAAGGTTGGATTTGGATGGGAGTCCAAACAGTCAATTTTGAGGAGTAGCCAAAACTGGTGAACCTCGGTACATCTTGTGTTGTGTGATGCTCTTTTGGTATATTTGCTTTATTGAGTTTTAAGCTTTCATTGTTTAGGCATTAAGAATTGAAGATTTAAGTTTTTAAGAGCTACACTGATTCACCCCCCCTCTCAGTGTCATTGTGAGACTATTACTCCATAGTCAAGATACTTTTCGTGCTCACCATAGACAAACCTTACAACATGAGGAAGGTCCTAGTAGGGTGGTGTCATGAGTTCACATTTCGACTCACCCTATATACCAAGTAGAGAATGATCAAGAATATACACCATGGATGAGGTTGGATGATCATGCCACTCCTTTTGACCATCCATGGATGAGTCGACAATATGCCTTTCTAGATAGGTATGGCACTCACCATCCTGCTCGAACACCCATGTCGGCTCACACAGTCTTAATCAATGAGGAGGAAAGGGATTTTGATCATCCTCCAACTCCTCAAGAAGAGTATTCCATGCAAGCACATTGTGCCTCTACACCCCTGAGTGTGTCGAGCTTACCTATAAGCTTGGGCACCAAGTCAACACAGCTTCCCTCGATCATGGGAAATAGATAGCCAACCATTCTAGAGCTATAGCAGACCAAAGTCCTTCATATTAACATGAAAGGCAATCGACCCCATACTACTGACCAACTAGAGCAAGCCCTTAGAAAGAATGCTGAGAAACAAGCAATGTTGAACCAGCTACGGTTGGATAAACAATGCTTGGATGAATAATATCAGCTAAGCCAATAGAGACTACAGGAGAATAGGGTGTACCAAGAAGCACTATACCAAGAAAAATTACAAAAAGCCATGCAAGAGGTGGTTCCTACACCACATACACATAGGCAGTAGATACAACAACAATGCATGGCACATAAGCAAAAACTGCCACCTAGACCTAATCAGAACCATCCTCCTCATGCCCCCCCTCAACAACATAGGCCTCTACAACATCAAATCAACAATGCTCCATCGGAGCACGTAGCCTATGAGGACTTAGGGTCAGATTACCAAGATCAGGGGTACCCCGAGTCACATTATGAGGATATGGTAGATGACCATGATCAACCACCTCACTCCACTAGGCATCTTCCACCTCCCCCTCCTCGAGGGCAAAGGTGCGAAGATGAGTTCTTTTCCTTCGAAGCTTACAAGGTGCTCACTGAGCGTATTCAATCACTAGAAAAACAAGCTTTGGGAATGGGTTACAAGAAACCCACACTAAGTCAACTATGCAACAAACCACTACATCCTTCTATCCCATCTCCCCCATATCCGAAGCATTTTGAAATACCCAAGTTAGACAAGTTCAAAGGGGATGATGATGCGTAGGAGCATATCACTAGTTTCATGAACCTATGCTTTCAACTTTAGGATAACGATGCCTTGTTGCTAAGAACCTTCTTGATAACGCTCTTGGAGCCTAGCCTTGGAGTGGTTCAATCATCTTCCAAGGCACAACATTCATAGCTTTGAACAACTTGCCAATGCATTCCTAGAACGCTTTGCATTCAACATTAAGAAGAAAGCTACCTTGACTGATTTATACTATCTTCGACAATTTGATGATGAACCAGTCTTGGATTATGGAAATAGGTGGTGAGCGATCATGTCAAAATTACCATTTGCCTTACCTATAACAGAGCTCACTCATTTATTCACAAAGAGTTGTTCAAAATAGATCTCATTGTTGTTACAACTCCAACAATATCAAACCTTCGAGGAAGCTTTAGCTCAGGCTAAGGTCATAGAGGATATCAAGATTCAGGAAGGGGAACTTAAACTTAGAAAGAAGGAATGGAACAAAAACTTGAAAGGCAACCAAGCTCAATAGAAACCCGTAGTGGTTAATCAAGTTGTCTTAAATGTTCTAGGGCCTGCAAAGCCAAATCCACCACAACAAGATAATTATCAGGCCCAACCCCCTCCTATGCAATACAATCAACCTCAACAAAATCAGGGGCAAAGGCAACAATATCATCAACCTCACAATTATATGCCATTACCTGAGTCTTTGGCATCACTCTTTAATCGATTATGCGAGGCCAAGGCTATCAACTTGCCAGAGATCCACCCCTTAGATCCTAATAGGCCCAAACCAAAGTGGTATCGAGAGGACCAATACTATCCTTATCATCGAGTAAATGGTCATGACATTCAATCATGTATCACATTCAAGAACAAAGTACAAGATATGCTCGACAAGGATGAACTCCAAATCACCAATCCTCTCACCACCAACAATCAATAGATGGGCATCTTTAAGGATCCATTGCCTACACATGAGGTGCCCACAAGTCAAATCCCATAGGTAAATGAAATCCATACAACCCCACCCATGCACGGGTTTGTAGGGATGATCAATATTGTGACATAGAATAGGAGGTATCCAAATCAAGCTGCACCACCTACAACTCCAATAAACATCCCTTCCACATCATAGCCTGTGCCATCAACAAATCCTATCCCAGGTCTACCACCTCATCCAGTGGTGACTATTAGAAGTAGGCTTACTCAGAGCCTACGAACTGCATCAACCAGACTTTCCATGTATGAGCTAATACAATAGTCGTAGCCACACCATTAAGCTCTAATGGAGATTTTGAAGTCAGTTGAATTGCAAACCCAAGACCCCAACTCATTTGTTAATTTTATGGGGCATATTCAACATTGTAGAGAGTCTATCATTACATTTCATGATCATGAGATCAAGGCAACTCCCACTAATGGGCTCGATCCTCCATTGCACATCATTGCTAGTGTGAATCAGATTCCCTACAAGTGGGTGTTGATCGACATAGGTTCCTCAATAAATATCATAACAACTGATGCACTAGAGCACCTTAGCCTTCCAACCTCACATATCATAGCATCTACATTCACCCTTCGAGCATTTAATGATGCTTTATGCTCCACCATTGGCACAATAGTCCTTCCTATTCAAGTTGGGCTAAAGACTATTCCTACATTATGCCATGTCTTGGAGGGTGCAATGTAGTATAATATATTGTTGGGAAGGCCTTGGATGTGAGACATGAAATGCATCCCATCCATTTTGCATCAATGTCTCAAATACATACATGAAGGGCAAGTCCATGTGGTTCATGTCGATATTGAGCCCTTCAAGTATTGTAATGTGGTGCACCACCCACAAGAGTCTACCTTGCCATCCATACATCTAGACATCAAACCAAATAATCCCATCAAGAGTCCAGATCTGGTGCCACATTCCACCATTAAAACATCTCCATCCCTACCATCGCCATCGGTTTCTCCCGATATCCCTTCTTCCTCCTCGAATCCTTCGAGCAAGAAAAATTTGAAGGGACCAATCGAGGAGATTCCTCCCTCCATTTCCACCATCCTAGCAGAAGATGCTCCAACTCCTATGGACACAAAAAAATCACTTGCTGCTATCGATGAGTCGGATCAAGCCATACATCCATCATCATCATCCACCCCACCATAGGTCATGATTCATTTGGCCAATCCTAGACTCGTTGAGTATTTGGTACAAAATGTTATATTCACTCCACTCATTGAGTCCATACAAGACATGGGTAGGCCTCGCTTACCATAACTACCCATTGGTACCATTGTACCCTTGGGGGTCCCCCAAATCAGACAAACTTTATCTATGGGGGCCTTGATGAATCCACAAGTCTATCACCTATGGTGGTGGACAATGATGAGCCATTTTTAAGGAATATCACTTATCTATCAAACCTATATTTTACCCTGTGATACTTTCATCACTACCATTGGCATGGGAATGGTCTTGGTTGGTTTGAATAGGGTCTTCGGATACCTTACCAACCATAATATCAACTCCCTATAGATAAATTTGGCCTAGGGTACTCCATGCATATGCCAGATGAACTCCTTGTAGATTCCCTCCAGTGCCTAACCTTAGGCTTTGAGGAAGAGATCGATGAGAATGATTACGTTGACCCAAGCTATTTTC
The DNA here is from genome assembly GCA_028583015.1 of Wollemia nobilis. NCBI lineage: Eukaryota > Viridiplantae > Streptophyta > Pinopsida > Araucariales > Araucariaceae > Wollemia > Wollemia nobilis. The sequence goes on from JAQPPZ010000019.1 coordinate 11,861,302, forward strand.
ATCTATTAAGAGACCATATCCCTATTATAATAGTTTCTGTCCAGCTTCATGATTCCCTCAATGATACACCAGAAGAGTATGAGGATGAGATAGAACTTGTGTACCTCGATCCTCACCATAGTCGACAGCCTCCTGATTCTATTAGTGAGGTATCCAAAGAATCTAAGGATGCGATAGACTTAGCCTATCTAGGCCCTACCCACATGCGATGGATTAGTGAGAAAATTTGCATGAATTCTCGTTTGTCCTCTAATCAAGAATACATCAATAGTTGGATCCCTAATAAGAAGAAGAGACCACAAGCAAGAAGGGCATGGCTCAACCAATGACCTTGAGAATGATTGGCTTGAAGAGGGTAGTGGATCCACTCAAGATCAGGATGACATATCCATTTATTCCTCTTACCATGAGTCTGATGCAATATCCATTACTTCAGATAGCTTAGAGGATGCAACAACTATTATTGCACCTATCGATGATCTCGAGGAATTCTACCTTCATATATTCCCTATGGGGATGCCCATTTTACAATAGCTACTACCACCACAAGATCTGATCATCTTAGCTCCTCCTAGGCCTCATCCAATCATTCCACTTCCACCTCAACCACCTTCAATGCATTTGAGGCCACCCATTTTTGATAGGCTCCATCCACCTACAAATGGAAATCATCCACCATCCATCAATATGATTTCCATTGACCTAACCATGCCACTTCATAAGCCCAGTGACCCTTCAAAACCATTGCACCTCAACCATGAGGCCATTTATTTTGATCACATCATAATTCCCCATCACCTGCAAAGTTCTTCCCTTATGAAGAGATGTTACAACCATTTCATTTCTCCCAAGGGTCATCCAAAGATGTGTGTCAAGCTGAGGTCCAACCTGATGAAGAGATCGATTCTCCAAATCTAGATGATGACATCCATTTGATCCCTATACCTCATCAACTCGAGGAGGGATCCCACATGTCAATTGAGGAAATAATTGACGTAGATATCGGTATTGATCCCATAGTTCCTAAAAATGTCAAGTTGGGACTCAGTCTATCCCTAGAGGAACAAGTCGATATCATAGCTCTCCTAAAAGAAAAGAGAGAAGCCTTTGCTTGGTCGTATAAGGATATGTCGGGTCTTGACCCGAGTTTGGTCATGCACAATCTGATGCTCGATCCAAAAGTTAAACCATTCAAGAAAAAGCTAAGAAAGATGCATCCAAAAATTGCATTAATGGTAAAATATGAACTTCAAAAATTATTGGATGTCGGATTCATCCAACCCATCGATTATCCTCCATGGGTCTCCAACATGGTACCCATCAAGAAACCCAATGGGAATATTTGCATATGCACAAATTTTTGAGATCTCAATAAAGTGACTCCTAAGGATGAATTCCCACTTCCTAACATCGATGCTCTAGTCGATGCAACTATAGGACATGAAATGTTATCCCTCATGGATGGTTTTTTAGGCTACAATCAGATTCGGATCAATCCCGAAGATCAACCCAAGACAACCTTTACCACACCTTGGGGGACATTCTGCTACAAAGTCATGCCTTTTGGTCTCAAAAATATTGGTGCCACATATCAATGGGCCATGACATACATCTTTCATGACTACATGCATAAAATCCTAGAGGATTACATAGATGATTTAATTGCTAAATCTCTATTGCATCACGAGCACGTAGATGTTCTTAGGAAGGTCTTCGATCACCTCATCGAACATAATGTTAGACTTAACCCCAAGAAGTGTGTCTTTGGAGTTACATCTGGAAAACTCTTGGGTTTCATAGTCTCAAAATGAGGCATCGAGGTTGATCCCACCAAAGTCAAGGTGATACTCGAAATGCTTCCCCCTACCAACCTTAAGGAGCTTCACAACTTACAAGGAAAGGTAGCATCCATCAAACACTTTATAGCACAATTGTCAGATAAATGTCGACCCATGAATCGACTCTTACACAAGGGGGTCCCATTCAAATGGGATGATGAGTGTCAAAAGGCCTTTGATGAGATTAAGCAATACCTAGCATCTCCACCAGTTTTAGCTCCGTATCACTCTAGTGTGCCATTTTTACTATACATAGCAGCTACCAATTTTTCTTTAGGGACCATGCTAGCCCAAAAGAATGAAGCACATAAGGAACAAGTTATCTATTACATCAGTCGCACCCTGGTGAGCTACGAGCTTAAATATGCATACGTTGAGAAGCTTTGCCTAGTAGTGGTATTTACCACTAAGAAGCTACACCATTACATGCTCAATCAAACCACGTATGTCATATCTAAAGAAAACCCTTTACGGTACATGATGAGTCAAACATATCATAATAGTCGTACCGTGAAGTGGATCATGCTATTGATAGAATTTGACCTTGAATTCATAAGCCAAAAATCTATCAAAGGTCAAGTAATTGTTGATCAATTAGCAGAGGCTCCTCTTCAAGACAATCAACCTCTTACCATCGAGTTGCTTGATGATGCAGTTTTTGCATTATCCAACTCGCCTAAACCAGAAGAACCATAAAATCAAGTTGATATGACATTGTTCTTCGATGGTTCCAAATGTGAGCAAGGGGGTGGCACGGGAATCATGTTCTTCACACCACAAGGGGCTCCTCTACCCCTATCATTTAAACTCGATTTCCCATGCACCAATAATAATGTTGAATACGAGGCCCTCCTTTTGGGCCTTCAAGCAACTATCACCATGAAAATCAAGAAGCTAAATATCTTTGGTGATTCCTTGCTCATTGTCAACCAAGTCAAAGAGATCTATCAATGCAGGTGTCCAATATTGTAGTCTTATAAAGCCCTTGTGGATAAGCTCTTAGCTAAACTTGAATGGTATAACATCGAGGTAGTCCCTCGTACATCTAATCATTTTGTGGATACCATGGCCTCTTTGGGATCTTTAATTCTATAAAACCCTTCAGATGACATTACAACCATTCATGTCAAAATGCTTTCACAATCAACAATTTTGCATGAAGCTTCCAAAGATGATGAAGTTATCCACATGATTCAGATTGAACCGCACCAAGAACGGTTCTCTCACATACATAAATTTTTGACACATGCTTCCTGGGGGTCTTTGATCCCCAATAATCCTTTTGAGAACAACACAATGATTCATCTTAAGGTTGTATCCCAATCAACATTCATGTGGGATGACCCTCAAAGGGATCAAGTAGTTCATTCAGTCGAGACTCAACAATATCAAGATTGGCTCACCCAACTCAAAGATTTCTTGAAGCTTGGTACTATCCCTCCGGGATTGTTGCATGCCGCCAAATGAACATTCAAGAAAAAAGTGACAAAGTATGTCTTGTTAGGAGATATTTTGTATCATCGAGGCTATGATGGTCTTCTCCTTCATTGTCTAGAGCCCCACAAATCTGCTTGGGTAGTTTTGCAAGCTCATGATGGTACTTGTGGTGGCCATTTTAGTGGCATGGCTATCGCCAAGTGCATCCTTCGAATGGGCTATTATTGGCCTACTATGGAGAAATATTGTTGTACTTATGTCAAGAAGTGCATGAAATGTCAACATCATGCTAATATTTTACACGTACCTTCTCAAGCCTTACAACCGATTCATTCGGTATGGCCTTTTTTGTAGTGGGGTTTTGATTTAATTGGGAAAATCTCACCCCCATATTCTAGCCATCACACATTTATCTTAATGACCATAAAGTATTTTACCAAATGGGTGGAAGCAATCCCTCTTACCACTATGATTGGACCAAGAATTATGGAGTTCATACTCCATAATATCATATGTCATTTTGGTATTCCATCCAAGATTATTTTGGATAATGGGCCTTCATTCAAGAATAAATATGTGCGAGCTTTGACTACAAAGTACAACATTCAACATAGCTTTTCTATGCCCTACTATCCATAGGCCAATGGGTAAGCAGAGGCTTCAAACAAAATAATTATTACCATCCTTAAGAAAATCGTCAAAGATAATCATAAATATTGGCATCTTCAATTGCCTCTCGCATTATGGGCTTACAGAACTAGCATTAGGACGCCCACTAGGGCAACTCCTTTTTTGTTGGTATATGGTGTAGAGGCCATTATGCCCTTGGAGTTAGAAATTCCTTCATTGCGCATATCACTCCAAGAGTTCATCGATGATGATACTGCATGACAAGCTCACCTTGATCAATTGACCCTTCTTGATGAACATCGCGTTAATGCTCTCGAGCACCTTCACATTTATCAAGATCACCTTAAGAGAGCTTATGATATGAAAGTCCATCTTAGGGAATTTAAAATTGGAGACCTTGTACTTAAATAAAATCAACAAAACTCCAACTTGCCACTGCACATGCGAGACAAATTCATGGTAAACTGGTTAGGCCCATTTATCATCACACAAAAGATAGGGCCTAGGACATATAGGTTAGCATCTCTTGAGGGTGTTGAGGAGCCTGAACCTCTCAACATCCTCCACCTACAAGCATTTCATGCATAAGGCCCAACTCACAAAAATCTCCAAAGGCACTTAAGCCCTTTGGTCAAATCCAAAAAAAAAATAAAAAATCAATCAAAAACAACCAAAAACATCAAAAAATTGCAAAACACAAAAACATTGCATCATCAATCGCATTGCATTTCATCATGCATTTCTCATCATTACATTGATCTACTAGTTGCATTAGGCATATTCATTACATTTCCATTAGGATATGTCATTCTTGCATTTCCACAAATAAGCACCACGCTTGTATGATTATCATAAGTCTTAATCAACCTTATCCACCATCATCATTTGTAGTTTTTCTTATGAGCTCTTGCTTATTAAGGGGTCTTCATAAGATAGGGTAGATACCAGATGAACATCAACAATGATGTTTAGATGACCACTGACTATTTTATGAACACCTTTTAGTTTACAAAATATCATAGGGAAAACCCCCACATCACAAACATCATATCATCCACATTCCCCTTTGTGAGTAACTATGTTTTTCAACACAACCACTCAAGTTGCTATGGGGTATTCACTAGGGTTTTCGATCATTCAACCATTCCTAGTTTTCCTTTCAGATTGTGTAGAAAGCTATCTTGATTTTAGAAGGTAGGGTCTTGCTTTGTTCATACCTTGCATATCTCAAAATCCCAAACACAAAATCACACATTAAAATCCAATTTTGAACAAGGAAGGATGAACCTACAAAGTAGTCCTTGCCACCTTAAGCAAAAGGTTTCCCTTGCTCATCCTATTATGCGCATGGTCTAGGATGCTGAGAATTGACAAAAGGACAAGCTCCCCCCTACCCAAAGCAATAAAATCCCTTGCTCCACAAAAATGAGCAAGTATCCCTAAAAAAAAAGAAGCAAAAAGTGGTTTTCACCACTAAAGCAAATAAATCCCCTTGCTCCTCACAAAAAATGAGCAAGAATCCCCAATCAAAGAAATCAAAAGAAAAGAAGGGGGTAATGAGCTTGAATCCCTGGAATCCTTAGTTATTCAAAAACTATGGGATGATCTCCATTACAACAATGGGTTGAATGAAACCCGCCTGGCAATGGGGTAGTCTTACGCATGGTGATATGTCTATCACATTAGTGACCTTATTTTATACAGACCAATGTCAGCTTGTGGATGAGCTAGCTTTTGGTGGCTTGTATTGCCTAGTAGTCAAGTCCAACTACATCCAAAATCAGGATAATAATGACCATAGGGTGATCCTCATTACAACAATGGGTTGAATGAAACCTGCCTGGCAATGGGGTAGTCTTATGCATCATATTAATGAACATCACATGCACACACAGGGATATTGAATATCTTGGTCTTCCTAGCAGAATTTTATCTTTCAAAATCTTGTATAGTCAGTATGCATCTTTTGACTGGTTAACTAGGGTGTTTGAGTCTCATGAAAACCATGTTGTTCCCTTATAACATCTTATTGGTCATCCATCCATCATCTACATTTTCATCATCTTACATATGGTTGGCTTTCAAATGTATGACTTTTGTGAAAAGGTTAACATTTTGATTGATGACTTTTATACATCCTATGGTGCTTACATTTAGGTTCTTTTGCATCTTAGATTCATTATAAAAAAAAAAAAAACAAATAAAATAACAAAATCATCATCACAAAAATCCCCAAAGGCACTTAAGCCCTTTGGTCAAATCATCAAAAAAGGCTCAAAATTCCTCTAAAAGCCCCAAAGACACTTAAGCCCTTTGATCAACATCAAAAAGCTCCAAAGGTACTCACATTCCTTTGATCACAATCAAAAGCTCCAAAGGTACCCACATTCCTTTGGTCAAAATTCATCAAAAAAGTAAAAAAAATCAAAGGTATCACATCCTTGGCACAATAAAAAGGCTCCAAAGGCACTAATTTAAAAAAAAAAAGGCACTTAAGCCCTTTGGTCAAATCAAAAAGCTCCAAAGGTACCCATATTCCTTTGGTCAAAATTCATCCAAAAGCCCCAAAGGCACTTAAGCCCTTTGGTCAACATCAAAAAGCTCCAAAGATACTCACATTCCTTTGGTCACAATCAAAAGGCTCCAAAGGTACCCACATTCCTTTGGTCAAAATTCATCCAAAAGCCCCAAAGGCACTTAAGCCCTTTGGTCAACATCAAAAAGCTCCAAAGGTACTCACATTATTTTGGTCACAATAAAAAGGCTCCAAAGGCACCTAACCCCTTTGGTCACATAAAAATCTAAAAAATTTGAGTGAATCTCATATCTAGTGATTTACTCTATAAACCTGGCGGTTGTAGCGATTAGTTGTCCATGCAATTCGGTAGGATGAGTAAATTACCATAAGATCACTCACCAAAAACAATAATAAATGGGTCAAATCAAGGTTGTAATGGGGCATGCACCCTCTAAAATTTTGTAACGGTCCTAGAAAACCTACATCAAGTCATCTTGGTCAAGCGACTCATCGCTTTCATCATTTTATCATTTCCTCATCGACTCGTCGCTTGAGGGGGTAGTCATACATCACACAATTCATAATCAAATCAATAATCAAACACTCAATCATGCAAGTTGCATTCATTTAAGAATCATTTCCAAAGACTATCATACACTTCCCTATTTTTTGGGGCAAAAGCAAAAATTTCAATTAAACAAATTCTTGGCATTCGTGCAGCATGGAGGCTCATAGACCCATAGTGTCTCCCCATGACTAAAAAGTCTGCCAAGGTCAAGTATACCTCAAAGTCGTAATCCTGGCTGAAAGGTTTACTAAAATCAAGTTCCTCAACTTGTCAAAAGCAATGGTTCGAAAATGCATGCTCTTTTCATGATTGGGGCATCTAACATTGATCAGATCAATGAACATCATCAACCCTCAATTTGACTCTAGGTCATCTATTTTTGCTCCGCATTGTGTTTTCACACAACGCATCCCAAAAAGGGGCATCTGTAGACACCTAAAACATGTCATATTGAGGAGACTACCTATATGGACTCCTTGAAGACCATATGACCCACCTTGGGCAGCCTTAGGGCTAAAAAAGTGGTCTTCACCACTCAAATAAGGACATTTTCCTTTGCAACCATGACCATCCTACCCTAGAGCGACCCCTAGTCAAGGCCGCTCCACCCTAGAGCGGCCTCCAATCAAGGCCGCTCTACCCCAGAGCGACCCCAAATCAAGGTCATCCTACCCCAAAGTGGCCGTACCAGAAGTGGAACAAAAAAAGAGAATCCACGCGTGGGCTGGCGACGCCAATTTTGCGCACGCTCGAGCCCAGTTTAGCACGCACATGTGTCCCAGAATAGCGTTGCGTAGGTCAGGAGAGCCAAGTGGCATTGCATGGGATTTTAGAGAAGAGCATGTAGGCCACCTCTCCCGTGTGAAGATTCTTTGCCAATAATAGGTTCCTTTCGAGGGATCTATAAATTGGCATTCACCCTCATTTGAAAAGATCCCAAGTTTTAGAGTTTTCAAGCAACGAAGTGCTACTGGAATTGAACCACGAATCCTCGAGTTGTTTGTATTCTTCATCATTTTAGCATAGTTGCATCTTGTTTTTACGCATTTGCTCATCATGTTTCAGTCATTTATTGCTTTTGCTTATCTTTTCATCTACACATGCTATTAACACTTTTGTGTTCCTTGTGTGTAGATCGTAGATTTTCTATAGGGAAAGAGGAGCGCAAGAGTTTAACATTATCACCACTTGTTGAGGTCACGAAGAAACCCTTTGTAGGATGGTTTGTGGATGCGAGAAGGCCGTATAGTGCATCGAACTATTTTAGAGAGGGTTAAACCCTTGGATCGTGTATTTATTGTATCGCACTATTGAACTCCCTAAAGGGGATGTATTTGTAACCCATTTTGATCAAAACAAGTTATTATTAATATAAAGGACCCAATTTATCATTTACTTGTTTTATCATAGTTTGTTACATTGCATGCTCTTGTGTTCATTTATTGCAATCATACATTTTCAAATTATTGTGCATTGGTTTTTGAGCATTTCAAAAGCATGTTATAGGCAATGAACCATACTTTCCTTACTTTGATTCCTAAAGTGGAAGAGGCTAACCTTGGATACTTTTAAACTGATTGCACTCTAAAATGTAGTCCATAAGATCATTACCAAACTAATGATTGAAAAGATCAAGAAGGTGCTAGATAGTATTATCTCTTTGGAGCAAGAAGAATTTGTGGAGGGCTGACAAATTTTGAATGGAGTAATCTTGACACAAGAAGCAGTTCATGCACTATATCAAAACATCAAAGAGGTATGTTTATCAAAATAGACATGTCTAAGGCCTATGATAGAGTCCCTTGGTAGTTTTTGGAATGGATGCTAGAGAACTTTAGTTTCTCTATAGGATGGAGAGATTGGATCATGAGTTGTGTCTCTTTGACCTCCTCAATCCTCATCAATGGTATTCCCTCAATTCCCTTTCAAGTCTCTAGGGATATTTGATAAAGAGATCCTATATCCCCATACCTACTTATTATTCTTGTTGAATATTTGGATATATTTCTTTGAAGGAACAATCAACAAGGAGTTATCTCAAAAGTGGGAGTGATTAATCTAACCCATTTATAATTTGTGGATAACATATGGTTGCTTGGGGTGGCCAAAGTTAGAGAGGCAAGAGTGCTCAAAGCTGCCTTAAATACCTATCTAGAAGCCACAAACCAAGAAGTGAATGCAATCAAGTCCAAAATAGTGTTCTTTAATATTGAAAGGAGAATCTAAGATCATATTCTAAACATCCTAGGTTTCTCTCAGGGCTTCTTCCCATTGGATAAAACATTGTTGGGAAGGTAAATCATTGGAACATTGTTGTATTTCTTATGGAAGAAGAGTGACTCTTCTTTGATCAATTATTTGAGCAATGTCAGTTTACAAGTTTTTTATCCTTGTGGCTTCTATTTGAATCTTGAGGTAGTTGAACTCACTCATACAAAAATTTCTTTTTGATGGTCCAAGGATGGTTAAGTATTGGGCTCTAGTAAGTTGGGACAAAATCTATCAACCTAAAGCAAGTGAAGTATTAGGAATTTGAAAAGCAACACTAAATAACCAAGCTCTACCAGGTAAGATTTATTGGAGATGACTCTCTAATTATGAAGTGTTTTTGGCAAAGTTATTACTAGTAAGTATTTGAATAACATTCCCCATGTGAAAGTAGATCACATACCTATGAGTGACCAAGGTTTTGTTGTTCGACAGGTGCTAAAACTAGGAGAGAAAGTGGTAAAACCAAGACTATTTTGAAAAGTCGATAGAGGGGATAATGCAAAATTTTGGACTGATTCTTGGGACCAACTCTCCCTTGATTTCATAATTTCCAAAGCTAAAACCCCTTCAATAGAGCTTGGAGGATAGAGGTTGGACAAAGCGAACATGCTATCTACATTGAGACCTCTCTTATGCAACTAAAATAGTGGGAAGAGTAGCCTATCCCAATCTCTTAGAATGTGTTACTACTTTTAGAGAGGATACTAAAGCAATGCCTCCTTGTAGGAAAGTAGGAAGTGGATAAGATAACTTGGGGTCATGGGAATTTATGGATGTATATAGTTTGAGATTGTTATAATGAATTGCTCCCTCCTCCTTTTGTGTGACTGAATGTTCCATGGGATAGAGTAAGGTTGGCAAAGGGAAGACCAAAAATCAATTTCTTTGCTTGATAGGTTATGCATCAAAGATTATTCACTTATGATAACTTACAAAAGAGGGGTTTTCAAGGCCCATCTAAATATATTATGTGCAATACTTAGAAGGATACAATATACCATTTGTTCTTCTAGTGCGACTTTGTCTTGAAGTTGTGAAGTCGATGGATTGATCTCTTCAAGGCACATCTCAACTAGCAGTTAAAAAACATAATTTCCAAAGCTACAACCCCTTTGATAGAGCTTGGAGGATAGAGGTTGGATAAAGTGAACATGATATCTACATTGAGACCTCTCTTTTGCAACTAAAATAGTGGGAAGAGTGGCCTATCCTAGTCTCTTAGAATGTGTTGCCATTTTTAGAGAGGATACTAAAGCAATGCTTCCTTGCAGAAAAGTAGGAAGTGGATAAGATAACTTGGAATCATGGGAATTTATGGATGTATATAGTTTGAGATTTTTATAATGAATTACTCCCTTCCCCTTTTGTGTGATGGAATTTTCCATGGGATAGAGTAAGTTTGGCAAAGGGCAGGCCAAAAATCATTTTCTTTGCTTGATAGGTTATGCATAGAAGCTTTTTCACTCATGATAACTTACAAAAGAGGGGTTTTCATGGCCCATCTAAATGTATTATGTGCAATACTTAGAATGATGCAATAGATCATTCGTTTTTCTAGTGTGACTTTGTCTTGAAGTTGTGGAGTCGATGGGTTGATCTCTTCAAGGCTCGTCTCAACTAGAAATTAACAAATACTAATATATGGGAGGTCTGGAAACAAAGAAGGTTAGAAATAAATCAATTTAGTTGGGTTGGTATTTAGGTCCAAGCTTTATCTAGTGGCACATATGGCTAGAAATAAAAGCTAGATTTTCAAAGAGGAATACACTCCAATAAAGCAAGTTTGACAAAAAAATATTAAACAATGTTACAAAAATAATAAAACTTAATGTGGGAGAGTATAAAAACTAGCAAGGAGAGAATGTTTCCATGAGACAGACTCATAAGGATTGGCAAACCCCCAAGACTAGGAAAAAATTAACATGAATGGAGCAACCGAAAATAACATAGGGGCAACATGCGTTGGTTTCCTTAGAAGAGACTATAAGGGGAAGGTTTTTCATTAGGAATTGGAAAGCCTAGAAGTAACAAAAAATAATGAAACAAAGACTTTGGCAATCAGACAAGGCTCTCTCAATGTTTGAGAGAATAGAGTTTGAAAGATCATAGTGGAGTTTGACTCTCAAATTTTGGTGGGGTTGTTAGATGATACTAGGAATATTAGACCAAGTGCATGGTAGATAAAAAAATAGTGAGTCAGATTAAAATCGTTTTCTAGCAGTTTGAGGATACCATTTTGATTTATGTAGACAAAGGGAAGAATGCAATGATTGAATTTTTGGCTAAAAAAAGAAATGAGCATATTGCTAGATACTAGTTGAAATGTTATTAGAACAAAGATACTATAGATTGGATGAAGGTGAACAAACAAGTTTTATTCCTAGCCAATAGTGATTTAGGCAATAGAGTGTGTGGAACCAAGGTAAATGTTTATAATGATTAGCCAATGGTCTAGCATCACATTGCTACTTATGGTGTTCTTAGTTCCAATTTGGGATAGCCCTCAAAGTCGTGGCAAGAGAGAAGCAAATTTGGGTTCTTTGAAATAGTATTAATGAGAATTGTAGTCAAGATAGGAGTTTTTGCTTTTTGGATCACACTAAGAAATTTGTGGTCTAAGGAGATGCTAGAATTGGTTTTTTTGAAGATCTTAAGATTGACCAGAAGTGTCAGGTCAATTATTATAACTTTGAATTTATTTTTTTGGATTAATATAGAAGAAGGGGTTTTGAAAGGGATCCCAAACCTTTTAAAATAAACATCAAAGAATAAGATCTACACTTTAAATATGGTTTTAGAAATAAGGTTTCAAACCTTAAACAAGAAGATCAAACAACCTAAATACTATCTAAGTTTTTGACTTCAGGATCATTTAAGATTACAAAAGATGTAACAAACAATGAAAAATCAACAAACACATACAAAGCTTAAATTTTTTGTTGGGCCTTGAGCATCAAGATACTCCTTTTTAGGTCCTCCAAGTGATTTTTGCTTCTTTTATTTTCCCAAGAACAATTGGAGCAAACATTTTGACGAGTCAAAAAGGTCTTTCAGGAAGTAGTTTAGTATGAGGGTCTTTCAATATGAAATTCTAGTCCCTTATTCATGGCTCTAGTCAAGAGACACTCATGAAAATATATTACACAACAGGATCAAACAAGTCATATTTTCTTATGATGCTTTGGTTGCTGGTACAAATAATGACTGATGTTTTTTAGGTAGACTAAAAAACATGAGTATTGGGACTTAGAGAAGCCCCGCATACCAACTCCAGTCCCATTGAAAAATAATATGCAATCTGTAGCTCACAAAATAATGATTAGTAAAAAAAATAAGAGTAGAGTACACCAAACCCGAAAGTGGAATTTGCCAAAGAGAAAAACTTATTCGCTCAATAACACATGATCCAGCTACAAAATAAAGGATCCACCACAATTGGAGACTCATTATCAAGTCCTATTTTCTTTCCTTCATCCCTAATCTTATACTTGCAGCAGTCAGGAATGTTCAAAATCCTCCCTTTAGATGAACAGTAAAGCTTTACGCATAAAATATTTAAAATCCCCCTAGAAAATTTAATCTCTGATTTCATTTTGTTCATCATCCTTCGCTTCGCTATTAATAATTTCTTGAACACTATGAGGGAAGATTAACTCCCAATAATGCAATTCATCCAAAGGTACACCCATGTTTTCCAGACAGTCAACTGCCCCATTAGCCTCTCTGTAGACATGAACAATATGCACTTATTCAAGGAGCTTTAGTTTAGTGTTAATCTCATTTATCATATTTGTTATATTCCATCCTAAAGGGTGTTTTCCATTCAAAATATTAATGATATTTTGTGAATATACTTCTATTATTAATTTCCTTATATTTAGCTTACCAAGAAGTGACACACCCATAAAGGTTGCTCTAGCTTCAACAACATGGCTTGTTTGATCTCTTAGAGGCTCTTCATAGGCCAAGAGTGGTCTACCCCAATGATCTCGAGAGATACCTCCTACTCCAGCACTCCCAGGATTTCCTTTTGCCGCTCCTTCAAAGTTCAATATTATCCATCTACTTGGAGGCCTTTTTCATTTTGAATAGGTTCATGTATGAACTAAGGATGAACAAGAATTATTATAATTGGAAGCTAACCTCCAAACTCTAGAAATTTCTTTCTCTGGGTCTGGTTCAAAATTATTGTTGAACTTCATGATACCTAAATTTTTCAACACTGCACTAAAAATTCTATTTGCCACTGATGTGCAGTTTATCTTCGTCTTTGAAGATCTTATGGTTCCTTTCTTTTCAAACCCTCCACAAAACATGTGGAAGACTTAACCTCCATAACATTTGCAACCTTTTACTTTTAAAGGGGAACTCCCATTGAAGACAAATATCAAAGAGAGACTTGGGGAGGACCCACTCTACTTGGAAGTTCTTCAAAATCTTATTTAGTAGCTCAACTATAAAAGGGCAAGTACATAAGAGATGATCAGTATCTTCCTCACTCATTTCATAGAGAACACATCTATTTGATAATGTGAAGTATCTTTTATGCAAATTATCCACAATCAAGACCTTATTTTGGACTTCTAGCCAATAGAAGTGTGCTATATTGGGAATGAGGTCTTTGATCCAAATCTTAGCTACTAGTAGCCATCCAAAGCCCTCCTCTTCAAGGAGATAATAACCTGGTTTGACTGAGTATGTTCCTTCCTTTTGGCTCATCCAAATAAGAGAGTTTGAAGATCTAGTATTGTTCAAGAAATAGACATGTAGAAGAATATTTAGCTTCCTTAGCTTTTGTTGATTTATATCATCAAGATTATCCACCTGTAAATGTTTCCATTTCTTACTATTTTCCTCAGTGATTATATAATCTTTGACTAGGTCCCCATAAACAACCTCAAAAGAAGGTTTTAACCCTACAAAATCTAGATCCTTAATGAAAGGAATACTTTTAATTCATTTATCATTTCAAAAGTGAACTTGGGATCCATCCCCAATATGCCAACATTTTCCTTGTTGTAAAAGTGGCTTGGTTGTTTGAAGACTATTCCAAATGTATGATCCTTTTTGTAGACTATCTACCTCTAAGAAATTTGAGGTAGATCTCAAATATTTTGCCTTGAGAATGTGAGCCCAATTAAGATTTACATTAGTTATCGATTTTCATCCAAACTTACCCATTAGGACCAAATTAATTTTCCTTGGATTTCTAAAACCCAGTCCACCCACTTCTTTTATGGAACACACCTTATATAGGACACCGAGGTTATTATTTTCTCCTCCTCCGCTCCAGACCATAGGAATTTTCTCTGAATTTGCTCTATTCTCTCACAAATTTTGGCTAGAATTTTGAATAGAGACATGAAGTAAATGGGTATGTTTTGAAGTGAAGACTTGACCGATTGAGCTTTACCAGCCTGACTAAGCAAGGAACCCCTCCAACCTAAAATTTTTTTTGTTAAAAGCTCCACCACTGGGTTCCAGAGAGCTACCTTCATCCTTCCTTTAAATAGTGGTATTCCTAGATAGGTGGCTGGAAGGTCTCTAATGTTGTAGCCAAAGATACGAGCTAACTTAACCTATCTAGGGCCAGGAGTGTTCAAAAAATAAATTTTGCTCTTATCATAGTTAACTTTTTGACTTGTAGCTTGCTCATACCGATCCAAGATAAATTTTAGCTCTTTTGCCTATGGAATAGAGGATTTTAAAGAGATAAGTGTATCATCTACAAAATGCTAGTGGGACATAGGTTGCAAACTAGTAGTTGGTATGATCCCATCAACCTTACCGCCTATTGAAGCCACTGAGATTGTCCTCCCAAAGCCTCAACAAGGATAATAATTAGATAGGGAGATAAGGGATCTCCCTATCTCAACCCCCTCTTACTTGGAAAATACCCCACTCAAGATCCATTCACCAGGATGAAAAACATTGCAAAAGGGAAACATCCCTTGATAAGACTTACCCATTCTTGATGAAAATCAAACCTACTTAAAAACTTAATTAGAAACTCTCATGAGACTCCGTCATATGCCTTGTTCATGTCCAACTTTAGTAACATTCTTGCATTTCCACTCATATCAATGGAATGAATTACCTTATGAATGGTAATGATTCCATCTAAAATTTGATGCCCCTTCACAAAATATCCTTGTTGGTAATCAATTATAAATGGTAATACCTTTTTTAATCTGTTGGCAAGGACTTTTGAAACAACTTTGTAAAGAATGGAGCAGAGACTTATCGATCGAAAGTTAGAAAAAGACTTGGCTCCAACTACTTTTGGTATTAAAACTAGAAATGTTGAGTTGATATCTCTTGATATCTTTTGGTATTAATCAATTAGTTTTTTTGAAATCCATTACTGCTTGAGTGACATCCCCTCCAACAATATGCCAAAAACAATGGAAAAAAATAGCTGGAAAACCATCAAGTCCTGGGGCCTTGTCTCCATGCATCCCAAATACAACTTTTCAAATTTCCTCTTCTTTGAAGGGGCTGAGCAAGTAATTATTTAATTGGTTTGTAATGAGGCAAGGACTGTTCTGAAGTAGCCTCATTTACAGGATCTTCCACACCTATGAGGTTGAAGAAGAAATTAATAGCCTCCTCTCTTATTTGTATGGGGTCACAAGTTATTGATCCATTAGGTTTAACCACTTATTTAATTTTATTATAACTCCTGTGTCTTAAGGTAGAGACATGAAAAAACTTTGTATTCTTGTCACCTTCCTTTAGCCAGGTAACTCTGAATTTTTACCTCCAAAATATTTCCTCACAAGCTAAAACATTGTGGAATTCGCACAAAAGCTCATTTTCTTTTGCTCTCAAATCACAAGATAACTTTTAAAACTGAAGGGTTGACTCTAAATCATTTAGTTATTTTTTCAACTCTACCTTTTTCTTCTGAAGATCACCAAAAACCTCCCTATTCCACACCTTAAGATTTTTCTTTATAAACCTTAGCTTTTTTGCCACTTGGGTTAACTTACTTCCAAAAAAATCCTGTCGCCACCAATACTCAATCCTATTTTCCAAATCCTCATGTTGGAGCCACATCTTCTCAAAATGAAAAGGGATCTTGAAGAACTTTTTTTTGGACCTCTGACTCCCAAACTAGCGAATTATGATCAAATCCTATCTTCGAATGGGCTGTTAGGATTGAATCCCAAAAAATGAGAAGACTCTTTTGTGACAGCAAAAAGCGATCCAAACAAACTTGAATTAATTGGTCTCTTGCCTATTACTCCAAGTATACTTTGCTCTTCAAAGCTCTATATACATAAGTTCATTTTCATTTACAAAATTTGCAAAATCTATCTTGCCTTCAGTAATGGACTGACTCCCTCCCTTTTTATCTGAAGGGTAAAGGGGAGAGTTAAAATCCCCTACCAAAACCCATGGAAGGTCCATAAATGCATTCCTTCATTGGCTTAGATCCTTCTATAACTGTTTCCTTCCTATAATTGAATTTGGAGCATAAACATTAGTAACTATCCATTACTGATTTTCCTCCTTATAAAAAAATGGATAGCCATGAAGCTTCGGTTCAAAACTATCAATCTTCCTTCAAATCTATTCTGATTCCACATACTTAAAAGGCCTCCTAAGGCCCGTACAACTGGGCCTACTACAAAATACGCCCCTATCCACAATCTTTATTTGATAAGTTCAGCTTGAGGTTCATCAAGTTTTGTTTCTTGTAACAACATGATATCTGGGTCAGATTATCTTCTCAATGCTTGGACTACTCTATGCTTAGAGGGGGCGTTGAGACCCCTCACATTCCAAGAAACTATCTTCATTTTTTGGGTTTGGTCTTTTGCTTTTTCCCTCCAAAATATACCATTCGTAATCTCAACAACTATTTCTCTTTCTTTGATTTCCTAATTAGTAGGTCTGTAAGTTTTTGGGTCAATTCCTACATCTACCCCTCATTTATTTTATTTTCTAGTGATTCTCATTAGTAGGTTTGGTCTTTTGTTTCTTGTTTGCTTGCTGCCACTATTGTCAGCATTGGACTGGAGGTAACGCTTCAATTCATCTTCAGCTGTATGTTTCATACATACATATATTGGTTTGCTGCAGTTTTAATTTATGAATAGGACGTGGCAGTATAGGTCTGGAAAAGAAATACGCTTGGGTTGACGTGATCACTGAGGAAGCCAGATCTTTTGGTTAAAATGATTCAGGTATCAAACCCTAAACCTAAGTTTGAAATCTAGCTTTTGCAATGATTTTAGGTGTCGAAGGTTATGTGATACTATGGTTGTGTAAAAGAAATTCTTGTTGGTTGACATCATTGCTGAGAAAACCAAATATTTAACATATCTAAGTGTGTTGAAACCCTAACGCTGAGCTTAGACCATAGCTTGAGCAGCCAGTAAGAAAACCATTTTTGTACCTGCACAGTTCTGTTGCAATATCAATGCGTTTAAATTTAAGTATAACTGCACCACATCCAGAACTTATCATAGCGTGGCTATTAGAAATTATAAAAGATAAAATCATTTTCATAATTGTCAATAATGCGGTTTGAATTAGCGGCAGGGACAAGCTTAAGGGATGCAAATTCGTTTTTACAAGCACAGGATAGTTGGTTAATTTTCCATGTAAAAAAATTGAGAAAAACATATAAGATGGGATAGTTTGTAAAGCAAATATTTAGAAAATCTGGGCAACAATCTCTAGCAATGAAATTTCAGCACACAGTAAGATAAATATGAACATGTATCTGAAAATATCTGCAATGAAGGACCAACATCAACACCCAACAACACAAATTGAAGTACAAAAGCCTCGGTTTTTGTACGATGAGAACATTATGTCTAGAGAGTAGAATAGACGCTTGAACTATTTAACCCTCTACCTTCCCAGGAGCTAAAATCCCACTTCACTGTAAGTCAAAAATGTGAGTGTGAGACATGGCATGTTTGTTTTTCTGATTATAAAATATATTTATTTTCTTTAATATGTCAAATCAGTCACGGAAAATAAACTAATTACTATGTAATGCCCAGAATTGCCCTACGAGGCTCTACCCTTTTAAACCAACATATGAAAGTGAAAACAAAAGAGGTCCCATAACAAATCACAAGAAAAATTTAAATTTAGGCCATGCTTGATTAACCCAGAGCTTTGGTCATTGCAGAGTAAGAAACAATGGAAGGAAGAACGGATATGCAGCGCTACCTTTGCAATTTCTGTGTCTATCACGAACACAACACAACTGATGTTGTTGTTGGTCAAAAGCTCAAAAATCCTACTCATCTCAATGGAATAACTTTAGTGATATGACTGAAGAAGAGGCCAATTCCCAGGACTAACAGGGGAATCTCTTGCCCTTTGTCATAAGTAATCTCGAACATAAACATGACTATGTGGACTTTGAAGTAACCAAGTCCTAAAGGTCTGCCAAATCCAGGAGGCTTTAACTGTCTAGCCATCAATCATCCCAAAAGCAAACATGGCAATCTAAAATTAAGTGCCAAAGATGTCTTATTTCTAATGAGTGTATGTCTCTTTATTTGTGCCTCCAAATAACACAGTTGGCTTTTGATGGAGGAACGAAAAAGCCTGCAGGCTTAGATTTTGTAGCCTGTATTTCTATTCAATTAGTAGTTCCCAAGCTTGAGATAATAAGAATAGCCTTTTGGCAAATTGCATGGCCAAAGCTTTGTTGAATAAATCAAGCCTTTTCATATGAAGAACGTCCTTCCTCTTTGTTGTTGTAACTTTTTTCAATGCAATATGTAGACATTTGAATTTAGTTCCATTTGTTGCCAAAGAAAGCTTTGTTGTAGTTTTATTTGAGTTTTAGTAATGTAAATTGAGACTTGTAATAAAAGGACCAGAAAACCAGAATAGACTGGAGAACTGAAGTGGTTAATATGTTTTCTTGACGACAATCCTGAGGTTTCGGTTGGAATTTACCCACCAATACCTGGAATTGTTCCTTTGGCAATGGCATTAGATTCAGTGCCAGCCCTAGATAAATACTGATAATGTGCCTTCCTAAATTTGAGAATGTATATGATTTACTTTTTTCTATGCTAATATTTACCCTTGTTTATCAGTTTCCCAGATGCCTCTTAATTGTGCTTTCCTGCCATCATAAGCCATTTAGAGGTTCAATGCCGAGGTTTCTGATGCAATTTACCCACCAATACCTGCTATTGTTCCTTTTGAAATGACATTACTTGTGCAGATTTG
Organism: Wollemia nobilis; assembly: GCA_028583015.1. NCBI lineage: Eukaryota > Viridiplantae > Streptophyta > Pinopsida > Araucariales > Araucariaceae > Wollemia > Wollemia nobilis. The sequence goes on from JAQPPZ010000019.1 coordinate 11,880,776, forward strand.
CAAAATTATGTATAGGTGGGTTAAGATTGATTTTGTATTGAAATCATGCTTGTGTGTCCCACCAGGCATGCCAGAATTGTTGAACATGGAAATTGTCAAGTGTGATTTGTGCCCGTGTCCACAATTCAACAAATGGATGGGGAGGGTCCCAATCTTTGGATTTTGGGCCGGGTACTTTAACTTTGCTGAAAAAGGAAAACTAATCTTAGAGTGCAGAAACTGAAATCTACACTAAGTGCATGAAGAGTAAATCTAATCTACTTTGTTGGATAAAAGGGTGCAAGAAAGAAAACAAGAAAGCGAAAAGACAATTGAACCCGTAGCGAGGTTCAAGCTTCGTGCAATTAGCAATTCTACTAGATACCGAATAACATTGGGATCAGATCTCTAAAGTAATCAGGAATATTATGAAGAAAGGACTAACAGAGGGAAAGAGAGTAGAGAAACTAGTTCCACACATCCATGGATCAAAAGTTGTAGACACAATCATTCATGAATGTCGAGCACAATTCTTCACTTTTTTGATCTAAAAAAATGTTAAGTACAATAATCTCCAAAGAGTAGCTTTAGTATTTTAGGTAGCCAAAAGATCCTTATAATGATAATCATTCTCTTATATATACATGAAAAATAAAACCTAAACTAATCTTGGATTAGCAGTTCAAAATTTCATAGGGGCATGACGCTAGAAATAGACGCACGCATTGGAACAAGGTATCAATCGCTTTGAGTGGGGCACTCTGGGAAGCGAGGTGCACTGCTTAGAGTGAGGCGCACTCAGAGTGAAGTACATTGGCTAGAGTGAGGTGCCTTGAAACTTTCACTTGGTCTCTTTTGTGTACTTTTTTCATTTTGTGTGGCGGGTGTCTGTCTGGAGGTGGTGGTAGTAGTTTACTACTACAGTAATCTAAGAAGCGGGCGTTTGCCCTTTTAACACAATGATGAAGAATGATGTATTGTTATCAATTTTCCCTCCCAATAAAAACTTTACATAGACATTATATAAGAGTATTAAGTTTCTGCAAGGTTAATGTTCTTATGCTTGTTTTTAGGCTATGCAGACTAACAGTGATCAGTTCTAACTCTTGATTCTTTTCTCGTAAGCACTGATGAGAAACATATCCCCTAGGAAAAAGGCCTATTGTCTTTGGTTTGATGTATTTCTGATTAAACATAGGCTCTGGAGATAAGCAACAAATACATTCTTAACTTGCCTTCTGATTTTTAGTTATTAGTCCTCTATTTTTGAACATGTAATGTAATAATTGGAGCTTTGTCTTTTTAACCCAATGATGGAAGTACGAAGTGTTGTGATCAACTTGCACTTCTAAAAAAATATTTACCTAGACATTGTAGAAGAGTATTAGGTTCCTACAATGCAAGGTTAATGATCATTTTTCTGGATCCTAGGCTACACAGACTAACAACAATCATTTCTAGTTTCAAATCCTTTTCTATTAAGCACTGATAAGAAATAAATCGTGTAGAGATAAGTTAATTGTCTTGGCTTTGATATGTTTTCTGATTAAACACCACTTCTTGAAGAGACGGAATTCTTTTTGATAAATTTCAGGCTTTATTCCATCTTCGTCATTTGTCCAAGGTAATATCCATTGCTGCATAGTGAATTAACATGGAACAAAAGGTCTAAGATCATCTATAGATTGTCAAAGTAGTCAAGAAAAGAGAGGTAAATCATTTGACATACATCCGTGCAATTTTTTTTTCCTTGGAAAAATCAATTCAATCCATGTAAAATTTTAAGGAAAATACAACCAGGCCCCTTTCAGGGTTATTCATTCTTTAGAAATACAGAATCCATTATAAAGCTTTGGCCCCCTTTATACATAAAATTGTGAACTTGTCCAATACACCATCCGAGAACACCTTTTGGTCTGAATAGTGAAAGAAGCACATACTTCCAAACAGTTATGCAGTGATCCTTGTAAGAAAATTTCAACGTAATGATGTCTACTCTCCATCATTTAGGGGTTTTTCACAAATAATTTCCAAAGCTGATTTCCAAAGATTGGGAGCGCCTCTGGAGGTAGTGTAACTCTGCATTAGTTGATTCAAAGAAAGTCCAAATGGTTTTGATTAAGATACTGCTTGTGGAATTAACAGAGAACTAAAATTGCAGCCTAGGAGGACATGTAGTAGGACGAAAATTACACCAAAGTAGCTGGGAGCAAGTAGCAAAAAAGACACAATGCAAAGAAAAATTGTCTCAACTCTAATTTGTTTTTTGATAAATACATATAATTTGTATGAAAAGAAATGGAGAGATGCACCTATGTATGTTAAAAACTGTGTTGAATGCACCAGACTGTGAGAAACATTTCTCATTCCAAAATTAAGGACCCAGTGTCCTAGATAAAGAATTCTGAGAGCTAAATGTTCTTAAGAATCCACTCTTCACAGGAGCATTCGTCTTCTGGTAGTGTGACACAATTGCTGATCATTTCAATTTTGCACAAATGATTTGAACTTCATTGCTTGTTTATTACAGGGGGCATAGGCTTACCATTGTTTGAAACTGGACATCTGTGGCAGTAAGTGCTGTAACTTACTGCTATGCCAGAACTTTTCAAGCATTGATGCATTTCAGCTGTTGGTTCTGTAGGTCATGGTTCAGTCAAACAGATAAACATTCTTTATGTGGAGGTAGGCAGTGTTTTGCATCAATGGGCAGGACTTTCTCAGATGTTCAGGAGAGTGACAACATGAATGTCTGATGGGAACATGATCATGATCAACCCTGACCCTATGGCCACAATACTGTCCTTTTTAGGATATTAAGGTCTTCAATCGTTGATTCAGAATTCTCCATATCAACATGTGCCAGCAATCTCACCCTTTTCTGCAGATTGCAGGTTTGGTTAGAATCAATTTGTAGAGGGTATATTTCCATGATCATTGTTTGAAATTGCATGGTTCAAAAACTGTTGGAAATCTGAAGAAGAGTAGAATATGATGAAGGTATTTCAACAAAATTTGAAACCCCTCTCCCCCAAATCCATTCCAAATAGTCTAAGATTTGTAAGACAAAATTCAGTACTTGAAATTGCATTCCACTCATCACAATTCTGAACTGCTGAAGAAGCTTCCATGCCAGCACTGACTCAACATATTTGGGTGGGGGATGGTGCCAAATCTTTAGTAACCCTTGAAAGACAAATCACTTCATTACTGAGTGATGTCTCTTCAAATTTCATTGTACATCCTTTTGTAAAACTACATTGGTTGATTAGGAAAAGATAATTTTCATTGATTCCCTAGATCTCTTCTCAGAAATCTATTTTATGAAGTCTTCATATGATTAAAATTTCCTATTTAATTTTTAATTGTGTTCTCTTTACATGTGAAATGTGCCTTGTTCCTTTATTATTCTTTATTCCCACTCTTCTTGTTTTATTTAGCACATTATGTTACTGCAAATTTAATGTGTTACTAACTGGATTCCACCAACAATCCAGATTGCTTGGACACTGCATGAATTTTATGGTTCATCATGCAAAGGCCAACAACTATCCCAAAATTGATCTGTTTGTTGTAAGAGTTTCCTCCAACCTAAAACAGTATTGGAGATTGACAGTTCATTGTGAGAGGACCAAGTTCGAGAACTACCATGAAGAAAGCCATAGAATTCCTGGGAAAGACAAATCACTTCATCTCTGAGTGATGTCTCTTCAAATTTCATTGTACATCCTTGTGTAAAACTACATTGGTCGATTAGGAAAAGATAGTTTTCATTGATTCCTTCGATTTCTTCTCAGAGATCTATTTTATGAAGTTTTCATATGAATAAAATTTCCATTTAAATTTTTAATTGTGTTTTCTTTACATGTGAGATGTGCCTTCTTCCTTTATTGTTCTTTATTCCCACTCTTCTTGTTTTTCTTAGCACATTATGTTACTGAACTTTAATGTGTTACTAACTGGATTCCACCAACAATTCAGAGTGCTTGGACACTGCATGAATTTTATGGTTCATCATGCAAAGGCCACGAACTATCTCAAAGTTATCTGTTTCTTGTGAGAGTTTCCTCCAACCTAAACAGTATTAGAGATTGACAGTTCATTGTGGGAGGACCAAGTTTAAGAACTACCATGAAGAAAGCCATAGAATGCATGGGAAAGACAAATCACTTCATCGCTGAGTGATGTCTCTTCAAATTTTACTGTACATTCTTGTGTAAAACTACATTGGTCGATTAGGAAAGATAGTTTTCATTGATGCCCTAGATCTTTTCTCAGAGATCTATTTTATGAAGTCTTCATATGAATAAAATTTCCATTTTAATTTTTAATTGTGTTTTCTTTACATGTGAAATGTGCCTTGTTCCTTTATTGTTCTTTATTCCCACTCTTCTTGTTTTCCTTAGCGCATTATGTTACTGCAGTTTAATGTGTTACTAACTGGATTCCACCAACAATCCAGATTGCTTGGACACTGCATGGATTTTATGGTTCATCATTTAAAGGCCAAGGACTATCCCAAAGTTGATCTGTTTCTTGTGAGAGTTTCCTCCAACCTATAACAGTATTGGAGATTGACAGTTCATTGTGGGAGGACCAAGTTCAAGAACTATCATGAAGAAGGCCATAGAATTCCTGGAAAGACAAATCACTTCATTGCTGAGTGATGTCTCTTCAAATTTCATTGTACATCCTTGTGTAAAACTACATTCGTCAATTAGGAAAAGATAGTTTTCATTGATTCCCTAGATCTCTTCTCAGAGATCTATTTTGTGAAGTCTTCATATGAATAAAATTTCCATTTAAATTCTTAATTGTGTACTCTTTCCATGGAAATGTGCCTTGTTCCTTTATTGTTTGTTATTCCCACTCTTCTTGTTTTCCTTAGCACATTATGTTTTTCCTTAGCACATTATGTTACTGCAATTTCTTATGTTACTTACTGGATTCCACCAACAATCCAGATTGCTTGGACACTGCATGAATTTTATGGTTCATCATGCAAAGGCCAAGAACTATCCCAAAGTTATCTGTTTCTTGTGAGAGTTTCCTCCAACCTAAAACAGTATTGGAGATTGACAGTTCATTGTGGGAGGAACAAGTTCAAGAACTATCATGAAGACAGCCATAAAATTCCTGGGTTACGTCTAATATTGCTCCAAGGTCAACCAAGATCCTCTCTTTCATGACAGGAAGCTTTCCATGCACAGCAGTAGCTGCTGCTTGCATCAGACACAAACTTAATCATTGTCTCAGGCCCACTCTCAAAGGTTTCAATGATAATTGCGAGCGATGTATACTGGGATCTTGTATCTTTGTTACACAATCTGAATGTCTAGGTTAGTCTTCAAATTGAATGCTTAATTTGCACTTTTGAGAACACACTATTTGGATTCTGTTAGAAAATTAAGTTACCAAATCCATGCCGCATTTTTCTCTACAAATAATTATTTTAGTGATTTTAATTGCAATGTTGCTTTGAGAATCAACAAATTTGACCAAAAATTTTCATATTATTTTGTTTTTTTCATTATGTTTATTTGTAAAAGCTTGGGAAAGTTTGTGCAAACTTTTTTGTTTGGACTAAGGTCTGTATTTTTTTTTACAGAAACTGTGTTATTGAAAACTGGATACTGATAATGCACCACATGGTTTGATTTTATGCTTTTAGTTGTTTATCACTTATAGTCTACTTCAGTTGTAAGAATGTACTTTTAACCACACAATTTTTACAAAGACTTCCATACTTGCTTCTTGCATCTAATAATTTTCTGCTATCTATTTAAGTTTCCTTTGTGTATGTGGCAGTATGACGGATGGAAATCCTTTTTTCCTCTTTCAAAAAACAATCTAAATCTATTTGTTTGACAGATGTCCACTGTTAACATAATGGTATAACGGTTGCTAACAATTTATTTGCTCTAAAGTTTGGATCATTTACCAGCTTTTTGAAATTCTACATGAAATTGAACTTCCAAAGAAATAGATTTTGATTTGTTTATATATTAAAGAGTATCTTTTATGTTCTAATAGGCAAGTACATAACATTTATTTGATGTCTAATCAACCTTTTGTTTCAGTAATAATGTTAAAAACATGGTAAACAAAACTGTTCGACAGATGTCCACTGTTAACATAATGTTATCACTGTTGCTAACAATTTATTTGCTCTCAAGTTTGGATCATTTTCCAACATTTGAAATTCTATATCAAATTAAACTTCCAAAGAAATAGATTTTTATTTGTTTATATTTTAAAAAGAATCTTTATGTTCAAATAGGCAAGTACATAACATTTATTTGATGTTAAATCAACCTTTGGTTTCAGTAATAATAATTTTTGATGCCAAACTTGTGTCTTATTTCAGAAATAATCTAAATATTTTAAAGAGGTGGAAAAGTGTATTTGAACAAAATAATGGCCAAAACATTTACACTGATGCAGACCGTGTTTGTAGCAAGTACTTCCTCTGCACTTTTTTTCTGGTATGATCTTTGTATGCAACTTGTTACCTGTTTTTTGTTTCTGCTTTTTACCCACCTCAATTACATTTATATTGTATGCAATATCAAGTGTTAAACTTATTTTTAATGTAATGCCTTAAATATGCAGGTATGGGTTTATGTTTGGAAGGGAATCTGCGAGGAAGGATCTGGGAGGAAAAATTGAAGAGCTCAGAAGCATTGCCAATGATAAGCAGAGTTCCACTGCCAATGACAAACAGAGTTCATGAACTGAACTAATTTCCAGGACGATGCTGGTTTGGTGAATCTTTCTTCATTTTGATGTTGAATTTCAAACTAGAATAACATTTTTTGGTGCAATAATGGATTCTTCTGAAAAAGTGGATGAAGGAAACAGAGCTCAGAGAAAATGGAGGAAAATAGCCTATGGAGGAATGCAAGCTGGTTATGCTGATAACTATACCGATGAATCATTCTTGGAAGACATGGTAATGAATACTAATGTTGTAAGGAGAGACACTCTAACTGTAATGCGGGATTCTGTTGCTGTGGTCCAGTACATCTGTATTGTAGCTTTGGTTGTCTCTGTATGGACTTACTCTCTGAAAGCTGAGCTAGATGAACATCTCCTCCTCATGATGGATGCAGTTTTGTTGGGATTGGGTTTCTTGGTATTGTTGCTGACTGCAAGCAGAATTTCTTTATCGCTTCTATGTCAATATGCTCTTAATGTTGCCTTTTTTGTTGGTGGACTTTACGTCTTAGCCCCCATATACCAGACACTAACTAGGTCCATCAGTTCAGATTCTATTTGGGCTCTCACTGTATTTCTCCTCATAATCCACCTCTTCTTGCATGACTATGTTGGCTCTACCATTAAGTCTCCGGATTTTTCAGACCTAAACAGAAATCTTCCTGTTGAAAATCACACGGCGTTGACAAATAATGTTTCCCTGAATGCTTCAATTGTAGCATCAGTATTGATTGCTTCTCGCTTACCATCTCGGCTTCTTGTATTTGCTTTAATGCTTTTCTCTTTAGAACTTTTTCTTTTCTCTCCGCTGGTTACCCAGTGCATAAAGCAATATTCTGTCAAGTTGTATGTGTGTTTTTCTTTCATGTTGGTTGTCATAAGCCTGGGCCTTATCTTCCCATTGCATTGCTTTGCCTTTTTTCTATTCATTGGACTGCTGGTTTTTATCATGATCGTGTGCCCCTACTGGTTGATAAAGGCTCAAGAATACAAGTTTGAGATCAAGGGTCCTTGGGATGAGGCAAAACTATGCTTTGACATAACGGATTAGGGTCTTCAAAGATTTGGTTTAGCAGTAAAGATTTGGTTTTGAGCATATGCCACCAAACCTATTGAGAGAGCATGCACTAGTTTGAATGTTGTGCTTTCTTTTGCATAAATGTACAACATCAAACATTGTTTTTGCTATTACGTAATCTATATATATAACAAGAATATCCTTGCTTTCTTACTGAGCGGGCTATATATTTCACAAGCGCATTCACAAGCACATCAGACAGCTTTGCCACGTTTATGTCAACTTATTCAGATAGGAAAGCGTTGTGCCACGTTACGACCTTTACTACCCTTAAATTAGAAAGCTTGATCTACTGAGGTGTTTCTGCTCATTTATGAGCTATTGTTTGAATGGATATTTATGAGTGGTCAAATGATCCAGCAAGATCTTAGAATAATTCCTGTCTTAATTTAAGATTTCTTTTGCAAGATATCTGGTGAAGATGGCAAACATTATGTTGACCTTTGGTACATGAGTTGGTGTCGATAGTGGTAGTTGGACATAGAAGATCTGTTAAATTCTTGTCTTCTGGTGTTGGATTTTGGGGCTCTATGTCCACTACTAGTTATAAATGTTTCCCCCGTCTAAAATAGTGTTCTACTTGGTTTAAAAATGTCACTTTTATGTTTCAGTATAACTAAGATCACAATGGTATGTAGTAAAATATGTTAGATGTAGAGATAGTCAACAAGGAGTATAATATGTGGAAAAATTAAAATATTTGATAATAGTTTTAGAAGGGAATATTGTTAGTGGTAAGTTTAGATATATATTAAAGATTGCTTAAAAGAATTCTAAAATTTTTGCAAAAAATTACAAAGATTTTGTTTGGTTCTTTATATACATATATAAATAAAACTAACCTTCAACCTATATAATGATTTAAAAAGTCTAATGCAAGACAATGAAATATAGGATTTTATATTATAAACAATGAATTGAATACTCAAGATATGATGTAAGAAGTATATAACACATGAAGAATATGATTAAAATATATCAAAATAAAATAGAAGTCGTTTAACATCCTTGAGCCCAAAATAACTTATGCAACAACAATTTGTTATATAAAACATAGTATGTTATCTTGTTCATTAAAAGAAATCAACTATTATATGCCATGATCTTGTTGATAAAATTTTAAGCTTCTTTATTCTCATATGTTGAAACTATTTAGATATAGAATATAATTGCAAATGTATCAACATAACTATCTACTTTGCATTCTAAGATAAAGTCTTCTTTGTATCCAGTGCTTTCGAGGTGCAATAGGTAAATATTCTTGGTTCTCATTTCTCTTTAGGTCTCGTTTGTCTCGTACATGTGTTGATAAGAACCAATTCTTAGTTAGATTGTAAGCATCTTTGCTCTTAAATTAAGGTGATAGGTTTTATTTGTTTATTGCTCTTTTGTCTATATTGCCATCTTAAATTTTTCTCTTATAGACTTTTATAGCCTAGTTGCTATTTGAACATTCTATTAAATCAACACTTATTTATACATTGACATTTTTGCTTGATCCAAGTGTGCTTTTTTTTTTTAAGCTGATCTCTTTTTTTTGGTAGGTAAAAGATTTTAATTAATTTTCGGGTTGAAGGGTCCCAATCCCTATTACATAGGGCATTCAGAATGCCAATAGTACAAAATTTGAAGCATCCCAAAGTCACAAGGATGAACATGAAGACAACCAACAACCTGTAAAAACTTTATACACACTGGCTCCAAGAACTGAACAAGGGAGATTAAAACAAAAATACAGACTTGAATCCATGATCAGGAGAAACAACAACACCACGTGTTGAGAAAAACACCTTTGAAACGACACCTGCTTTTATTTGGAATTGTGCTCGACATCATTCTTAGCAGCGTCTGTGATGTCTTGAGGGAATGAGTCTTCCCATACAATGAAACCGTTTTGATTGGCTGCTCTGTTAGCCAACAAATTTGCCACCACATTGGCCTCTCTAAAAACATGCTGAGTTGTGCCGAGCGGTCGCTGCCTGAGGGTGGATTGACTCTTCTGAATGATGCTTTGAATATTCCACCCAACGTTGGAATTATTCTTAACATGGTTTACCACATTTAGGGAATCCCCTTCAAAGATCATTGGGTTAGTTAGACCTTTGTTGAGTTCAAGGCTTCTCCAGAGGGTTTGAGCTTCGACATAGTTGTTGGATTGAACTCCCAGGTTTTCAATGAAAGCTCTGATGATTTTGCCCTCATGATCCCGAATGACTCCTCCAGCCCTAGCATCTCCAGGGTTGCCTTTAGACGATCCTTCAAAATTTGCCTTGAGCCACCCTGGAGGGGGAGGGGTCCACTTCATAGTGGACCTGTAGCCGGTTTGAGTATGGGATTTGGTGCACTTGGAAGAGATGCCAAGGGATTTGTACAGGGAGGCTTCCAACCCAGACGTTGGAGTATTCGGACAGGGGACCAAATTTGCATTTTCAATGGTAAAACATAAAGCTTTGTTGACCACCGCTTCTGGGTCCTTGGATCGGTTGTTGAAGATTTTGCTATTGCGCTCGAGCCAGATTTGCCACAGGATATGATGCAGCAATGCTTCCCATAGGAACTTGAGTCTGGGGTTTCGAAACACTTGGGGTGTAATGAACACCCCGTCCCTCTACTACACTTCTCTGTTATTTTGCACGTATTGTTTGTGGTTTGATTTTTTTATGAGTTTGTGTGGTTGATTTGAAAGTAATTGCAAATTGATTACAAGCAATAGTTGGAAACAAGAACAAATTTTATTTCAATTCATGATAACTGAGAATAGATACAAATTTATATATTTTCCTAACCTGATTACGAACAACAACAAATCTGATACAAAAAGCAAGTATGGAAATGTCTCATTTGCTACGATTTTCCTTCTTCATTCCTCCCAATGGCCCTTCAATGAGTGCCTATTTCAAATTGAGGTTGGATGCTCCACATGCAAGTTTGAACCCAACCAAAACTGCTTTCAAAAGACTGCTGCTAATTAAAATTGCTAACCCTCTGAATTGTACAGCCTGCAAATCTGTACGACAGCCCTTATAAATTCAATAATCCTTCAAAATCAACTTAGGAATGCTCAAAAATGGGCACATGGCAAATGCAGATTTAACTGTAAATACCCACAATAAAACCCTCACCAAATCCACATAATATGAGCAAAAATTGGTACGTCTGACTTGTTCTTTTCCCTCAAACTTCAATAACTTCAAAATGGATTGAGACCCATTTAAATTACCATTAAAATAATGAAACCCAGAAGCTCTGATATTCAACCAATTGATTTCAGTCATAGGCAAAACCTGATCTGCCACTGTTATGCTTTGATAATTCCTCTGCAATTGAGAAATTCAATCCTTCGACTAGAGGTGATTTTTCACACCCGAAACCGGCCCAATCCTGCTGAGAAATCACTCCCAACAAGCCCTTTGATCTTCTGTCGAAAATCCCTGTGAAAAGCTCAATAAAAATTCCAAATTCTCTATATCTCCCAAATGAGGCCGAACTCCAAAATATAAAGGTGCAATTAGGGTTTGGGTGCCCTAATTAGGGTTGCACATACTTATTTTTTTATTATTTTTAATATCTTTAATTTACGTCCCTTTACATCATAAAGAGGGCCACGTCCCCCCCTTGGCTTAGGCATACCACTGTAAGTTGTTTTTAAGTTATAACTTAACGTTATAACATTATATTATAAAGTGGCCCCTTTCACATCCATAAAGTGATTTCATAATATAAAGTCATTATATAATAAATCACTTTAATAGAATTAACTTCACCCATTAAAATACTGGACCTCTGCTCCTCAAAGCAACAATCCGTAAATGGTTCCAGATACCCATTTCGTCGAAGAATAATACTGTGTTGAAGTCGTCATCCAAAACCCTAAAAACGGACATTGCTAAAAATAGCAAGTCCAGTCAAATGATCTCCAAATAAGCCCAAACGACCGGCAAACATGAGCTCTCTGTAAGCTGATGAAGATAATAACCTCTCTAGATGGCTCCCCAACAACTGACTTAGCCTACGGGAGCTCGTGTATAGGCTAATCTCCTCGATACACTGACTGCCTTGAAGAGGGGACATTACATGGGGCCATTGGGTAAAAAGGTCAACAATTGACTGAGGCCATACCCACTTGACCTGAAACATATTAACCAGAATAGAGAAAGCATCGTAGGCAAAGGGACATTCGATCAACAGGTGCTGAGTAGATTCCCAAGCCTGTAAGCACTTCTAACATATGTTGGGAACTATGACACCCCTCTTGATAAGGTTTTCTGTAGTGAGAATTATGTTTTGGGACGCTAACCAAGAGAAGTGAGCAAATTTCGGGATGAGATGTTTGAGCCAAATTCTCTTGATGACAGTTGGGGCAAGCTGGTTATGGTGCAAGTCTCGTGGGGTATCAAGCAAGAAAAAGACAGACTTGACTGAAAAGGGGCCATCGTCAGTACCTTTCCAAAGGGTTTATCTTTTTCTTGGGCCCTAGGGATGAAGTTTGCTCTGAAAATTGCCGGCAAAGAGGTGACAACTCTGTCAATGATTGCATTGCTTATTATGAAACGAAGCTGCTTCCACTTAGGGCGACTTTGATCTTGCTCAATGAAGTCAGTAACTCTCGGGCCAAACCTGTGATCAGTTAGGAGTTTTACAGTAGTGATTTCTGGGTCGTTGATAAGGGGCTCATCCCTAGCCCACGTGTCATGCCAGAAATCAATGGATCTCCCATCTCCGAGCTGCCATTTGATTCCTCTTTGAAGCAGGGGCTTGGTTTGGATGATAGACCGCTAGAAGTGAGACCCAATTTGGGGGGCTTCATCTCTGAAGGAGTGATGCTGCAAATATTTTCTTTTAGTGATTGAAATCCATTCCAAATTTTCGTTAGTGAAAACTTTCCAAGCCTGCTTAGCTAAGAGGGCCTAATTCATTTTGCTGATTCTACGAAATCCAAGACCACCCTTATCTTTTGGAGAGCATACTTTGTCCCAAGCTATTAAGTGGAACTTTTTCTGATTGTCAGTTCTAGTTCAATCATGGTCCCAACTGCTGCAGGGATTTTAAAAACTGATAAAAAATACACAGGTATGCTTTGTAAAACTGACATGACCAGGGTAGCTTTACCTGCCTGAGAGAGAAAGGCACCTTTCCACCCTGCAAGTTTCTTATGAAATCTCTCAATGACATTATTCGACATTGTCTTGGCAGGATTCCCTTGAAACATTGGGAGGCCTAGATAAAAAGTTGGAAACGCTGCAATAGAACATCACAAAATGTTTGCAATTTTGACTTGGCAGGCCACTGGGGTATTAATGAAATAAATCTTGCTCTTGGTGAAATTGATTTTTTGTCCAGTGACTTCTTCGTAGAGGTTGAGGATAGCTTTGACGACTCTTGCCTCCGAAACAGATGCAACCGTTGCCAACAGAGTATCATCCACAAATTGTTGGTGAGTTGAAGGATGGAGGTTGGATGCAGCTTTGACGCCAAAAATCAAACCCATGGAGGAGACAATTTTTATGGATCTTCCAAGGCTCTCAACAAGAATAATGAAGAGGATGGGGGATAAAGGGTCCCCTTGTATCAGACCTCTGGTACTAGGGAAGTACCCTGCAACATATCCTTTCACAAGCACAAAAATCCAAGAAGTTGAGATGCATTGCATAATCAGATGTACCCAGTCATCATGGAAACCAAACTTCAGAACTTTGGACATAAACTCCCTATCCACTCTATCAAAAGCCTTGTTCATGTCAAGCTTTAGGAAGAAAGTTGATTTTTTGGACTTGTGAGCTAAGTGGATAAGTTCGTGAATGGTTATGACCCCATCCACAATATTTCGACCTTTAATCGAGCTTCCATGGTAGGGGTCAATAAGGGATGGGAGAATACCTTTTAATCTGTTGGCCATTGCCTTTGAAATTTTTTTGTAGACAACATTACACATGCTTATGGGACGATAATCAGACAGGGTTTTGGAAATGAGACCTTTTGGAATGAGGGCAAGAAAAGTAGAATTCACATCCCTGGGAACGACTCTTCTGCATTTCTTTGATGGCTTGGCAAAGGTCGGGGCCGATGTTTTCCCAAAAAGTTTGGAAGAACCTTGGGGAGAATCCGTCGGGGCCTGGGGCTTTGTCTAGTTGCATGGAGAAGAGGGCTTGGTGGATCTCCTCAGTGCTTAAAGGTCTTAACAGATTGACATTCATGTTATCACTGATGATTTTGGGAATGTGCATGAGGAGGGATTTCATGGCTTGAGTAGAATGGCGAGGGTAGGACCCTAAGAGGGACTCAAAGTGAAGGACAACTTTGTCACGAATTTCATGAATATTGGAAGTGAAGTGTTGAGTAGTAATTTTACCCAATTGTGAAATTACACTTTCCCTTAGGATTTTAATCTTAAAACCCTCTCTTGCAAAGAAGTTAAAACAAAACAACTTCTCCAAGGTCTTCGCTATATTAGCATTTGTATATGTGTATTAATAATCTCAATAAAATATCAATGAAATGCTAGGAACACCTTAGTGATTGCAAGTAATTGTTAACAAGGGGCATGTGTTGGTTCATTTTACCATGCTATGTTAATGATTGTTCATGAAACTAAATGAAAGCAAATGTAAATTGACCCTCATATGACCACGATATAGTGCTTTGATTCATTTTATCTTGAAATGTCTTAAGATAGATTTTATCTTCTCTTATTAAGTAGATTTTAATCAAGCTTTACCTTGCATTAAATCCTACTTTAAACACGAAATTAAAGATTAAAATCTATCTATGAATGTGAATCCGAAATGATGAATAGGTTTATTAAATGTAGCTTCTTATCATGAAGATAAAGGTAGCTTTTGATATGATTAATAAATTATTCCTCTTTGATGAAATTAATTTCCACAAAGAGAAAATAATTTATTGCCTTAAAATAGTGGCTTTAAATGTCATTATTAATTATCCTTATTTAATGAAATAATTTTCATAAATAAAAAACAATTTAATGCTTTAAAACAATAGCCTTTTACTGTAACATATAAAATCACCTCTTTAATGAAATCAAAATTTTCATAAAAAAAGGTACATTTATTGCTCCGAAAATAATGGCTCATGAAATGCCATAAAAAATTCCCCCTTTTTATGAAATTGATTTTTTTTTTTTTTTTGATGAGGAACCTTTTATATACAACATATCCGCAACATGTAAGGGGAGAGATTTGAACCTGGGCCTCTCGATAATTGGAGAGTTTTAACTACCCACTTGCTCTCCAACTCCCTTACATAAGCGGAAAGGTCATCTTATGTTTATGAATGAAAATGCAAACTTTAAAATTTGATTTGCCTTGAAAATGTAAAAAAATGAATTTCCGAAATTATAAAAACCCTTAAAAATAGCAATTTTCAAAAATATTTATAAAATCAAAATGACCTCGGAATGAGTCCGAATCTATTGCGTATGGAAGATTGATGTTCATTCTAGGGCTCCATGTAATTATTTTTGTCATTTTATTTTTTTTTCTGATTTTTATTTTAATGCCTGAAAATTAAAATAAAATCTGAAAATAAACTTGAATGTTGAAAACAAAAACATGCAAAGCCTTTCCAGTTTGATGGTACCTTGTCCTGCAAAACCGAAGATGTGAGAAACTCTTACATGCAACCTAATCGATTTTAACCTGCATTTGCACAATTAAAATAAATTAAGTGCTAGCTCCTAAGGATGTAGAAAATAAATTTCAGACTTCGAACATTCAATGAAGTAACCAGAAAAATGCATTAAACTTCATTTATAAATCCGAAATCTAAAAAAAGAAAAAATAAACGAATAAATTCCAGCATGTAGCAATTTCTCTCTCTTTCTTACTAACAAAATCCAAATTTCTGAAACTGCAACTGCATTAAAATAAAGTTTCCATTTTACAATAATATTTAACATCGTCCAAAAATCCTTCATTTTCCTTTTCTTCCTCGTTTCGCTTTTCTCGTTTGATTTCGCTTCACACTCCGTTTGGCCTCCCACATTTTAGAGTAACCGATGCCTTTTATTGTGCATTCGAAGAAACCATGAATAATATGTGAATCTTCAATAACCTTCAAAGATGCCCTCAGGCGTTATACCTTGGTAGACGCTCTTCATACCTTTTAATGATTTTTCATTACTTACGCAATTGTCTAATGCCATTTGGCCTGTTCTTCATGGCCTTTCTCCATATAGCGCAAGCTTAATTTATTACCGTTAGGACATTGATTGGGTGTAATAACAGAACGTGTATGACACTTGGTTCTGCCTTGCTAGCACGAATGGGGTAGCATAATAACTTTTGGCACGTCCAGAGCCTCCCGCAATGCCTCCGGTCAACGTCCACATCGGCGTGGTCCGCAAATTTTTCGTATGCCAACTCCCGGCTCCGTCGTCCGCTGTTCTCTGCGGCATTCAAATGGGTAACCCACTCCGCGAAACACTGTTATGAAACTTTCTCATGAAATTATTCTAGCTGTGACTACTTGAAAAAAATAAAAAACGTGATAACAGAAACGGTTGAAACGTTGGGAAATCAACATAAATGAATGTCCAAATATCAACAAAGACATAAAAAAATTATGTGAATGAAAAGTTCATAAGTGGAATGTGGAAAAATGCAAGCAACAAAAGACAATATTATATTGCAAATTTTAATTCAAAGTATGAACACAAGGGAAAAACGTATATAGGCGCTGAAATCAAGTGGAAGAAAAAAATACTCATTGCTAAGATAAGGACTAGTTCTCATAGGCTTAGATGTGAAACAAGGAGATGGACAACGCCTAAAGAACAATGGAAAGAAAGGATATGTACTCTATGCAACATAGGGGCAGTAGAGATAAAAGAACACTTCATCTATAAATGTCCGAGTTTTTCAGATACCCGTGACAAATACAAAGAAACACTTGGAAACGAGTTTATGACAGATTTATTTGAAAACAATAAAAAAAAAGTTGGAGAATTGCTAACACAAAGAAGAAAGAACAACCTTTTCAAAGATATTAAAAATCATATAATATGATTTGAGGAACTGTACTTCCATATTTGAGTCATACGAATGTAATTAAAATCTTTCATTTCATTTCAAAGCACTGCTGCTCGCTAATCTGCCAGGCTAGCCGTCCACCATAAACCTCCACGTTCGAGCACGTGTCACCTACGCGTGTCCAGGGATGTATCCCGGTCATTCAGAGTTCTACATCATCGGTGTTTCGGGGGTTGCCGTTCACGTGTTTTTACTCGGTGAACTCCCATCTCAACAACTCGTCTGTCTGGTGTTTACACCTGGTTTCGCCTTGCAGCATAACCTCCGTCCGCCTATACGTCCGTGCGCCATTCGGGATGCCACGTCGTCGAACCCACGCCCAACAGTCCAATTGAATCCTTCGTAAGCATGTCAAACTTCGGCGCATCATCATACGGGCTTCCTCCAAGTTCCCGTGCTTTACCTGACACCTGCACACCACAACACGCTGTTAGACTTCGTACTCATGGCTTTATAACTAATGTTGAGAATTATGCACACCTTAAAATAGAGACATTGTAAAAACAAAACAAAAGGAACACACAAATATCAAATAATATTATAGTGCCTTTCATTTATTTATATATATATTATTTTAAATCTTATTTATTATTAATTAAATGTTCTTTTATGATGATATTATTATATGTAATAAAATATTTATTTTATTTTATTACATATAATAAATATTTTCTTTATTTATAATTTTTTTAAATTTTATTATATGTATATGATATACATATAGAGTTATTTATTTATTTTCATATATATATGATAAGTATAATACATATATATTTTTATTAATTTGAAATCAAATTATTTTGAACGATTAAAAATCACACAACACCATAAAATTAATCTTTAATCTTAACATTAAAAAATAAATAAAACCAAACCTCTAAACTTACAATAAAACCCCAAACATAAAACCTAACCGAAAATAAAAACCTTACTAAAACAAATACCCACATTAAGCACTCTAAAAGGTAAAAAGACATTGCCCAATGGAGAACTTAAAACCAAAGCACGAACACACTAAGATGACAACTCCAAAGGACGACTACAACGAACAAAAGACGCTACTTCGACAAGGCAACTTGAAACTTGAAATACAAATACCAAAGATAGGACTTGTTAAAATCATCTCCCCAAGGATACCAAGATCCTCAAAAATACAAGCAAAAGGTGGGTCCCCAATTTTTTGGGGCTAGTTGTGCGCCGGCCACAACATGAAGGAGCCATCATTTTTGATTAGTCCCTTTATCCTGTTAGCCCCTCTGCGTTTGAGCGTTGAAATGTGGAAAAAATTTGAGTTAGAATATCCTTCTTTCAACCACAAGTGTCTTGATTTTTGATGCCAAAACATCTCTTCCTTCTTCAATATGTTATGGAAATATGAAAGCAGACTTTTTTCTTCAGCTCTCAAACTGACATCCCCTTGACCCTGCTGAAACTGATTTTCAATTATTTGGAGTCTATCCCTGATGTTTTGCTTGTTTTCAAAGATATTTCCAAAAATTTCTTTGTTCCATACCTTCAGTTTGAGTTTTATGGACCACAACTTCTGAGTAACTTGGTTAGTGACAAATCCTAAGAAACTCTCTTCCCACCACTCAGCAATGCGTACTTTTAGGTCAGGGTGCTATGTCCACATTGCCTCAAAACGAAAGGGAGATTTGAAAGGTGGTTTGTTGGCAGTTTAAAAAATTAGGGGGCTGTGATCAGACCAAATCTTTGGTAGAGCTTGTAAACTGACATCTCCAAACAGAAGTAAGGCATCCTGAGAAAGAAAAACCGATTGAGCCTTTTCTGAATGAGGTCACCCCTTACCCTTATGTTACTCCAGGTAAATTGGGATCCCTTTAGCTAAACGTCCATTAGCTCATTTGCATCCACAAAGTTGCTGAAGTCCCCCATGATCCTAGGAGTAATTTCTTTCCCTCCTCTTTTCTCAAAGGATAAAGCGGGGCATTGAAGTCCTCAACAAGGATCTAGGGGATATTAATGAAAGCCTCGCGCATCTAGGTGAGAGTATGCCAAATATTCAGTCTGTCCTGAGGAATATTTAGGGTATAGACGTTTGTCAACACCCAAGAGTGCTTTGTAATAGAATCATGAAAATAAATGTTGGAAATTCGCCCTTCGTCGAAAATCACTCTTCCTTCCACATTGGTTGGGTCCCAAAGACAAAGGAGAAAGACAAAGGAGTCCACCATATGTTCCAGAGGCAAGACTGAAGGAAAATTCACATTTCCTCCATATGATTTTGGCAAAAGACGAGGACTGCATGCCTAATTTGATTTCTTGAATTATAAATATCGTAGGATTTGAATCCTTTCGCATCGAAGCAACTAGTCTCTGTTTTGCTGCTTCATTTAATCCTCTCACATTCTAGGAGAGGATTCTCATTTGGAACTCTTGGAGGGTTTTCTGCCTCCTTTGCCTTGCTGCACAAGAGGTTTGGATCACTTTGATTCTTCTCTGTTGGAAATTTTCAATTCATGAAAGAGAGTTTGCTGGGTGCCGTTGGTTGTCTTCCGCTATATCTCTGTTTCTTTGCTCCACAGAAGAGGGTCTGCCCTTCTTTTTGTCACTTTTGACATCAATTAGGGAATTTTAAAAACTTTTGGTCTGTTTAGGGCTCCATGCTTCAGGAGAATCATGAGACGACTCAGGGCTATCAACCTCGTTTCCATGGGGGTCGAGTGGGGGATGAGAAGGGCCAAACCTGTTGGAGGATGGGGGGGAGGAGGGTGGGGGATTATATGGTGGTGGGGGGTTGGATGGCGAGGACTGGGGGGATTTTGAACACAGATCAGGGGATGAATGATGGGGTTGCAGGGGAGGGTTTGCCTGCTTAGATGATTGGTCAGGGTGATTTGAGCTAGGGAATTCCTCTTCAGGAACCTCCTCATTATCATTGTTTGCATTAAGATTTACATTGTTGAATAAACTGAACCTGTTGGAGAAATCAAACAGGGAACTTACCTTATTCTTGTCACCATTTGGATATGGGGGAGAAGGTAGCTTGCATTTGGGCTCATAGCGTGGACCCACTTTATATTGCGTTCTCTAAACCTCTCCTTTTAGTGGGCATTGCATATCCTAGTGATCGTTCTTAGTAAGCCTCAGTTTTGGGCATTGGCTTCAAAGGTACCCCTGGATGTGGCTCTCAGTGCAAAAGGAGGGTTTATTCTCATACTCCACTGCTTGGCATCGACGATATGACCCATAAATCAAATTTACATGGGTCAAAAGCTGGGACTCCAAATTCACATTAACACAAATATGAGCCTATGTCATCCTCAATCGAGCATGCGTAGTTGGGTCAATAGTGACAATCTCCCCAATCGCATGGACGATCCCTTGTAGAACATCCTCATGCCAAAATTGAGAGGGTAAATTTGGAAAACGAACCCAGATGGGAGTAGAGTTGATGTTTTGGGTTTCTGGATTAAAATCCATGCCCCACTTTCAGAGGAATAGGATCATTCTCCCAAAGAACCATGGGCCCCCAGATAGGATGCAATCCACGCCCTCTTGAGTATTGAGTCGAATCATAAAGAAGCCTCTTGACATAGCAACCAGTTCTAGACAACCCTTGGTTTTCCATTTCACTGCTACACATCGTCGGATAGCCTCCATATCAGGTCTTCCCCCCACAAACTTCCTGACTAGGGAAAAGGAATCTAGGGAAATATACCCGACCATGACTTCTTTCGATAGGATTACATCACATCCTTCAGGAATAAAGGTGCGAGATGGGGTTGAGAAGGGTTTGGGCCTTCCCTTGAGTGTTTCTACAAATTATGTTGCTTGGGATTTCTTATTTCTCGCCGTTGTTTTGTCCATGGGTCCTTTCCTCCTAAAACCATCATTCCCATCATTCGAAGCCGCTGAATCAAACTTTTCTAGGGCCCCATTCCTATTTTCTTGGTCATCCGTTCCATCCTTGGTCCCACTTTCACGCGCACCCGTTCCGTTCCCTACTCCCGTGCTGCAGCTTCTCTGCTTCCTGCTCGACAAAGGTTCAAAAATCGAGGTTTCGCTCGCCATCGCAACCCCTTGGTTTCATTTTTAAGCTAATCTCTTACTATAACCTTCGGAAATTTTTTACGCTTATTTATTTCAATTTTTTTAATATTCTAAAAAAGAATCATTGTGGCTACTTTTATAAGAAAAGAACCTTTGCATAGTGTTACGAGGTCTTTAAATGCTATATTAATTGAATAATTTTTTTTTTGGTTTTTTGGTGCACATGAAACCTACATTATCCCTAGCCCATTGGATAAAAATGAAGTCAATAAGACCCTTGACCTTCTAGGGAATCAAATTGGTGTACCCTACCTACCAACAAGCATTCAACCACTACCAACCAACCTATCCCTTTCTAGACAAAATTTTAGGGTAAATCATGGGTATTTGAAAGGGTCTTGGTCCCCTTGTGCTAGGGTTTGAACTTCAGTCCCCTTGTGCCAGGGTATGAACTTGGGTCTCTTGAATTGAAATCCAAAGAGATACCACTATGATATCCTTCACAAGATTTTTTTTTAAGATAAAGCATGTGTTTTTTGGAACTTGGGTCGTGGTCCTCTTGCGCTAGGGTTTGAACTTCTATCCCCTTGTGCCAAGGTTTGAACTTGGGTCCCTTGAATTGAAATCCAAAGACATTCCACTATGATATCCTTCATAGGATAAATTTTTAAGATAAATCATGGGTTTTTTTAATATATACTTTCAAATATGCTAATATGATTGGAATTATTTATTTAAAAAATAAAAAAAACAAAAATTAATAAAAAAATATTATTATAATTGATAATATGATTTAAAAAAGGTTTGATCTATATTAAACTATGATCTATCACATATTTTGTCAAACTACATTATCATACATTATCAAAGTATTAGTTAAACCATATTATTGTAAATTACATTATCATAGGAGTATGTATGAATTTGAATTTTGAACTTGGATATTATCATGGTATTAGATATATACCATATTATCATGATAAACATGATCATTAAGAGTATATTTTTTTTGCTTGATAAAAAGGGGTTGTACTTGGGTCCTCCACCCTTATAAAATTATATCTCTTTTCTTTGGAGCTTTAGAGTTTACAAATAGATACACTACTCATCTCAATTGAGATGCTATAGTTAGAAATCTACATCATTTTACATAAAATGTTTGAATTCTTGATTTTCATTTTGTGGATCTTTTCAAATCTCAGTATGAATACAATTACTCCATAATTTAGCATCTTTCTTGACATTTTCCTATAGCAACCTTCACAATGCCAAAACTTCACCTCTACTATCTATGCCTTGCATCTTAGTAGAGTAATATTTCCAAAACATCACACTAACATAGTTTGCTTTACCAAATTTGGATTGCTAGTTTCCTTCCTGAAACACAAGTGCAACCAAAAAAATTATAATAAATAGTCTAAATGAACACACATTATTTTTACAAAATAAAATAGATATTACCAATGGAAAATAATAAAGTAAATCTTAATCATTAATTGATTTATGCAATCAACAATTTTTGTCAGCTTCAACTAAACTTTCTACTTTCTCTAAATGGAAAAGATATGTTAGCTTCACGATCCTCAACCAAAACCCCTATATTGGCTAGCTTATCTGCACATTTGTTTCCTTCTCTTAATATATGTGTAAATATGAGTTCTTCAAACTCTTTAGCAAGATCTTGAATTTCCACAATTATCTCTTGTATGTTCCATGGAGCTTTTGCTTTCCTCAAAATTGCATTTATTACTATGAGAGAATCACCTTTCATCAAAAATCTATTCCATTTTATTTGTTTACATATTTTTAACCCTTCTAAAGCTGCCCAAGCTTCAGCTTCATTATTTGTCTTAAATTCACAATTGAAAGCATAATGAGACAAAATCTCTCTATTATTTCTAATTATTCCTCCTCCTCTTACTGGTCGTAGGTTTCCTTTAGATGCTCCATCAAAATTCAACTTAACCCACTCCACATCTAGTGGTTTCCACTTTATATTCTTTACCTTATTGCTTCTCTTGTACCCAACATCATAATTCCATTTAATGACTTGACTCCATCTATCAAGACTCTTCTTCCAAATTAAGGATTGGGTGCATTGATAGAGTTAGTTTAGACTCCTATATGGTTAAACATTCTTCTTTTTCATTACCTCTAAACTCCTTTCATTTCCTTTAAATATTCTTCTATTCCTTTCTATCCATATAGTCCAAAGTATTGGATCTTTTGATATATCCCATATTGTCTGTAAAGCCTCACTTTTATAAGTGCTCTGCCATTGCTTTAACCAATCTTCAATTCTGCTATTCATCACCATGCATTTACCAAACATATTAAGAATCCATTGCCATAGATTCCAGACAATTGAGCAATGTCCCAAGAGATGGTCAATACTCTCCTCCTCCTTATTACAAAAAACACATTTAGAGGGGCCATGAAAATCCCTTTTCATAAGGTTATCCCAAGATAAAATTCTTCTATGACCTACTAGCCAAACAAACATTTTAACTTTAGGAATGCTTGGGCTATCCCAAATCTCTCCAAATTATAGTGATATTATTATTATGTTGGTGTTGAACATTATATCCACTTCTTGTTGTGTATTCTCCTGAGCTATTCAATTCCCAAATCAATTTATCCTTGGCACCCCTAGGAATAATTACAGTTGTTATCTTTCTACTCCTAGCATCAATGTCTTGTATACTTGTAAAAAACTCTTCTTTTCATTTGTATCTTCCTTCTTGATCCTTGTACAAAATGTTTGAAACCATATCATCATATTTGTATTGAAGTAATCTCATCCAAGGTTTCAAAAGTGGATCTAAATTAAGTGGTTTTTTATCATACCAAGTATCCATCCAGATAGAAATTTTCTCCAATTCCCACCACCCATATTAAACCTTTAATCATAAGATCAATAGATTTTTTAAACCATTCCAAAGAGCATAACCATTTAGAAGAGAGAATGCAGTAAATATTAAAATTGGGTCCTTGGGATCAACATACTTAGAAGAATTCTTGCCTATTGTCTTTGACTCTCTTTGTACAATCTCCAAATAAAATTTTCCCTAAGAGCTAAGTTTGCATCTGTAAGAGCTATTGAACCAAGACCTCCCCTAGTTTTGTTATCACACAACTTGCTCCATTTCACCAAATAAAATTTCATTTTATCATGTAAACTTGACTATAAAAAAGATCAAATAATAAAGATTAAACTTTTTTCAACTAATTTTGGCATAGAATACAAAGACATACAATATGTTGGAACGACTTGTAAGATTGACTTAATCAACTGTACTCTTCTTTTTAATGATAACCATCTACCTTTCCAAGTTGGAAGTTTATTTTGAACTTTACTAATAATTAAATTCCATAAATCTATCCTCATTCTCCTCTCAAATAAAGGCATCCCTAGATAAGTTGTTCATAAATTTGCCTCCTCCATTTGAAGCAACCTACAAATTCTTGTTTTGATATTAGAAAGATTGTTAAGAAAGTAAATTTTGGATTTAGTCCTATTAATTTTTTGCCTTGAAGCTATTTCGTACTCTTTTAAAAAATTATTCAAACCTCTGGCCTCATTTATTCTTTCCCTTCCAAAAAGGGTTGTATCATCTACAAACTGTTGATGGGTGATGTTATCAATGTTATTACTAACCTTAAGTCCACTTATAAATCCATATTTGTAAGCCTTCTTTAAGTTCCTACTCAAAACTTATGCCATAATAATGAACAAATAAGGAGATAGAGGATCTCTTTGAATAAGGCCTCTCTTGGCTTTAAAATATTCTGTCACTAACCCATTGACCAAAACTGAATAAGAAATTGTAGAGACACAAGCTTTAATCCATCTAACCCGTTTCTTCCCAAAACCAATCTTATCTAAAACTGCAAAAAGAAAATTCCATTTAACCCTATCCTAGGCTTTACTCATATCAAGTTTTAAGATCATAGTTTTCTCTTTTCTTGAAGTTGCTGAATGTATAACTTCATGAGCTACTATGATCCTATACAAAATTTGTCTCCCTTTCACAAAAATCCTTTATATTCTGAAATGATTTTGTCTAACAATGACCTTAATATATTCGCCATCACTTTGGAAATAATCTTATAAGCCATATTACATAGGCTTATGGGTCTAAAAGAATCAAACAATTCAACATCCTTCTTTTTTGGAATTAGGGTAAGATAAGTTACATTTATTTTATAAGGAATGTAATGTTTTACCCTAGACTGTTCCACTGCCACCAATAAATAATCCTTCACTATATCCCAATTATGTTGGTAAAAAGCTGCAGAGAGCCCATCTGGACTAGGGGATTTATCCGTATTAAAAGAGAAAAAAGCTAAATAAACTTATTCTAGAGTAATAGGCTCCATTATTTTCCTATTGTCTTCATTTTTTATAATTGAAGGAACATCTTGAAGAAGTTTATCATTAAGAACTTTGGTCTCCTATGAACCTAGAATATTTTGATAAAACGACTTAGCCTCTTTTCTAATTTCACTCCGATCTTCAATCCAAACCTCTTATCTTGATTTAATTCTACCAATTCTAGAAGAATATCTCCATACTATAGCCATCCTATGAAAAAACTGTCTTTTTATCTTCTTCTTTTAACCAAGTCTGTCTTGACTTTAATCTCTATAATTTTGCTTCCTTACTCAAAATATTATGATATTCACTA
Source organism: Wollemia nobilis (assembly GCA_028583015.1). Lineage (NCBI taxonomy): Eukaryota > Viridiplantae > Streptophyta > Pinopsida > Araucariales > Araucariaceae > Wollemia > Wollemia nobilis. The sequence goes on from JAQPPZ010000019.1 coordinate 11,906,299, forward strand.
AGCAACTCCCTTTCCTCTGAGCTTGTATTATTTTCATCACCTTTTTGGAATTTTGAAAGTTTATCTTTTAGTTCTTCTTTCTTCTAAAAAATATTTCCAAAGGTGTTCTTGTTCCATTCTTTTAATCTAGATGTCATAGCTTTAATTTGGTTTGGAAGAGCATACAACCCACCATTACCTAAAGAATTCCATGTTTGAGCTATCATATCAAAAAATGAGGATGGTCTTCCCATATCTTCTCATATTTAAAATATGATCTTTTTTGAATTCACTATCCACCATTTTAACTCTTATTGGCTAGTGTTCTGAACCAATCCTTGTTAAGGTATTAATTTTAGCACAAGTTCCTTCTTCTAGCCAATGATCTTAGAGAATGCATCTATCTAATTTTTTTGCTATTAGGTTCTGGCCTCTCTTGTTGTTGGTCCAAGTATAGTTGTCTTCTTCAAACTCAACTTCCCATAGATTGTTGTTTTGAATAAAAGCTGAGAAATATTTCATACTTTGGGTCAATTTCCTAATTCCCCCAATTTTTTCATTCAGCTTGGTAATGGCATTAAAATATCCAATGATCATGAAACAAGTTTCTTGGTCTTTACTTCTCATAAAGGTCTCAATCCCACTCCAAAATTTTGATCTACCTAAAAAAAGTTAGGACCATACACATTGATAACTATGAAGTGAATATCAGTAAAGTAGTAAGTGACTAAAGAGGCTATCCAATGCCTAGTTTTATGAATTATTACACAAGAGGTTCTAGAAGGATTCCAACAAGTTAGAATTCCCCTTGCTGCTCCATTAGAATCCATATCATCCCATTCACATCTTGCCCAAACTGCTTTCATAGTTTTTGAAATTTCTTCTTTTGTCATTTTAGTTTCCTGGATATAGAGAATATCAGGTTTATTACTTAAACATAGGTCCCTAATACACCTATGCTTTGAGGGGGTATTAGCACCCTTATATTCCATGAGATGATAATCATGTCTCGTTAGGGGATTTTTGCCCCACTTGAGTATTACCAATATCATTTTGTTTTTGGTAAAGAGAAGTTCAACCAACTTAGTTTGTGTTCCTTTCTCCATGTTAGCTCTTGCTTCCCTGTATCTTGCTTGATAATTTGAGGGTTTTCCTCTTTTTGCCTTGCCTATATCAGGATTAGGTCTTATTATTCTATTCCTCAATATTCTTTCACCATTTTGTTTTTCAACATATTTATCCTCTCCTGGCTTTATTATAGAAGCTTTTGACTTAGCCTACTCATTTTCTAGTATTTCCTTAGTAATGGCAAAGGTATTACCTTCTAAAATTACATTTTATTTACCAATTATTTCCTCCTGAATGGTGCATGGTAATTCAAGAGAGTCTTCAAAATCTAATGAAACACATTCCTTGAGTTCATCGAGAATTTTATTCCTTAAATTAGGATCATATTGAATAGATGGTTCCTTGCTAATATGTTGAAATTGTTGTCCCGTGTCCTCTAAGTTTTGATCTACTTTTTTTCATAGGCTAAAGCCTCAAAAGAATTGGAATTTCTTCCTGTATCCTTTCTTATTGGTCTCCACTGTTCATTTTCTTTTATTTTTCTAGATTCATTTTTTGGAAGTTGAAAACCATCTTTATCCATATCCATTTATAAATTTCTCTTACGATTTTCTACAAATGATTATGCTAGGCTCTTCTTAGGGTATGATCTCTCAATATGCCCCATCTCATGACATCTTCTACATATTAAAGATATGTTTTCATAATCTATAGTTTGGGTCCACATCTTATCCCCATACTTAAGAATGATTGATTCTGGTAAAGCTTTATTTATATCAATCATGACCAATATTCGAGCATAAATAGCCAAAAATCCATCTTTTGTTGTATCTGAAATCTCAAGGAATTCTCCTAGAGTGTTGGCTATTGCCTTGAAGGTATCTATTTCCCAAAATTCAATGGGCAATCCAAACATCCTAACCCAAACTGGTACTAGGGATAGATTTACATTTTTAGGTGAAAATCCTTCATACCAACGTGTAAGACAGAGCCCTGCTCTTCCCATAAACCAAGGACCCCTTTTAGGATTCTTTCTCTTTCTTCCCTAGAACAAAAAATGGCTAGGAATAAACCTTTGGGAAGAAATGATAGAATAACTTATGGAGACTTCCAACTCCTATCAATTCATTTTCTCAAGGTTGAATCCCCTAGCCAATATCCATTAAATTTACCAAAAACTGCCCCATCTTGGAGCAATGAGGATCTCTCTGAGGTGTGCTCACTAACCTCTACCACTAGATATGATTCTAAGGATTTAACTATAAATTGATCCATGGAAAGGAAACTAAAACTCAAAATATAATGAAATTTATATGAAAATTTTATAACAAATATAATATTTGATATAAACTTTATAAAATTTTCATGCACAATTTCTAAGATAAAGAAAGGGAAAAAAGAACTTAGTGTTGAGCAAGGTGCAACGACAGTATTGTCATTGTTATCAACACACTCAAGTGGACAGGTTGATGTTCGAAGGTTTTTCAGAGTATATACAGTGATGTTCAATGATTATGAGGATGTTTTTGATGTTCGGGAGAAGTTGTTACAGGTTGTCTGTGCAAATTTGCAAAAGTTGAAAAAATCGTCAAGAAGTTGTCAACAAGTTGCACAAGTTATCATGGGCACAGTTGGATAGGATGGATTAGTTTGGAACATGCCAACATGTCAAGAAATAGACCAGAACTGTGTTGGAGGTGTCAGCACAGTGTTTGGATTGATCGGTGACATTTCCGGTATCTTAGCGAATGATTTGGCAAGTGGTTGTACTGGCCGAAAAAGGATAGTTTTGTCAAAAGCACTGCAAGCAAACCGAGAAGAATTTGATAGCAAAATTCGAAATGGAGGTGGTCGTTATCTTCAAGAACATTTGTTCCAAATTTTCACCAAAATGGAGAAATGAGGCGAATGTTACAAGCGTTGCAATACTATCACAAAAACACTCTTTTTGGAAAAAGTGTGTCAGTAGCAGTTTTCATGGAGGTGGTACAGGTGAACCATAAGGAGTTATGTAGTGAGATTTAGACTGGATGTATTCAGCATTGCAAATATTCTATGTTTCAAATTTTAGAGAAAACAAAGTTACGAGGTGAGATTTATGATTGTTGCAAAAATGGTATAGGTCACTTTTATGTCAATTTGTTCCACTTGTGCAAAATCCTTTAGTTGGCCGTTTTGACCTTGCAGAGTCACCAGAGTTTTGATTTTAGTGTTGTTACACCTTCAAGGCATCAAATAGAGCATCTTTCATTTTTGGTTTGAGGTGTCACGTGGCTCCGAAGTAAGAGAATGAGTAAGGTGTCAATTCTTTACATGTGATGTGTTTGACAAAATGCCTTCTCAAAATAAAAAAAAGGAAGTTATATTGTTTTAAGAAGCTTCATTAAAGATATATATATATATTTTTAATTTAAAAGGGAAAAAGAATGCAAGTGCATGCTTTTTAAGTGACAAGGTATTTTATTGAAAAGTGGGGACTTTATTTTGTGAAGAGAGAAGTGTGTGTGGAAAAAAATAAAAAGTGAAAATTCGTGATTTTTGGAGAGTGGTGAAAAAGTCACTTTAGTATTTTGGGCATAAATTTCTCATATGATATCCATTTTGGTTGAAATTTTGAGAGGAGTTTGCAGACAAAGTTCTACACAATACCCAGAAAGTGTTTAGCAATTGGCAGAACGAGCTAAGAGAACAATCAATTTTTTTGTGAGAAGAGAAGATTCAAATTCTGAGTAATGTAGAGAGAGGGATGTTATACTAGGTGAAATAGAAAGTTTTAGATTTTGAGCTTAGAGACCATAGAGGGTTTTGGTTTCAGTGAAGACAATTCATATATGTAATTTTATTATCAATATCAAAATCAAGTGGGTGCTTGGTAGAGGGGTTGGTGCTCCTTTCTGTTGGTGCAGATAAATCAGGGGTTAGTGCTCCTTTTTGTTGGTGCAGATAAATCAGGGGTTGGTGCTCCTTCCAGTGGGTGCTGGTAAATTTATTGTAAAGTTGGTGCTTTGCAAAGGCTGGATTTGGATGGGAGTCCAAATAGTCATTGTAGGGGATGTAGCCAAATCAATGAACCTCGGTACATCTTGTGTTGTGTGATGTTCTCTTGTTATATTTGCTTTATTTAGTTTTATGTTTTCATTTTTTTAGCATTGAGTGTTGAAGATTTAAGTTTTAAAGAGCTACACTGATTCACCCCCCTATCAGTGTCATTGTGAGACTAATAATTGGTATCATTGTGAGACTCTCAGTGTCATTGTGAAACTCAATTTACTAACGCCTAAAAATGGTATGACCTCCACGTGGAAATAGTCTCACACTGCATGTCGAAAGTGATTGAAACAACATGATATAAGGGAATGACCTCCACGTAGAAACAACACTGCGTGTCGAAAGTGATTGAAACAACACAATCAATGCTCGTCTCACCAAAAATAATATATATCCCTCCGAGGAGGCCTCCTCGAAATGCTTTCTCCTCCATAATTGGATAGTTCACGCCCATTCAATCGATCTTGAGCATTTAACATCATCCACAGTGGTGTGTCTCTGGTGAGGTTGGTCGAAGTCCCCCCATTGTCGTCGGGTTGTCATTTGACCTCATGCTATCCGAGCCTGCAGTTCTCGCTATCTCTTTCCATGGCACCAATGTCGTCCTTCGACCTTTTTTCCTGCTCATTATTGTCTATTTGGCAAACATATGTGGTATCATCACATTTACAGTCATCGACGCTCCTTCGAATCATCAAATCATTTCCTACGTCATCGTCCGACATGTGCTGCCATTGGTTCGGGCTATGGAATCGCCTCTGTCACCTTACCGTTGGTTGTCTTTGAAATCCACATCTGCCTTACCGCTCAAAGCGCTGCTCCTCACTCATCTGCTAGGCTAGCCGTCCATCATGTGCTACTGTGAACCTCCATGTTCGAGCATGTTTCACCTACGTGTGTCATCCTGATCATTCAAAGTTCTACATCGTCGGTGTTTCGGGGGTTGCCATTCACGTGTTTTTGCTCGATGAACTCCCATCTCAACTTGTCTATCTAGTGTTACACCTGGTTTCGCCTTGCAGCATAGCCTCTGCCCGCTTATACGTCTGTGCGCATCCAAGATGCCACGTCATCGAACCCATGCCCGATAGTCCAATTGAATCCTTCGTAAGCATGTCAAACTTCAACACATCGTTATACGGGCTTCCTCCAAGTTCCCATGTTTTACCGACACCTGCACACCACAACATGCTGTTAGACTTTGTACTCATGACTTTATAACCAATGTTGAGAATAATGCACACCTTAAAATAGAGACATTGTAAAAACAAAACAAAAGGAACACACAAATATCAAATAATATTATAGTGCCTTTCATTTTATATATATATATATATATATATATATATAATTTTAAATCTTATTTATTATTAATTAAATGTTCTTTTATGATGATATTATTATATATAATAAAATATTTATTTTATTTTATTACATATAATAAATATTTTCTTTATTTATATATTTTTTAAAATTTTATTATATGTATATTATATATATATATATTTATTTATTTATTTTCATATATATATATATATATATATATATATATATATATATATATATATATATATATATATATATATATATATATACGAGAAGTATATACATATATATTTTTATTAATTTGAAATCAAATTATTTTGAACAACTAAAAATCAACACAACACCATAAAATTAATTTTTAATCTTAACATTAAAAAATAAATAAAACCAAACCTCTAAACTTGACGATAAAACCCAAACACAAAACCTAACCAAAAATAAAAACCTTAATAAAGCAAATACCCACATTAAGCACTCCAAAAGGTAAGAAGACATTGCCCAATGGAGAACTTAAAACCAAAGCATGAACACACTAAGATGACAACTCCAAAGGACGACTATAATGAACAAAAGACGCTACTTCAGCAAGGTAACCTGAAACGTGAAATACAAATACCAAAGATAGGACTTGTTAAAATCATCTCCCCAAGGATACCAAGATCCTAAAAAATACAAGCAAAAGGTGGGTCCCCAATTTTTTGGGGCTAGTTGTGCGCCAACCACAACATAAAGGAGCCATCATTTATGATTAGTCCCTTTATCCTATTAGCCCCTTTGCGTTTGAGCGTTGAAATGTGGAAAAACTTTGAGTTAGAATCTCCTTTCAACCACAAGTGTCTCAATTTTTGACGCCAAAACATCTCTTCCTTCTTCAATATGATATGGAAATCTGAAAGCAGACTTTTTTCTTCAACTCTCAAATTGACATCCCCTTGACCCTGCTAAAACTGATTTTCAATTATTTTGGAGTGTGTCCCTGATGTTTTGCTTGTTTTCAAAGATATTTCCAAAAATTTCTTTGTTCCATACCTTCAGTTTGAGTTTTATGGACCACAACTTATGAGTAACTTGGTTAGTGACAGATCTTGGGAAACTCTCTTCCCACCACTCAACAATGCATACTTTTAGGTCATGGTGCTGCGTCCACATTGCCTCAAAACGAAAGAGAGTTTTGAAAGGTGGTCTGTTGGTAGTTTCAAAAATTAGGGGGCTATGATCAAACCCAATATTTGGAAGAGCTTGTAAACTGACATCTCCAAACAGAAGTAAGGTATCTTGAGAAAGAAAAACCGGTTGAGCCTTTTCTGAATGAGGTCACCCCTTACCCTTTTGTTATTCCAGGTAAAATGGTATCCCCTTAGCTAAATGTCCATTAGCTCATTTGCATACAAAGTTCCTGAAGTCCCCCGTGATCCTAGGAGTAATCTCTTTCCCTCCTCTTTTCTCAGATGGATAAAGCGGGGCATTGAAGTCCCCAACAAGGATCCAAGGGATATTAATGAAAGCCTCACGCATCTAGGTGAGAGTATGCCAAATATTCAACCTGTCCTAAGGAATATTTGGGGTATAGATGTTCGTCAACACCCAAGAGTGCTTTGTAACATAATCATGAAATTAAATGTTGGAAATTCGCCCTTCGTAGAAAATCACTCTTCCTTCCACCTTGGTTGGATCCCAAAGACAAAGGATTCTGCCATATGTTCTAGAGGTAATACTAAAGGAAAATTCACATTTCCTCCATATGATTTTGGCAAAAGATGAGGACTGCATGCCTAATTTGATTTCTTGAATTATAAATATCATAGGATTTGAATCCTTTTGCATCGAAGTAGCTAGTCTCTATTTTGCTGCTTCATTTAATCCTCTCGCATTCCAAGAGAGGATTATCATTTGGAACTCTTGGAGGGTTTTCTTCCTCCTTTTCCTTGCTGCGCAAGAGGTTTGGATCGCTTTGATTCTTCTCTGTTGGAAATTTCCAATTCATGAAAGAGAGTTCATTGGGTGCTGTTGGTTATGTCTTTCGCTATATCTCTGTTTCTTTGCTCCACAGAAGAGGGTTTGCCATTCTTTTTGTCACTTCCAACATCAATTAGGAATTTTTTAAAACTTCTGGTCTGTTTAGGGCTCCATGATTTAGGAGAATCATGAGACGACTTAGGGCTATCAACCTTGTTGCCATAGGGGTCAGGTGGGGGATGAAAAGGGCTAGACCTATTGGAGGAAGAGGGGAGGAGGGTGGGGGATTATATGGCGATGGGGGGTTGGATGGCGGGGGCTGGGGGGTATTTTGAACACAGATCATGGGACAAATGAGGGGGTTGCAGGGGAGGGTTCACCTTATTAGATGATTGGTTAGGGTGATTTGAGCTAGGGAATTCCTCTTCGAGAATCTCCTCATTATCATTGTTTGCATTGAGATTTAAAATTTTGAATAAATTAAACCTATTAGAGAAAGAAATTAGGGAACTTGCCTTATTCTTGTTGCCATTTGGAGACGGGGGAGAAGGTAGCTTACCTTTGGTCTCATAGCGTAGACCCGCTTTAGCTTTCGTTCTCTAAACCTCTCCTTTTAGTGGATGTTGCATCTCCTAGTGATCATTCTGAGTAAGCCTCAGTTTCGGGCATTGGATTCAAAGGTATCCATGGATGTGGCACTTAGTGCAAAAGGAGGGTTTGTTCTCATACTCCACTGCTTGGCATCAATGGTATGACCTGTAAATCAAATTTATATGGGTTAGAAGTTGGGACTCCAAATTCACATTAACACAAATACAGTCTGGGCCTATGTCATCCTCAATCGAGCATGCGTAGTTGGGTCAATAGTGACAAGCTCCCCAATCGCACGGGCGATCCCTTGTAGAACATCCTCATGCCAAAAATGAGAGGGTAAATTTGGAAAACAAACCCAGATGGTGTTAGAGTTAAAGTGCACTATGCCTCTGTTTTGACACTTGTCAGTTTATCATATAGGCCTTCTACCTATATATGTAACTCATTTTATGAATAATATATCCCTTCAGTTTTCCCTCCTAACAGATGGGAGCAGAGTTGATTCTTTGGGTTTTTGGATTAAAATCCACACCCCACTTGTAGAGGAATAGGCTCCTTCTCCCGAAGAACCATGGGCCCCCAGATAGAATGCGATCCCCGTCCTCTTGAGTATTGAGTCAAATCATAAAGAAGCCTCTTGACATAGCAACCAGTTCCAGACAACCCCTGGTTTTCCATTTTACCGCTGCCCATCATCGGATAGCCTCCATATCAGGTCTTCTCCCCACAAACTTCCCGACTAGGGAAAAGGAATCTAGGGAAATATACCCGACCATGACTTATTTTGGTAGGATTACATCGCATCCTTTAGGAATAAAAGTGCATGATGCGGTTGAGGAGGGTTTGGGCCTTCCCTTGAGTGTTTCTACAAATGATGTTGCTTGGGATTTCCTGTTTCTTGCCATTGTTTTGTTCGAAGGTTCTTTCCTCCTAAAACCATCATTCCCATCGTCCGAAGCCACAGATTCAGACGTATTTGGGGTCCCATTCCTATTTTCTTGGCCGTTCGTTCCATCCTTGGTCCCACTTTCACGTGCACCCATTTCGTTCCCTGTTCCCGTGCTGCAGCTTCTTTGATTCCCGCTCGACGAAGGTTCAAAAATCAGGGTTTCACTCGCCATCGCAGCCCCTTGGTTTCATTTTTAAGATGATCTCTTACTATAACCTTTGGCAATTTTTTACGCTTATTTATTTCAAATTTTTTTTAATATTCTAAAAAAGAATCATTGTGGCTACTTTTATAAGAAAAGAACCTTTGCATAGTGTTACGAGGTCTTTAAATGCTATATTAATTGGATAATTTTTTTTGGTTTTTTGGTGCACATGAAACCTACATTATCCCTAGCCCATTGGATAAAGACGAAGTCAATAAGACCCTTGACCTTCTAGGGAATCGAATTGGTGTACCCTACCTACCAACAAGCATTCAACCACTACCAACCAACCTATCCCTTTCTAGATAAAATTTTAGGGTAAATCATGGGTATTTGAAAGGGTCTTGGTGCCCTTGTGCTAGGGTTTGAACTTCAATCCCCTTGTGCCAGGGTATGAACTTGGGTCTCTTGAATTGAAATCCAAAGACACACCACTATGATATCCTTCACAAGAATTTTTTTTTAAGATAAAGCATGTGTTTTTTGGAACTTGGATCTTGGTTCTCTTGCGCTAGGGTTTGAACTTCAGTCCCCTTGTGCCAAGGTTTGAACTTGGTTCCCTTGAATTGAAATCCAAAGACATTCCACTATGATATCCTTCATAGGATAATTTTTTAAGAAAAAGCATGGGTTTTTTTAATATATACTTTCAAACAATGCTAATATTATTGGAATTATTTATTTAAAAAATTTAAAAAACAAAAATTAATAAAAAAATATTATTATAATTGATAATATGATTTTAAAAAGGTTTGATCTATATTAAACTATGATCTATCACATATTTTGTCAAACTACATTATCATACATTATCAAAGTATTAGTTAAACCATATTATTGTAAATTGCATTATCGTAGGAGTATGTATGAATTTGAATTTTGAACCTGGATATTATCATGGTATTAGATATATACCATATTATCATGAGGGACATGATAATAAAAAGTATATTTTTTTTTCTTGATAAAAAGGGGTTGTACTCGGGTCCTCCACCCTTAACAAATTATATCTCTTTTCTTTAGAGCTTGAGAGTTTACAAATAGATACACTACTCATCTCAATTGAGATGCTATAGTTAGAAATCTACATCATTTTACATAAAATGTTTGAATTCTTGATTTTCATTTTTTGGATATTTTCAAATCTCAGTATGAATACAATTACTCTATAATTTAGCATCTTTCTTGACATTTTTCTATAGCAACCTTCACAATGCCAAAACTTCACCTCTACTATCTATGCCTTGCATCTTAGTAGAGTAATATTTCCAAAACATCACACTAACATAGTCTGCTTTACCAAATTTGGATTGCTAGTTTCCTTCCTGAAACACAAGTGCAACCAAAAAAATTATAATAAATAGTCTAAATGAACACACATTATTATTACAAAATAAAATAGATATTACCAATGGAAAACAATAAAGTAAATCTTAATCATTAATTGATTTATGCAATCAACAATTTTTGTCAGCTTCAACTAAACTTTCTACTTTCTCTAACTATGCAAAAGAGATGTTAGCTTCACGATCCTCAACCAAAATCCCTATATTGGCTAGCTTATCTACACATTTGTTTCCTTCTCTTAATATATGTGTAAATCTGATTTCTTCAAACTCTTTAGCAATATCTTGAATTTCCACAATTATCTCTTGTATGTTCTATGGAGCCTTTGCTTTCCTCAAAATTGCATTTATTACTATGAGAGAATCACCTTTCATCCAAAATCTATTCCATTTTATTTGTTTACATATTTTTAACCCTTCTAAAGCTTCCCAATATTTAGCTTCATTATTTGTCTTAAATCCACAATTGAAAGCATAATGAGACAAAATATCTCTATTATTTCTAATTATTCCTCCTCCTCCTACTGGTCTTGGGTTTCCTTTAGATGCTCCATCAAAATTCAACTTAACCCACTCCACATCTAGTGGTTTCCACTTTATATTATTTACCTTATTTTTGTTTCTCTTGTACCCAACATCATAATTCTATTTAATGACTTGACTCCATCTATCAAGACTCTTCTTCCAAATTAAGGATTGGGTGCGTTGATAGAGTTAGTTTAGACTCCTCTGTGGTTAAACATATTTTATTTTTCATTACATCTAAAATCCTTTCCTTTCCTTTAAATATTCTTCTATTCCTTTCTAGCCATATAGTCCAAAGTATTGCATCTTTTGATATATCCAATATTGTCTGTAAAGCCTCACTTTTATAAGTGTTCTGCCATTGCTTTAACCAACCTTCAATTATGCTATTCATCACCATGCATTTACCAAACATATTAAGAATCCATTGCCATAGATTCTAGACAATTGAGCAATGTCCTAAGAGATGGTCAATACTCTCCTTCTTATTACAGAAAACACATTTAGAGGGGCCATGAAAACCCCTTTTCATAAGGTTATCCCAAGATAAAATTCTTCTATGACCTACTAACCAAACAAACATTTTGACTTTAGGAATGCTTGGGATATCCCAAATCTCTCCAAATTCTAGTGATATTATTATGTTGGTGTTGAACATTGTATCCACTTCTTGTTGTGTATTCTCCTGAGCTATTCAACTCCCATATCAATTTATCCTTGGCACCCCTAGGAATAATTACAGTTGTTATATTTCTACTCCTAGCATCAATGTCTTGTATACTTGTAAAAAAATCTTCTTTTCATTTTTATATTCCTTCTTGATCCTTGTACAAAATGTTTGAAACCCTATCATCATATTTGTCTTAAAGCAATCTCATCCAAGGTTTCAAAACTTGATCTAAATTAAGTGGTTTTTTATCACACCAAGTATCCATCTAGATAGAATTTTTTTCTCCAGTTCCCACCACCCATCTTAAACCTTTAATCATAAGATCAATAGATTTTTTTAAACCATTCCAAAGAGCATAACCATTTGGAAGAGAGAATGCAATAAATATTAAACTTGGGTCTTTGGGATCAACATACTTAGAGTAATTCTTGCCCATTGTCTTTGACTCTCTTTGTACAATCTCCAGATAAATTTTCCCCTAAGATCTAAGTTTGCATCTGTAAGAGTTCTTAAACCAAGACCTCCCCTAGTTTTGTTATCACACAACTTGCTCCATTTCACCAAAGAAAATTTCCTTTTATCATGTAAACTTGACTATAAAATGGATCGAATAATAAAGATTAAAATTTTTTCAACTAATTTTGGCATAGAATAAAAAGACATATAATATGTTGGAACGACTTGTAAGATTGACTTAATCAACTGTACTCTTCTTGCTAATGATAACCATCTACCTTTCCAAGTTGGAAGTTTATTTTGAACTTTACTAATAACTGGATTCTATAAATCTATCCTCATTCTCTCCTCAAATAAAGGCATCCCTAGATAAGTTGTTCATAAATTTACCTCCTCCATTTGAAGCAACCTACAAATTCTTGCTTTGATATTAGCAAGATTGTTAAGAAAGTAAAGTTTGGATTTAGTCCTATTAATTTTTTGCCTTGAAGCTATTTCGTACTCTTTTAAAAAATATATTCAAAGCTCTGGCCTCATTTATTATTTTCCTTCCAAAAAGGGTTGTATCATCTACAAACTGTTGATGGGTGATGTTATCAATGTTATTACTAACCTTAAGTCCACTTATAAATCCATATTTGTAAGCCTTCTTTGAGTTCCTACTCAAAACTTCTGCCATAATAATGAACAAATAAGGAGATAGAGGATCTCCTTGACTAAGGCCTCTCTTGGATTTAAAAGATTCTGTCACTAACCCATTGACCAAAAAATAATAAGAAACTGTAGAGACACAAGCTTTAATCCATCTAACTCATTTCTTCCCAAAACCAAACTTATCTAAAATTGCAAAAATAAAATTCCATTTAACCCTATCATAGGCTTTACTCATATCAAGTTTTAAGATCATAGTTTTCTCTTTTCTTGAAGCTCTTGAATGTATAACTTCATGAGCTACTATGATCTCATCCAAAATTTGTCCCCCTTTCACAAAAACTCATTGCTCTTACAATGACCTTAATCTATTCTCCATCACTTTGGAAATAATCTTATAAGCCATATTACATAGGCTTATGGGTCTAAAATAATCAAAAAATTCAACATCCTTCTTTTTTGGAATTAGGGTAAGATAAGTTGCATTTATTTTATAAGGAATGTAATGTTTTACCCTAGACTATTCCACTACCACCAATAAAGAATCCTTCACTATATCCCAATTATGTTGGTAAAAAGCTGCAGAGATCCCATCTGGACTAGGGGATTTATCCCTATTAAAAGAGAAAAGAGCTAAATAAACTTATTCTAGAGTAATAGGCTCCATTATTTTCCTATTGTCTTCATTTTTTATAATTGAAGGAACATCCTGAAGAAGTTTATCATTAAGAACTTTGGTCTCCTCTGAACCTAGAATATTTTGATAAAACGACTTAGCCTCTTTTCTAATTTCACTCCGATCTTCAATCCAAACCTCTTCTATTGATTTAATTCTTCCAATTCTAGAATAAGATCTCTGTACTATAGCCATCCTATGAAAAAACTTTATCTTTTTATCTCCTTCTTTTAACCAAGTCTGTCTTGATTTTAATCTCTAGAATTTCTCTTCCTTACTCAAAAAATTATGATATTCACTAAGCAACTCCCTTTCCTCCGAGCTTGTATTATTTTCATCACCTTTTTGAAAATTTGAAAGTTTATCTTTTAGTTCTTCTTTCTTCTAAAAAATATTTCCAAAGGTGTTCTTGTTCCATTATTTTAATCTAGATGTCATAGCTTTAATTCGGTTTGGAAGAGCATACAACCCACCTTTACCTAAATAATTCTATGTTTGAGCTATCATATCAAAAAATGAGGATGGTCTTATCACATCTTCTCATATTTAAAATATGATATTTTTTGAATTCACTAACCACCATTTTAACTCTTATTGACTAGTGATTTGAACCAATCCTTGTTAAGGTATTAATTTTAGCACAAGTTCCTTCTAGCCAATGATCTTAGAGAATGCATCTATCTAATTTTTTTGCTATTAGGTTCTGGCCTCTCCTGTTGTTGGTCCAAGTATAGTTGTCTTCTTCAAACTCAACTTCCCATAGATTGTTGTTTTGAATAAAAGCTGAGAAATATTTCATACTTTGGGTCAATTTCCTAATTCCCTCAAATTTTTCATTCAACTTGGTAATGGCATTAAAATATCCAATGATCATGAAATAGATTTCTTGGTCTCTACTTCTCATAAAGGCCTCAATCCCACTCCAAAATTATGATCTACCTAAAAAACATTAGGACCATACACATTGATAACTATGAAGTGAATATCAGTAAAGTAGCAAGTGACTAAAGAGGCTATCCAATGCCTAGTTTTATGAATTATTACACAAGAGGTTCTAGAAGGATTCCAACAAGTTAGAATTCCCCTTGCTGCTCCTTTAGAATCCATATCATCCCATTCACATCTTGCCCAAACTGCTTTCATATTTTTTGAAACTTCTTCTTTTGTCATTTTAGTTTCTTGGATATAGAGAATATCAGGTTTATTACTTAAACATAGGTCCCTAATACACCTATGCTTTGAGGGGGTATTATCACCCCTTATATTCCATGAGATGATAATCATGTCTCATTAGGGGCTTTTGGCCCCTCTTGCGTATTACCAATATCATTTTATTTTTGATAAAGAGAAGTTCAACCGACTTAGTTTGTGTTCCTTTCTCTATGTTAGCTCTTGTTTTCCCTGTATCATTCTTGATAATTTGAGGGTTTTCCTCTATTTGCCTTACCTATATTAGGATTAGGTCTTATTATTCTATTCCTCAATATTCTTTCACCATTTTGTTTTTCAACATATTTATCCTCTCCTGGCTCTATTATAGAAGCTTTTGACTTATCCTACTCATTTTCTGGTATTTCCTTATTAATGGCAAAGGTATTACCTTCTAAAATTACATTTTATTTACCAATTATTTCCTCCTGAATGGTGCATGGTAATTCAAGAGAGTCTTCAAAAATTTAATGAAACACATTCCTTGAGTTCATAGAGAATTTTCTTCCTTAAATTAGGATCATATTGAATAGACGGTTCCTTGCTAATATGTTGAAATTGTTGTCCCGTGTCCTCTAAGTTTTGATCTACCTTTTTTCCATAGGCTAAAGCCTCAAAAGAATTGGAATTTCTTCCAGTATCCTTTCTTATTGGTCTCCACTATTCATTTTCTTTTATTTTTCTAGATCTATTTTTTGGAAGTTGAAAACCATATTTATCCATAACCATTTGTAAATTTCTCTTACGATTTTCTACAAATGATTATGCTAGGCTCTTCTTAGGGCATGATCTCTCAATATGCCCCACCTCATGACATCTTCTACATATTAAAGATATGTTTTCATAATATATAGTTTGGGTCCACATCTTATCCCCATACTTAAGAATAATTGATTCTGGTAAAGCTTTATTTATATCAATCATGACCAATATTCGAGCATAAATAGCCAAAAAATCCATCTTTTGTTGAATCTGAAATCTCAAGGAATTCTCCTAGAGTGTTGCCTATTGCCTTGAAGGTATCTATTTCCAAAAATTTAATGGATAATCCAAACATCCTAACCCAAACTGGTACTAGGGATAGATTTACATTTTCAGGTGAAAAGCCTTCATACCAACGGGTAAGACAGAACCCTGCTCTTCCCATAAACCAAGGACCCCCTTTTAGGATTATTTATCTTTCTTCCCTAGAACAAAAAATGGTTAGGAATAAACCTTTGGGAAGAAATGATAGAATCACTTATGGATACTTCCAACTCCTATCAATCCATTTTCTCAAGGTTGAAGCCCCTGGCCAATACCCATTAAATTTACCAAAAATTGCCCCATCTTGGAGCAATGAGGATCTCTCTGAGGTGCGCTCACTAACCTCTACCACTAGAGATGATTCTAAGGATTTAACTATAAATCGATCCATGGAAAGGAAACTAAAACTCAAAATCTAATGAAATTTATATGAAAGTTCTATAACAAATATAATATTTGATAGAAACTTTATAAAATTTTCATGCACAATTTCTAAGATAAAGAAAAGAAAAAAAGAACTTAGCTGAAAAATTCTTTGTCCAAATAGAATGTCTTGCCTTGCTGAAGTCCTAACCCTTCATTTCTCTTCCCATCGTTCGAACCCTAGTTGGCAAATAATTGCAATTTCGTTTTTTGTGACTTGAAAAATTGTCATTGCCCTTGTTTTGAATGGTTGACTTCATAGGGTTGTATCTCCCATAAAGAATATATTTAAATGTGAAGATCTAAATTTGAATTGTGCTTGAATACAATTGTTTTTCATTTATTATGTTTTATAAAATTAAAATTATAATTTATAGTTAATTTAAAAAAAAATGAGTTTACACATTTTTTATGATGGGCTTTGATTTTTTTCATATTAAAATGGGTTTGAACTTTAAACCTCTAAAAAAATCGAAATCTTTACCATTGCAATAAACTTACAACTTTTTAATTTATAGTTATTTTTTTTGTATAATATTAACATATTTATTTACTAACCATAGTTATAACTACTAAACAAACTCAATATGATTATTGGAAAATACAAGAAAAATGGTGGTAGTGCATGTTCATTGGTTGAGCTACAATTGAAAAATGTAGACAATGGAAGTGGATAACAATTGACCATCTATTAGTTAGTAAGTACTTCAAAGTCGACAAGAAAAAGTAGATAATGGAAGTGGTAGAAATTAATCATTTTTTAATTAGTTAATTTAATTGGTACCGATATTTACAATAAAGAGTTGATTAAATAAAAATTTCAACAAGAAAATATAAATAAATTATAGATAGAGGTAGTGCTTGAGAGATACGATTTATTAGATGGTTATTCTAATTATATTGTTGAGAAATGTGGGTTATTGGTTAGTTAATTGTGTTGTTAACACGTAAAATATAATGTCGATTAAAAAATGATAATAAAATTATTATTAATTATAAATATTAAATTTTTTAATAAAATTAATAAATAGATAAATATTTTTTTCAAAAAAGGAAAATATTTATTTACTTAACAAAAAGATACAAAACTCTCTGATCAAAGAGATCAAAGTGAATAGAGCATTCTAAAAAAAAAAAAGACCTCATTATTGGAGTCCTCATCATCCTCATATACCACCCTTGCTCTTTTGCTACTTGATAATTTGGCGGTAATAAGTAGGGGCTATAGCCTGATTCGCTATTGTGCCAACTTCTTTGTTGAATTCCCGCCTTATTTGTTGATAGGATATTTTGCCAAATATCTTACCTAGTTGTCTAATATTGTCTTGAACGATCTTCAATTGTAAAGATCTAAAATCTTTATTTTTGGCAACAACTATTATTATTAGTTTAGAATGCCCATAAACTGTGACCCAAGTGATTCCTTGCTTTACCACCAATTTTAAGTCAATTTCACATCCAATAGCCTCTGCCATGTTGTTA
Source organism: Wollemia nobilis (assembly GCA_028583015.1). Lineage (NCBI taxonomy): Eukaryota > Viridiplantae > Streptophyta > Pinopsida > Araucariales > Araucariaceae > Wollemia > Wollemia nobilis. The sequence goes on from JAQPPZ010000019.1 coordinate 11,923,888, forward strand.
GATGTTGTTCCCAAGTTGATCATGTATTTGAGTAGGATCTCATGGGATCCTGTAAGAATAAGTCCCCTTGTCGTTGCTTGACTAGGGTTGGACTTGGAGGCACCATCAAAGAAGAGTACTAGAAAACATGTGTCAGTCAAGGAATTGTTTGCTTTGTAACCTCCGTTTGTAAAGAAATCTTGGCGATTAAGTTGGTAGATCATTCTTCTTTTGTGGGTCAGGTCTTCTTCATATTGTTGTTGACAAAAACTAGACTTGACATCTAATACTAATTCTTTTTTTTATCCTTCGTATTAGAGTTATGTTGTCCTTAGATTTACCTTAAAAAATCCTTTGGTTTCTATCCAACCAGATGTGCCAGATGACAACACAAATATTTTAGGAGGGGCTTACTCGTGAGTTTACCTTTATATTCTTTGTTCCATTTGGTAAAACATGTCTATTGTTAACATTTCAGAGTAGGAAGTGCCAAGAATTTTGGTTATTCCTAACCAAATTGAAATTGCTTTTGGGCTTTCAAACAAAAGATGAGATACTGTTTCATTATTTTGCATGCACCTGTAACAAACATGAGGCCCTTCTATACTCCTATTTTTTAGATTATCACCTGTTAATATTTTGTTTTGAGAGACTAGCCAATTGAATACTTGTAGTTTAGGTGGTGCTCAATTTTTCCACAATATTGATAGTTTTTGTTGGCAAGACCAATTTGTTGATGTTGAAATCCTAGATACACTGAGTATTCTCTAAACTTGCTAATGCTTCCCAAAATAAGTTTATCTGACATTGTATAATGAAGAGGTCTAATGCTCGCCACATGGGACTTAAAATAATCCCAATATCCTTGAAACTAAGATGGAATGGGAAGAGAGATCTAGTTTAGAGTATCTGAGGTCCAATAAAACAAGTCACCTAATTTGAGTATTCTTTGGCTTTCTAAGAGTTTTTATAATTCAATTGGAGTTATCTCTCTTAATGGTGGATTTCTTACGATCATGTCCTCCCATAGATTAATTGACTTACCATATCTCAATAGCCAGGAAAGTCTATCCTCTATTATGCTCTTTGTTGCCACTATATGTTTCCAAACCAATGAGGCTCTTGGAACTTTGTCTATGTGTTTGAGAATTTGAATACTCGATTGGTTATTTACATACTTGCTGACTAGTATGCACTGCCATGCTCGATTATGCTTAAGCATGTTTCAGAGAAGTTTTTCTCCTAGAGCTTTTGAGACTATCTCCATTTTTTTTTATTCTTAGTCCTTGAATTTTACCTTTGGTGATCATATCCCAATTGACTAAGTGAAACCTTTTTCTTTCTACTTCCTTGCCATAGAAAGTCATGTATGATTTCATATATATTTTGCATAGTTGTTAGACTAGAAGAGAAGTTAACACTAATTTTATAAATACTACCTTCCCTACAAGACTAAGCCAACTATTATTGTAACTTTGTATCCTCCTAACCATCTTGTCCAATGTTGGGACCCAACAATTTGAGGCTTTGAGGTGGAAGCTCATGGACACTCTTAGGTATCTGAAGTATTTTTCTATGCTAGACCAAAATACTAGGATAGTGCAAAAGAGTTTGACTCTTATTACTGCAATATTTTGTTTATAAAATTGACTCTTTTGAGTGTTTATATGAGACCTTGTAGCTTGTGTGAACCAATCTAGACATTGCTTGTATTGTTTAACATTTTTCTTGGTGGATTCACCTAAGCCCTTGTAGCTTGTGTGAACCAATCTAGACATTGCTTGAATTGTTTAACATTTTGCTTGGTGGCTTCACCTAGAATAATGATATCATTTGCAAATTGGGCATGTGTTACAACTTTGCATCGTACCACAACTTCTATCCCTATTATTTTTCTCTCTTTGAAAATGATTAGTTAATATTTCAAGAGTTGGTAAAATGATGTAAAGGTATGGCGATAAAGGACACCCTTGTCTAATTCCCTTAGCCTAAAAGAAATTTGTTAGTTCTCCATTTATTAAGGGGGCTATCCATGGTTTTCTGATGCATGCTCCAATCCACTTGATGACTTGTTGTGGGAATAAAAACCTTTGTAATATTTTTTCTACAAATTGTATATTAACTCGATCAAAGGTATTCATCATATCAAGTTTTATAACAATTTGCTTCTTTTTTTATTTTCTACTAGTGTGGAGGGCTCCATGCACCATTATGATATTACCATATATTTGTTTTTCAGGAACGAACCCCCCTTGCTTTTCTAATATTAGTTTAGGTTTCTTCTTTATTCTATTAACCAACAATTTGGTAATAGTTTTAAAAGAATTACATAAGAAAACTATTTTGAATCTAGAGAAAGTAATGACATTTTTATTTAGGAATCAATGCTAAAAAGGTGGAGTTGATGGCTCTAAGAAACTTACCTTTCAAACTAACATCCTCAATCATGCATGACAAATATTCTCTGATGATGTGCAAGTATTACTGGTAAAAGTTTTTTGTGAATCCATCAGGTCCAAGAGCTTTATCCTTTAGTAGAGATGTTATAATCTCCTTAAGTTCCCCCATAGTGACTGGTTGACTAAGATCCTGTTTGTCCTCCATAGTTCATACTGTTAGTATATGCTATAGCAGCATCCTTTGGGAATGTAGGTTTCCATTTTCTTTGGAGAGTAGAGCTAAGTAAAGCTAATTGGAAAGTTCGTTAATTTTCTCCTTGTCTGTATAAGTGGTTCCTTCATGCTTTATCTCATTTATTATTCTTCTTTGGCAGCATTGCATGGTTTTTAGTTGAAAATATTTAGTGTTTTTACCCCCCTTGCTTAGCCAAATAATTCAAGATCTAATCCTCCAATGTGTTTCTTCTTCAATGCTTAATTTATTAAGCTTCTGAATCAAGTCATTTCTTGCATCTTCTTTCCATGGTTGAGGAGGATGATCCCCAATTTCTATTTCTAGTTGCTCTAGTTGTTGCATCAACTGCTTCTTGTCTATTTTGACTCTTGATTTTTCTACCAACCATTTTTTATCATATGCTTTAATTTTTGAATTTTTCTTTTTTCACTTTTCTTGGGGGTTAGTGGACTAGACCTATTGGTTTCAAGTGCTTTCCACAAGTTCATTGAAATATTCTTTTGCTACCAATTTAGAGTTGTACTTAAAATAATTTTTTTGAGGTTGTAGGCTTTGGCTGCTATCCAAGAGAAATGAATTATAATTTGAGATAGAGTTATGAATGATGTAACTAAAAGTGAGGGGAAAGTGAGTGAGGAGATTTTCACTAATAAAAAATCTATGCAATCATTTTGCAATATAATTTGCCCATGCTCTTCTATTGCTCCAAGTGTACTTTCCTTTGGTTAGTCGAATGTCTTGTAAGCTTTCATATTTCATAATTTGATTTGGCAGATCTCTATTTAGATCTCTTGCTAAACGTCCCTCAGTATTCTTCCAACGGTAGAGTATCATGTTGAGATCTCCTCCTAGTATTATATTTTCAAACTTCTTAGTGTCTAGCCATTGTGCTAACTTTTTCCATGCTTTTATTTTATGTATATGATGATTTGGACCATAAAAATTTATTACTGCAACACTAGTTCCATCTAATAAGAGGAATTTTGTTCCTATCTAGTTATTGTGCTTATGTTGTAAGCTACAAACTAATTGATGCGGATCCCAATCCAAAGCCAGTCCTCCTGAAGCTCCCACAAAATCAATAATTATCAATTCTAATTGTGCCCATATCTTTTGCTATTCTATAATCAATGTTGTCTCTACTATTTTTATTTTTTGAATACAAACTATTGTTGGCTTTTGCTCCTGTATTAAAATTTTTAGATATTTTTCAAAGGATTTCCCTGCCTCCTATAGTTCCATGACATAATCTTTATTTTATAGATTGCTTCTTATTTTTTATGAAGTTCTCTTAAATTCTGACTTGCGTTTTGGATTGCAAGTCTTTATGTGCTTTCTCATTTTTGAGTTTTTGATTTGATTATATTTCCTAAGCTACACATTGTGTGTTTAGCAAGCCCTTGGGAATCACTATTTCCTCAACTTACGTTTCTTCTATATCTTCCTTTGAGTTCCCATTAGTTTCTTCCCTAGCTATTGTGTTCTATGGTATATCTCCTAAGATCTCTGGTGATTTTTCAACTTCAATCAGTAGTGTCTTCTCTTTACCTTTAGAAGCCATCACATCTAGAGAGGTGATTTCCTTTTCTCCTTCACTAAGACTTGCAAATTTATTTTTGTACTGGATGCTTTTCTGATCCTGTGGTTGAGGTTGTCACTTCTTGCTTCTTGATCTGCACAATCTCCTTTTGACTTCTTGGAATCCTGGTTCTTCCTTTTTTGTTTCTTGTGTTTGTTTAATTGGGCAGTTTAGAGAGAAATGCCCATGCTCACGTCATGTTAGTTTGAATTATATATGCTTGTTGTCCAGGGGGTTATGTATCCAATCAAACACCTTTATTCTAGTATACTCAAGCAAAACCTTTTTCAGATTGACTTGCACATAAATGCATGCACATATAGCATTATTGGTCTTTGGAGGAGCCCAGTCAATGAACATTCCAATATTTTTCCCTATTAATTCCATCGAAGGTCTATTCCATTAGTGCAATGTAAAAATTGGTAACATCACCCAGAGAAATACTTCTTCAAGATCCTCCTCTTTAGGATCAAATGCCATGCTCCAAGGGGTCATGTAGAGTGGGCTAGATCCTATAAACCAAGGACCTCCATAAAAAATAGTTTTCTTGTACTCTATAGAGGTAAATGTAACAACAAAGCATCCCTTGCCTGTCATCATGAATTCATAAGAGGAGACTTTACCATCCAATGTGTGTTAATCCATTTTTAGATTGTCATTGGGCTAAGGCCATATACCCATAAATTTGCATGCAAGGGCTTGGATGAAAAGCATGAGCAAAGGATGCTGGATGAGGTTTGGAGGAACATAAATCATTAGAGATTTGTCTAACTTGGGCACAAAGGTACCATTGTTAGAGTGAGCAGGTGGTTTTGGATGGGTGAATTTCCTTGCTTTAAGCACTTGACGTATATGATCCAACTTCTCTTCATGAAAGAGAAATTGTTGCAAAAACATCAAGAAGACCTCATTGCTTGCTTGTTTGAAAAGTGAGGCTACTGTAATCATTACATCCAAAAGACTACCATAAATAACTTCTCAAATAAGGGGTCCCTGTTGTTTATAATTTTTTGACTTGAGCCCTAGCCAATAAAATATTTTAAAATCTAAATCCAAAGGATCACCATACCTGATCTGATACTTGTAATCTCTCCTGGTAAAAATTGATTAGTGCTAGGGTTTTCTCTTTTAAAAAATTTGATCCTCCCCCAACCAATGAAATATTTTTCTAAAAAAATAAATTACTATCACTTGTTGCTATCTCCACGTACAACTTGCATCGTCAAACAATCACATGAGTCATCTATGCATGTAGACGATAGTCATATGATAAAAATTTGTGAAATTCCTCTCACAAGCTTAAACTTATTATCTATTAAATATATTTAAATCCTCAAGCTCTCCCCTTCTCCATCCAAGCTCCAGGCTAAGACCAAAATGTGGGGATAAATAATTAAAAAAATAATAATGAGAACAACTTGTTGATATTATGTTGTTTTAACTATTTCTTTTTTGCCCTATTTTTTTAATTGTAAAAGTATAAAAGAAAAATCTACATCAATTTGTAGACATAATTGTAATAGTCTTGATAAAAGCTAATATTGATAATTATTACTTCTTATGGGTTTCATATTTTTTAAAACATAATTACAATAGCTTAGTTAGAAGCTAATTTTGATCACAATTTAAACTTCAAAAAGAAGAAATTATAATTTTTATTTTTTTGGTTAGGTTAGTGTGAGAGACCCCTACAACCGATGCTTAGGATTGGGCATACCCATCCCAACTATGGCCTTTGATAAGGGTGAGATCTGAACTTATCAGTAGGGACCAAACACACAACCATACACACACCCTCCCCCTCACACATTCACCCATGCCACAATTTGAATCTTGGACCTCCTCAAGAAGATCCAAAACCCGAACCGTTGCGTTGACTCCCTTGGATCAAAGGATGAATTCCTTATGGGTTTAATTTAAAACAAACTTATATGGATTGAAAAGGACCCCACTCAAATTACTTCATGATCACATAATGGTATTACAACAACTTAACAATTATGCATGTATCTCTTAGCAATATTTGAATCTTGATCTCTCATTGAAAATCCAAAAATATAACCAATTGCACTAATATCATTTATTATTTGAAGGATCAATTGTTTGATATAATTTCAAAATATTTTCATAGTTATAAAAATTTAATGTAATATCTAATCTTTATTCTTTTCTAGATTATTAGATTTATCTAATGCAACCTCAAATAAATAATTGAGGTAACTTTTAAGAGAGACAAATGCTTAACCATGAGAATTATATTTAATATTAATTAAAATTTTCTTTTTAAAAGATAAAAGGATAGAATAAATAACATATACATATTTAACATTTAAACTCATTATCCTCGTTAATTAGGATAAGTGCCAATAACTTAAGCAACAATGATTAATCTTCACATTGTAAATTCATGACATTTAAGATATGACTCAGATAGTATTTATTTACTTATTTATTTATTTTTAAATTAGGGTAGTGAGGAGGAGGTATTAATGTGGAACAAAATTCCATCATAGAAATATGCCATTGGAAATAAACAACTTGAATAAGAACAACATCACATGAACCGGTTAGAAAAGGCTGAGCATAGGTTGTAGTGTGATAAATCCTACAACCTAAGCATAGGGTTGAGCATTCCCATTCTAACCATAACCCCTTATAATGCTGAGAGTTACCCTTATCAATAGAAGATTAACACATAGTCACACACACTCCCATCCCAACCATGATTCCTTGTAAGTTCGAGAGTTACCCTTATCAATAGGAGATTAACAGACACACACCATGGTTTGAAAGTTGAACTTTAAATTGTTTATTTATTTATTTTTATTATTTTTTAATACACACAATGCACACCAACTCACACATTGTTTTTTTTTAAAAGGTAAAAAATTATATTTATAGAACAAGAATAAAATTACACTCATAGTTATGCCGAGAGGCTACAATGGCAGACAGGGGGGTGGGAGGCAAAGGGGTCATACATGTCACGCTGTAAACAATTTTTTTTATTAAAAAAACCAACATATAGGTGCCTCGGGATTGATAACTATCGGTATTTTTAGATATATATCCTTTATATCTAAGCTAGTTCTACCACTTGGATTAACATCTCCAAAAATAACAAAAAATTGAGCACCATCTACAGAGCAAAAACTTTGAACCTATTCTCATTTCTGATTTACACTAAACCTAAGAAACCTGGCAGGCTTGACAGTCCTTCGAACACAACCCATGCTATCCCAAAAAAGGGCCAAAGAGTGTTGCAAGAGGTGGAAAAAAAACCAACAAATAAATGCTCATCCTCCATTGATCCACAAGACCTAGCGGACTTTGGACCTATCCTCATCCTTAGCTAAGTCTTTGTTGGCCAATTTAAGAACCATTTGGTTCACCTCTTGCTATTCAGAAGTGTCCCTATACTGGTTAGAATTAAGAATGTATCCAATCGTACTTTCATTGCCATGTTTAATAAAAAAGTCAACCACTGCATTATTTTGTCTACCAACATAGTATTGAGGATGCAACGAGCCAACATTGAATTGATTTGAGGAATAATTAAATACATGTCTAAGGTGGTTGATGAACCACCAAATAACCACCTGCCAAACCAACTTGGAGAGTGCATAGCGCTATTTTGAATAATGTAATAAACCTAAATTATTATGCTAACATCCCCCCTTATTACATTATTGGAAAATACAAAGAGCATTGCGAAACAATTCAAATTTGACACGTGCAAGTGCCTTGGTGAAAATATCTGCAACTTGCTCATTAGTGGGAATGTACTAGATCTATATGTGGTGCTTTGGAACTTCATCTCAAATGAAATGACATCGAGTTTCAATGTGTTTGGTATGCTCATGAAATACTGGATTCTTGACAAGATTCAAAACACCTTGATTGTCATAAAATAAATGAAGTGGAAGATTCTTTGGAAGACCCATGTTTGTAAGAATGTGACTTAACCACATTATCTCGTAGATTGCTCCACTTGTTGCATGATATTATACCTCTGTAGAAGATAAAGCAACCACTTGATACTTCTTACTGTGCCAAGAGATAGGTCTAGATCTAAGATGGAAAATGTATCCAAAAGTCGACTTGCGATCATCAATGGATCCGACATAGTCTGAGTCCGTGTATCCCTATAAGAAGAAATTGTCATTCTTCTTGTACTCCAAGCCATAGTCTGTACTACCACAAACATAATGAAGAACTCTCTTTGCTGCTTTCCAATGACTCACCTTAGGTTCCTACATAAACCTTGAAAGATAACCCATAGCAAAACTAAGATCTGGTCTAGTATTTGTTAGATATATGAGACTCCCAATTAGCTGGCGATAAATAGTACCATCTACCTATGGAGAGTTATCATATCATGATAACTTAGGTCCTAACTCCATTGGAGTCACTTTAGGCTTACAATTAGTCATGTGATATTTTTTTACCAATGTCTTGGCACACTTCGTTTGTGTTACCCTGATATGATTCTTTTTTTGAGTCACTTCTAAACCAAGATAATAGTGAATAAGCCCTAGATTTGTCATTTCAAAATATTGTTTCAAATCATCTTTCACTGCATCAATCATGTTCTCTGAACTACCAGTTATGATCAGATCATCCACATATAGTACCAAAATCACTATGTCAGAACCATTATTCTTGATATAGATATTTGCATCTTAAGGACTTATTTTGAATCCATGTTGTACTAGGTGACTGTCTATTTTGATGTACCAAGCTCGTGGAGCTTATTTTAGCCCATACAAGGATTTGACCAACTTGTAAACTTTCTGTTCTTTCCCTTCAACCACAAATTCTTCTAGTTGGGCCATGTACACTTCTTGTAGGACACCATTCAAGAAAGCACTTTTTACATCCATATTATGTAACTTCCACCCAAACTGAGCTACCATGGCACAAAGTACTCGAATGGTAGTCATTTTTGTAGTAGGGGCAAAAGTCTCTTCATAATCTATGCCTTCTTTATGAGCATAGCCCTTTGCAACAAGATGGACCTTATGCTTATCAATAGTACTATCTACCTTATACTTCACTTTGAACACCAATTTGCAGCCAATGGGCTTCTTTCCTGAAGGCAGATTAACTAGCTTCCATGTATTATTTTTCATGAGAGATGTATGTTCAACATCCATAGCAGCCTTCCACTGAGGTTCACTAAGTGTATCCTGAATTGTTGTGGGTTCATTCTCATCCAATATTGACATATAAACCCATTCATTATTTATATCTACTTCTCTATCTTCCTCTGCATCTACAGATAGTTCATCAAACTGTTGGTAAAGCTCATCAACCTTTGAAGTTGATGCCTTTGCTCTCATTTTCTGAGTCATGCTGTGAGTACAAGGTTGATCTAGAGTGAGATATGGAAGTGAAGTTAACTTTGAATCTCTCAATGTGCTAGTATACCATTTTGGAACCTTGTTTTGTGGGGGTGGAGTCTATTTCTTAGGCTCCTCTTCCTCTAGGTATACAACTATAGATGTGTTATATAATGTGAAAGCATAATTAAATACCACATCTCTACTAGTGTGTGTTTTATTAGTCATAGGATCTATCACCCAATAACCTTTGAATGCTCATTGTAACCAAGAAAAATACATTGCAAGGTTTTCTCATCTAAATTATTCCTCTTTTGTTTTGGTATGTGCATAAATTCCTTACATCCAAAAACCCTTAGACGAGAAATGAAGGGTTTCCTACCACTCCATGCTTCTTATGGAGTCATACCCTGTAGAGCTTTTGTGGGTGCTCTATTCTAGAGGTATAATGATGTATTCACTACTTTTATCCGAAAATCATGCTCAAGATGTGCCCCCTTAAGCATACAATGAACCATTTCCATGATGGAACAGTTCCTCCTTTCAACAAATCCATTTTTCCATGGAGTATAGGTTGTTGTCAGTTGTCTCTTAATCCCATTTGCATTCAAAATGATAAAAAATCCTTGGAGGTATTTCCCCCTAGATCTAAGCGAAGGGTTTTTATGGAACATCTTGACTCCTCAACAAGCTTCTTAAATTGCTAAAAGTACATAAGTGCCTCAAATTTCAATAGTAGAAAGAAAATCCACATCTTTCGTGAGTAATCATCAACAAACAATTAAAAATACCTCTTTCCACCATAGTTTTTTGGCATAGGAACGCATATATCGGTGTGTACCAACTCCAAAGGTTTCTTAGATATTGAAGAGCTAACCTCAAATGGTACCCGGTGTTGCTTCACCACTAAGAAATCTGAGCATACTGGCAATGTGGATGAAAGGTTGGGAAGGTCCATCACCATCTAATATTTGCTCAATTTGAGCAAATATCCTAAACTATATACCCATATATCTTGTGCCAAAGAGAAGTAGCCTCCTTTGTGTTTTCCACCATCGCAACATGAGGCGTATAAATGACATCTAAGATGAACAAGCCATGCTTGTATGATCTTGTTACTACATGCTTTCCATTTTTGGTGATGAAACATCTCTTTTTACCATCCTCAACACTGAAAACAACATTCATATCTCTATCCAAGATCTGAGGGACTGACAACAAATTGTTGACCAATACAAGAGCATAGAGAACCTTCTCAATATGAAATTTGCCATATGGAAGAGTGACAAAACATCTCCTTCATCCTAGACTCGGTAGGTCTTATCATCAAATATTATCACTGGCTTGCCTTCCTTTGCCTCAAATATCTCAAACCACGATCTATCTCTAGTCATGTGTTTACTGGCATCGAAATCAACATACCACACTGCATCCTTATACTGAGAAGATGTGTGAGTCATGAGTACCTTGTGTGCTCACTCACAGTCTAAGTATGATTCCTCATAAGCAACATTCCCCTTGGGTTTCTTATTCTTCTTCTGTGGTTTGTATTTTTGCTTTCTATTTTTTTGTGATCTTGGTCATTGTGTTGTTTATTCTTAAACCAACATCTGTTGGTGTCATGGTTATTCATATAATAGACTTTGCAATATTACTTATCTTTATATTGAGGTTGTTTCCCTTTTCATTTGGATGGAGATCCTCCTTTCCAAAAATTACCTTGTTTCTTACCCCCTTGTTTGGAGTAGAGGGTATTATTTGGCACTTCATATTTCTAAAATTGATTTGCATCCTCAGTTTGAAGTAAATTTACCAATTCCACAAAGGTAACTTGTCTACAAGTCAAGTTGAGAGAGGTGATAAACACCTTGTAGGATTCTAGCAAAGCTCCCAATATGACTAAGGTCAAGAGAGTATCTGCCACTGTCTCTCCCATATCATTCAATTTGACTTTCAATTCTGCCACTCTGCATAGGAACAAGTCAACTGTCTCACCAGATTTCATACTAAGTGTATGTAGTTGAGTTTGAAGGTTTAGAATAGTGGATTGATTCTTCAATTTATAAATGGTAATCAAAGCATCCCAAGCTTCTTTACCAGATTTGGCATCACAAATATGAGGTTGGACCTCATTTATAGTTGCAAGTAGAATAAACATGAGACACCTTCTATTCTTATTATCAAATGCCTCCTAATACGGTCTTGTGGTTGTAGGACATTTTGTAGTTCCAGTCACTACATACCACAAATCTTCAACCTGAAGGATAGCTCTCATCTTTGTCTTCCATGGTGCAAAATTAGAACCTTTGAGCAACTGTGAATCTGACAGATATTTGTGAACAATGGCCATTGTAAAATTTTCTTATAACACCAAATGGTCCCCCTTTCATTATACTTGCAAAGAGTACGTGAAGGGGAATTCAATAAAATTGATGGCACCTACCTCAAAATCCTTCCAAAAAAGGATGATAAGTTGGAGGAGTTTAAGCCAAACAATAAAAAAGAATTAGGGTATAAAATGGAGTGAATATCAAAACTGGTTTTCCTTATTTCTCTCCGACGATTTATAGAGAACAATAGCTCAGATATCGTTGTTGCAACTATGTTAGGTTTTAGATACAGTAGCTAAAACACGACAACATTACCTGTAAGTGTGGGCCAGAGGTACCGTATATACCAAACACTGCAGTGCAATGAACTACACAAATAGGTATAAAATTTAGGATCTTTTGCTTTGTATATTTTACTTTATGATTGAAATAAAAAAATAGGAATTTAAATGCAAAAACAATCACAAGTGCCCATTAATTTAAACACTTAGGTGTCAGTTTTCATCGAAAATGCACCTATTACAATATCGGTTTGTTACAATGATTTTTGTAAAATTTTTGAGGTTTTGATTTGCAAACAATGATATTCAATTCCATAAATTTCTCCCCCTTTTGTCTTAGAATTTTGCAAAAGAAAATAATTTTGATCCCCCCTTTGTGTTGCAAAATAAACAAGGATAAATTACAAAAGAAACTATATATTCTTATCCCTCCATGGAAAAAATAGTTCCGTTTCTTTAGGGTTTAGTGGGAACAAAAACAAACAAACAAAAAAGTGTTTCCTTATCCCTCCAAACAAAAAACTTGTGTTGTTTTTGTTTTGAAAAAAATATGCCACTAGCTTTTGATGTCTTGTATCAATGGTTGTAATTGCAAAAATAAAAAATATAAAGATTGAAAAAAACAATCGAAGGTATTTGATCAAAGAATACCTCTATCTCCCGATTTGTGAAAATAATTTTGGAGGAGTCGATGGGGTTGGAACCCCGGATTTTTGCCTCCTGAGTGCCTAGCGCTTGCTGCCTGACCAACTCTACTAGCCTGGTGGATGAGAAAAGAAATGCACAATGTGCCTTTTATATTATGGAGATAATATTAACCAAACAAAAAAAACATGCGTGCTTGGTATCGCATGGGATTTGACCCCACAACCTGCTGGCAAGAGTCTTATGATGGGCAAGCTCACCAGTTAAGCTACAACAATCGATAAGTAGTTTGGAGAAGCAACGAAACTTTATCACATGCTCCCAACTAGAAAACAAAAATATATTTGTATCCACTTTGTCCCACATGCACTCTGGGAGTGTAATAAGACGATTTAAAACCCGTTTAAAGCACTATGTGTTTCAATTGCCTTCAAGAAATCAAGCTTGAACTTTTGCCCCTGCGACAACCAACGGATGAATGCCACATCACTACTCACCCACAACTACCAACCAAATGCTACCAAGTTAGACATCCAATAAAAAACTACCAAGTGTATTCACCTTATCTCGGTTTGTGTATGCCATATCAGCCATCGATTTAGTTTATATGTAGTCTACATTTGGTCTTGCTATCTCTATCAGGGTCATTCTGTGTTAGTATTGAAGTCAGTCTATGTCCGCCTTGTCGTCAGTGCATTCGTCTTGTGGTCAAGGTCAATATCGAAGTTAGTCTACATTCGACCAAGATTTGTCAAAGACTGCTGAGTATATATGCCCACCTTCTAAAAGACTTGGAGAGTGCCTGCCTTGGAGTGTGTTCTTGGAGTAGTTACCATAACTACATTACCCACCTAACATCACATTGCCCAACAACCTAGCTTGAATACCATATTGAGGATGCAACGAGCCAACATCGAATTGATTTGAGGAATAATTAAATACATGTCTAAGGTGGTTGATGAACCATAAAATGACAACCCGAGAAACCAACTTGGAGAGCGCATAGTGCTATGTTGAGTAATGTAATAAACCTAAACTATTATGCTAACACATAGACCGAGATGACATCCTCAAACTGTTTCCAAATGGACTTAATTTGACTCACAATATTTCTTATCCTCAAAGCCTTTGGTCTAAAATTTCTAATAGCATCTAGAAGCCCCACCATATTTTATGAATTAGACTCAACTATGATCAAGCATTGAGAGAACCTTATCTAATAGCCAGACCTTTAGCTTCATTGTTAGTAGCCCTTCCAAGACCCTCTAGCTCCCAATGGAGGATATTCCCCTTGAAATATCTTCTGAGAAAACCAATTCCTGTAGTCCTCGAGTTATCCTTAGCTACACCATTAGAATTAATCTTTTTCTAACCTGGGGGAGGGGGCTACCATGGTCCCATATTCTGTGGATTGGGAGTCCCCTCATTCACCTGAGTCTTCTTATCCCTAAAGTGAGCTTTAATAGTTTCAAAAATATTGGTAAAAATTTTATGCCAAACCAAATCCATTGGATTGAACTCCTCTCTAATAATTTTGGAATTTATTTCTAGCCAAATGTGCCACCAGATGAAGCTCGAGCCTAGGGACCAACCTAGCTAAATGGAGGTATTCTTGAATTTTTTGCATTTCCAAATATCCCAGATATTAGAAAGAGTCACCTAAAATTTTAGGTGAATCTTAAAGAGGTCTAACTATATTTTCCACAACTCTCTTGTAAATGCACACTGGAAAAGCAGATGATCAAGTGTCTCCTCCTGGGAGTTACACGATGCAGTTGGAAGGGCCATAAAAACCTCTCTTCATAAGATTATCAAAGGTGAGACAACTCCTATGCATCACTTCCCAAGCAAAGAAATTAATTTTAGGTCAGCCCTTAACCACTCAAAATCTATCCCATGGGGCATCCTGCAAGATCAAAGGAGGAGGGATTAAAGAATTATAACCATCATGAATAGTGAAAACACCTAGATTACCAAGGCCCCAAACAATCCTATCCTCTTCCTATTTCCCTGTAAGGCACCTTTGTTTGAGGATCTTATCAATAAGAAGCATTTGATGAATATGGACATGAATAGGCCATTCTTCTAACCTCTTTCACTGAAAGAAAGAGAAATCTTCAATTTAACGGGAATTAATGTATGAAGCCATCTTTATACATCCCCTACCATTAAGGCTTTGTTGCAAGGGATGAAACTCTAGAAACTCATAAATTAAGGGAGGATGCTGGTCCCAAGAATCACTCCAAAAGTTATCTTTGTCTCCTTTACCTACTTTCTAGAAAAATCTAGATTTTACCAATTGTTCACCAACTTTCAAGACCTTCCAAATAATAGAGCCAGGGCCCCTTAAAGGAATGCGGTCAACTTCTTGATGAGGGATAGAACCCAAATACTTACTAGTAATAAATCTACTGAAGAAAGCCTCCTTGTTGGATATCCAACTTTGAATAAAACTTCTCAGCAAGAACTTGATTGTTTAAAGCTGCTTTACGAAAAATAAGCCCCCTCAAGCTTTAGGCTAAAATATTTTATCCCAACTAACTAGAGCCCACTTCTTACCCATCCTTGGGCTATTCCACAAAAAATTACTCATAAGTGAATCCAAATCTTTGAGTACTCTCATAGGGTCAGCTAGGATGAAGAATTTATAAATAGGCATGGCTTGTATCATTGATTGGATAAGAGCCATTCTTCCTCCAAAGGTAAGCCAATGGTGAGTCCAATGATTAACTTTAGCAACAATTCTATCCATTAAATATTTCTAATAAATAACCCTTAGGCTCTTAAAATGAAGGGGAATCCCTAAGTAATCAAGTGAAAGGGTACCCTAGGCAAAGCTCAAAATGGATAGAATCTGATCTTGAATTCTTTTGTCTGTATTGAAGAAATCAACCTTGGATTTGGTCTCATTCATCTATTGACTAGTAGCATCCATGTAGATTTTTAAAATGGCTTTCAAAATTCTAGCCTCTCGAATGCTAGCCTCCCCAAAGAGACTTGTATCATCCACAAATTAAAGGTGAGTTAATTTATCCTCACCTAATTGCACACCTTCTAAAAGACCTTGTTGCTTATTTCTTTGAAGGAATCTACCCAATCATTTTGCTAGAATAATAAAAAATGGGGAAATAGGATCTCCTTGATGAATACCCTTGGAGGTATGGAAAGGGATTGAGGGGGAGCCGTTGATAAGAACAAAGAAGGAAACTGTCGAGACACAACTCATGATCCATTGTCTCCACTCCTGAGAGAAGCCAAATTTCTTAAGCATTTGATCCAAAAATTACCAGGGAACTCAATCATAAGCCTCAGACATATCTAATTTAATAAACACGCCTCTTCAATGAGAATGCTGCATATAATGGATAACCTCTTGGGCTAGAATAAATCCATCCAAAATTTTATGCCCCTCCATAAATCCTCCTTGTTCTTGGAATATTATGTTGTCCATAATATTTTTAAGCCTTTCAACTATCAACTTCGTGATAATCTTGTAGGTCACATTGCAGAGAACAATCAGGCAAAAATATCCAAGACTGGTGGCTTGTCTCACTTTGGTAATCAAAGTGAGAAAAGTATGATTTAGAGCCCAAAGCATAGTTATGTTTGAAAAAGATTCTTCAACAACCTGGGTTAAATCTTCTCCTATGACATCCCAAAAATTCTTAAAGAATTGAATTGGAAAACCATCGGGCCTTGTAGATTTCCCTGATTTTATTCTAAAAACTATGCTCCTCATATCATATTTATCAATTGGTCTGAAAAGGTCTTGGTTTTTCTCAAATGAAATAATATCGAGGATACAATTTAGTATCTCTTGTTGCGATGCAAGATTAGGGATAACAAGTGCAATAAAAAGATTTTGAAAAAACAATTTACTACATGTTTCATACCTGGTGTGGTGTCTATCACATGTCCATTGAAATCTTGAAGGTAATTCAAAGAATTCCTTTGTCTTCTTACTAATGCAAAGTAATGGAAGAAACTTGTGTTGTGATCCCCTTCCAACAACCAAGCAGTTCTCACTCTTTATTTCTAGTAAAATTTCTCTTGATTATTGATGGAGTCTAATTCTTTTCTGACTTGTTCATCTTCATATTTTAGATCCTCTATGATTATTTCAGTCCTAAAGCGGGTGGCAAGCTCCTCCATATTTACCAACAAAGGAACCTTTAGGGATTGAAAGTCATATATGCTACTTCTTTTCCAAAATTTAAGATGAATTTTTCCCTTCAGATCCTCCTTTTCCAACCAACAATTCTCAAAATGAAAAGGTATTTGGGGTGGATTATGACCCAGATTCTATTATAGAAGAATCAAAAAGTGATCAGATCAGTGTGATTAAGAATCTCCATCCTAAAAGACCAACAAAGAAAGTCCTCTTCAAAAACAAAAAAAATTTCAAGCTTGATTTTCCTACTTGCCGATCCTACTTGTTTGTTTGTCCATGTATACAGAGACCCCGCATGTTGAACATCAATTAAATTGAGTTGATTAATTTTGGACATCATAAATATATCCCCTCGGTCCAAAGAAGTATTTCCTCCTTCTTGATCCCTAAGAGCAAGTTTAGCATTAAAATTCCATGCCACTGTCCAATTCACTTCCTCTTTTCTAGTTCTATTATCCTGTAAAACTGACCATTGATGTTGTTGCTGCACAAAATTCGTAGCACCATAGAAATTGGAAACCAATAAAAGCTCCCCGAATTTCTTAGTCTTCAAGAGATAAGTAAGGATACCCCAACCGGTAGAGTGATCTAAAGCTCTTCAAAGAAGAGGATTCTATAAAATCACCACTCCTCCTGAAGCCCCTTGGGATCCAACCACCATGTACTCAGCTTGTCTCCAAATTTTCTTAACAATGATATCCATATTCT
Source organism: Wollemia nobilis (assembly GCA_028583015.1). Classification (NCBI taxonomy): domain Eukaryota; kingdom Viridiplantae; phylum Streptophyta; class Pinopsida; order Araucariales; family Araucariaceae; genus Wollemia; species Wollemia nobilis. The sequence continues at coordinate 11,941,557 of JAQPPZ010000019.1, forward strand.
GAATGGAAGCTTTAGTCTCTTGAAGGAGAATAAAGTCAAAATGATGATTTTTAATTAAACTTTGAACAACAATTTGATGAGGTATGTTGTTTAGACCTCTTATATTCCAAGATTGGACAATCATTGGGAACTTGGATTCTAGTAAGTGTCAATCTGCTTGACCTTTCTTTGGATGACTAGTTGGTCTCCCTCATTAGCCAACTTTTCCTGGTTCGATTTTATTCCTACACACATTGTTAGATAGTCTTAGTTTTATCTATAACATTTAATGATTCTTCCATATATACCATGTCTTATATCTATTGTTATCCAAATATGACCACAAAACAATCAAATGTCAATTCATTTTTATGATATTATATTTAAAAAAAATTGGCTATAAGGTATTGAAATGGTCCCATCCCTATAACATCATCATCACATATTGGTATTACAATAAATTTATCCTTGAAGTAAATATTTATATATATTTCTTTATTATCTTCAATTAAAAAATATGTAAAATATTTTGAATAAAAATGGGGCAAAAGGATTGGAAGATAGTCAGTGGAAGGAGAGAGGATGCAAGGAAGGGACTAGGTGAAACTATGGATAGAATGAATTTCAAAGATGCTTTAAGGCGTGTTCAACCTACAATAATTCTAATTAGTTGACGAGGATTTTTGCATCAACCTCTTTGTATGCCAAGGATTGATCCTAGAAAAATAGACTTTGGTTACATGCAAGTAGCAGATGAATCTTCAATTATTAATCTACAACGATCTAACATTTAGGATGGAAGTGCTGCAATGGACAATAATGATTGATTTATCATTTATTGGGCTTTTGGCAATCCTTACCAACTTTTAAAAGTTGGGATTTGAAGCAATGGTGAACTCTAGGTGAGTTTAGTATCTCAGATTATCTTAATGGGTATTTTTTGGTGTTATTTGCTAATGAGGAGGATAGAAAAAAAATATTCCAGGGTGGTCCTTGGTTTTTTGGTTGAGTTGGTTTGTTCATGAAACCCTAACATATTTTATTTAAGGTTGAAGAGGAAATGCCTTTAGTAGGACCTATATGGGTTAGATTTTTTGGTTTATTGACTAAATTATAGAATCCTATAGTCTTCTCAACAATTGGTAACACTTTAGGCACCTACATGATGATAGTAGATAACACAATGCGGTTTGAGCATATTATTTATGCTCGGATATGTGTGCTTATAGACTTTAATAACCCCCTACCTAAAAAAATCACTTTGTAGTTTGGGGAAGAAACTTGGGAGCAAGAAGTTGATTATGAAAACATTCCCTTTAGGTGTCGGGTCTGTCATGAATACAATCACTTAGTAAAAGATTATAAATATGTAGTCTTGGAGAAAATAAAGCAACATCAAGGTAAGAAGGAATTTCATGCTCCTAAAAAAATATGTACAATGAAAATGAATCCTATAGATAAGACAAACTCTTCAAATAATAGGTTTTCAAAACTTGTAGTGGAATATTATTTAGAGGATGTGGACGATTCTCTAGAGACAAAGATTTAGGAAACCAAGTTTCTAGATAGCTCATAGATTTCTCACCCAAAAATAGTCAAAGACTCCTTAGAGAAAGTCATTGGTCTGATTAACAACAATTATGAGATTTGTCCTCAGCAAGGGAAAACTCACCAATAAAAACATAAATTGGAGAAGGTCAAACAAGGCTTTAGTTCTCAAGGAGGATCCAAAGAATATTTTAATCAAGCTTTAATCTTGTATTCTCAATTAACAAAAATAGATTTAAATCTAGAGCCATCAAGAATTAATCATGTATTCTCAATTAACAAAAATAGATTTAAATCTAGAGCCATCAAGAATTTAGTCAAACCTTCAGTAAAAAATGAATTTGGATACAAACCAAAAAGTAGGAAGGAAAAAAAATGTGGTTCAAATTAAAAAATAAGGGGATAAGCTAATTTCAACAGGAAAAGTGAGGGATATTCCTTAAATATATATTTTTTGAGTAATACTTCTTATAGACATCCATCATGGGGATTGAACCCGGGTCACATCACCGATAATTCAAGTGGCATCCTTACCGGTAGACCACACTCATGGGGATAATATTACTTAAATGTTTAAACAATTTTATTCATGAAGTACATCTCAAGATCAAGAGAAAATGTTTTTTGTGTTTTGTGTTTTTTTTATGTTTTTGTATTTTGGTGCTTTTTTGTGTGTTATTTTTTAAAAATTATTGTTTTTTTGTTTTTGTGTGTTCATGTTATTGTGTTTTTTTTTGTGTTGTTTGTATTTTTGTTGTTTTAGGCATGCTCCTTGAATGTGTCAAAGGGGCCAAGCCAAGTGCAAGTCCTGGGTGATTTTGGTAGAATAGATACCCCTGCCTCCTTGGGATACCTGAATGTGGCACCTCAAAAAGGGTGTTTTCACAATATATATATATATATATATATATATATATATATATATATATCTGTGTGTGTGTGTGTGTCTTTATTTATTTGATATAAAAGTTATATATGTAAATGTGTGAAAATGGTCATTATGAAGATTAGTTTAAAAGAATTTAGAAACTAATTTTGTTGAAATGTAAGTCCAAGGGATTTGAAGAAGTGGTGGGAGCAAACAGTTTCACATTATAAACTTAGGTTTCAATTTCATGGGTGAACCTTCATGTTTTTATTAGATGCATTATCTCAAGTGGTTAAAAATGCAAGTTTTTGATGGAGAGCCCCATGTTCAAGTCTTTCTAGGAAATAAAGTACCATTGTATTATTATTTGAAACACCAGGGTAACATGGTGGTGATGTAAAAAAGTAAAAAAAAGAAAGTAAAAGTAGTTTTTATCATTTGTGAGACCATAGGTCATATGAGATGACATTCATGGAGGATGTTTTTTATTCAATATGTGGCTAGCCAATGATACTTCAATTATTGAAGCATGGTGTCCAAACCTATTTCCTTGTAGGTTTCAAACCTTAAACCTCTATTCAAAGTTTCAAAATATCTACTCAATATAATATACATCTAGGATGTTGTTTATTCAATATGTGGTTAGCCAACAATACTCCAATTATTTAAGAATGGTGTACAAGCCTATCTCCTTGGAGGTTTCAAATATTAAACCTCTATTCAAAGTTTCAAAGTCTCCACTCAATATAATATGCATCTAGGATGTTGTTTATCCAATATATGATTAGCCAACGATACTTCAATTATTGAAGCACGATTTACAACCTTATCTCCTCATGGGTTTCAAATATTAAACCTCTATTCAAAGTTTTAAAGTCTCCATTCAATATAATATGCATCTAGGATGTTTTTATCCAATATTTGATTAGCCAACAATACTCCAATTATTCAAGCATGGTGTACAACCCTATCCCCTTGAAGGTTTTAAACCTTGAACCTTTTTTCAAAGTTTTAAATTCTCCACTCAATATAATATGCATCTCTCCACTCAATATAATATGCATCTAGTGTGTTTCAATCCCATATAACCAATTAAAAATCATTACTAATCTCATATAACCAATTAAAAAATCATTGTTGTGCATGGTGTACAACCCTATACCTTAAAAGGTTTCAAACCTTAAACCTCTATTCAAAGTTTCAAAGTCTCCACTCAATATAATATGCATCTAGTTTTTTGTTGTTGATTAGATTAAAGAAAGGTTGTTGAAAGGTCCCCAAACCTTGTACGAAAGGAGAATTGAAGGGCTTTGAGAAGAAGTCAAAAATATCGAAGGAGCAAAAATTCATAAAAGTCAAACAAAAAACTAATCATAAAGGCAACCCAAGCCATAGGAGATTGCAAGATTCCACAGAATTCTATATCATATATCTATTTGATGATGAAAAGAAACAACTAATAGATGACATACAAACAAAAAAATAAGCACCCAATAGTAGGGTCAACAATCAATATTTAGTGCCACGATCCATCGATGTATTACCTTTCTCAGTTTTTATCCCGAGATTGAAGCTTTCGATAGATTTTGAAACCACATCATCATGCTTTTAATTTCATCTACACAAGAAATTACCTCATTTAACTTACTCATGAGAGTAATCTAACTATAGATGATAGTATTGAAGAAGGATTTTCGGATAGTGAAAACAATCCTTGGAGTTGGGCCACCACCAACAAGTGTTGAAGTGAATTTAACATATTTTTTATTAGGGGTCTCATCCTTGAAATCCAAATCTACATTCATGATCGAATCCTTTTCAAATTTGAACTTTTTATGGAATAGATGCTTGGATTTTCACATCTTCTTAACCCCACCACTGCTGCTAGCTTCCATATTTTTTTATGCCATAGTATTCTTCCTTTTAATGCTGCCAATGGATGGGCTAAAATTAGTATCTTTGATATTCATAGGGCTGGTAACATAAACCTCATACATTTTACCAATAGCATAAGTCTCCTTCATTTAAGAATTGGGATCTTAGGTTACCTACATTGGTATTCTCTTTGACTTGACCATGTGCTCAAAGACTTACAGGGCAAGATATTAATGCAAAGGATAGGAGGCTTATCCTTCACATATAGCATTGATTTCTCCATTGAAGCAAATAAGAAACTAGGGATATTCATCAATCTGCCATGTCAAAGTTGATTCAAAAACATCATATGGTGACCACGAATTAAGTCAGTCTCCTCATCTAGTGTAAAATATTTCATGATAACTAATGCCACTCTATCCTAAGGGGCATGAAGAGCTTTCCTTTGGTATCCATTTTGAAGCTTTGGGAGGGCTTCATCATCCCCTAAAAAGAACCTCACTTTCCTGGCCAATGAGTGTTTTATCCATTATGAGTGGCTCCATCCAGTGATAGTCTTGTCACTTTTGCCACCACAAGAATATATATCTCAAACTTAATTCCCCTAGCACACACTCTACTCCAGGATAATTTAGAGGGATATTTGCCACATGTAAGAACAATATCGAGTACGTAGACCCCAACATCCATTTCCTAATCAGCTTGTTCCACTTCTAGAAAAATATCGTTCACCACCTGCCAACAATACATAAGGAATATAGCATCCCAAACTCCACTCTGACTCATAATTATCCATTTTAAATGAATTTTTAGGACCAATATCCTAGGGGTAGAAGCAAATAAAATAATCATACAACTTGTCATAAGCCAACAAACCAAAAATATTGAAACTTGGACTAGAATTCCTTCGTAAACTTGGTCTTCTATCTCCTCTAGTAGCAAGGAATAAAATTTGACTCCAAAGCATGCTTATGCCTAGCTTAGAAACCTTCCCACCCAATATCTTGGAGAAACTCTCTTCTTCACACTTTTAAATTACTTTACTAGACTTTGAGGTTAGCGAGGCCATCAACTGCCTTATTTCCTTCCCTATAGGTGTGAATGATCTAGAGCTCCTTCATGGATCGGGACAATATTTTAGCCTCTAATATCATATTCAAAATTCTCTAGCTGGGTGAAGCTAAAACTTTAATGGTATTTATAATAATAAAAGAATCCCCTTCAACAATCAAATTAAGGCAACTCACATTCTTCAGCAACAACATCCGTTGATACAATGATTTACCCTATGCAAAATTGTAGGTTTGGATCTTAAGGTTCTATACAAACGCAAGAATTATTGTGCCCTTATCATATCTAAATAATCCCCTAGTGCCTATAGGACTTGGATTACCTTTTGAAGCACCATAAATTTTGAATTTAACCCAACCAGGGGGTAGGGGCTCCCATTTAGTTTGTGATCTCAAATTAGGTTGAATTAAGTCTGGTACTCTAGGTCTCAGTTGAAAGTCAATTTGAAGTAGGAAAAAATGGTGCACCTAATGATGAATAACAATATGTGTATCTATCCTCTATCGCTTATGAGCATCAAACGGAAGCATGCATGTGAAAATGAGGCAATACCAAACAACAAGGAATGAAATGAAACAAGTATCCTTCTTATTAATTTGGTGGATCAGATCCAAGGTTACATAGAAGTCCCCTTGAGGGCTCAAAGGTGATACAATTGTTACAAATTTTGGGTGCCCAAGGATCAAATCCTTCAAGAAATCCGGGTGCACATCCAGTGTCCTTCCTCGTACCCACAATCGAGGTGGGTGGGCCAATGTCGCCGTTGCTTGTATATTTGATCTTTGATGTCTTGTTTTCCTTCCCAATGCCTTCTAGGAACCTACACCTGCACACAAGGAAGCCAAAAGGGTCAAATAGCAAGTGCGTGTGATGGAAAACATGCAATCCCCACAGGCACCAAAAGACTAGTAAAGGGCATATATATTAAAAACATATCAAATCAACTCAGAATGACTTGAAATTTTATGGAGATGTTAAATAGGAGGTTTTGAAGGGATATCACCAAAAATATATCTGAAATTGCATCCGTAGGCCCCTCAATTTTGCGTCGCCCGTCTGCAACCTGCGAAGACCAAGACAAGCAATTCCCACCCCTAAACATGTCCAAAACACATGAAACTTGGACAGAATACATAAATAAACATTTTAAGACTACCCATGTGGTTATATTTTCAAAATGAGGTGCAGATCCATCTGCATGCACCTGGGGTGCCCGGATGGGCCCTACGAACCTGCAAAAACTTCAAAATGCGATATCTCGGCCAATATAACTCCAAATTGCATGAAATTTGAACTGTAGCATCCTATGATAGTCTAGAATAAGCCTAAAAAAATAGTAAAGAAATTGTGCACATATTTCTCCTCATCCCAGGGGGACGGTGGTGACTACAACTAATTGGAGGGCACCCTGGGGTGGGATACCCACCAATTATGCACACCTTTTGCTACCAATCCCACTGGGGAATGGTCCTAAACACTCTAAGGGGTATTGTCATCGAATTTGGTGAAGAAATTCACCCAGATGGTAAAGTTATGCCCAAAAGACCCTCTTGAAGTCACCCGGTAACCTCCTTCGCTAAGAAGAGATTTCGAGGGAAAGAGAGCACAATAAAGTGAGGGGAAATCTCGATAGAACTCCATTGCATATCCTAGAACTCCTCTATCTATGTGTTTTTGTGTGGACCTTGTATCCATTTTATAGCCCAAAGGGGCTTATGTGCAAAAAGGCATGCAAGGGCATGCATGGCAGGAGGCGCCATTTGTCAAAAGGGAGGCATGCATTGGATGGGGAAGAGAATCTCCATTTTTGGCCTCCATTATGAAGCATGTCATAAGGATGCAGTGCCCTCTGACCCGCATGCTTCAATTGGTGGGGTAAATGGCAGTTTCTGGGTGCCATTTGTCCCAGATTTGACTTTTTCTTGGTCAAACTTGCTCATCGTCCCACCCTGGGACGATGGCTCACCACCATCCCAGGGTGGGATGGTGGGAATCTGCCACCATCCCAGGGTGGGACGGTGGTGAATTTTGGGCCAAAACCTCCCAAAATTGGGCCAGAAGCCTCCAAAACCTCACTCGGAGTGGCTAGAACCACTGTGTGCCTTCTGAGGGCTGCCCAAGGGGCCATATGGTGTCAATTTAGTCATTTTTTGTGGATGCCTAATCGGATTGACCATATTTTAGTGTCTACAGATGCCCCTTTTTGAGATGTGTTGTGTGCAGCACAACGCTGAGCAAAAATAGATGACTAAAATGTTCAATGATTAAGGTTACTCGATAACCTAACCAACTTTAGATGCCCCAATCATGGAAAGAGCATGCATTCTTGAATCCTCACTTCTGACTCAGTAAAGACATTGGTCTTGGTTTCTCTTCAACTTCCAGGTATGCTCAGGGGACTTATAACCCTAGGCGTTAGAGAAAACCAAGTATTTTGGTAACTTTTGAGGTTACCAACAGGCAGGTTCATCTGCACTGTTATGTGCTTAATTGAGATATTTGCTTGTTTTCTACCCCAAGCAGGGGCATGATTGTCTTTGTCAAAGATTCGTTGGATGAATGCAACTTGCATGATTGAGTGTTTAATTGTTGATTTTTTATTATGAATTTGTTAAGCATGACTACCCCCTCAAGCGATGAGTCGATGAGGGAATGACCAATGAGAAAAGTGACGAGTCGCTTGACCCATATGACGTTTGTTAAGGTTGCCTTCAGTTGTTCTCATTGAAAAATGGCACAGTTTTGAAAGGATTTGGATGATGCTATGGAGATTTCATGGAAGCAAAGAGTTGAAAACCTCCTTCCCGTGGGGCGGTCTAGCCATAATGGCCTTCTTGGGGAGTGAAGTAGTAACTTGTCCATGCATCCATGAGAAGTTTGCATTCCATATTGACCCTGAATGAATTCCATCATATTTGACTTGTTTTGGTGGGTGTTGAACCCTTTTCTTTGGCTTTTGTGTTGTTTTGTTGTTTTTTTTTGGTTTTTGATTAATATATATGTATGTATACTTGACCAATGGGCTTATTGGATGCCATTGGGGCATTTTGAGTGACCAAAGGGTTTAGGGATACCTTTGGGGCTTGTTTGGGTTGAGCAAAGGGTTTATGGAGACCTTTGGGGCTTTTTGAGTTGACCAAAGGGTTTATGGATACCTTTGGGGCTTGTTGGGTGACCAAAGGGTTTATGGATACCTTTGGGGCATTTTGGGTTGACCAAAGGGTTTATGGATACCTTTGGGGCATTTTGGGTTGACCAAAGGGTTTATGGATACCTTTGGGGCATTTTTGAGTTGACCAAAGGGTTTATGGATACCTTTGGGGCATTTTGAGTTGACCAAAGGGTTTATGGATACCTTTGGGGCTTTTTGGTTGACCAAAGGGTTTATGGATACCTTTGGGGAATTTTGGGTTGACCAAAGGGTTTATGGATACCTTTGGGGCTTTTTGAGGCTCTTTCGACTCTTTTTGGATTTTTGGATGTTTAGCATTGTGAGGTCTAAGGACCCACTTTATTGTAGCCTACGGGAATTTTTGGAAACTATGATGTATATTTTTTTGCCCCATATATATATGAGATTTTGTTATGGTCATCATGTGTCTCCCTTATTTCTTTATGAGATGGATGCAATGTATGCATTTGCTTTCTAATGATGTGTTAGATGCTTATTATGTATGCATATGGATGCTTTTGTGATATGATGGAATGGTGATAGATATATATCATGTATGCATGTGTATTTGCTTTGATTTGATGTTATCTATATGCATGGATGCACAGTGAGATGAAATATGGGGTGATTGAAAAACATGGATTGTGGCTAATGATTTGACATACTATGTGAACACTATAGACTGTACAAAATACATTAACGCTCTTTGTTTTTGCTTCTTTTTTTTTTTTGTAATGGAAATGTGAAACCATTATTGCGATGTAAAAAATGGAGTAAATGATATGACATGTTTAAAGAATGTAGGTGAGGTTTTTAGGAGACTCAAACACTCTAGCTGATGTGATCAAAGGTTGTATACTGACTATGCAAGACTTTTTGACAAGGTATGAATCTTCTAGGACGACCAAGGTACGTCATATCCCTATGTGTGCAAGTGAGTTCATTCCTATGAAACGCATAAAGATACCACCATTTCCAGATAGGCTATCCACCAAACCTGGAATGAGGATCACCCTATGAATGTCACAATCTTGGGTTCTGTACTTAGTAGGACTAGACCACTAGGCAATCTAGGTTACAAAAGCTAGCTCATCCACATGCAAACATTGGTCTGCACACACGCACGAGGCTAATGTGATAGACATATCATCATGCGGGAGGCTACCACCATTGACAAGTAGGCTATCCACAAAACCTGTAATGAGGATCACCTAATGGTTTTCCAAATGCTGAGAGTTCCAGGGATTCAAGTTCGACTCCCTTATTTTCTTCAATTTTATTGGGATACTTGCTCATGGGTAGTGATGATAATCACTATTTGTTTTTTTGTATTATTATTATTTTTTTGTATTATTATTTTTTTTTGAGCAAGGGATTTGGGATTAGTGGTGCAAACCACTATTGAATTTGCTTTTGCTTTTTGCTTTTTTTTTTTGAGGATTTTGATATTGAACTTTTGGGATTTCTTTGATTTTGAATTTTGATTGCTTTGATTTTTGTGAAATTTTGATATTTTTGGGATGGGGATTTGTGGGAATTGGGATTTTTGATAGTGGTGAAAACCACTATTTATTTTGGGGAATTGGGTAGGGAAGATGCTTGTCCTTTTGCCAACTCTCAACATTCTTGAACCATTCGCATAGGGGGATGAGCAGGATGACCTTTTCACTTAAGGTAACCTAGACCACTTCATGGATTTCATCTTTCTTTGCACAAAACTTGGATTATTAATGTTTAACTATGTTTGGGATTTGATGTACACAAGGCATAATCAATGCAAGACTCTACCTCCTAAAAATCAAGCTAGCTTTCTACAAAACCTGAAGAGAAGCTAGAAATGGTTGAGTGACCAAAAACCCTAATGACATTCTAAAACAAATGACTAGGTGAAGGGGTGGACACAAATATGGAATGTGAAAAATGTGGGTGAAAATGATAATTGCGGCATTGAACTATGAGTACTTTCACAACATTGATTTTGAGCGGTAAGTAGTGTACCATCATGGTGCTAGACATGTATGAGCAACTCTAAAATGTAAAGTGCTAATGATGAATATGCCTAAATGCAAGTGACGATAAAATGCAATGGGATGCAATGTGATGTGATGCAATATTTTTGAAATTTTGAAATTTTGATAATGTTTTTTTTTGAAATTTTGATTGATATATATGTATGAAAGTGCAATGCGATGCAATATTTTTGTATTTTGATGTTTTGATGATGTTTTTGAATTTTTTATTGATATATATGTATGTACCTATGACCAACGGGATTATTGGGGGCCATTGGGGCATTTGGGGGGACCAAAGGGCTTATGGATGCCTTTGGGGCTTTTTGGTTGACCTAGATGGTTCTAGACCATCTAGGAGCATTTAGGTTGACCAAGCGGGATATAGGCACCCTTGGAGCATTTTGGGGTGACCTAGACGGTTCTAGATCACCTAGGAGCATTTTAGGTTGACCAAGCGGGATATAGGCACCCTTGGAGCATTTAGGGGTGACCTAGATGGTTCTAGACCACCTAGGAGCATTTTAGGTTGACCAAGCGGGATATAGGCACCCTTGGAGCATTTAGGGGTGACCTAGATGGTTCTAGACCACCTAGGAGCCTTTTAGGTTGACCAAGTGGGATATAGGCACCCTTGGAGCATTTAGGGGTGACCTAGATGGTTCTAGACCACCTAGGAGCCTTTTAGGTTGACCAAGCGGGATGTAGGCACCCTTGGAGCATTTAGGGGTGACCTAGACGGTTCTAGACCACCTAGGAGCATTCTAGGTTGACCAAGCGATATGTAGATACCCTTGGAGCCTTTTGTAACTTTGCTTACTTTGTGTTCTTAGGAGGAAGGTGCAATACCTTGTATACCCCTAGCATTTACTATGATTGATGTGATGTTATTGACTTGGCCAGGAGGAGCAATAGGAATTGACCCCCCTATTTTGGCAAGGAATCCTAGGTAATGCTAATGTCTTGAGGGGGTAGAATGAGTGACCCACTCATGGATAAAGCTCCCTCATCAATAAGATCTTGGACCTTGCATCTAAAAACATGACAAGTGCTAATGTCATGCCCTCTCATTCGATGATAGAGGTAAGAATGATCCTCCCTATATAGTTTAGATCTGGGTCTATTTGGGTTGAACAGGGGTATATCTGGTAAGACAATTGCCTCTGTATCTTGTAGGTTGTGAAAAATGGTCGACATGGGCTCAGATAATGGAGTCCAAGTATGACATTGATGCCTTAAACAAGGTGAACATGGTTGACTCATTTTATGAGGTGATGAGGTTGTATGTGTCTCAATCACCTATTTAGGTTGCTCTTCTTGACTACCATCTATAGGTAACAGATGTTGCACTATGTCAATTTGTTGGTTGTTGATTTGAAGATCATTCTTGTCAAACATATCATGTACCAGGTTTTTGAATTTAAAGCACCTATGCACATCATGCCCCTTCTACCTATGGTATTTGTAGTATAGGTCTTTGCGATATCCGTAGGGCTTAGGTGCATAGGGGTCGACAAGTCGACTCTCAAGTAAAGTAATTGCCTTTGCCATGTAGAGTCACTCAAATAGAGAGTCCCTAGACTCATTAATGGGCATAAATTATCGCTTAGGGTGACGTTGTTGGTTTAGCCCTTGATTTTTTTGAGACTTAACATTGGACTATGCAGGAGTGGGTTGGTCCTGACAATCAAGGGGTTGAGGTTTTGGATGACTCAACCGTAACTCAATGCTTGTGAGCCGATCCATGATCTATTGTAAATCATTATGTTGGTGACTCACTTGTAACTCCACATCGGCTAGCCTATCCAAGATATGTTGTGGTACTAGTGGAGGCGATGACTGGATGGCTATTGAGGGAGTTGGATGGCAACTTATATGTGGTGGAGGTGAACTAGGTGTGGGAGCTAGGAGATAATTGATCGAGGGTGGATCAAAAGTCCCTAATGTCTGAGCAGATGTGGATGCTTCATGATGATTGGAGTTGGCGATTATATCCACATGTTCTTGTTCTTGATTTAGCTCATGCTCATGTTCCAACTCAGAGTTTTCAACTATGGTAGTTGGGTTACCCCCACTTTGGTCTAGGGGGTACATCTGCTCTTGATCTTGTGGAGATGTTGAGTGAGATGGAGTAGGTGTGACCGAATCCATCAATGGTATCTCCTATTGTGTGGATGGAATGTTGGATGGAGTCGCAAGTTGCATAGATGGATTTAGAGGACTTTGGTTCTCTGTCATCACATTGATCATTCCCACAAACTCATGAGAAGATGCATTTACATTTGGACAAGTCATGGCTACCTCATAAACTTGTCCAAGGTGATTTTTTTGGCCCCCATGTTCGGAGGGTGCATCAAGAATGCTATCAATGGGTGGCAACTTGGCAAGGGGACTACCTAGATCCTTGATCGACTCGATGATAGGTGTGAATGCAACATTGGGTACTATGCACTCATCGAGTTCTAGGCAGGTGAATTGAATTGTGTCCTCAACTATGGTGGATGAATATGGTATGATAGGATTTGATTCACCCGTATCAATAGTGGGCTCTTCCTCCTTTTTGGTAGGAGTGAAAATATCTTTTGTAGGTGTATTGATGATAGCTATGGGAGCTTCTATAGCTGGCTCTTCTGATTCTTCCTTGCTTGAAGAGATAGAGGATGGTACTAGCGGTGGTGAAGGTAGCTTCACGACTAACCGTGGGGTTGAATCTGGACTCTGAATAAGGTCATTGGATTTAGTGTCCAAATGCTTGGGTGACACTATAGGCCTTTGTGGATGATCCACCTACTTATAATACTTGAAGGGGTCTGGGTCAACATGGACCACATGGACCTTACCTTCATCAATGTATTTAATGCATTGATGCACTATAGATGGAACACATTCCATGTCTCTTATCCATGGCCTTCCAAGAAGTATGTTGTATTATCTTGCACCCTCCAAGATGTAGAACAATGTAGGCATAATATTTTGTCCAACTTCAACAAGTAGGATTATTGTGCCCATAGTGGAGGATAAAGCATCGTTGAATGCTTGCAAGGTGAACTTGGATGGTGCAATGCGTGAGGGTGGGAGGTTGAGCTGCTTTAGTGAAGTTGTGGTAATAATGTTTATTGAGGAACCTGTGTCAACCAATACTCGCTTATAGGGGAGCCTATTGATGCTTGCAATTATGTGCAAAGCAGGATCTAGTGAACTGGTAGGCATGGGTTTGACCTCATGATTTTGAAAGGATATAATAGGATTCTTGTACATTTGTATGTATTCCATAAAGTTGGTGAAAGCATCAGAGTCATGATGTTGTACCTCCATGGAATCCAAGACCCTCATGAAAGGTTCCCAATATTTGGAGGACTATAGTAGAAGCTTGCTCATGGTCACTTTGGTTGATGGTGCATGCGAACTTTGCACAGGCCTACTCTGGGTTGCTAACACTTGTTGGATGGGAGTTCTAGGTGGTGAAGACCATGATGTAGAGGGAGTGTAGACCTCCCTACTAGGCCCTTTGGAAGGCTGATTATATCTGGTTTGTGATTGGAATCGGTGTTGGCTAACCGAATAATCCACTTGATCATGTGGGTAACCCATTGATGTTCTCTTGGTAGAGGTACTTTGGTGGTCGGGTCCTCTAAGTGAGGAGTGGACCTCACGACGACTTTCAGGGTATCGTGCAGGAATGATGAGATCCTTAGGAGAATAGCGAAGGTGACTACTATCAGGGCTCCATGCAGGAGTGAGGAGATCCTCATACCTATAATGATGGTGCTCAAGGCCTCTCCTAAATTTTTCTACTTCACTAGCTCATGATCAAGCTCGGACATGCATAGTTGTCATAATGTGTTGACTAGGCAAACCTTGAAGGAAACCCACACTAAAGAAAATTTTGACTTCCAAAAAAGGCTATAAGTGTTATATATCAAAATGATCAGTGTGACGAGCTGATCATAATGGGCTAGGTCTCCAAAATTTGATTTTTGGATCAAAAATTTGTATTTTTGGAATATTTGGCCAACCGGGGCTGTGGGGAAATGCCCACTTTTGGGATTTTTTGGGAAATTTTGAACCGTGAAGATTTAGGACTCAAAATTTCTGGGAGAGGTGCATAAGGGTCTAACTAAGACAACAAAACAAATTTGGCAAGTTTTGGAGTTGTCTAGACCATTATATGACCATTTTAGTGCAGTTTTTCTCTATTTTTGGCTTCGAAAATAGAGTAATCATAAAACCAAAATAATTTTTTTGTTATAGCTCTAATTTGCACGATTCTCGATCCGTTGGATGCAGAATAAAAAAGTAGATTTTTTTTAAACCCTATTTTTTGAAAAATTAGGGTTAGGGTTTGGTCCCAGATAACAAAGAAACACACAAAGCAGACAATATGATTATCTTTTTTAAGGATTGGATGTATATGATTATATATTTTAAAATTAAACCCAACAAACAAAGACAACAAGGCCCTTTAAGTTTTATATGTGAATCCCTAAGTTGTGTGGTGTGTTTAGATTTGTTGTTGCTCTTTTTCTTTCTTGTTGTGGAATTAGAATGAGGGAACTCAACCAAAGTGGTGACTAGGGACACTAGTGCCAAACATGATTTCTCAAAAGAGTCTAGGGTACACCGCTTAAATCCCAGTGGGGGGTTCGCCTAGCTCTTCCACTCTGAAACAATGTTTCCAACAGTGGGAGGCAGTTTGAACATTAGTGACCTATTCCATCTTGAGAGAGTGCCCTATTCTATCTAAGGCATCTAGAGGGCAAGCTGGTGGAAGGAGGTGAAATCCAACGTCACCAGTATGAATTGGGGGTTGGTGATGAAATCCAACCTTATATATATATTTTTTTGCCCCATATATATAAGATTTTGTTATGGTCATCATGTGTCTCCCTTATTTCTTTATGAGATAGATGCAATGTATGCATTTGCTTCTGTAGATGTGTTGGATGCTTATTATGTATGCATATGAATGCTTTTGTGATATGATGGAATGGTGATAAACATATATTATGTATGCATGTGTATTTGCTTTGATTTGATGCTATCTGTATGCATGGATGTACACTCCACCCTACCAAAATGTTGAATTGGATACCCAAAATCCAATTGATAATGTTGGTGCGAGCATGACCGGGAGTGACTCTCGGGTGAATTTGACGGTGTAAAACCCCCTGGTCGTGGTATCTCAGACCAAGGTATCCCCGCAAGGGGTTTTTCACTTGAAAAAAAAAATGCATGGATGCACAGTGAGATGAAATATGGGGTGATTGAAAAACATGTATTATGGCTAATGATTTGGCATACTATGTTAACACTATAGACTGTACAAAATACATTAACGCTCTTTTTTTTGCTTTTTTTTTTTTTTGTAATGGAAATGTGAAGCCATTATTGCGATGTACAAAATGGATTAAATGATATGACATGTTTAAAGAATATAGGTGAGGTGTTTAGGAGACTCAAACACTCTAGCTGACGTGATCAAAGGTTGTATACTGACTATGCAAGACTTTTTGACAAGGTATGAATCTACTAGGACAACCAAGGTACGTCATATACCTATGTGTGCAAGTGAGTTCATTCCTGTGAGACACATAAAGATACCGCCATTTCTAGATAGGCTATCCACCAAACTTGGAATGAGGATCACCCTATGAATACCAAAATTCTAGATTTTGTACTTAGTAGGACTAGACCACTAGGCAATCTAGGTTACAAAAGCTAGCTCGTCCACATGCAAACATTGGTCTGCATACACGCACGAGGCTAATGTGATAGACATATCATCATGCGGGAGGCTACCATAATTGATAGGTAGCCTATCCACCAAACCTGTAGTGAGGATCACCTAAATGGTTTGTCAAATGCTGAGAATTCCAAGGATTCAAGCTCAAGCTCCCTTCTTTTCTTCTATTTTATTGGGATACTTGCTCATGGGTAGTGATGATAATCACTATTTGTTTTTTTTGTATTATTATTTTTTTTTTAGCAAGGGATTTGGGACTAGTGGTGCAAACCACTATTGACTTTGCTTTTGCTTTTTGCTTTTTTTTTTGAGGATTTTGATATTGAAAATTTGGGATTTCTTTGATTTTGACTTTTGATTGCTTTGATTTTTGTGAAATTTTGATATTTTTGGGATGGGGATTTGTGGGAATTGGGATTTTTGATAGTGGTGAAAACCACTATTTATTTTGGGGAATTGGGTAGGGAATATGCTTGTCCTTTTGCCAACTCTCAACATTCTTGAACCATTCGCACAGGGGGATGAGCAGGATGACCTTTTCACTTAAGGTAACCTAGACCACTTCATGGATTTCATATTTCTTTGCACAAAACTTGGATTATTAATGTTTAACTATGTTTGGGATTTGATGTACACAAGGCATAATCAATGCAAGACTTTACCTCCTAAAAATCAAGCTAGCTTTCTACAAAACCTGAAGAGAAGCTAGAAATGGTTGAGTGACCAAAAACCCTAATGACATTCTAAAAAAAATGACTATGTGAAGGGGTGGACACAAATATGGAATGTGAAAATGATAATTTTGGCATTGAACTATGAGTACTTTCACAACATTGATTTTGAGCGGTAAGTAGTGTACCATCATGGTGCTAGACATGTATGAGCAACTCTAAAATGTAAAGTGCTAATGATGAATATGCCTAAATGCAAGTGACGATAAAATGCAATGGGATGAAATGTGATGTGATGCAATATTTTTTAATTTTTGAAATTTTGATAATATATTTTTTTGAAATTTTGATTGATATAAATGTATGAAAGTGCAATGCGATGTAATATTTTTGTATTTTGATGTTTTGATGATGTTTTTGAATTTTTGATTGATATATATGTATGTACTTGTGACCAAAGGGCTTATTGGGGGCCATTGGGGTATTTGAGGGGACAAAAGAGCTTATGGATGCCTTTGGGGCTTTTTGGTTGACCTAGATGGTTCTAGACCGTCTAGGAGCATTTAGGTTGACCAAGCAGGATATAGGCACCCTTGGAGCATTTTGGGGTGACCTAGACGGTTCTAGATCACCTAGGAGTATTTTAGGTTGACCAAGAGGGATATAGGCATCCTTGGAGCATTTAGGGGTGACCTAGATGATTCTAGATTGCTTAGGAGCATTTTAGGTTGACCAAGCGGGATATAGGCACCCTTGGAGCATTTAGGGGTGACCTAGATGGTTCTAGATCACCTAGGAGCCTTTTAGGTTGACAAAGCAAGATATAGGCACCCTTGGAGCATTTAGGGGTGACCTAGACGGTTCTAGACCACCTAGGAGTCTTTTAGGTTGACCAAGTAGGATGTAGATACCCTTGGAGCATTTAGGGGTGGCCTAGACAGTTCTAAACTGCTTAGGAGCCTTTTAGGTTGATCAAGCGATATGTAGATACCCTTGGAGCCTTTTATAACTTTGCTTACTTTGTGTTCTTAAGAGGAAGGTGCAATACCTTGTATACCCCCAACATTTACTGTGGTTGATGCGATGTTATTGACTTGGCTAGGAGGAGCAATAGGAATTGACCCCCCTCTTTTGGCAAGAAATCCTGAGTAATGCTACTGTCTTGAGGGGGTAGAATGAGTGACACGCTCATGGATAAAGCTCCCTCATAAATAAGATCCTAGACCTTTCATCTAAAAATATGACAAGTGCTAATGTCATGCCCTCTAATTCTATGATAGAGGCAAGAATGATCCTCCCTATATAGTTTAGATCTTGTTAGGGTAAAATAAGGTAGTGTATTGCATTACACTACGTGGGGTTATTACATTTACTTTTCTATGTAATTATGTAATTACCATGAGATATTTTCCTCATGGTTAAACTAGGTAAGTACCTAAATATCCTATGTTAGATATTTAGGTTAGTGTTATGGTTAGAACTCTCTACCTAGGTTAGTGGTTAGCATCACGCAACTCCCTCCCTATTCTATTGTTAGAGGGTAGTTAGCGCTATATCCTACAAACTGTTAGTTAGTCTATTATTTAAGCATAGACTAAACTATAGCATATGTTAATTAATTTCATGATTATTTTGTGAACTTACCTTCGGGACCTACATTGGTATCACTCGCAGGAGGAGAATACGAGCTTCGCTCATTCCCCATCGACTGGACGGACTCCCACGGAGCAGCTGAGGTGCTCGACGTAGGGAGTCCCTCACGGAGCAACCACGACGCTCGACGTGGACTCTCCCTAACGGAGCAGCCACAGTGCTCCTACTCTGGCCCACACGGTCGACGTCGACCAGGGCCCGCATGTTGGCCCGTAGACCTGGCCAATGCAGTCGATACAGGCCAAGGGTCCACGATCCCCTAGACCGACCATGATCGACGTCCCGAGGCCACAAATCCTCGGCTCCATGCATCGGCCCAGGGCCCGTAGAGCCACGTAGGCCAAGCAGGCCACGTGGCCCATTCACGAGAGAGCAAAGAGGGCAGGAGCGCCCTCCCCTCCCCATGAACACCAGACCCTACCTCGAGATCTGAGAGGGCAGGTGGCCCTCCAATCCTTGATCAACATGTGGCACATTTTTATGCCTAACTCTTTGCACCACCGATGGACACATGGACTGACCTGGCATGCACCTCGAGGTGCTGACTAGACTAGACCGAGACCGAACACATGGTGGACAACCACTGGACGATGACCGACGTAGATGGACGAGACACGTGGTAGACTAGCCACGTGTCATAGGACCTGACATGGGTGACAAGTGGCGACAAGCCACGTGTCGCGACTCAGACGGTCCACGTGACTGGCAGCAAAACCAGTCACGTGATGGACTGACTTCCCGAAGGCAGTCAAAGCGCTATATGCGCTTTTGCTCTTTTAAAGAGCAAAAACATTGCCGCACAGGCAATGTGGGACTAAAAGTCCCGAAGGAATTTTAAAATTCCTTCTAAAACAGTCGTCCATTGAGTTTAAGAGGCACATCGTGTGCCTTAGTACCCATCGAGCTCTTTAGCCCGACCGGTTGATCGGGTCGAGCTAAGGCCCTAGGCGGGGAGTCCAGGGTTCGACTCCCGTCGGGTATAAAAGGCAATTTTTTGCCTTATTTGAATCCAAGGTACATTAATTTTTTTTATTTTTTTTTGCATTTTAATTAAAGTTTTTTTTGTATTATTATTTTTTTAATAATTTAAACTTTAAAATAATGTTTTATTTATTAAATCAATTTCTATTAAACATTTAAATTGATTTATTTAAAACATGTATTTTTAGTTTTTATTATTAATTAAAATGATTTACTTAAACTTTCTTTAAATATTGCAAATTAAAATTAAAGAAATATTTTTTTGCAACTTTGAAATTTAAAGGTGCTAGTGTTTTCTCACAAAATGGAGATATGAGACATAGCAAGAGCACATTTTTTGTTGCAAATTAGAAAACTCTTCTCAAACCTTGTTAATTTAGCATACAAGAAAGGATCACACTTGATTTTTTTTTGCAAATTAGACAACAAGGAGCCTGAAATTTTTGTAAGAATCAAAGTTCAAAGAGTGCATTTGTTTTCTCCAAGGAGATATAATACATAAAATTGCACATCTATTTTTTTTGCAAATTTGAGAAGACCTTGTAACCTTGGGCCCATAAAAACTAAGTCGTGTGTCGACTAGTTCTGGAAGCCTTTCAAACGCGGGTCGTGTGTCGACTTGTCTTGAAAGGAGTGCTCTAAATTCTACATTTTGTAAACATTAAGGGGGATAGAATTCATTTTTTTTTTATTCTATAGTTTGCAAAATTGTAACGAAAAAAGGGGGATATTTCAGAGTAAGAAAGGTGCATTCTCGATTTTACTCGACACCTTCTCTTAAAAATTGCTTGTACTAGGTGCATTTTCGGTTGCATCCGACACCTAGAGTGATACAAATTTGGGTTGCTCTCATGTTTTGATTATTGCACTAACACTCATGTTTTTGTGTGCAATTAAAAATTCAAATACAACATTAAAAGAAGCATTTCACAAAACCCAAACTTCACTCAAAAACCATGCTAAACTTTGCATAGGTTAAAACAAGTCATTTTTTTTACTCCCCATCAAAAGGTCAAAAATCCAAATCACCTTGATTCACTCTCTTTGTTTGGCTTAATATCCTCAAAATTTTCATCCTTCTTCAAGGGTGTTAAAGCAGGTGCCATTAAATATCCTAGAGGGCAAAATCAAAAGTTTTACACAAACCTACCCCTTTTTCATTTGCTCTATTTTGTTTGGCTTAAAATTCCTCCAACTTTTCATCCCTTGGTAAGGGTGTTAAGGCAGGTGCCATTAAATATCTTATAGAGGCAAATTGAAAACAACTTCCATATACTCTTTTGAGGGTATAGTGCAAGATACAACCATCTTAGTCCTATCAAATTTGAAACCTAAACCATGGCCATGATACACAAGTATCTCACTGAGAGCCAACTGCTCAAAGGTTCAAATTATTCAGCTTGGAAGACTAAGATGAAAGCTATCTTAACTGTAGAGGATTTGTGGTCAATAGTGGATGGAAGTGTCACTAGACCTCAATCACCTGGAGCAGATCAAAGAGACTTTGATAAAAAGGATAAAAAACTATCCTTAATGATCTTGCTTGCTATTACTGATGATATCCAACCTCATATCAGTGAAGCTACGACTGGTAAGGCAGCATGGGATGCCTTAAATACCATCTATGAGGGAAAGAATCAATCAACGATTCTTAACCTTCAAACACAGCTTCATACTCTACATATGAAATCAGGAGAAACAATAGAGCTATTCCTCTACAGAGTCACAGAATTGAAAACAAAACTGCAATCCTTAGGAGAGAAAGTGGAAGACCAAGTCTTGAACTCTATCATTTTGAGAGCTCTTCCTGACTCCTACCGAACGTTGATCACTTCACTACAAGTTTCTGGCAAGACAGTAACTTTTGTCGAGTTGGTAAACATGCTTCAAACAGAAGAAGCTAATCAACTCCAAAGAGATGAGGCATCCAACAATGCTCTTTTCTCAAAAAGACAAGGTGGTAAGAAAAAGTGGAATCAACAGAAAGGTTCTTCTTCTAATCAAGAAAAGGGTAAAGCCAAAGAGATTCCGAAGAAGAAGCAATATTGTAAGATTTGCGACAAAGACACTCATGAAACCAAAAGATGTTGGTTTAAGAACAAATCGCCCAATGAACAAGGAAACAAAAAGGGCCAAGGCAAACCTAAGAACAAGAACAAACAACAAAAGGGACACATTGCAACTGAAGATTCTAGTTCAGATTCTGAGAGAGCACACAAAGTGCTCATGACACATACAGATTCCTCCCACAAGGACTCTATGTGGTACATAGATTCAGGCGCTAGTAAACATATGACTGGCGATAAATCTTGGTTTGCAACATTTGAGGCTCGAGAAGGTAGACCGGTCACCATTGCTGATGATCAGACCTATCGAGTTCAGGGAGAAGGAAGTGTTTCTGTCTCCCTTCCAGATGGAGAATGTAATATTCAAAAAGTTCTTTATGTACCAGGATTGAAAAATAATCTCTTGTCAGTTCCACAAATCCTGGACAATAACATGAATGTCAATTTCACAGTGGACAAAGAAAAGAAACGTTGCTTTATCACTAAGAAGGGAAAACAGATAGCAATAGGTTCATACAAACATGGTTTGTTTGTCTTAGATGCAATTACCTCTACCCATACTGCAATGGCAGTAACCACAAAAGAGGCCACTTCTCTTTGGCATAAGAGATTTGGGCATTTGAGTTCAGGATATTTACTAGAGTTGAGTAAATATCAAATGGTGAAAGGACTGCCTACTCTTTCATCTACTTTGCCAGTGTGCTCTGATTGCTTGTCAAGAAAGCAACATAGAGTACCTTTTGAACCTAGCTCTTTTCGAGCTAAGGTACCTTTGGAGTTGGTTCACACAGATTTGTGTGGTCCCATGTCTACAAGTTGTGGAGGAAAATGGTATTTTCAATTGTTTGTCGATGATCACTCACGAAAAATGTGGGTCTTCTTCTTGCAGTTGAAGTCTGAAGCATTTTCCTATTTTCAACAGTTCAAAACTCTTGTTGAGAAGGAATCAGGATGCTTTATTAAGACCCTCCATTCAGATCGAGGGGGGGAATACACATCAAAAGAATTTTCCTCATTTTTACAGACACATGGGATAAAGAGACAGTTAACAACAGCCTATACTCCTCAATCCAATGGGGTTGTTGAGAGAAGAAATCGGTCCATAATGGAAATGGTTCGATGTATGCTTAAGGGGGCCAACCTTGAGCAAACTTACTGGGCTGAAGCTGTTCAAACTGTAGTATATCTTCTGAATAGGGCTCCCACAAGGGCTCTTGAAGGTATGACTCCTCAAGAATCATGGAGTGGTAGGAAACCCTCCATAACTCATCTAAGGGTATTTGGGTGTAAGGCATTTATGCATATACCTAAGGAGAAAAGAAAGAAATTAGATGAGAAGTCCCTACCTTGTATATTTCTTGGATATGATGAATTTTCAAAAGGCTATCGGTTGATAGACCCATTTACCAAGAAGATACATGTAAGTAGAGATGTAGTGTTTGATGAAGCTTTCACACCCAACACTACATCAGTATACCTAGATGATGAGGAGGAACATCAACTTCCTTCTTCACAATAGAAAAAGCCACCCAAATGGTATACAAGCACAGTGAAAGACTCTAAACTCACTTCCCCACCTGATCTTACTCTCAATCATCCAAAGACAAGAAGCATGACACAGAAAGAAAAGAATGAAGCATCCACTTCAGTTGATGATCTTTGTGCAGATTTTCAAGATCTTTCTATTGATAGAGAGTTACCAAGGGAAGATGAGATGGAAATAGATGAGGAGAGGGTTTACTTATCAGCATGTGATGAGAATGAACCTTCTACAGTTGATGAAGCACTTAGACTGCCTCAGTGGAAGGCAGCTATGGATGCAGAATATAACTCCCTCATAAAGAATAAAACATGGAAGCTAGTGGATTTGCCTAAAGGAAAGAAACCCATAGGCTGCAAATGGGTTTACAAAGTAAAATATAAGGCAGATGGCACTATAGATAAGCATAAAGCCCATCTTGTGGCAAAGGGCTATGCTCAAAAGGAAGGACTTGACTATGAGGAAACCTTTGCTCCTACAACAAGGATGACCACCATTCGAGTGCTTTGTGCTATGGCAGCACAGTTCGGATGGAAATTACATCAGATGGATGTAAAAAGCGCCTTTCTTAATGGTGACTTAAAAGAAGAAGTGTACATGACTCAACCTCCTGGATTTGCAGAGGTAGGCCATGAGCAACATGTTTGCAAATTGGTCAAATCATTATACGGGCTAAAACAAGCCCCAAGAGCATGGTACATAAAAATGGATAGTCACCTACTACAACATGGATTTAAGAGAAGTCCATCTGACGCAAATCTCTATATCAAGAACACAGGTTCTGAGATAGTGATTCTTGTGTTATATGTAGATGATCTGATCATCACTGGCAATTCAGAGAACTTGATTAACGTCGTGAAAGATGACTTGAAAGAGTCATTTGATATGACAGATCTAGGACTTCTCCACTACTGTCTTGGCCTTGAGATAGAACAGAAAAAGAATCATCTAAGGGTGACTCAGACAAAGTATGCCAAGACTTTAGTAGAAAAATATCGTATGACTGATTGTAAACCCAAAGCAACACCGATGGAATCAGGGCTACAGTTATCATGATATGAAGACTCACCACAGGTAGATGGAACACTTTATAGACAGATGATTGGAAGCCTCATCTATCTGACTAATACTAGACCAGATATTACTTATGTTGTAAACTATCTCTCACGGTTCATGCAAGAACCAAAGGTCTCCCATTGGAAAGCAGCTAAGAGAGTCCTACACTACATTCAGGGTAGTGCTGATTATGGTCTAGAGTATAAGAAGAATAACTCATTCTTCTTATAGAGTTACACTGACTCTGATTATGCTGGATCCATAGATGACAGAAAATCAACATCAGGCTATGTTTTTCATCTTGGATCTGGTCCTGTCTCATGGCATAGTAAAAAGCAACAGGTGGTTGCTTTATCTTCAACTGAGGTAGAATATCGCGCTGCACGTGGAGTTGTGTGTGAAGCGATATGGCTAAGTCGCATCTTGGCTACCATGGGCCTACCAAAGAAACTTCCCATTCACATGTTTTGTGACAACTCAGGTGTTTTGAACTTGGTCAAGAATCCAAGTGCATCATGAACGAACTAAGCATATTGATACAGATTGTCATTTCATTTGTGATGAAGTTCCTAAGCACAGAATCAAGCTCCAACACATTCCCACCGACGAACAAGGTTGCAGACATTTTTACAAAGGCACTTGGACGTGTCAAATTTCAACTGTTTCGGAGCAAACTTTGTATATCAAAGTAATGTAATAAAGGGGGGATGTTAGGGTAAAATAAGGTAGTGTATTGCATTACACTACGTGGGGTTATTACATTTACTTTTCTATGTAATTATGTAATTACCATGAGATATTTTCCTCATGGTTAAACTAGGTAAGTACCTAAATATCCTATGTTAGATATTTAGGTTAGTGTTATGGTTAGAACTCTCTACCTAGGTTAGTGGTTAGCATCACGCAACTCCCTCCCTATTCTATTGTTAGAGGGTAGTTAGCGCTATATTCTACAAATTGTTAGTTAGTCTATTATTTAAGCATAGACTAAACTATAGCATTGGTTAATTAATTTCATGATTATTTTGTGAACTTACCTTCGGGACCTACAAGATCTAGGTCTATTTGGATTGAATAGGGGTATATCTGGTAAGACAATTGCCTCTATATCTTGTAGGTTGTGAAAAACGGTCGACATGGGCTCAAATAATGAAGTCTAAGTATGACATTGATTCCTTAAATAAGGTGAATGTGACTCACTCATTTTACGAGGTGATGAGGTTGTATGTGTCTCAGTCACCTGTTTAGGTTGCTCTTATTAACTACCATCTATAGGTAATAGATGCTGCACTATGTCAATTTGTTGGTTGTTGATTTGAAGATAATTTTTTTCAAACATATCATGTATCAGGTTTTTGAATTTAAAGCACCTATGCACATCATGTCCCTTTTACCTATGGTATTTGCAGTATAAATCTTTACGATATCCGTAGGGCTTAGGTGCATCGACAAGTCGACTCTCAGGTGAAGTAATTGCCTTTTTCGTGCAGTCACTCAAATAGAGAGTCCCTC
The DNA here is from genome assembly GCA_028583015.1 of Wollemia nobilis. NCBI lineage: Eukaryota > Viridiplantae > Streptophyta > Pinopsida > Araucariales > Araucariaceae > Wollemia > Wollemia nobilis. The sequence continues at coordinate 11,967,301 of JAQPPZ010000019.1, forward strand.
GACTCATTAGTGGGTATAAATTATTGCTTAGGGTGACGTTTTTGGTTTAGCCCTTGATTTTTTGAGACTTAACATTGGACTGTGCAGGAGTGGGTTGGTCCTAACAATCAAGGGGTTGAGGTTTTGGATGACTCAACTGTAACTTAATGCTTGTGAGTCGATCCATGATCTATTGTAAATCATTATGTTGGTGACTCACTTGTAACTCCACATCGGCTAGCCTATCCAAGATATGTTGTGGTACTAGTGGAGGCGATGATTGGATGGCTATTGAGGGAGTTGGATGACAACTTATATGTCGTGGAGGTGAACTAGGTGTGGGAGCTAGGAGATAATTGATCGAGGGTGGATCAAAAGTCCCTAATGTCTGAGAAGATGTGGATGCTTCATGATGATTGGAGCTGGTATACGCATGTTCTTGTTCTTGATTTAGCTCATGCTCATGTTCCAACTCAGAGTTTTCAACTCTGGTAGTTGGGTTACCCCCACTTTAGTCTAGGGGTACATATGCTCTTAATATTATGGAGATGTTAAGTGAGATGGAGTAGGCATGACTGAATCCATCGGTGGTATCTCCTATTTTATGGATGGAATGTTGGATGGTGTCACAATTTGCATAGATATATTTAGAGGGCTTTGGTTCTATGTCATCATGTTGATCATTCCCACAAACTCATGAGAAGATGCATTTACATTTGGAAAAGTCATGCCTACCTCATAAACTTGTCCAAGGTGATTTGTTTGGCCCCCATGTTCGGAGGGTGCATCAAGAATGCTATCAATGGGTGGCAACTTGGCAGGGGGACTACCTAGATCCTTGACCGACTCAATGATAGGTGTGAATGCATCATTGGGTACTATGCACACATCGCGTTCTAGGGTGGTGAATTGAATTGTGTCCTCAACTATGGTGGATGAATATGGTATGATAGGATTTGATTCATCTGTATCAACAATGGGCTCTTCCTCCTTTTTGGTAGGAGTGAAAAGATCTTTTGTAGGTGTATTGATGATAGCTATGGGAGCTTCTATAGCTATCTCTTTTGATTCTTCCTTGCTTGAAGAGATAGAGGATGGTGCTAGCGGTGGTGAAGGTAGCTTCATGACTAAACGTGGGGTTGAATCTGGACTCTGAATAAGGTCATTGGATTTAGTGTCCAAATGCTTGGGTGACACTATAGGCCTTCGTGGATGATCCACCTGCTTATAATACTTGAAGGGGTCTAGGTCCACATGGACCTTACCTTCATCATTGTATTTAATGCATTGATGCACTATAGATGGAACACATTCCATGTCTCTTATCCATGGCCTTCCAAGTAGTATGTTGTACTATCTTGCACCCTCCAATATGTAGAACAATGTAGGCACAGTATTTTTTCCAGCTTCAACAAGTAGGATTATTGTGCCCACAGTGGAGGATAAAGCATCGTTGAATGCTTGCAAGGTGAACTTGGATGGTGCAACGCGTGAGGGTGGGAGGTTGAGCTACTTTATTGAAGTTGTGGTAATAATGTTTATTGAGGAACATGTGTCAACCAATACTCGCTTATAGGGGAGCCTATTGATGCTTGCAACGATGTACAAAACAACATCTGGTGAATTGGTAGGTACAGGTTTGACCTCATGATTTTGAAAGGATATAGCAGGCTTCTTGTACATTCGTATGTATTCCATAAATTTGGTAAAAGCATCAGAGTCGTGAGGTTGCACCTCAATGGAATCCAAGATCCTCATGAAAGGTTCCCAATGCTTGGAGGACTGTAGTAGAAGCTTGCTCATGGTCACTTTGGATGATGGTGCATGCGAACTTCGCATAGGCCTACTCTGGGTTGCTAACACTTGTTGGATGGGAGTTCTAGGTGGTGAAGACCACGATGTAGAGGGAGTGTAGACCTCCCTACTAGGCCCTTTAGAAGGCTAATTATATCTGTTTTGGGACTGGAATCGATGTTGGTTAACCGAATAATCCACTAGATTATGTGGATGACCCATTGATGCTTTCCTGGTAAAGGTACCTTGGTGGTTGGGTCCTCTAAATGAGGAGTTGACCTCACGAAGGTTTTCAGGGCATCGTGCAGGAATGATGAGATCCTCAGGAGAATATGAAAGGTGACTACTATCAGGGCTCCATGCAGGAGTGAGGAAATCCTCATACCTATAATGATGGTGCTCAGGGACTCTCCTAAATTTTTCTACTTCACTAGCTCATGATCGAGCTCGGCCATGCATAGTTGTCATAATATGTTGACTAGGCAAACCTTGAAGGAAACCCACACTAAAGAAAATTTTGACTTCTGAAAAAGGCTATAAGTGTTATATATCAAAATGATCAGTGCGACGAGATGATCATAATGGGCTAGGTATCCAAATTTTGATTTTTGGAATATTTGGCCAACTGAATGCCCACTTTTGGGATTTTTTGGGAAATTTTGAACCGTGAATATTTAGGACTCAAAATTTCTGGGAGAGGTGCAGAATGGGCTAACTAAGACAACACAACAAATTTGGAAAGTTTTGAAGTTGTCTAGACCATTATATGACCATTTTAGTGATGTTTTTCTCTATTTTCAGCTTCGAAAATAGAGTAATCACAAAACCAAAATAATTTTTTTGTTATAGCTTCGATTTGCACGATTCTCGATCCATTGGATGCATAATCAAAAAGTAGATTTTTTTGTAAACCCTATTTTTTGAAAAATTAGGGTTAGGGTTGTTCCTATATAACAAACAAACACATAAAGCAAACAATATGATTATCTCTCTTTTAATGATTGGATGTATATGATTATCTCTTTTAAATTTTAAGAACACACAATCAAATGATCAAAGAAGCACATAAGAAAATAATGTGATTATCTCCTTTAAGTTTTAGATGTGAATCCCTAAGCTATGTGGTGTGTTTAGATTTGTTGTTTTTGCTCTTGCTTTCTTGTTCTTGTTTTGGAATTAGAATGAGGGAACTCATCCAAAGTGGTGACTAGGAACACTACTGCCTAAATGATTTCTCAAAAGATTCTAGGGTACACTGCTTAAATCCCAGTGGAGGGTTCGCCTAGCTCTTCCACTCTAAAATAGTGTTTCCAACAGTGGGAGGCAGTTTGAACATTAGTGACCTATTCCATATTGAGAGAGTGTTGTATCCTATCTAAGATATATATGGGCAAGCTGGTGGAAGGAGATAAAATCCAACGTCACTAGTCTGAATTGGGGGTTGGTGATCAATACAACCTTACCAATGTTATAGTTGAACATGCAAGTGTGTGTGGTTCCTTTTAAGACCAAAGAAAGTAAACAAATAAGCATTCAATGATCATTCACTAAATGCATGCAATAGGTGTGTTTTAATTTCAAAAAGCTAGGATAAAAGGAACCTACAAATGTCACTTATAGATGCAAGCCCTAAATGCTAACCTACCCATTGGGTAAGCCACAAGCAATCAAGCCACAAAGATGCATTGCTACTGTAAGTTTATTTCAATTTTTCTTCTTCCTTTTGTTGCTTTATGTTATAATAAAAGTAAAATATGACTTTTAACCTTTCTATGCAAAAAAATTATGCAAGAAAATCCAATTTTAACAGTCTCTAAAAATGCAACAGAAAAACAAAATATTTAGGCACTCACCTTAGTAGTTTTGAGACCTCAAAATTCTAGATTTTTGGGCAGAAATTTCTCTGTTTCTTCAACGCTCTAGGGTGGGACAATTAGAAGCTCTACCACCATAATAGGGTGGGATGGTGAAGCCACCATCCCAGGGTGAGCCAGATAAAGGTTCTGCCACCGTTCCAGGGTGGGGAGGGGAGCACCTGCAACACAAAAAGGGCAAAAATTGTAAAAATGAGGTCAGATTTTTATCCAAAGCATAAGGGAAAAGGTTCCCACCATGATCACCATTGAAGTAGGGAAAAAAAGTGCAAATAATGATGGATAAAAATATGTGTATCTATCCTCTATCACTTATGAGCATCAAACGGAAGCATGCATGTGAAAATGAGGCAATACCAAATAACAAGGAATTAAATGAAATAAGTATCCTTCTTATTAATTTTGTGGATCAGCTCTAAGGTTACACAACAGTACCATTGAGGGCTCAAAGGTGATACAATTATTACAAATTTTGGATGCCCAAGGATCAAATCCTTCAAGAAATCTGGGTGCACATCCAGTGTCCTTCCTCGTACCCACAATCAAGGTGGGCGGGCCAATGCCTTTGCTGCTTTTATATTTGATCTTTGATGTCTTTTTTTCCTTCCCAATGCCTTCTAGAAACCTACACCTGCACACAAGGAAGCCAAAAGGGTCAAATAGCAAGTGTGTGTGATGGAAAACATGCAATCCCCACATGCACCAAAAGACTAGTAAAGGGCATATATATTAAAAACATATCAAATCAACTCAGAATGACTTGAAATTTTATGGAGATGTTAAATAGGAGGTTTTGAAGGGATATAACCAAAAAATATCTAAAATTGCATTCGTAGGCCCCTCTATTTTGAAAGGAATGATAATCAGATCATTCCAAGCTGCAAGGATCTCAAGTGTTAACAGAAACACCACATTCAACCAAAACAAGAATCTGAAAGCAAATTGATAGCATAAGCTTACAAATGGATATGCAAAACAATGAGCAACAATATCATATATTATACATGAATAATGAACTTCCTCTTCTCATGAGTACAATGAAGGTGCCTTGCTTATATAGGCAAGGATGATCAACCATAGCGGTAGGATCAAGCTAAGGACAAATATCCACCGTACAAAAGGAATAAGTGATATGGTCCATAGATCTGTAACCGCTATGGGGAGAAAGAATATCAACCCTCCAAATATACCTAAAGATATCCCCATAACTCCTAGGAATAGTCAAACCTAAAAATATCCCCATAATATCTAAGAAATAAATATGTAACATCTCATAATATCTAAATAAGATAAATGAAATATCCACACATAAGTGGGTGGGGAAAATACATGGAATAACTAAATAAAAGGAAAATAAATTACCTAGGTGAACATGAGCTAAGGTAAACAACCTACTCTAACACCCCCCTCAAGTGAAGCTAGGTGCCAAAAAATAAAGTGGCATATCCACAATATGAGTCCCGACAACAAGGCCTGATTAGGTACTCATGTACAATGTGTATCCAAAAGCTCCAGAAGGTGGAAAACCATGTGGAAAAAAACCATCCAGCTAGAAAGAGAGAAGAAAAAGTAGGAATGGAGCCAAGGAGTGCTCCCAACACCCCCTAGGACGACGAGCTCCATGAAGAAGTCCTATGAAGAAGTGGATGCCTCTGCGATGAACAATGTGTCTCCCACGAGGAAGAAAGTAGCCATGAAGCATCCATCGAATGTCTTCCCACTCCAAGTGAGTGTGAGAAGATGGGAATAAAATGTAGAATGATGACGTAGAATCCTTCAAACTGAGTTGAAGTGAAGAAGATGTCACCAATGAATTATGAAATGAATCTCCAAGAATGTAGAAGCCCAAACCAACACCAAAATAGGGTAGAATATAGTCCCAATCAACATCCAAAAGATCAATATGCACAAAACCATGAGTGTGCAAAAGTGGAAGAGATGTTTGAAGAGCATCCATCAAGGAAGAATCACCAATATCCTGTTGCATAAGTGATGATGAGCCCATGGAAGCAGCAAGAGAAAGAAGTGGAGGCTTAGAAGCCTCAAAAGAATCAACATGGTCTTCAGGATCTCCAAGTGAGAGTCCAACTGAAGACAAAATCTTTGTATCCAACTCCTGTAGGAGTACATCATCCAATGTGAAAGAAACAGGAGAAGAAAATGGTGGACAAGGTGGCTCACTCAAAGAAGGAGGGCACACCAAAAAAGGGTCCACAAAGGAAGAAGTACATGGAGGAGATACAATGTATACATCATCATCAAATAAATGAGTGAGCTCCTCATACATGTCAAGAAAATCACATGTGTGACTCTCAATGAAGAGAGAGGCAACACCATCCAAGAAGTCATATGTATGTAAGGATGTAACATGCCATGAAATATCTATTGTATATGCTGCAACATCAACATGATCATCCACATAAGACAAGTGTGGAGATGTATCCTATAAAATATCTGAAGCAGGTACTATAGCATCAACCTCATCATCCAAAACATCATGAGATAGTGACTCCAAAAACAAAGATGCAATGTCACAAATGATGTCCTCCATGCAAGCAATTGTAAGAGAAGGTGCCTTGGGTAAAAAATTTCTTTTCAACATATGATAAGCAAGGTGAGGTGTGTTCTTGTGAACTCCAATAAAATTTTGAAGCTCCCCACAAACTGAATAATAAAGCATGCTAGAGATCCTTAAATTGTTCATGAACCATGTCCTATACTCCTTATCCTTCACCATTGGTTTGGGTTTTGGAGTTATGAACAAAGGATCCAAACCTTCACTTTGACATAATGAACAAAGTACCTTAAACCATGCTTCAAAAGTTTCAGCATTTGCCTCTATGCTAAGTTTAAAAAAAGAAGTTTCCAAGATGTCCTCAAAAGTAGAAGAGCCCCCCCAAAATCAAATGCCATTATAATGTGAGAGGTCTAGTGTGATGTCACAAGGTGGTGCAAAATACCACAAAATCACATCAATGCACAAATGAAGCCTCTGAACTCTGAAAAGTCTCCAAAGGAATTACCAAAAGAATCCCCTCCTTCAAACTAAGTGCCTCAATGAGGAAGATTGGCACAAGAGGATGCACCACAACAAAGCAAGGGAAGTCAAAGACAAAGGACTCCTCAAGCACAACAATGTGTAGGCTCCACCAATACTGAACACCAAGTAAGCTGATCACAAAGTTCCAAACTAAGTGGACAAACAAAAAATGAAGGAAGATGGGACTTTATAACAATAGTCCATATACCGGTTCAAGTGCAAAAACCTTTTTCACAATGCAATATTGAGAGTGCAGTCATAAAATCATTATAAATATCTAAATACAGATCCAAAAAATCTGAAATTTTATAGACATATCAGAAAAATGATTTTACAGGCCTGGTAAAAATTTCGCTGAGCAACTCCCAATATTTCTCCTGAAATGATGAGTTTACTAAAAATAGTAAAATCATTGTAACTGTCAGAATACAGCTCCAAATTCTCTGAAATTTTATGGGAAGGTCTATAATATGATTTTACACATTCTGTAAAAAAATCTGCAAAAAATTAGAAGTTTTGATGAAGATATATGCAGATTACTAAAAAAGTGTAGGTTTTCGTAAAATCAAGATATCTTGAAGAATACTTATCCAAATGAGCTGAAATTTTGGGCACAACTCAAATGAATGCATCTACAGACCTCCAAAAAATTTCGTGGAAAAATTGCATTTCTATCAGGAGATACATGCAAAATATAAAAATGGGTTGGGTTGGTGACCCTGCCAAAAAAGGAAATGCTCAAGAAAAAAATGCTTAGGACAGATCCAAGGGAATGAGGCTATTGCAGTATGGGAAGAAGAGATTTTAGGAGGCTGGTGATGATCTGACAATGGAAGGAGAGACACAAACTGGCCAAAAAACTCCACCAAGGACCCGATCACAAAAATTGAAGCTTCCACACCAATCTTCGAACCTGCAAGAGAAACAACTGCACAACACTCACAAATGGATGACTGCAACACCTATTGCTCTGATGCCATGAAAGGAATGATAATCAGATCATTCCAAGCTGCAAGGATCTCAAGTGTTAACAGAACACCACATTCAACCAAAACAAGAATCTGAAAGCAAATTGATAGCATAAGCTTACAAATGGATATGCAAAACAATGAGCAACAATATCATATATTATACATGAATAATGAACTTCCTCTCTCTATGAGTACAATGAAGGTGCCTTGCTTATATAGGCAAGGATGATCAACCATAGCGGTAGGATCAAGCTAAGGATAAATATCCACCGTACAAAAGGAATAAGTGATATGGTCCATAGATCTGTAACCGCTATGGGGAGAAAGAATATCAACCCTCCAAATATACCTAAAGATATCCCCATAACTCCTAGGAATAGTCAAACCTAAAAATATCCCCATAATATCTAAGAAATAAATATGTAACATCTCATAATATCTAAATAAGATAAATGAAATATCCACACATAAGTGGGTGGGGAAAATACATGGAATAACTAAATAAAAGGAAAATAAATTACCTAGGTGATCTGACAATGGAAGGAGTGACTCAAAGTTGCCAAAAAACTACACCAAGGATCCGATCACAAAAATTGAATCTTCCACACCATTATTCGAACCTACAAGAGAAACAACTACACAACACTCACAAATGGATGATTGCAACACCTATCACTCTGATGCCATGAAAGGAATGATAATCAGATCATTCCAAGCTGTAAGGATCTCAAGTGTTAACAGAACACCACATTCAACCAAAACAAGAATCTGAAAGCAAATTGATAGCATAAGCTTACAAATGGATATGCAAAACAATGAGCAACAATATCATATATTAGATCTGAAAAATGGAACTTCCTCAATGAGTACAATGAAGGTGCCTTGCTTATATAGGCAAGGATGATCAACCATAGTGGTAGGATCAAGCTAAGGACAAATATCCACCGTACAAAAGGAATAAGTGATATGGTCCATAGATATGTAACCGCTATGGGAAGAAAGAATATCAACCCTCCAAATATACCTAAAGATATCCCCATAACCCTAGGAATAGTCAAACCCAAAAATATCCCCATAATATCTAAGAAATAAATATGTAACATCTCATAATATCTAAATAAGATAAATGAAATATCCACACATAAGTGGGTGGGGAAAATACATGGAATAACTAAATAAAAGGAAAATAAATTACCTAGGTGAACATGAGCTAAGGTAAACAACCTACTCTAACACCCCCCTCAAGTGAAGCTAGGTGCCAAAAAATAAAGTGGCATATCCACAATATGAGTCCCGACAACAAGGCCTAATTAGGTACTCATGTACAATGTGTATCTAGAAGTTGGAAAACCATGTGGAAAAAAAACATCAAGCTAGAAAGAGAGAAGAAAAAGTAGGAATGGAGCCAAGGAGTGCTCCCAACACCCCCTAGGATGACGAATTTACTAAAAATAGTAAAATCATTGTAACTATCAGAATATAGCTCCAAATGCTCTGAAATTTTATGGGATGGTCTATAATATGATTTTACACAGTCTGTAAAAAAATATGTAAAAAATTAGAATTTCTAATGAAGATATATGCAGATTACTAAAAAATTACAGGTTTTCATAAAATCAAGATATCTTGAAGAATATTGATCCAAATGAGCTAAAATTTTGGCCACAACTCAAATGAATGCATCTATAGACCTCCAAAAAATTTAATAAAAATATGATATTTCTATCAAGAGATACATGCAAAATATAAAAACGGGTTGGGTTGATGACCTTGCTAAAAAAGGAAATGCTCAAGAAAAAAATGCTTAGGACAGATCCAAAGGAATGATGCTATGGGAAGAAGATATTTTAGGAGGCTAGTGATGATATGACAATGATAGGAGTGACTCAAACTGGCCAAAAAACTCCACCAAGGACCCAATCACAAAAACCAAAGCTTCCACACCATTCTTCGAACCTGCAAGAGAAACAACTGCATAACACTCACAAATGGATGACTGCAACATCTATCGCTCTGATACCATGAAAGGGAAGTCAAAGAGGAATAATCAAGCACAACAATATGTAGGCTCCACCAATATTGAACACCAAGTAAGCTGATCAAAAATGTCCAAACCAAGTGAACAAATAGAAAATGAAGAAATATGGGACTTTATAACAATAGTCCATATACTAGTTCAAGTGCAAAACCTTTTTTCACAATGCAATATTGAGAGTGCAATCATAAAATTATTATAAATGTCTAAATACAGATCCAAAGAATCTAAAATTTTATAGATATATCAAAAAAATTATTTTACAGGCTTGGTAAAAATTTTGTTGAGCAACTCCAAATATTTCTCCTAAAATGATGAGTTTACTAAAAATAGTAAAATTACTATAACTATTAGAATACAACTCCAAATGCTCTAAAATTTTGTGGGATAGTCTATAATATGATTTTACACATTCTGTAAAAACATCTGCAAAAACTTAGAATTTTTTATGAATATATATGCATATTACTAAAAATTACAGGTTTTCATAAAATCAAGATATCTTGAAGAATACTGATCCAAATGAGCTGAAATTTTGGGCACAACTCAAATGAATGCATCTATAGACCTCCAAAAATTTCATGGAAAAATGGAATTTCTATCAGGAGATACATGCAAAATATAAAAATGGGTTGGGTTGGTGACCTTGCCAAAAAAGGAAAATGCTCAAGAAAAAAAAATGCTTAGGACAGATCCAAGGGAATGAGGCTATTGCAGTATGGGCAGAAGAGATTTTAGGAGGTTGATAGTGATCTTACAATGGAAGGAGTGACACAAACTAGCTAAAAGACTCCACCAAGGACTCGATCACAAAAATCAAAGCTCTGATACCATGAAAGGAATGATAATCAGATCATTCCAAGCTGCAAGGATCTCAAGTGTTAACAAAAACACCACATTCAACCAAAACAACAATCTGAAAGCAAATTGACAACATAATATTACAAATAAATATGCAAACAAGAGAGCAATAATATCTTATATTAGATCTGAATATGGAGCACAAAGTACAATAAAGGAGGGGATTCTTTTGGTAATTCCTTTGGAGACTTTTCAGAGTTCAAAGGCTTCATTTGTGCATTGATGTAATTTTGTGGTATTTTGCACCACCTTGTGACATCACACTAGACCTTTCACATTATAATGGCATTTAATTTTTGGGGGGCCTCTTCTACTTTTGAGGACATCTTGAAAACTTCTTTTTTTACACTTAGCATAGAGGCAAATGCTGAAATTTTTGAAGCATGGTTTAAGGTACTTTGTTCATTATGTCAAAGTGAAGGTTTGGATCCTTTGTTCATAACTCCAAAACCCAAACCAATGGTGAAGGATAAGGAGTATAAAACATGGTTCATGAACAATTTAAGGATCTCTAGCATGCTTTATTATTCAGTTTGTGAGGAGCTTCAAAATTTTATTGGAGTTCACAAGAATACACGTCACCTTGCTTATCATATATTGAAAAGAAAGTTTTTACCCAAGGCAACTTCTCTTACTATTGCTTGCATGGAGGACATCATTTGTGACATTGCATCTTTGTTTTTGGAGTCACTATCTCATGATGTTTCGGATGATGAGGTTGATGCTATAGTACATGCTTCAGATATTTTATGGGATACATCTCCATACTTGTCTTATGTAGACGATTATGTTGATGTTGCAACATATACAACATATATTTCATGGCATGTTACATCCTTACATACAAATGAATTCTTGGATGGTTTTGCCTCTCTCTTCATTGAGAGTCACACATGTGATTTTCTTAACATGTATGAGGAGCTCACTCATTTATTTTATGATGATGTATACATTGTATCTCCTCCATGTAATTCTTCCTTTGTGGACCCTTTTTTGGTGTGCTCCCCTTCTTTGAGTGAGCCACCTTGTCCACCATTTTCTTCTCATGTTTCTTTCACATTGGAAGATGTACTTATACAAGAGTTGGATACAAATATTTTGTCTTCAGTTGGACTCTCAATCAAATATCCTGAAGACCATGTTGATTCTTGTGAGGCTTCTAAGCCTCCACTTATTTCTCTTGCTACTTTCATGGGCTCATCATAACTTATGCAACAGGATATTGATGATTCTTCCTTGATGGATGCTCTTCAAACATCTCTTCCACTTTTGCACACTCATGGTTTTGTAAATATTGATCTTTTGGATGTTTATTGGGACTATATTCTACCCTATTTTGGTGTTGGTTTGGGCTTCTACATTCTTGGAGATTCATTTCATAATTCATTGGTGACATATTCTTCACTTCATGTTAGTTTGAAGGATCCTACTTCATCATTGTACATTTTATTCCCATATTCTCACACTCACTTGGAGTGGGAAGACATTCAACGGATGCTTCATGGCTACTTTCTTCCTCGTGGGAGACACATTGTTCATCACAGAGGAATCCACTTCTTCATAGGAATTCTTCATGGAGCTCGTCATCCTATGGGGGTGTTGGGAGCACTCCTTGGCTCCATTCCTACTTTTTCTTCTCTTTTTAGTTGGATGTTTTGTTTTCCACATGGTTTTCCACCTTTTGGATATACATTGTACATGAGTACCTAATCAGGCCTTCTTGTCGGGACTCATATTGTGGATATGCCACTTTATTTTTTGGTACCTAGCTTCACTTGAGAGGGGTGTTAGAGTAGGTTGTTTACCTTAGCTCATGTTAACCTAGGTAATTTATTTTCCTTTTATTTAGTTATTCCATGTATTTTCCCCACCCACTTATGTGTGGATATTTCATTTATCTTATTTAGATATTATGCGATGTTACATATTTATTTCTTAGATATTATGGGGATATTTTTAGGTTTGACTATTACTAGGAGTTATGGGGATATATTTAGGTATATTTGGAGGCTTGATATTCTTTCTCCCCATAGTGGTTACATATCTATGGACCATATCATTTATTCCTTTTGTACGATGGATATTTGTCCTTAGCTTGATCCTACCACTATGCTTGATCATCCTTGCCTATATAAACAAGGCACCTTCATTGTACTCATGTAAGAAGATGAAGTTCATTATTCATGTATAATATATGATATTGCTGCTCATTTTTTTGCAAATCCATTTTTAATCTTGTGCTATCAATTTGCTTTCAGATTCTAGTTTTAGTTGAATGTGGTGTTATGTTAACACTTGAGATTCTTGCAACTTGGAATGATCTAGTATCAGAGCTCATGCAAAATAGGATGCACCACAACAAAGCAAGGGAATTTAAAGAGGACTCATCAAGCACAACAATGTGTAGGCTCCACCAATACTGAACACCAAGTAAGCTAATCACAAAGGTCCAAACCAAGTGAACAAATAGAAAATTAAAGAAGATGGGACTTTATAACAATAGTCCATATACCGGTTCAAGTACAAAACCCTTTTTCACAATGCAATATTGAGAGTGCAATCATAAAATCATTATAAATGTCTAAATATAGATCCAAAAAATTTGAAATGTTAACAAAAACACCACATTCAACCAAAACAAGAATCTGAAAGCAAATTGACAGCATAAGCTTACAAATAGATATGCAAACAAGAGAGCAACAATATCATATATTAGATCTGAAAAATGAGTACATCATTTATTTCTTTTGTACGGTGGATATTTGTCCTTAGCTTGATCCTACCACTATGGTTGATCATCCTTGCCTATATAAGCAAGGCACCTTCATTGTACTCAAGTAAGGAGAGGAAGTTCTTTATTCATGTATAATATATGATATTGTTGCTCATTGTTTTGCATATCCATTTGTAAGCTTATGCTATCAATTTTCTTTTAGATTCTTGTTTTGGTTGAATGTGGTGTTATGTTAACACTTGAGATCCTTGCAGACTGGAATGATCTGATTATCATTCCTTTTATGGCATCAGAGCAATAGGTGTTGCAGTCATCCATTTGTGAGTGTTGTGTAGTTGTTTCTCTTGCAGGTTCAAAGAATATTGTGGAAGATTCAATTTTTGTGATCGAGTACTTTGTGGAGTTTTTTGGCCAGTTTTAGTCACTCCTTCCATTGTTAGATCATCACCATTCTCCTAAAATCTCTTCTACCCATACTGCAATAGCCTCATTCCCTTGGATCTGTCCTAAGCATTTTTTTCTTGAGCATTTCCATTTTTGGCAGGGTCACCAACCCAACCCGTTTTTATATTTTGCATGTATATCCTGATAGAAATGCCATTTTTCCATAAATATTTTTGGAGGTCTGTATATGCATTCATTTGAGTTGTGCCCAAAATTTCAGCTCATTTGGATCAGTATTCCTCAAGATATCTTGATTTTACGAAAACCTACAATTTTTTAGTAATATGCATATATCTTCATCAAAAATTTTGATTTTTTGCATATTTTTTACAGAATGTGTAAAATCATATTATAGACCGTCCCATAAAATTTTAGAGAATTTGGAGTTGTATTTTGACAGTTACAGTGATTTTACTATTTTTAGTAAACTCATCATTTTAGGAGAAATATTGGGAGTTGCTCAGCGAAATGTTTTCCAGGCCTGTAAAATCATTTTTTTGATATGTCTATAAAATTTCAGATTTTTTGGATCTGTATTTAGACATTTACAATGATTTTATGACTGCACTCTCAATATTGCATTGTGAAAAGGGTTTTTGCACTTGAACCGATATATGGACTATTGTTATAAAGTCCCATCTTCCCTCATTTTATGTTTGTCCACTTAGTTTGAAACTTTGTGATCAGCTTACTTGGTGTTCAGTATTGGTGGAGCCTACACATTGTTGTGCTTGAGGAGTCCTTTGTCTTTGACTTCCCTTGCTTTGTTGTGGTGCATCCTCTTGTGCCAATCTTCCTCATTGAGGCACTTAGTTTGAAGGAGGGGATTCTTTTGGTAATTCCTTTGGAGACTTTTTAGAGTTCGGAGGCTTCATGTGTGCATTGATGTGATTTTGTGGTATTTTGCACCACCTTGTGACATCACACTAGACCTTTCACATTATAATGGCATTTGATTTTGGGGGGGCTCTTCTACTTTTGAGGACATCTTGAAAACTTCTTTTTTTAAACTTAGCATAGAGGCAAATGCTGAAACTTTTGAAGCATGGTTTAAGGTACTTTGTTCATTATGTCAAAGTGAAGGTTTGGATCCTTTGTTCATAACTCCAAAACCCAAACCAATGGTGAAGGATAAGGAGTATAGGACATGGTTCATGAACAATTTAAGGATCTCTAGCATGCTTTATTATTCAATTTGTGAGGAGCTTCAAAATTTTATTGGAGTTCACAAGAACACACCTCACCTTGCTTATCATATGTTGAAAAGAAATTTTTTACCCAAGGCACCTTCTCTTACAATTTCTTGCATGGAGGACATCATTTGTGACATTGCATCTTTGTTTTTGGAGTCACTATCTCATGATGTTTTGGATGATGAGGTTGATGCTATAGTACCTGCTTCAGATATTTTACAGGATACATCTCCATACTTATCTTATGTAGATGATCATGTTGATGTTGCAACATATACAACAAATATTTCATGGCATGTTACATCCTTACATACAAATGACTTCTTGGATGGTGTTACCTCTCTCTTCATTGAGAGTCACACATGTGATTTTCTTAACATGTATGAGGAGCTCACTCATTTATTTGATGATGATGTATACA
This sequence comes from Wollemia nobilis, assembly GCA_028583015.1. Lineage (NCBI taxonomy): Eukaryota > Viridiplantae > Streptophyta > Pinopsida > Araucariales > Araucariaceae > Wollemia > Wollemia nobilis. Next base: position 11,982,647 of record JAQPPZ010000019.1, read on the forward strand.
TTGTATCTCCTCCATGTACTTCTTCCTTTGTGGACCCTTTTTTGGTGTGCCCTCCTTCTTTGAGTGAGCCACCTTGTCCACCATTTTCTTCTCCTGTTTCTTTCACATTGGATGATGTACTTCTACAAGAGTTGGATACAAAGATTTTGTCTTCGGTTGGACTCTCACTTGGAGATCCTGAAGACCATGTTGATTCTTTTGAGGCTTCTAAGCCTCCACTTATTTCTCTTGCTACTTCCATGGGCTCATCATCACTTATGCAACAAGATATTGGTGATTCTTCCTTGATGGATGCTCTTCAAACATCTCTTCCACTTTTGCACACTCATGGTTTTGTGCATATTGATCTTTTGGATGTTGATTGGGACTATATTCTACCCTATTTTGGTGTTGGTTTGGGCTTCTACATTCTTGGAGATTCATTTCATAATTCATTGGTGACATCTTCTTCACTTCAGCTCAATTTGAAGGATTCTACGTCATCATTCTACATTTTATTCCCATCTTCTCACACTCACTTGGAGTGGGAAGACATTCGATGGATGCTTCATGGCTACTTTCTTCCTCGTGGGAGACACATTGTTCATCGTAGAGGCATCCACTTATTCATAGGACTTCTTCATGGAGCTCATCGTCCTAGGGGGGTGTTGGGAGCACTCCTTGGCTCCATTCCTACTTTTTCTTCTCTCTTTCTAGTTGGATGGTTTTTTTCCACATGGTTTTCCACCTTCTGGTTTAGGAGCTTTTGGATACACATTGTACATGAGTACCTAATCAGGCCTTGTTGTTGGGACTCATATTGTGGATATGCCACTTTACTTTTTGGCACCTAGCTTCACTTGAGGGGGGGTGTTAGAGTAGGTTGTTTACCTTAGCTCATGTTCACCTAGGTAATTTATTTTCCTTTTATTTAGTTATTCCATGTATTTTCCCCACCCACTTATGTGTGGATATTTCATTTATCTTATTTAGATATTATGAGATGTTACATATTTATTTCTTAGATATTATGGGGATATTTTTAGGTTTGAATATTCCTAGGAGTTATGGGGATATCTTTAGGTATATTTGGAGGGTTGATATTCTTTCTCCCCATAGTGGTTACAGATCTATGGACCATATCACTTATTCCTTTTGTACGGTGGATATTTGTCCTTAGCTTGATCCTACCACTATGGTTGATCATCCTTGCCTATATAAGCAAGGCACCTTCATTGTACTCATAGTAGAGAGAGGAAGTTCATTATTCATGTATAATATATGATATTGTTGCTCATTGTTTTGCATATCCATTTGTAAGCTTATGCTATCAATTTGCTTTCAGATTCTTGTTTTGGTTGAATGTGGTGTTCTGTTAACACTTGAGATCCTTGTAGCTTGGAATGATCTGATTATCATTCCTTTCACCTTGCTTCACTTGAGGGGGGGTGTTAGAGTAGGTTGTTTACCTTAGCTCATGTTCACCTAGGTAATTTATTTTCCTTTAATTTAGTTATTCCATGTGTTTTCCCCACCCACTTATGTGTGGATATTTCATTTATCTTATTTAGATATTATGAGATGTTACATATTTATTTCTTAGATTTTATGGGGATATTTTTAGGTTTGACTATTCCTAGGAGTTAAGGGGATATATTTAGGTATATTTAAAGGGTTGATATTATTTCTACCCATAGCGGTTACATATCTATGGACCATATCACTTATTCCTTTTGTACGGTGGATATTTGTCCTTAGCTTGATCCTACCGCTATGGTTGATCATCCTTGCCTATATAAGCAAGGCACATTCAATGTACTCATTGGTGAGAGAAGAGGTGATACATTTTCAGATCTAATATATGATATTGTTGCTATCTTGTTTACATATCTATTTGTAAGCTTATTCTGTCAATTTGCTTTCAGATTCTTGTTTTGGTTGAATGCGGTGTTTCTGTTAACACTTGAGATACTTGCAGCTTGGAATGATTTGATTATCATTACCTGACAATGCAGTGAAACCTGTTAGAAAACCTGTTTTTGCATTATTTTGGAAAAATAGAACATCTTAGTCCCATGCCCAGGTTTACCTTCCTTCCAATATTGTTGCATACGAGGTCTAAAGGAAATATCTCTAAGCCACATTAATTGAAAACGAAAAGGAGAGAAACTCACATTGGTTTTCCACATTTCCACCATGACTAGCCAATGATCCGAACCAACATTATTAAGAGTCTTCACTTTAGGAATGTGACCATGGATTAAGAAATTTTCAGAGAGCAAAAATCCATCCAATCTCTCCATTATACAAGCTAAGCCTTGCCTTCTGTCAGACCAAGTCATAAGGCCATTATCTCGGTTGGATGTCCACAAGATGGAGGTTTGCAATATATTCGCTCATGAGGTCAGTGCTTTTGTCCAAATTTCTATTTCCCCCCCTTTTCTCATCCAGAGAGAGGATGGTATTGAAATCTCCGATCAAGATCCAAGCTTCAGGAAAATGAGAGATAATATGAGTTATATCCTTCCACTGTCTTCTTTTTCCTCCAAAGCAGTCAGAGCATAAACAGTAATGCAGAGCATAATTTGGTTGGAATGTCTACTTTGAATAGCTATAGCCAACAAACCCCAAATACCAACCATATGGTGAATAACTACCTCTTTTGGGTCCCAAAGACAAGCAATGCCACTAGAAGTCCCCCCGGGAACCGAGGGAAACCACTTTTTCACCTGGCCAAATTTTACTGGCAATTGAGTCCATATCCTCCATTGACATCTTTGTTTCTTGAAGGAAAACAAGATGTAGATGATTTATCTGAATCATTCTTCTAATTTCATTTTGTTTTGAAAGACTCCCTTTGAGTCCTCTAATATTCCAAGTGATGATCTTCATTAATACCAAGGCTAAAAAAGTTGGGAAGGGCATTAATATTACCTTCCTCTACAAGCTTTTCACCTTATTTTACCATATGATATTGATTGGTCTTGCGACTTGCTTTTTTATTAGAATCCATCTTCAGTTTTTTTTCCCTGTTTCTTGACTTATTCCAATTGAATCCGAGATGGCTTATAACCTTGAAGAATGCTCGTACACAGCCAAAATTTTACTAGAGGGTTCAACGGAGTCTATATTGGGACTTGTATTATTTGAAGTTTCGACATTTAAAAGATTGTTTTTCTTGTGTAAATTTTCTCCCTTTTTTTTTGTTGAAAACCTTTGATTTGTTGGTTTATCTCTGAGTTCTTCCCTTGATATTTAAATTGTGTTTCTAATATTTCCGTTTCCATTATTTCCTCTTCCTCACTTGGGACATCATTTGTGGAAATGATTTCAAACATATTAGCAGATGAATTTGATTGATCCTTCATAACTGGTTTTTTCTGAGTGTTCTTCTTCTTAGGCATTTGGAAACCTATTGAGTTTATATCTTCTTTCTTTTGATCAAGAATTTTATTTGGGCAAGCACTGGCCAAATGACCATATTCATGGCAAATTCTACAACGAAAAGGAATGTTCTCATAGTCCACTACTTGCTCCCAAGTGTCTTCACCAAATTGTAATGTGATATTTTTAGGTAGGGGTTTGTCAAAATCCATTAAAACACAAATTCGAGCATAAATAATATGTTCAAAATTTTGAGTACAATCAACGATCATCATAAAAGTTCCTAAAGAGTTTCCAATTGAAGAAAAAACAATAGGACTCCAAAATTCAATAGGGAGGCCAAAGAGTCTAACCCACAGGGGAGCTATAGAAGGCATCTCTTCTTCGGCTTTAAATTTAGTATGCCAGGGCTTCATGAAAAGCCCTGCCCTTCCAAAAAAACCAAGGACCCCCTTGAAAAGTTTTCTCTGTATCTTCATTATTAGCAAATAAAACAAGAAAATAACCATTTGGATAAAAAGAGATTTGTAACTCACCTTTAGTTTTCCAGCTTTTTGTAGCCCAGACTTAGAAAGCAGATAGGCTCGGACGAAAACCCATGAATCGACAAATTAGTCCTCTTTTTTCCAAATCTTCAATGCCAGTCTGAATGTTACCCATATCAAGCTTAACAATAGGAGTTCCATCAACTGCTTTAAGACATCCTGACTCCGTTTTCTTGGGATCAATCTTAGGCATTCTTAGAGATTTATGGGAAGCCCCTAAGATTGATATTAGCATTGGGCTGAGGCTGTCCACCATGGAGGGCATCTCTAAAATTCATTTTTGGGGCTGAGTTTTCGAAATTCTTACCCTTGACAAGGGTTTTCATAGTAGAATTATTTTGTGGGTGCACCTTAGCACCAAATTCACTTGAGATATGAGCCATTTTTTATCAACTGCTTGAAACTTGTTCCGTGATCTCTTTAATCCTTGCCATAGACGCCGTGGAAAGGTATGGTTTTCACTTTTCTTTTGTGCAACAAATTGGAAGCCGTTGTCACTTAAGTTCACAGTATGATCTGTTGAAAGACAAATTTCTAACCCATCTTGGATCCCCTGCAACATTTCCTACTAAAATATTGAGCATAAACCACAAAAATATTGGCTGCTAGGGCCCGAAGGCCTTAAAAACCAATCTTTGGAGCTGCTTGCACTTAACCCAGATGAAACCCTCGCATAGCCGCTTGCCAAAAATATCGTTCACACATAGGAATGCGCTAGGATCTGTGTTGCTCCAAATGATATAAAAATTGGTGGAGAAGTTATAGGGTTTTTCAAACATTTACCCTTAAAATTTCATCTCAATCCGAGTCTCGATGAGTGAGATATGACCGAAACAAGTTCGACAGTTTAAACAATCCTACGAAAAACGTCCCTCTTTTAAAGCGAATTTTTTTTGTTCAACCTATTGATAAAACTCAATGGCCTCCCCAGTTGTTACTAACCTCCATGTTATAAATTTCTCATTTAATTTATTAATTATATATTTATTATTATTAATTTGATTGTACAATATTTTAGGAGGTCAATCAACTATAAATTTCGGCATCTTTTAGTAACCTGGATTTTCAAGTGTTATAAAATCGTCTAAAATTACATAAATTGGTTATAGATTTATTATATATTTATTGTTTATGTTTTGCAATTAAAACAAATATATATATATTTTTTATTATATAAAAGTTGTCCACAATCATATTATTTTTAATAATTGATAAACCACAAGGGCTACTTAACGCTGTAGATGTGTGCTTACCACCGCGTGTCAGACTTGTAAATGCTCAACGAGTTTTTGTTCAATCCAATCATGTTAAAACGATCCAAAACTAATCTTCTTTCTCTCTATCGCCGCTTTCAAGCACCGCATTTGTGGGGATACGCTTTAACCTAATGGGAGTAAACCTCCTCTACATAGGCGCTCTCTAAAGTTCAGGCTTTATTCCATCTTCGTCACTTGTCCAAGGTAATATCCATTGCTGCATAGTGATTTAACATAAAACAAAAGGTCTAAGCTCATATATTGATTGTCAAAGTAGTCAAGAAAAGAGAGGTAAATCATTTGAAATACATCTGTGCAATTTTTTTTTCCTTGGAAAAATCAATTCAATCCATGTTAAATTTTAAGGAAAATACAGCCAAGTCCCTTTGAGGGTCATTCATTCTTTAGAAATACAGAATTCGTTATCCTCAATGCGAAGAACCCTTTTGCAGCTTAATCTTTGTCATGTTCTATAAAGCTTTGGCCCCCTTTATACGTAAAATTGTGAACTTGTCCAATACGAGAACACCCTTTGGTCTGAATAGTGAAAGAAGCACATACTTCCAAACAGTTATGCAGTGATCCTTGTAAGAAAATTTCAACGTACGGATGTCCACTCTCCGCTAGTTGATTCAACGAAAGTCCTTCCCTAATGACGCAGGCCTAGATAAATACTGATAACGTGCCTTCCTAAATTTGAGCATTTATATGATTTTTCTATGCTAATATATACCCTTGTTTATCAGTTTCCCAGATGCCTCTTAATTGTGCTTTCCTGCCAGCATAAGCCATTTAGAGGTTCAATGCCGAGGTTTCTGATGCAATTTACCCACCAATACCTGCTATTGTTCCTTTTGCAATGGTATTACTTGTGCAGATTTGCAAAATTATGTATAGGTGGGTTAAGATTGATTTTGTATTGAAATCATGCTTGTGTGTAACACCAGTCATGCCAGAATTGTTGAACATGGAAATTGTCAAGTGTGATTTGTGCCTGTCTCGACAATTCAACAAAAGGATGGGGAGGGTTTTACTTTTCTCAATCTTTGGATTTTGGGTCGGATCATGTAACTTTGCTGAAAAAGGAAAACTAATCTCAGAGTGCAGAAACTGAAATCTACACTAAGTGCATGAAGAATAAATCTAATCTACTTTGTTGGATAAAAGGGTGCAAGAAAGAAGACAAGAAAGCAAAAAGACAATTGAAGCCGTAGCGAGGTTCAAGCTTGGTGCAATTAGCAATTCTAGTAGATTCCGAATAACATTGGGATCAAATCTCTAAAGTAATCAGGAACAGGAACGACTAACAAAGGGAAAGAGAGTAGAACTACTAGTTCCACACATCCATGGATCAAAAGTTGTAGACACAATCATTCTTCTTGAATGTCGAGCACAATTCTTCACTTTTTTTTATCTAAAAAATGTTAAGTACAATAATCTCCAAAGAGTAGCTCTAGTATGTTAGGTAGCCAAAAGTCCCTTACAACGATAATCATTCTCTTATATATACTTGAAAATAAAGCCTAATCTAATCTTGGACTAATAGTTCAAATTTTCATAGGGGCAACGCTAGAAATAGACGCACGCATTGGAGCAAGGTATCAGTCGCTTTGAGTGGGGCACTCTAGGAAGCGAGGTGCACTGCGTAGAGTGAGGCGCACCCAGAGTGAAATACATTGGCTGGAGTGAGGTGCCTTGAAACTTTCACTTGGTATCTTTTGTGTACTTTGTTTCGTTTTGTGTGGCGGTGTCTGTCTGGAGGTGGTGGTAGTAGTTTACTACTACAGTAACACCTGGAGGTGGTGGTAGTAGTTTACTACTACAGTAATGTAAGAAGTGGACCTTTGACCTTTTAACACAATGATGAAGAATGATTTATTGTTATTAACTTTCCCTCCCAATAAAAACTTTACATAGACATTATATAAGAGTATAAGTTTCTACAAGATCAATGTTCTTTTGATTGTTTTTAGGCTATGTAGACTAACAGTGATCAGTTCTAGCTCTTGATTCTTTTCTCTTAAGCACTGATGAGAAACATATCCCATAGGAAAAAGGCCTATTGTCTTGGGTTTGATGTATTTCTGATTAAACTTAGGCTCTGGAGATAAGCAACAATCACATTCTTAACTTGCCTTCTGATTTTTAGTTATTAGTCCTCTATTTTTGAACATGTGATTTAATAATTGGACCTTTGCCTTTTTAACCCAATGATGGAAGTACGAAGTGTTGTGATCAACTTGCACTTCTAAAAAAATCTTTACCTAGACATTGTAGAAGAGTTTTAGGTTCCTACAATGCAATGTTAATGATCCTTTTGCTGGATCCTAGGCTACACAGACTAACAACAATCATTTCTAGTTTCAAATCCTTTTCTATTAATCACTGATAAGAAATAAATCCTGTAGAGATAAGTCAATTGTCTTGGCTTTGATATGTTTTCTGATTAAACACCACTTATTGAAGAGACGGAATTCTTTTTGATAAATTTCAGGCTTTATTCCATCTTCGTCACTTTTCCAAGGTAATATCCATTGCTGCATAGTGAATTAACATGGAATAAAAGGTCTAAGATCATCTATTGATTGTCAAAGTAGTCAAGAAAAGAGAGGTAAATCTTTTGAAATACATCTGTGAAATTTTTATTTTCCTTGGATAAATCAATTCAATCCATGTAAAATTTTAAGGAAAATACAACCAGGTCCCTTTCAGGATTATTCATTCTTTAGAAATATATCCTCGATGCGAAGAACCCTTTGGCAGCTTAATCTTTGTCATGTTCTATAAATTTTTGGCCCCCTTTATACATAAAATTGTGAACTTGTCCAATACACCATCCGAGAACACCCTTTGTGCTGAATAGTGAAAGAAGCACCTACTTCCAAACAGTTATGCAGTGATCCTTGTAAGAAAATTTCAACGTACAGATGTCTACTCTCCATCATTTAGGGGCTTTTCACAAATAATTTCCAATGCTGCTTTCAAAAGATAGGGTGCACCTCTGGAGGTAGTGTAACTCTGCATTAGTTGATGCAACGAAAGTCCAAATGGTTTTGATTAAGACACTGCTTGTGGAATTAACAGAGAACTAAAATAGCAGCCTAGGAGGACATGTAGTGGGACGAAATTACACCAAAGTAACTGGGAGCAAGTAGCAAAAAAGATACAATGCAAAGAAAAATTGTCTCAACTCTAATTTTTTTTTTGATAAATACATATATTTTGTATGAAAAGAAGTGGAGAGATGCACCTATCATCATTTATGTTAAAAATTGTGTTGAATGCACCAGACTCTGAGAAACATTTCTCGTTCCAAAATTAAGGACCCAGTGTCCTAGATAAAGAATTCTGAGAGCTAAATGTTCTTAAGAATCCACTCTTCACAGGAGCATTCGTATTCTGGTAGTGTGACACAATTGCTGATCTTGTGAATCTGATGTAAATCTGTATGAAGATGTTTCAATTTTGCACAAATGATTTGAACTTCATTGCTTACTTATTACAGGGGGCCTAAGCTTACCATTGTTTGAAATTGGACCACTGTGACAGTAAGTGCTGTAACTTACTACTATGCCAGAACTTTACAAGCATTGATGCACTTCAGCTGTTGGTTCTGTAGGTCATGGTTCAGTCAAACGGATAAACATTCTTTACGTGGAGGTAGGTAGTGTTTTGCACCGATGGGCAGGACTTTCTCAATTGTCCAGGAGAGTGACAACATGAATGTCTGATGGGAACATGATCATAATCAACCCTGACCTATGGCCACAATTACTGTCCTTTTTAGGATGTTAAGGTCTTCAATCGTTGATTCAGAATTCTCCATATCATCATGTGCCGGCAATCCCACCCTTTTTTTGCAGTTTGCAGGTTTGGATAGAATCAATTTGTAGAGGGTGTATATCCATGATCATTGTTTGAAATTGCTTGGTTCAAAAACTGTTGGAAATCTGAAGAAGAGTAGAATATGACGAAGGTGTTTCAACAAAATTTGAAACCCCTCTCCCCCAAATCCATTCCAAATAGTCTAAGATTTGTAAGACAAAATTCAGTCCTTGAAATTGCATTCCACTGATCACAATTCTGAGCTGCTGAAAAAGCTTCCATGTCAGCACTGACTCAACATAATTGGTTAGGGGATGGTGCCAAATCTTTAGTATTCCTTTAAAGACAAATCACTTCATTGCTGAGTGATGTCTCTTCAAATTTCATTGTACACCCTTGTGTAAAACTACATTGGTTGATTAGGAAAAGATAGTTTTCATTGATTCCCTAGATCTCTTCTCAGAGATCTATTTTATGAAGTCTTCATATGAATAAAATTTCCAATTTAATTTTTAATTGTGTTCTCTTTAAATGTGAAATGTGCCTTGGTTCTTTATTATTCTTTATTCCCACGCTTCTTGTTTTCTTTGGCACATTATATTACTGCAAATTAAATTTGTTACTAACTGGATTCCAGCAACAATACAGATTGCTTGAACACTGCATGAATTTTATGGTTCATCATGCAAAGGCCAAGAACTATCCCAAAATTGGTCTGTTTGTTGCGAGAGTTTACTCCAACCTAAAACAGTATTGGAGATTGACAGTTCATTGTGAGAGGACCAAGTTCGAGAACTACCATGAAGAAAGCCATATAATTTCTGGGAAAGACAAATCACTTCATCTCTGAGTGATGTCTCTTCAAATTTCATTGTACTTCCTTGTGTAAAACTACATTGGTCGATTAGGAAAAGATAGTTTTCATTGATTCTCTAGATCTCTTCTCAGAGATCTATTTTATGAAGTCTTCATATGAATAAAATTTCCATTTAAATTTTTAATTGTGTTCTCTTTACATGTGAGATGTGCCTTGTTCCTTTATTATTCTTTATTCCCACTCTTCTTGTTTTTCTTAGCCCATTATGTTTCTTGTTTTTCTTAGCACATTATGTTACTGAACTTAAATGTGTTACTAACTGGATTCTACCAACAATTCAGAGTGCTTGGACACTGCATGAATTTTATGCTTTATCATGCAAAGGCCAAGAACCATCCCAAAGTTATCTGTTTCTTGTGAGAGTTTCCTCCAACCTAAACAGTATTAGAGATTGCCAGTTCATTGTGGGAGGACCAAGTTTAAGAACTACCATTAAGAAAGCCATCGAATTCCTGGGAAAGACAAATCACTTCATCGCTGAGTGATGTCTCTTCAAATTTCACTGTACATTCTTGTGTAAAACTACATTGGTCGATTAGGAAAGATAGTTTCATTGATTCCCTAGATCTTTTCTCAGAGATCTATTTTATAAAGTCTTCATATGAATAAAATTTCAATTTTTATTTTTAATTGTGTTTTCTTTACATGTAAAATGTGCCTTGTCCCTTTATTGTTCTTTATTCCCACTCTTCTTGTTTTCCTTAGCGCATTATGTTACTGCACTTTAATGTGTTATTAACTGGATTCCACCAACAATCCAGATTGCTTGGACACTGCATGGATTTTATGGTTCATCATTCAAAGGCCAAGGACTATCCCAAAGTTGATTTGTTTGTTGTGAGAGTTTCCTCCAACCTATAACAGTATTGGAGATTGAAAGTTCATTGTGGGAGGACCAAGTTCAAGAACTACCATGAAAGAGGCCATAGAATTCCTGGAAAGACAAATCAATTCATTGCTGAGTGATGTCTCTTCAAATTTCATTATACATCCTTGTGTAAAACTACATTGGTCAATTAGGAAAAGATAGTTTTCATTGATTCCCTAGATCTCTTCTCAGAGGTCTAGGTTTGCAAAGTCTTCATATGAATAAAATTTCAATTTAAATTTTCAATTGTGTACTCTTTACATGGAAATGTGCTGTGAAATGTGCCTTGTTCCTTTATTGTTCTTTATTCCCACTCTTCTTGTTTTCCTTAGCACATTATGTTACTGCAATTTCTTATGTTACTAACTGGATTCCACCAACAATCCAGATTGCTTGGACACTGCATGAATTTTATGGTTCATCATGCAAAGGCCAAGAACTATCCCAAAGTTATCTGTTTCTTGTGAGAGTTTCCTCCAACCTAAAACATTATTGGAGATTGACTGTTCATTGTGGGAGGAACAAGTTCAAGATCTACCATGAAGACAGCCATAAAATTCCTGGGTTACGTCTAATATTGCTTCAAGGTCAACCAAGATCCTCCCTTTCATGACAGGAAGCTTTCCATGCACAGCAGTAGCTGCTGCTTGCATCAGACACAAACTTAATCATTGTCTCAGGCCCACTCTCAAATGTCAGGTTTCAATGATAATTGTGAGCGATGTATACTGGGATCTTGTATCTTTGTTACACAATCTGAATGTCTAGGGTAGTCTTCAAATTGAATGCTTAAGTTGCACTTTTGAGAACACACTATTTGGATTCTGTTAGAAAGTTAAGTTACCAAATCTGTGCTGTCTTTTTCTCTACAAATAATTATTTTAGTGATTTTAATTGCAATGTTGCTTTGAGAATCAACAAATTTGACCAAAAAATTTCATATTATTTTGTTTTTTTCATTATTTGTATTTGTAAAAGCTTGGGAAGGTTTGTGCAAACTTTTTTTTTGGACTAAGGTCTGTATTTCATTTACAAAAACCGTGTTATTGAAAACTGGATACTGATAATGCACCACATGGTTTGATTTTATGCTTTTAGTTGTTTGTCACCTACTGTATAGTCTACTTCAGTTGTAAGAATGTACTTCAACTACGCAATTTTTACAAAGACTTCAATACTTGCTCGTTGCATTTAATAATTTTCTGCTATCTATTTAAGTTTCCTTTGTGTATAGCAGTATGATGGATAGAAATCCTTTTTTCCTCTTTCAAAAAACAGTCTAAATCTATATGTTTGACAGATGTCCACTGTTAACATAATGGTCTAACGGTTGCTAACAATGTATTTGCTCTCAATTTTGGATATTTTCCAGCTTTTGAAATTCTACGTGAAATTGAACTTCCAAAGAAATAGATTTTGATTTTTTTATATTAAAGAGTATCTTTTATGTTCTAATAGGCAAGTACATAACATTTATTTGATGTCAAATCAACCTTTTGTTTCAGTAATAATGTTAAAAACATGGTAAATATAACTGTTTGACAGATGTCCACTGTGAACATAATGTTATCTCTGTTGCTAACAATTTATTTGCTCTCAAGTTTGGATCATTTTTCAACTTTTATAATTCTATATCAAATTAAACTTGCAAAGAAATAGTTTTTTATTTGTTTATATTTTAAAAAGAATCTTTATGTTCAAATAGGCAAGTACATAACATTTATTTGATGTTAAATCAACCTTTGGTTTCAGTAATAATAATTTTTGATGCCAAACTTGTGTCTTATTTCAGAAATAATCTAAATTTTATTAAAGAGGTGGAAAACAGTGTATTTGAACAAAATAATGGCCAAAACATTTACACTGATGCAGACCGTGTTTGTAGCAAGTACTTCCTCTGCACTTTTTTTCTGGTATGGTCTTTGTATGCAACTGGTTACCTGTTTTTGTTTCTGCTTTTTACCCACCTCAATTACATTTATATTGTATGCAATATCAAGTGTTAAACTTATTTTTAATGTAAATGCCTTAAATATGCAGGTATGGGTTTATGTTTGGAAGGGAATCTGCAAGGAAGGATCTGGGAGGAAAAATTGAAGAGCTCAGAAGCATTGCCAATGATAAGCAGAGTTTCACTGCCAATGACAAACAGAGTTCATGAACTGAACTAATTTCCAGGACGATGCTGGTTTGGTGAATCTTTCTACATTTTGATGTTGAATTTCAAACTAGAATAACATTTTTTGGTGCAATAATGGATTCTTCTGAAAAAGTGGATGAAGGAAACAGAGCTCAGAGAAAATGGAGGAAAATAGCATATGGAGGAATGCAAGCTGGTTATGCTGATAACTATACCGATGAATCATTCTTGGAAGACATGGTAATGAATACTAATGTTGTAAGGAGAGACACTCTCACTGTAATGCGGGATTCTGTTGCTGTGGTCCAGTACATCTGTATTGTAGCTTTGGTTGTCTCTGTATGGACTTACTCTCTGAAAGCTGAGCTAGATGAACATCTCCTCCTCATGATGGATGCAGTTTTGTTGGGATTGGGTTTCTTGGTGTTGTTGCTGACTGCAAGCAGAATTTCTGTATCACTTCTATGTCACTATGCTCTTAATGTTGCCTTTTTTGTTGGTGGACTTTACGTCTTGGCCCCTATATACCAGACACTAACTAGGTCCATCAGTTCAGATTCTATTTGGGCTCTCACTGTATTTCTCCTCATAATCCACCTCTTTTTGCATGACTATGTTGGCTCTACCATTAAGTCTCCGGAATTTTCAGACCTAAACAGAAATCTTCCTGTTGAAAATCACACGACGTTGACAAATAATGTTTCCCTGAATGCTTCAATTGTAGCATCAGTATTGATTGCTTCTCGCTTACCATCTCGGCTTCTTGTATTTGCTTTAATGCTTTTCTCATTAGAACTTTTTCTTTTCTCTCCGCTGGTTACCCAGTGCATAAAGCAATATTCTGTCAAATTGTATCTGTGTTTTTCTTTCATGTTGGTTGTCATAAGCCTGGGCCTTATCTTCCCATTGCATCGCTTTGCCTTTTTTCTCTTCTTTGGACTGCTGGTTTTTATAATGATCGTGTGCCCCTACTGGTTGATAAAGGCTCAAGAATACAAGTTTGAGATCAAGGGTCCTTGGGATGAGGCAAAACTATGCTTTGACATAACAGATTAGGGTCCTCAAAGATTTGGTCTAGCAGTAAAGATTTGGTTTTGAGGATATGCCACCAAACCTTTTGAGAGAGCATGCAATAGTTTGAATGTTGTGCTTTCTTTACAACATCAAGCATTGTTTTTGCTATTACGTAGTCAATATAGTTAACAAGAATATCTTATTTTCCTACTGAGCGGGCTATATATTTCACAATCGCATCAGACAGCTTTGCCATGTTTATGTCAACTTATTCAGAAAGGAAAGCGTTGTGCCACGGTACGACCTTTACTACCCTTAAATTAGAAAGCAGGATCTACTAAGGTGTTTCTGCTCATTTATGAGCTATTGTTTAAATGGATATCTATGAGTGGTCAAATTATCCAGCAAGATCTTAGAATAATTCTTGTCTTAATTTAAGATTTCTTGTGCAAGATATCTGTTGAAGATGGCAAACATTATGTTGACCTTTGGTACATGAGTTGATGTCGATAATGGTAGGACATATAAGATCGGTTGAGTTCTTGTTTTTTGGTGTTGGATTTTGGGGCTGTATGTCTACTTCTAGTTATAAATGTTCCTCCCTTCAAAAATAGTCTTCTACTTGGTTTAAAAATATCATGAACAAAAATGTGCCAACTTTTATGTTACAGTATAACTCGTAAGATCACAATGGTATGTATTATAATATGTTAGATGTAGAAATAGTCAACAAGAGTATAATATATGGAAAAATTAAAATATTTGATAATAGTTTTAAAAGGGAATATTTTTAGTGGTAAGTTTAGAAATATATTAAAGATTGCTTAAAGAATATTAAAATTTTTGCTAAAAAATTAGCAAGATTTTGTTTGTTTTTTTATATATATTTATATAACTAAAACTAACCTTCAACCTATATAATAATTTAAACAATCTATATATATTTATATAAATAAAACTAACCTTTAATGATTTCAACAATCTATAGGATAATGGTAATGCGAGACAATGAAATATATGATTTTATATTATAATAATGTGGTTTACAATGAATTGATTACTCAAGTTATGATGTAAGAAGTATATAACACATGAAGAATATGATTAAAATATATGAAAATAAAATAGAAATCTTTGAACATCCTAAAATAACTTATGCAACAACAATTTGTTTTATAAAACATAGTATGTTATTTTGTTCATTAAAAGAAATCAATTATTTATTGAAAATTAAAGTTATCATTCCCTCGTTTTTGAAGAATTGATTGTATGCTACGATCCTGTTGATAAATTTTCGAAGTTTTTCTATTCTCATTTGTCAAGACAATTAAGATATAGAATCTCATTGCAAATGTATCAACATAACTATCTACTTTGCATTTTAAGATAAAGTCTCCTTTGTATCCATTGCTTTCGAGGTGCAATAGGTAAATATTCTTTGTCCTCATTTCTCTTTAGGTCTCGTTTGTCTTGTACGCGGATTGATAAGAACCAATTCTCTTACTATAACTTTAGGCATTTTTTTTACGCTTATTTATCACATTTTTTTTAATATTCTAAAAAAGAATCATTGTGGCTGCCTATATAAGAAAGAATATTTGTAGGGAAATGATGCTTTTATGGTAAATTTTCTTGGAATCAAGTATTTTGGATCCTTTTTATTTACTTCCATTTCATCCTTTATATTTATTTTTATTTCAGGTTTGATGTATGGTTGGCTACCACTATATACTTAAAGAACACCATTAACACTATCAACAATTTGAATGAGATGTCGATTGTCTTTCAATCCCAGAATTTTGTCTCTCTACCTTTTTTCTACAATGCAAAGAGTGCTTTCCAACCACCTATTTTCCTTTTCAATTTACATGTTGTTTAAGTTTGTTATTAAAATTTATATGAAAATATTTGTATTTAGTTTTTCTAGATTATCCCCTTTAGATCGAAAGCTTAGTTGTTTTTCTTTTCTTTTGGTTGGTGAAAACATTATCCTGGTTGCATGCTAACTACCTTGCATAGTGTTAATGAGGCGTTTAAATGCTATATATATTGTTTTTTAGTGCACATGAAACCTACATTATCCCTAGCCCGTCGGATAAAGACGAAGTCAATAAGACCCTTGACCATCTAAGGAATCGAACTGGTGTAGCCTACCTACCAACAAGCATTCAACCACAACCAACCAACCTATCCCTTTTTAGGCAAAATTTTAGGATAAACCATGGGTATTTGAAAGGGGTCTTGGCCCTCTTGCGCTAAGGTTTGAACTTCAGCCACCTTGTGCTAGGGTTTGAACTTGGGTCTCTTGAATTAAAATCCAAAGACATACCACTATGATATGCTTCACAGTACAATTTTTTAAGATAAAGCATGAGTTTTTTTGAACTTGGGTCTTGGTCCTCTTATGCTAGGGTTTGAACTTCAGTTTCCTTGTGCCAAGGTTTGAACTTCAGTCCCCTTGTGCCAAGGTTTGAACTTGGATCTCTTGAATTGAAATTCAAAGATATACCACTATGATATCTTTTACAAGACGAAACATGTTTTTTTTTTGAATATATGCTTTCAAATATACCAACATAATTGGAATTATTATTATTTTTTTAAATTATAAAACTAAAATTAATAAAAAAATATTATTATAATTGATTATATGATTTTCAAAAGATTTTATCTATATTAAACTATGATCTATCACATATTATGTCAAATTACATTATCATAGTATTAGTTAAACCATAGTAAACTGCATTATTATAGGAGTACCTATTAATTTAAATTTTGAACCTGGATATTATCATGGTATTAGAGATATATACCATATTATCACATTATCACGAGGGGCATAATCGTAAAGAATATATTTAAATGTGAAGTTTTAAATTTGAATTGTGCTCGAATACAATTGCTTTTCATTTATTATTATTTTATAAAATTATAATTATAATTTATAGTTAATTTTTAAAAAATGAGTTTATATATGTTTTTATGATGGACTTCAATCTTTTCATTTTGAAATGGATTTAAACTTTAAATCTCTACAAAAATCAAAACCTTTATCACTATAATAAACTTACAATTTTTAATTTATAATTAATTATACCTATAATATTAACCTATTTATTTATTAACCATAATTAAAACTACTAAACAAAATTAATATGATTATTATAAAATACAAGAGGAATGGTGATAGTGCATATTGATTGGTTCAGCTACAATATAAAAATGTAGATAATAGAAGTGGATAACAATTGACCATCTATTAGTTAGTAAGCATCGACAAGAAAATGTAGATAATGGAAGTGGTAAAAATTAATTTTAGTTAATTATTTTAATTGGTACTAATATGTACAATAAATAGTTGATTAAATAAAAAAAGTCAACAAGAAATATAGATAAATTATAGATAGAGGTAGTGGTTGAGAGATACGATTTATTATATGGTCATTTTAATTATATGGTTGAAAAATGTGGGTTATTGGTTATGGGTTACTAGTTATTGGTTACTCTACCAAATGCACATTAGGTACCCAAAATTTAGTTGATTATGTTGGTGTGATCAAGGCCGAACGCGACTTTCGGGTGATTTTGACGGTGTAGAATTCCCTGGTCATGGTTTTTTAGACCAAGGTGAACCCGCAAGGGGTTTTTCACTAAAATTTAAAAATATATATAATGTTGATTAAATAATGAAAATAAAATTATTATTAATAATAAATATTACTTTTTTAATAAAATAAATTAATAAATAATTTTTTATTTACTTAACAAAAAGATACAAAACTCTTTGATCAAGGATATCAAAATGAATAGAGCATTCTAAAATACAGAACATGAAAACAAAAAAGGATCTCATTATTGGAGTTCTCGTTATCCTCACATACCACCTTGCTCTTTTGCTTCTTGATGATTTGACAACAATAAATAGGAGCTATAGCCTGATTCGCTAGTGTGTCAACCTCTTTTTTGAATTCTCACCTTATGTGTTGATTGGATATTTTGCCAAATATCTTGCCAAGTTGTCTAATCCTGTCTTGAATAATCTTCAATTGTAAAGATATAAAATCTTTATTTTTGGCAAGAGCTGTTATTATTAGTTTAAAATCCCTGAGTGATTCCTTGCTTTGCCACCAATTTCACATCCTATAGCCTCTTCCACGTTATTAAATGTTGTTCCCAAGTTGATCGTGTATTTGATTAGGATGGTCTTGGAAGAATCAGTCCCCTTGTTGCTGCTTGATCGAGGTTAGACTTGGAGGCACCTTCAAAGAAGAGTACTGGAAAACAGGTGTCAGGCAAGGAATTGTTTGTTTTGTAGCCTCCCTTTGCGAGGAAAGCTTGGATATTAAGTTGGTAGATTATTCTTCTTTTTGCGAGTGTCAGGTTCTCTTCATATTGTTGTTGACAAAAACTAGATTTGACATCTAATACGAAGTCTTCTTTTATCCTTCGTATTAGAGTTTTGTTGTCCTTAGCTTTTCCTTCAAAAATCCTTTGGTTTCTATCCAACTAGATGTGCTAGCTGACAAAATATGATATAGAACTCCACGTATATTTTAGGAGGGGCTTACCCGTGAGTTTACCTTTATATTTTTTGTTCCACTTGGTAAAACATGTGTCTATCGTTAACCTTCTAGAGTAGGAAGTGCCAAGAATTTTGGTTATTCCTAACCAAATTGAAATTGCCTTTGGGCATTCAAACAAAATATGGGAAAACGTTTCATTGTTCTGCATGCACCTATAACAAACATGAGGCCTTGTTATACTCCTCTTTTGCAGATTATCACATGTTAATATTTTGTTTTGAGAGACTAGCCAACTGAATACTTGTAGTTTAGGTGGTGCTCGATTTTTTCACAATATTGATAGTTTTTTGTTGGTAGGACCAATTTGCTGATGTTGGACTCCTAGATGCACAGAGTATTCTCTATTACTGCTGATGCTTCCCCAGATAAGTTTGTCTGGCATTGTAGAATGAAGAGGTCTAATGCTCGTCACGTGGGACTTAAAATAATCTCAATCTCCTTGAAGCTAAGATGGAATGGGAAGAGAGATCCAATGTAGAGTATCTCAGGTCCAATAAAACAAGCCACCTAATTTAAGTATTATTTGGCTTTTCATGTGATTTTGCAATTAATTGGAGTTCTCTCTTAATGGTGGATTTCTTAGTATCAGGTCCTCCCATGGATTAATTGACTTACCATATCTTGGTAGCTAGCAAATTATGTCCTCTAGTATGCTCTTTGTTGCCACTATATATTTCCAAACCAACGAGGCTCTAGGAAGTTTGTCTATGTGTTTGAGCATTTGAATACCTAATTGGTTATTTACATACTTGTTGACTAGTATGCATTGCCATGCTTGATTATGCTTGAACATGTTTCAGAAAAGTTTTGCTCCTAGATATTTTGAAACTATCTCTATTTTTTTGATTCCTAGTCCTTGAATTTTACCTTTGGTGACCATCTCCCAATTGACCAAGTGGAATTTTTTTCTTTCTAATTGCCTACCTCCTTGCCATTGGAAGTCGTGTATGATTCCATCTACCTTTTGCAAAATAAACTTGGAAGCATGATAAACTAATAGTTGGTAGACTAAAAGAGAAGCTAACATTAATTTGATCAATACTACCCTTTCTACAAGACCAAGCCAACTATTTCTGTAACTTAGTATCCTCCTAACCATCTTGTCCAATGTTGGGATCGAACAATTTGAGGCTTTGAGGTGGAAGCTCATGGGCACTCTTAGGTATCTGAAGTATTTTTCTATGCCAAACCAAAAACCTAGGATAGTGCAAAAGAGTTTGACTCTTATTGCTACAACATTTTGTGTATAAAATTGACTCTTTTAAGTGTTTATACGACCCCTTGTAGCTTGTGTGAACCAATCGAGGCACTGCTTGAATTGTTTAACATTTTTTTTGGTGGCTTCACCTAGAAGAATGGTATCATCTACAAATTGGGCATGTGTTATAGCTTTGCATCATACCGCAACCTCTATCCCTATTATTTTTCTCTGAAAAAATGGTTAATTAATCTTCCAAGTCGGCTAAAATAATGCAAAGGTATGGTGATAAAGGACACCCTTGTCTAATTCCCCTATATCCTACAAGAAATTTGTTGGTTCTCAATTTATTACGGGGGCTATCCATGGGTTTCTGATGCATGCTCCGATCCACTTTATGACTTGGTGTGGGAATCAAAACTTTTGCAAGACTTGTTCTACAATTTGTATATTAACTTGATCAAAGGCGTTCATCATATCAAGTTGTATAACAATTTGCTTTTTTTTTCAACTAGTGTGGAGGGCTTCATGCACCATTTTGATATTACCATATATTTGTTTGTAGGCATGAACCCTAGTTTGTCAAGTTTATTAGCAAAAAATTGGTAATAATTTTATAAGAGTTACATAAATAAATCGGTCTGAATCTACAGAAAGTAGTGGTATTTTTTCTTTAGGAATCAATGCTAAAAATGTGGAGTTGGTGGCTCTAAGAAGCTTACCTTTCACCCTAACATCCTCAATCATGCATAGCAGATCTTCTCCAATGATGTGTCAGTATTGATGGTAAAAGTTGTTTGTGAATCCATCAGGTTTGGGAGCTTTGTCCTTTGATAGAACTGCTATAATCTCCTTAAGTTCCTCCATAGTGACTGGTTGACTAAGATCATGTTTGTCCTCCATAGTTCTTATTGTCAGTATATTCTATAACGGTATCCCTTGGGAATGTGGGTTTCCATTTTCTCTAGAGAGTAGAGCTAAGTAATGTTGAATAACAAGTAACTTAAATTTTCTCCTTGTTTCTATAAGTGGTTCCTTCATGCTTTATCTCCTTGATTGTGCTTCTTTGGCAGTGTTGCATGGCTTTCAGATGAAAATATTTAGTTTTTTTATCCCCTTGCTTAGCCAAATAATTTGAGATCTAATCCTCTAATGTGTTTCTTCTTCAACGCTTAATTATTGAGTATCTGAATCAAGTCATTTCTTGCATCTTCTTGCCATGGTTGAGGATGGTCCCCAATTTTTGTTTCTAGTTGCTCTAGTTGTTGCATCAACTGTTTCTTGTCTATTTTGACTCTTGCTTTTCTACCAACCATTTTTTATCATATGCTTTAATTTTTAAAATTTTATTTTTCACTTTTCTTGGGGGTTAGTGGACTTGACCTATTGGTTCCCAGTGCTTTCCACAAGTTCACTGAAATCTTCTTCTATTGCCCATTTAGAGTTGTACTTAAAATAAAGTTTTTGAGGTTGTAGGCTTTGGATGCTATCCAAGAGAATTGGCTTATGATTTGAGATAGGGTTATGAATGACGTGACTAGAAGCGATGGGAAAATGAGTAAGGAGATTTTCATCGATCAAATATCTATCTAGTCATTCTGCAATATAGTTTTCTCTTGCTCTTCTATTGCTCCAAGTGTACTTCCCTTTGATCGGTCAAATGTCTTGTAAGATTTCATATTCCATATTTTGATTGGGCATATCTCTATTTGGATTCCTTGTTAAACTTCTTCCAATCTTCTTCCAATGATAGAGTATCAAGTTGCAATCTCCTCCTAGATTTATATTGTCAAACTTCTCGTTGTCTAGCCATTGTGCTAAGTTTTTCCATGCTTTTATTTTATGTATAGGACGATTTGGACCATAAAAATTTATTACTCCAACACTATTTCCATCTAATAAGAGGAATTTTGTTCCTATCTAGTTATTGTGCTTATGTTGTAAGCTACAAACTAATTGATGTGGATCCCAAGCCAAAGCCAGTCCCCCTGAAGCTCCCACAAAATCAACAATTATCAATTCTGATTGTACCCATATCTTTTGTCATTCTATACTCAGTGTTGTCTCTACTATTTTTGTTTCCTGAATACAGATTATTGTTGGATTTTGCTCTTATATTAAAACTTTCAAATATTTTTTAGAGTACTTCCTTGTCCCCTATAGTTCCATGACATAATTTTCATTTTTTGGATTGCTTCTTAATTTTTATGAAGTTCTCCTCAATTATGACCTGTGTTTTGGATTGCAAGTCTTTCTGTGCTTGCTCATTTTTGAGTTGTTGGTTTGATTTTCTTCCCTTAGCTACAGATCGTGTGGTCGACAAGCCCTTGGGAATCACTATTTCCTCCACTTGCATTTCTTCTACCTCTTTCTTTGAGTTCCCATCAATTTCTTCTCTAGCTATTGTGTTCTTTAGTGTATCTCCTAAGATCTCTGGTGAGTTGTCAGCTTCAATCACAAGTGTCTTCTCTTTACCTTTAGAAGCCATCACATCTAGAGAGGTGATTTCCTTTCTCCTTTACTAATACTTGCAAATTTATTTTTGTGTTGGATGCTTTTTTGATTATGTGGTTGAGGTTCTCACTTATTGCTTCTTGATTTGCATGGTCTCCTTTTGACTTCCTAAAAGTCTGGTTCTTCCTTTTTTGTTTCTTGTATTTGTTTAATTAGGTAGTTTAGATAGAAGTTCCCATGCTCATGACATGTTATACACTTGAATGGTATGTGCTTGTAGTCTAGGGGTTGGTTATGTATCCAATCAAACACCTTTATTCCAGTATACTCAAGCAAACCCTTTTTCAGATTGACTTGCATACAGATGCATGCACATATAACATTATTGGTCTTTGGAGGAGCCCAGTCAATGAATGTTCCAATATCATTCCCTATTAAATCCATCGAAGGTCTATTCCATAGGTGTAATGGCAAAAATGACAACCTCACCCATATAAAGACTTATTCAAGCTCCTCCTCTTAAGGGTCAAATATTGTGCTCCATGGGGTCATGTAGAGTGGGCTGGACCGTAGAAACCAAGGACCTCCATAAAATATAGTGTTCTTATCCTCTATAGTGGTAAATGTAACAACAAAGTATCCCTTGTCTATCATCATGAATTCATAAGAGGAGACTTTACTCCCCAATGTATGTTAATCCATTTTTGAATTGTGATTGGACTAGGCCATATACCCATAAATTTGCATGCAAGGGCTTGGGTGGAAAGCATGAGCAAAGGATGTTGGATGAGGGCTGGAGGAACCTCAATCATCAGAGACTCGTCTAATTTGGGTACAAAGGTGTCATTGTTAGAGTGAGTAGATGGTTTTGAATGGGGGAATTTCCTTGCTTTAAGCACTTGACGCATATGATCCAGCTTCTCCTCATCAAAGGGAAATTGTTGTGAAAACATCAAGAATACCTCATTGCTTGCTTGTTTGAAAAGTGAGGCTATTGCCACCATTAAATCCAATAGACTACCATAAATATCTTCTCAAAGAAGAAGTCCTTGTTGTTTATAATTTCTTGACTCAAGTCCTAGCCAATGAAATATTATCAAAGCTAAAGCCAAAGGAGTATCCATACCTGATTTGATACTTGCAATCTCTCTTGGTAAAAATCGATTGATTCTAGGGTTTTTTATTTTCAAAAATTTGATCCTCCCCCAACCAATGCAACATTTTTCCCTCCAAAAAAAGAATTATTGTCACTTGTTGCTATCTCCACCTTCACTTTGCACCATCAAATAATCACATGAGTCATCTCTACATGCATATGACAGTCATCTGATAAAAATTTGTGAAATTCCTCTCACCAACTTGAACTTTGAATTATCTATTAAATATATTTAAATCCTCAAGCTCCTCCCTTCTCCATCCAATCTACAGGCTCTAAGACCAATGTGTGGGGATAAAAAACTAAAAATAAAATAAAAAGAATAATAACTTGTTGATATTATGTTGTTTTAACTATTTTTTTGTGTTATTTTATTGATTGTAAAAGCATAAAAGAAAAATCTACATCAATTTATAGACATAATTGTAATATTCTTGATAAAAGCTAATATTGACAATCTAAACTTTACAAGGATTCAATTATTACTTCTTATGGGTTTCATATTTTTTTAAACATAATTACAATAGCTTTGGTAGAAGCTAATATTTATCACAATTTTTTTTCTTGTGGAAAACATCCCAATTAGGATGTCACTTTCGGGTAAGTTCCAAGGAGGCAAGGATATCTATTCCACTAAAAATGCCCAAGGCTTGCACCTGGCCTACACCCTTTGACACATTCAAAGAACATGCCTAAAACAATAAGAAACACAAACAAACAAACACAACAAACACATAAAAAACAAAAAATAATAATAAAAAATAAAATAAAATAAAACACAAAAACATAAAGACAACAAAAAAACACAAAACAAACACAAAAACAACAAAAAACGTAAAAAACAACAAACAACAAACAACAACAAAACATAAAACACACAAAAACCACAAAACAACACACAAACACAACAAAAAACACACACAAAAAAGAACAAAAACACAAAACATAAAAAATAAAAAACAACACAAAAATAAAACAAAATGAAAACATTACAAAGCAACACACATCAAAAAAAAAAAAAAAACAAGTTTGGCCTTTCTGGGCCAAAAGGCTATTCAGGCAAGAATCAACAAAAAAAACATAAGAATGATCAGTCTGAGCAATGAAACTAAAATACCCTAACCAAACCAAAGAGAAGCAAAAACAAAGAAAAAAGGAACTAGGTACCTCTAGTACTAGAGCCATCCAAAGAAATGATAGAAAGAAGAGCTTCCCTTATTTGTGAATCTCATCATCGAGGAGGGTGGTCGTAGTAAGTCCAATGTCCAATTAGTTAAAGCATTAGCACTCTTGTTTTGTAATCTAACCACATGATTGTATTCAACTTTCAAAAATCTCATCTGGATTAATTGAATCTTCTCAACAATTATTTTTATTCTCCAATCAACCTTATGATTCTTAGGAGTCTTCAACAAATTAATCATGACTTAAGAATCAAATTCAAACAACACCTTTTTCCATTCAACCTTAATAGCCTTTCAAAGACCTCTAAGGATACCACACCCCTCAGCAAGGTTATTGGAAAGGATACCCAAATTCTCAGCAAAAGTGAATACCGGGGAACCATCTGAAAGTCTACCAATTCCTCGTACACTAGCTTTTCCAGGGTTCCCCTAGAGGCTCCATCGGTATTGTCTTTTCCAAAATATTTAGGAGGAGGTTGCCAATTCCTTGTTCTATCCATCTTTTGATTACTTACATGCCCTTTAAGCTAGTTGCCCTTAAAAGAGTTAATATTCAATCTTTGCATCACTTGATCCCATATTTGGTGGGAGTTTTAGGGGTGTTTAAGGAGCTATTGGATTGATTCAACTAAGTTGGCAATGGTCTTTTGCTAGATATAATGAATGTACTTCCTTTCTTGATTAAAAATCCAGTTGTTTCTTTCTTTCCAGATATTCCAAGGTAGGATGGTAGAACCCATCCAAACTTTTCACAACCCAATTTCCTTAACCTTTTTTTTTTTACCCGTAAGAACTGATGGTAACCCAAAGAGTTCTGTTTACACATAACTCAAGCAATATTATTACCCACTAATCTTTACAGGTACACCCATTTCCACATATTACATATATTACATAATATCATCTATGCAAGAGTGCTAGGTTTGAGGTATTAATTACCAAGTTATCCTTCTCATTTATCCTTTAATGAGCTAGCTCTTCTTTCTATCTATTGAAAGAAACATGTTATCCTTCTCACATAACATAAGCCTTTCTATGTTGGTGTCAGGAGCACGATGGAGCTATAAGATGAGTTAGTCGTTCCAATATTATGCCTATTCCCATATCTATTTCGCGGTAACACTAATTCTAATTTCGGCTCTAAAGAAAGTTCTCATCCTTATGAAATTATTTTAGCTGAAACTGAAATGTTCCCTTTAGAAGCAATTGCTATGACCAAGCTGTTATGTTACTTGAAAAAAACAGAAAACATGACAAATGATAGATGGCCTAGGACAGCTAGGGACGAAGAGTTGCATAAGCGAAAGAATACATGGATGAAACAAAATCAGAAATGGATGAAACGTTGGGAAATCAACATAAATGAATGCCGAAATGTCAACAAAGACATAAAAAATTATATGAATGAAAAGTTCAGAAGTGGAATGTGGAAAAATGCAAGCAGGAAAAGACAATATTATATTGCAAATTTTAACCCAATGTATGACCACAAGGAAAAAGTGTATATGGGCACTGAAATCAAGTGGAAGGAAAAAATACTCATTGCTCGAGATAAGGACTAGCTCTCATAGGCTTAGATGTGAAACAGGGAGATGGACAACGCCAAAGAACAATGGGAAGAAAGGATATGTACTCTATGCAGCACAAAGGCAATAGAGACAGAGGAACACTTCATCTATAAATGCCCGAGTTTTTCAGATATCCGTGACAAATACAAAGAAACACTTGAGAACTAGTTTATGGCAGATTTCTTTGAAGACAATAAAATAAAAAAAGTTACAGAATTGCTAACACAAATGAGCAGAAGAAGGAACAACCTTCTCAAAGATATTAAAAATCATATGATATAATTTGAGTAATTGTACTTTCATATTTGAGATCCCATACACCATATTTGAATCTTACGGATGTAATTAAAATCTTTCATTTCATTTCATTCAGTATTACGCTCGTAACACAAGAAGGTTATTCTTTTCTCTCTATATCATCGTTAGAGATGCAACCGTTCCGATAAGCCTTTATGGTTTATACTACCTTATAACAATAAGCTCAATACATTCAATCGCACGTAAGCTTAGTTTATAAGAGATGCGCTCGAATTCTTAAGTCAAAATTATGTCACTATTCATATATTAAAGCCAAACTAAAATACACACCTAAATACAAGTCTTAATTTCATTTCCAGCCATGATTCATTAACTTAAAGTGCGTCCATTCCATATATAGGGTACAACATTAACAAACAATGAGTATGAATTTCACATGAGATTTTACTTCAAATTAGTATGAATTTCACATGAGATTTTACTTCAAATTATTATGAATTTCACATGAGATTTTACTTCAAATTATTATCAATGGGTATGAATTCCACATGAAATTTTACTTCAAATTATTATTACAAATCAGTGGCATCAACTCATAGTAATTTATTCTATCCATTATCTGAAACCCAATCAACTTAAGAGCCATTAACATCAAGCAAATATAAGTAAAATCCATAGCATATCGCACAACTTCAAAGTTTACCCTAGGAGAAAGCCCTGTAGGAAAATCCAGCTTTAAATAGTCATTTTATTGATCAAAGGTAGCTATTAATATACATTGGAAGAAGAATCTTCCTAAGAAAACCAATAACAATACCCTTCGAGACGCTCCATTATCTCCCGGTTCTTCTCCGTAAGAAGCTAGTCTATCTCTCCACTGCAATGGTTTTCTTTAATAAGTAGAACTGCAACGTTCCAGGTTAAATTATTTCTAGCAATGCATGAGTGCAGTTACCTACTGTGACTCCCGGTTCTTCTCCGTAATAAGCTAGTCTACCTCTCCATTGCAATGGTTTTCTTTAATAAGTAGAACTGCAACGTTCCAGGTTAGATTATTTCTAGCAATGCATGAGTGCAGTTACCTACTGTAACTAGACTTAACATAAAGTGATGTGTTCCTTGTTAGAAAAATAAACCCAGATTTCCCGCCTGTGCCCAACTGCGCTGCCGCAAATCCGAGATCCCGACAAAAGTGTGACAGGACGTCGCACTTATCTTCTGACAGATTTGACACCTGGCAGATCCGATCTCCGCAGGTGTTAATACCCAGTCGGCGTTTGTCAGAAACCCTAGATGTGGGTCGGTCCGAGGATGACCCTTATCCGGAGCTGTCCGAAGATATCCCTTATCCGGAGTTGTCAGAGGATAACACTTATCCTTCTCTCCCCGCGGCTATAAAAGGCGGTTCGGTTCTTCAGACAAAAAAGAGTGTGAAGAGAGCATAGAAGAAGGAAGCAGAGCGGGTGTGAGAGAAGTTCGTGAAAGTGAGCAGAGAAAGAAGAGCGAGTGTTTCAGTGAGCAGTGAGGCTCAGCTGATAAATGTACGAGCAGTAGACTCGACATTTCCCTTGTCCAGTTTATCCTGCAGCGTTGCCTGCAGATGTTGTTACTTCCTCGGTTGAGGAATTCTGTAACCCTAGTTGTTCATATGAATAAAGTCTGCTTTTGTCTGTGGCATAAAAAAAAATAATAATAAAAAAAAAAAAATCGCCGCTCTTCCTTCAAATTGGTATCAGAGCTGATAGTACCGTGACACGGAGATAGAAGCATGGCTTCCGAGAGAAACTCGTTGCAGTTGCAGATCCCGCGATTTAACGGTAAGAACTACGATTACTGGAGCATCCAGATGAGGATCCTGTTCGGATCTCAGGAGCTATGGGAGTTGGTCGAGACCGGCTACCCAGAACCGGCAGATGCAGAGCAGATCGGCCGCCCTCTCTCAAGCAGACAGGGATCTGTTGAAAGAGCACAAGAAGAAGGACCAGAAGGCCCTCTTCTACATCATGCAAGCGGTTGAGGAGACCATCTTCCCGCGGATTGCATCACCCACCAAGGCCAAGCAGGCCCGGGAAACCCTGGCGAGTTCGTATCGTGGCACCGACAAAGTGAAGTTGGTGAAGCTGCAGATGCTCATGAGAGAGTTCGAGAACCTCGCAGATGAGCGAGTCCGAGTCGATGAGCGACTTCTTCACCCGGACGACGGACATTATCAACCAGATGCGGTTGAATGGAGAAAATGTCCAGAGCCAGAGAATCGTGGAGAAGATTCTCAGAAGTCTGCTTGCGAAGTTCGACTCGGTTGTGATAGCAATCGAAGAGTCGAGGGATTTGACAACCCTCTCGACAGACGAACTCATGGGTTCCCCGCGACCCATGAACAGAGGCCGAGCCGCTCAACTCGGCCTTCTTTGGAGCAAGCCTTCAAAGCGCAAGTCTCGACCCGAGACAGCAGCAGACAAGACTCCCAAAGACAAAGTGCTTCTAGTTCTCAAGGAGGAAGAGGCAGAAGCAGACGTGGGAGAAGGAACAAGCGAGGAGGGAACTCAAACCCTCAGGACGCTGAGCCAAGTTGCAACTTTCATCAGCAAGGAGGAAGAGGCACTGGCAGAAATCAGCAAGGTGGCTCTCAGCAGAAGAAGGACATGTCAAAGGTCCAATGCTACTACTGCAGCAAGTTCGGCCATTATGCCACACAGTGCGTAAAGAAGATGGCGAACGAGAATCAGCAGCAAGCCCATTATTCGAAGGAACCTGAAAATGCGGCAGGAGGAATTGTGTTGCTGACTTGCAGTATTGAAGAGGAGAGCAAGAAAAACATCTGGTATCTTGACAGTGGTTGCAGCAACCACATGACTGGGAACAGGGAGATGTTCTCACAACCGGATGAATCAATCCAATCCGAAGTCAATATGGGGAACAACATCAAAGTTCCTGTGATGGGGAAAGGAAAGATCCTCATCCGCACCCGGCACGGTGATAGAAAAACAATTCAAGATGTTTATTATGTGCCTGGGTTGAAGCATAATCTGCTTAGTGTTGGACAACTTGTGCAAAAGGGGCACACTGTACTGTTCAAAGATGGAGTCCTGCTCCATCGTAGACAAGGTCCATGGACAAATTGCATCCGTGTCCATGACGAAAAACAAGATGTTTCCGCTGCAGCATTCGGAATGAATCTTTGTTGTCTCCGAGTGCAGCTTGAGAAGGATGCTACCTGGCCGTGGCATCTCGTATTCGGTCACCCGAGTTTCAGTGGCCTCGAATCTGCTGCACAAGAAGCAGATGGTGAAGGGTTTACCCCTTATAGAGCAACCGAACCAAGTTTTTGAAGGTTGCCTGGTCGGCAAGAAGCACAGGGACGCATTCCCCGTAGGGCAGTCTTGGAGAGCATCACGGCCTTTGGAGCTGGTGCACTCAGACATCTGTGGTCCCATGCAGACCACCTCATATGCCGGCAATAAGTATTTCCTGACCTTCATTGATGACTTCAGCCGGAAGACTTGGATTTATCCAATCAAGTTGAAGTCGAGGCGTTTGCAAGGTTTAGGGAGTTCAAGGCTCTGGTTGAGAAACAGAGCGGTTACTATGTGAAGACTCTCATAACTGATGGAGGTGGAGAGTACATCTCCAACGAATTCCACAACTTCTGCAAGCAACATGGAATTCGGAGGCAGTTCACTGCCAGATACACGCCGCAGCAGAATGGCGTAGCTGAGAGGAAGAACAGAACAATCATGGAGATGGCACGGAGCATGCTGAAGGCAAAAAGTTTGCCACATGAGTTCTGGCGTAGTCGTAAGTTGTGCAGTCTATCTGTTGAACCGATGTCCCACCAAGAGTGTGAGGGACAAAATTCCAGAGGAAGCGTGGAGCAAGTTGAAGCCAAGTGTGGCTCATTTGCGAGTTTTCGGGTGCATAGCATATGCACATGTTCCAGATGAGAAAAGGAAGAAGCTAGATGACAAAGCTGAAAAATGCATCTTCACAGGGTACAGCGAACCAGCGAAGGCGTACAGGCTGTACAATCCTGTGACAAAGAAACTTGTCATCAGCCGAGACGTGAAGTTCTTGGAGGATGAAGTCTGGAACGGGAAGTCAAAGACTCGGTCGATCGAACCAAAGAATCGTTGAGTCTGTAGACTTGGAGGAAGACAGAGTTCAACCACCTGTGCCTTCAAGCATCAACAGTGGTGCCAGCAGCAGAACACCCTCAACATCCCGCTCACCTCCACTTGCAAGAAAAATATAGAACCTGAGGACTCCTGTAAAGACTCGGAGCTTGCAAGACATCTATGAGGTAACCCGTAATCATTTAGATGAAGATTATTCTGATTTTGCTCTCTTTACTGAATGTGATCCAAAGGAGTTTGAAGAGGCAAGTCAGAATCGCAAATGGGTGAATGCGATGGATGAGGAGATAGCAGCCATTGAGAAGAATGAGACATGGCAGCTAACAGATCTTCCAGCACGGAAGAAGACCATTGGGGTCAAGTGGGTATATAAGACGAAGTTTAATGCCCAAGGAGAGGTTGACAGACACAAGGCCAGATTAGTGGCGAAAGGCTACAAGCAGAAGTCAGGAGTTGACTATCATGAGGTGTATGCACCTGTAGCCCGACTTGACACAAGTCAGAATGATTCTGGCACTCGCAGCTCAGAAAGGATGGAGCGTGTTCCAGATGGATGTCAAGTCTGCCTTCCTCAACGGAGTGTTGGAAGAAGAGGTCTACATAGACCAGCCGCCCGGTTATGAAATACTAGGGCAAGAAGGCAAAGTCCTGAAGCTGAAGAAGGCCCTGTACGGTTTGAAGCAGGCGCCCCGAGCTTGGTACAGCCGGATTGACAGCTATTTTCAGGAGAATGGGTTTCGAAATGCCCATATGAGCACTCCCCGTACATGAAGTCAAATGCAGCAGTGAGCTCATCATCGTCCGCCCGTACGTAGACGATCTGATATTTACTAGAAATAGCAGCAACCTATTTGTGTAGTTTAGAACAACCATGAAGTTCGAGTTTGAAATGATAGACATGGGGCTGATGAAATATTTTCTCGGCATTGAAGTTGACCAATCAGCAGATGGCATCTTCATTTCTCGGGGCAAGTATGTGAATGATGTCCTGAAACGCTTCAAGATGGAGGACAAGAAACTCGCCATCACACCCGTAGCCACAGTGTTTGAAGCCGAGCAAGTTGGATACGTGGAGGTCTCGTAGATCCAACCTTGTTCAAGAGGCTAGTTGGCGTCCGATGTACTTGACTGCAACTCGGCCAGATCTGATGTTCGGAGTCAGTCTGATCAGCCGTTTCATGGAGACTCCGAAGGACACGCACTGGCAAGCAGGCAAGAGGATCTTGCGCTATGTCAGCGGGACGCGAAACCATGGCCTATTTTACGCCAGACGGGACCAGTTGGAGCTAGTGGGCTTCATAGACAATGGATCGGGCCGGCAAGATCGACGATCGGAAGAGCACCTCCGGTATGCTTTCCATCTCGGATCGTGGCGCCTCATGGGCGTCCAAGAAGCAACCGATTGTTGCGTTGTCCACTACCGAAGCAGAATATGTTGCCGCCACGACATCCGCATGCCAGGCAAGATGGCTGCGAAGAGTTCTGAGCGAACTGTTTAATCCTCCAGAAGGCGCGACAACAATTTTCTGTGACAACAATTCGGCCATTGCACTGTCAAAGGATCCCGTGTTCCATGGCCGGACGAAGCACATTGATATTCGTTATCACTTCATCATAGAGTTGGTGAAGTCCGGTGAAATTCATCTGCAGTTTTGCAGATCCAAGGAGCAATTGGCAGATATTTTCACGAAGCCTTTGAAGGAGGAAGACTTCAGCAGATTGCGAGAGCAGCTTGGAGTCAAAGTGCTTGTGAAATCAGGTTTAAAGGAGGGTGTTAGAAAAATAAACCCAGATTTCACGCTTGTGCCCAACTGCGCTGCCGCAAATCCGAGATCCCGACAAAAGTGTGACAGAACGTCGCACTTATCTTCTGACAGATTTGACACCTGGCAGATCCGATCTCCGCAGGGTTAATACCCGACCGGCGTTTGTCGAAACCCTAGATGTGGGTCGGTCCGAGGATGACCCTTATCCGGAGCCGTCCGAGGATAATCCTTATCCGGAGCTGTCAGAGGATAACCCTTATCCTCCTCTCCCCGCGGCTATAAAAGGCGGTTCGGTTCTTCAGACAAACTAGTGCGAAGAGAGCGTAGAAGAAGGAAGCAGAGCGGGTGTGAGAGAAGTTCGTGAAAGTGAGCAGAGAAAGAAGGGCGAGTGTTTCAGTGAGCAGTGAGGCTCAGCTGATAAATGTACGAGCAAGCAGACTCGACATTTCCCTTGTCCAGTTTTATCCCGCAGCCGTAGCTCGCAGATGTTGTTACTTCCTCGGTTGAGGAATTCTGTAACCCTAGTTGTTCATATGAATAAAGTCTGCTTTTGTCTGTGGCATAAAAAAAAATAATAATAAAAAAACAAATCGCCGCTCTTCCTTCATTCCTCAACTCCAATACCTAACAACCCCAACTTTACCCCAACATAAAATGATCGGTGCTCCTCAACTCCAATACCTAACAACCCCATGCTAATTCTTTCCAACACAAATGATGTATCTAACAATCCATAATATTATCAGATAAAATAAAAAAAGCATCACATAACATAAATTGGAAAGCACATAAAGAACATCTTCTTTTCTCTATACAAACCTTGCTAAACCGATTCCAAAATATATACATGATAGAGCCCGATATAAACCATGATTAACACTGCAACACTCTCCCTAAACACACGTCGAACAACGTTAAAAAACATTTAATATATTATTACGATTAGGTCTTAGGTGTAGACCAATTGGTTCATTCAAACCCCATAAGAGAGGCAAGGTCTAAGGTTCAAATCTGGGGCCTCGTCAGACTGAACGCTTGTCCCTTTCCTGATGCTTTCATTACAATTAAACATTGAACTATCCAAAATCAGACTCGTCATTAAACATTGAACCATCCAAAATCAGACTCGTCATTACATTAGCTATAGCATTTCCTACACAAAACCTTACAAAAGCTACTAAGATAAGTCAACAACACTACTATTGTATGTTCAACCAACCAGTTGTGAAGTAGTCTTAGCGCAAGTTATCTTACATTCGCCCAACCAGGCAGCACAACAATGATCCTAGCACAAACACTAGCATAAAAGTAAACTCGACTTCAACGCTGTCAAGCTAGACCTCACGAACCTCTTGGTTCTAACACCTAACATCTTCTAAAACGTAAGTCTGAAGGCTCCTCCTTGCTATAGGCTAAAGAACAAGCTCTATCACCTATATTGTACACAACAACGCTCCACGGATACTATCTGCACAAGAGTCGAAACCTTAGGTTTCACAAGCATATCTAACCAATGTAAGGAGGATGGGAGACTCTATGGCTTAGTCCTGGAAATTAACCAACTTCTACTGTGCTCTAAATACGTCAAAACTACTGCCCCAACATAACCAATTGAGTCTCCAACAACGAGCAACAACTGTAACAAGAATCGTTGTTTCAAAGGTTTCTTTTTTGTTTAATGAAAGAACAGAGAGACCACATTCTTATTTTTTGGTAACCCTATCCTTAAGAACACAAGACCATCTCCAATACTCTGGTCTTAACACAACAACTTACAGGTGAACAAGATGTTCTCCAGAAAGCAAAACCATTATCAACATCTACCACGTAATTAAGAAACAACCTCAACACAGATTACTCAATTCCTTAGCAAGAAGGTTATCGTTGATATTCCAAGCTTTTAAACCAAAACAAACTAAAATTGTTTGTAAGCAGACGTCTGCCAAACTTGGCACACGAAAAATTTAAAGGTTTTGTTATATACCGACGATGCTAAAGTTGTTTCACAAGCTTCCCTCAAATGTCTTAACAAAACCTAGAACCCAATTTTAACACAAAAAAACAAGTCTTTCTTTCAAAAAGGAAACCAGATGCGAGCCAACAAGGTATAATAAACTGTGACATACCTCAACCAGCTGTAATTCAAGAACGAAAGCCCTCCACTTCCAAACTAGAGACGTCATAAGCTTCCTTTCTCACATCGTCGTCCTTTTTTTCCTTCTCTCCTCGTTCCTATGTTCTTCCCAAAGAAGTCATACTCATTACCTCTGCTCACTCTATCCGCACCTGGAGGACATCAACGCCCATCATGCTTTTCCCTCCCAAAGACCGTTCCCCACCCCACCACATAGCTTGATGTATTCTTTTTTAGAGGTGATCACCAACTGAACATACTTGAAAGGAGTGATGGTGCTCAAGTCTTTGCCACCGCTAGAAACCAATTTCGTAAGCCACTATATACGCATATCAACATTCAAACTTAATCTATATCCATTTTTTCTAAAAGGTTAAAAAGTAATTCAGTTTATCTGCTTGTTGTGGTGCAGTGGTAAATGCCCTGGGTGCTGGTAGAGGTCGACTCAGGTTCCATTCCCCTTGTCTCCATCTTGCAGATATATGGTATAGTTAGGAATGTCCTATGTGCTGGTAGAGGCCGACAAGGCTCCATTCCTCCTATGCCCAACTTGTTGAAAGTGGCACCTCGAAAGGGGTGTTTTCCACTATAAATTAGTTTTCACCCAGGTGTTATAGGTGAGTTGGAGAGGAGAGGGCAATCCTCCAAGGGAGGTCCCAGGTTCGAATCTCCACCCTACCAAAAAGCTAAATTGGGTACCCAAAATCCAATTGATAATGTTGGTGCGGGCAGGGATGGGTGCGACTCCCGAGTGACTTTGACGATGTAGAACCCCCTGTTCATGGTCTCTCAGACCAAGGCGGCCCCGCAAGGGGATTTTCGTTTTAAAAAAAAAAAAAAAGTAATTCAGTTTCTTTTAAATAAAATATCTCATTTTATCATTATCTAAATATTTCTCATCTCTAACGAAAATTCTTTTCTTCCCTCCTCACTAAAACCTATTTTTGGATAGCATGGAAAATCGTTAACAAACATCATATTCTCATAAAATATATGCTTTGATTACCCGATTATAAAATAATCAATCAAGTATCAATAAATTACATCATTTCTTCACAACATAAATATTTTGTACAACTAAATATAACTTGCCAATCATTTTGTCAACAAATCAACATAACAATAACTTTATTCATCCCAAAAAAAAAAAAGGTCTGCCAAGGGAGGGTCATGACAAAACTAGTTGCCTAATAAAATGATCAACACCCTCTTGATTAGGCAAATCCCTCTAAAGTTGTTCAAAAGTAAAAAAATTATAACACTGTAAGCCAAGTAAGATGGCCATTCTCCTCTATAGCTCATAGGCTAAGGTACACTCAATAAAAATATGGTTGAGAGTTTCCACGTTCTCTCCACACTTTTCACATCTAAACGAGCCATGAAAACCATATTTCATAAGTTGCTCACCAGTAAACACCCTACGATGCAATAAAAGCCATGTAAAGAACCTCACCTTAGGCCAAAGATTTTGAGCCCACAACTGAGTAAATATATCATAAGTTTGGTTGGGATTATTATGGCATAACGTCAAGTAACCTTAAGCAACTGAATACTCACCCTTAGTAGTGTTGTTCCATACAAAATAGTCTTTATCATGGGACCAAGAGAGAGATATCATATGAAGGCTGCTTTGGATATCTTTTCTTTGCCTTTCCGACATTTGAATAGGCCAATCCTCAACAAGGATCTAATATCTACCAACCTATGAATTATCAGTATGGTACCGACAATAATTAACAACCTTTATCTAGTTAGCTCGTTGAAGCTCCTCCATCCAATTCCTCCAATCAAGAAATTAAGTTATCAAACGCTGGTGACCATCCCAAGAATATATCCAAAAATTTATCTGTTTACCATTATAAATGATCCAAAATAAATTTTGCTTAATCAAATATTCACCAGTCTTAAGAACCACTAAAATCGAAGAACCTTTGGTAGGCAATTGATAGCGAATAAGGTCTTTAGGACTTTTGTTCTCAACATATTTAGCATGAATATTCTTGGCCCAAAGAGCATTGGGGTTATGCAAAATCCTCCAATATAGTTTAGTAGCTAAAGCCTTATTGTTATTAATAGAAGACTAGAAATCTAACTCCCCTTCATTCTTGGGAAGGCATAAAGTATCCCATTTCACCAAGGCCCATTTTATTTTCTTCTTAGTACCACTCCAGAGGAACCAATAATTGATTTGATCTAATTCTCGAAGAACAGCCTTTGGAATATTCAACACAACAAAAACATAAATAGGTATAGCTTGAAGGACTGAATTTACCAAGGTAATTCTGCCCCCAAATGAAAGTCATCTATTGGTCCACTTTCTAATTTTCTTCTTAACTTTATCCAACAACCAATTCTAGTCTTTTTTTCTATCTTTGAATATTGAGAGGAATGCCTAAATAAGTGATTGGAAGGGAGGTCTTCTTATATATTAATTTATCCAAGACCATGGATTCCTATTTGGGAGAGCAGTGAAAGAAAATTACTTTAGATTTGTCTTTAGTGGTCAATTTCCCGATAACATTAGAAAAATAGTTGATGATTTGCTTAATTTTTGAAGCTTCCTTAACTGTAGCTTTACCTAAAATAGTAGAGTCATCAAAAAATTGAATATGAGAAACATACCCATCTCCATGAGCAATGGTAACTCCCTCAAGTGTTTTGTTTTCTCTAGTTTTGGTTATAGTCATGCCCAAGCATTCAACAAGAATGATGAATAAATAAGGGAAGAGGGGTCACCTTGCCTAATACCTCTGGAAGCAAGGAATAACTAAGAAGGCTTGCCATTGATAAGAACAAAGGAGGGCACTGGAGAAATACATCCCATAATCCAATCCATCCAATCCTGAGAGAAGCCAAATTGCCTTAAAACTCTGACAAGAAAGTGCCAATCCACTCTGTCATAAGCTCTAGATAAGTCTAAGCGAATGCACATAGATGTAGATTTTTGCATTTCCATGGAATGGATGGCTTCTTGAGCATGAACTATCTCATCCACTATTTGATGCCCTTCCACATAACCCCCTTGTTCAGGGAAAATAATCTTATGCAAAAGAGGCTTTAGTATTTCTGCCATGATCTTTGTAATGATTTTGAGACATGATCTACCTCTCGAGCTTTTGAGACAAGAGCTATATAATTTTTATTGATAACCTTCAAAATTTCTTTAGATTTTCAGGCTTCTTCGACCATCTCTAAAAAATTAGCATGAAGTATATCCCAAAAAACTTCATCGAACTCAATAGGAAAACCATTAGGTCCTAGGGTTTTTCCTTTTTGCATTTTAAAAACCACTTGTTGAAGCTCATTAATAGTAATCGGAGTAGTCAAAATAGAGTTCTCCTTAGAAGTGATAATATTAGGGATGGCTTAAAGAATATTCTATTGAGAAGCCAATTCAGGAGGTGCAACATCAAAGAGATTGGAAAAGTAATTGATAATAACAGAGTTCATACCATCTCAAGTGTGAAAACTATAATTCATTAGTCAATCGTATGCTTGTCAAGGATATAATATATAGTGCTGAAAACTAACATAACATAGCTCAACATAGGTGGCTTAACCTCATTCTCATAACCAAATCCTAACATAGAAGATACTAACTTAATCCTAAAATCTCTCTAATAATTCTAGAATAGGACTAAACATAGTTACGTAGGGAAAATGACATTCAATGTCCAACATTCTCCCCCTTAAAGTTGAGAGGGCTGACCAGACAGTCTCTGAGCTTTATATACTGAGCTTTAGCAACTCCTTTGGTAAATATGTCCGCCATGTTGTTCAAAGTGCTGCAATGTTTTAGCTCAACCACCTGTTTCTACACCATGTCTCTGATGAAGTGATACTTCATGTCAAAGTGCTTTGACCTACTATGGTGGATAGGATTATGTGCCAATTGAATGCCACCCATATTGTCACAATACAATATGGTAGGACCACTTTGTCTCTCTCCTATTTCTTCAAGAACTTTTCTCAACCATAAGGTTTGGGTACTAGCATTTGTGATTACTATGTAATCAGCTTCAGTAAATAATAATGCTACAACAGTCCGCTTTTTGGAATTCCATGTAACTAGTCCTGACCCAAGACTAAAACAATTACCTGAAGTAGATTTCCTATCACCTATATTGCTTCCCCAACCACTATCGCTAAAGCCAACTAATTTTACAACATCACTTTTGTGGTAATGGATCCCATAATCCAATGTACCCTATACATATCTCAAAATTCTTTGAGTTGCTTGTAGATGAAGTTGAGATGGATCAGCCATATATGTTGAAACTAGAGAGACAACATATTGAATATTTGGCCTTGTGTTGGTGAGGAATATTAGACTCCCAACCATGCTCTTCTAAGTGGTCTTGTCAACTTTTGGTGCTCCATCTTCTTTGCTTAATTGGATCCTATGACCTATTGGAGTTACAACAGACTTGCTTTGCTCCATAGCAAATTTCTTGATCATGTCATGAGCATATTTATGTTGACATATGAAGATCCCTTTTCCTGTTTGATGTACCTCCATTCCTAGGAAGTAATGCATCAAACCTATATCCTTCATTTCAAACTATTTCATCATGGAGTTTTTGAACTCCTCATTCATTTTAGCACTACTACCCATGAATATTAGATCATCCACATATAAACACACGATGATGATGTATTTACCTTGTTTCATGTAGTAGAGAGTAGGCTCACTTTTGCTCCTAGTGAATCCATATTTTTGAAAGTAGCCATCTGCATGAGTACCATGCCCTTGGTGCTTGCTTTAGTCCATACAATGCTTTCTTCAATTTGTAGACAAGTTTCTCCTTACCTTTTTCTTCAAATTCTTGAAATTGTTGCACAAAAACCTCTTCTTTCAAGTACCCATTGAGAAAGGCACTCTTAGCATCCATGTATTGAATGTTCCACCCTTTGTGGGCAGCCAAGGAAAGTACTAGTCTGATGGTCTCTTGTCTAGCAATAGGAGCAAAGGTTTCATCATAGTCAATCCCATACTTTTGAGTAAATCCTTTTGCTACTAGCCTTGCCTTGTGTCTTTCAATGCTCCCATCAACATTGAACTTGGTATTATAGACCCATTTACATCCAACACATTTCTTACCCTTAGGAAGCTCCACTAGCTCCCATGTGTCATTCTTTTTTATAGAGGTCATTTCCTCTTTCATGGCTTGTTGCCATACATCATGAGTACATGCTTTTTCATAACTAGATGGTTATAGCTCTACACTAGTCATTAAAGCATAGTTTACAACTTAGGCTCTTAGGAGTCTTCATCACCATACATGTGCAATTTTTCAAGTCTTTTCAAGACTTCATTCAGTTCACTAGCTTGACTTCTAATGTACCTTCTTTGAAAATTCTTGTCCATCATTTGAAAAGAAGGATGGTATTGAAGTGTTCTCTTACCTCTTGAAGGTAGATCTACTTCCATTGGAGAAGACCTTGCTGATTTTTGTGGAGAAAAACTTGGAGTAGCACTTGTTGTACTTGGAGTATAACTCTTCTCTGGACTTGGAGGAGGATTTTCAGTGCGGTTCTTATTAATGGGTTATACTTGATAGGAGCTTGCATCTTGAGATCCATCATCAACAAAAAATTTTGTATGACCCCATACTCCCCCTTCATCAAAAATTACATCTCTGGAGATTACAACTTTGTGTGTTTTTTGATTGTAGAGCCTATATGCCCTTGAAGACTCACAATACCCACTGAAAATACATGCTTGACTTTTGGGATCAAGTTTCTTTCTTGTCTCATCAGGAATGTGTGCATATGCAAGACAACCAAAAAAATTGAAGTGCTTTACATTTGGCTTTATACCATACCATCCCTCATATGGAGTTATCCCATCTAAACTAGAAGTGAGACTCCTATTCAAAATGTAAACACTTGTCCTAACAACATCAACCCAATACATGTTACTGGATTTCTTTGTTTGAAGCATTGATATAGCCATTTCTATAATAGTGTGGTTCTTTCTTTCAACCACACCATTTTGTTGTGGGGTGTAGGCAGTAATGAATTACCTTTTGATCCCACAATCCTTACAATATTTGAGAAATACATTTGAGTAAAATTCCCCTCCTCTATAAGTCCTTAATCTTTTTACAACATACTCACTTTGATTATCTACATTATTTTTGAAATCCTTGAAGCATTCAAAAGCTTCATCTTTAGTTTTCAAAAAATAATCCAATACATTCTAGAGAAATCATCAATGAAAGTGAGAAAGTAAGAATTATTACCCAAGCTTTTGGTATGCATTGGACCACAAATGTTCGAATGTATCAACTGTAGTGGATGGCTTGCTCTCCATTCTTGACCTCTTGGAAACTTGGTTCTTGAGTGCTTTCCCAAAGCACATCCTTCACACACCTCCTTGTGCTCTTCAACTCTTGGTAATCCACACACCATAGCTTGTGAAGTCAACAACTTCAAGCTTGAAAAATTAAGATGACCATATCTCAAGTGCCAAAGCACACTTGGATTTTCTATGGCCACACTAGCAAGTTGAGCACCTCTGTGTTCCCCAAAATTAAGAGGAAATAACCTACTCTTTGTCATAGGTACATTTATGACAATTCTATTACAATTAATTTTGTCAAAAATTACACATTTTCCATCTTCAAAAACAAGTTTATAGTTCTTTTCCATGATTTCTCCAACACTAAGCAAATTATGTTGGAGTTTAGGAGTGTTATAGATATTATTCACCTTCTTTGTACCTTCTTTTGTTGGAACCTCCATGGCTCCCATGCCTTCAACTTGTAGTGCCTTGTCATATCCCAATTTGATCTTGGACTTGTATGTGGAATCCATTATAGCAAATAAATCTTCTTTGCCACTCATATGATTTGAGCAACCAGTATCCAAAATCCAAGTTTCATTAAGATTTTGATTTGATTTTCCATATGTGAGTAACATATTTGAAGAAGTTCCTTCCTCTTCTCCACAGTTTCCATAATTATTACTTCTCCCTTCTTGAGAAGCCTTTATTCTACAATCTCTTGCAAAGTGACCAAGCTTGCCACAATGAAAACAAGACTTGTTTGATTTGTCACCTCCTCTTCCTCTTCCTTTTCCTTGGTAGCCACCTCTTGATCTACCTCTTCCTCTTGCTCTTCCTCTTCCTTGTCCTCTTCCTTATGCATTGCCATGAGTCTCACCTTCCTTGGATGAGAATGCTTTTTCATCACCTCCAAAGCTTGATGATGTAGAACCTTGGAGTCTCTCTTCATGGGACATCAAAGAACCAATCAGAGCATCACATGTTAGAGTAGATAAGTATTTAGATTCTTCAATAATAATAGCAATATGATTCTATTTATGAAGAAGTGTTCTCAACACTTTCTTCACAACCACTTCAGTTTTGATATCTTCTCCAAGTGTCTCCATTTTATTTACAATTGCTTTCACTCTCACACAATAATATCCTACTATTTCATCATATTGCATTTTGAGATTTTCAAAATCTCTCTTCAAAGTTTGAAGCCCCACCTTCTTCACTTGAGTGCTCCCTTGATAGCTATCTTGAAAGGCTTTTCATGCTTCTAGGGCTATTGAACAAGAAGCAATCCTTGGAAAGATACTTTTCTCCAACATTGCTTGGAGATGGTAGAGAGCAAATGAATTTTTTCTTTTGGGCATCCTTCTTACTAGTTCTATCAGATGCACTCAAGGTGGTCCAATCTGCTGGTTCAGTGTAGCCTTCTTCTACAATATCTTGCCAATGAGTAAGGTCTTCATATTGATAGACCAATACTCATAATCCAGCCCATTGAACTCAGGAATAGGCAGATTATTATTGGCAGCCATTGGTAATCAACAAAACTTAGTAAAAATACTTTGCTCCTTTATATTATGATTGCAAAATAAATTTAATCAATAATTTTAATTAATAATAAAATATTTAAGCTAAAAATCAATTATATTATCAAAAGTATATTGATTTTAAGCAAAATATATTAAATTATTAAAAAAAATGTTGAAATAATTTTTTTAAATTGCAAACAATATATTTTACCTCTATTTGTGGATGTGGACTGTCTCACAAATTGTTGAAGGTTCTCCTACTCCACACGCAATAGTAGCACCTCAACGCAACGTACTCTTCGTAGCACTCAACATAGCAAGGTATCCTTCCACTAGTTTATCCTTCCATGAGCGAGAAAAGCAGCGAGCGCAACTTTTGTCCACAGTTGTTACATTGCTCTATGAAATAGCCTAGCAAGCATATGCAATACCAAAATGAAACTCACATGATTTTCTAGAAACTCTGTCTTCACCTTACGTTCACCAGCTTAGCCTATGTGCAATATATTAAAAAAACTTCATCTTCTCAATATGTTGTGGATATACAGAGAATTAATTTAAACTTGTTTACATTGAAATCAAACACGTTCAAATCACACGCATTGACCGAGAAAACTTCTTGCATGACGAAAGCAACGTTAATTCAAACGTCTCTCTCTCTAGTGATTATAACAACATCTACACCTATGCTATACACGATCGTGTTTACCTTATCTTCGAATTGCAAGAAAGCTCACACACGTCTATTTGTGATGCATCTAAAACATGTCTTTCATGAATGACATATTTTTTATTTTTTATTTTAGAGCGATCTGCAGTGCTTCAATCTCCATGATCCTCTATATCAAACGTCCATCACTCAAACGATGTTCACCATTCTTCTTTACTCCTGCGCACTTGGATCTGATGCATCAATCTCCATGCAGTCAAACGCAGTCTTTGCTCATCATAGTTGCGCATTTCTCCTTTGCACATTCGTACACAACATGACCGATCATAGTAAAAAATGATTGGTAGCTGATCGTAAGCTTATTTCCTCATAATAAGCACTACTATTAATTGGTGGTGGTAGGTGAATCACAAGTAAGAACATCTCACAACACGTCTACAATCACGCAGTAATTGTCTTTAGCAGAACAAAGCAACACACCAAATTGCTGGCACCTCACACCAAAGTTTGGACTTAACTCACAAATTGTGATGGGTAATCCATAGGGTGCAAGCACTTTTCTCAAGCTTTGATACCACAATAAAAATTATAATTCATTATTCAATCATATGCTTGTCAAGGATACAATATATAGTGCTCAAAACTAACAGAACATAGCTCAACATAGGTGGTTTAACCTCATTCTCGTAACCAAATCCTAACATAGAAGATACTAACTTAATCCTAAAATATCTCAAACAATTCTAGAATAGGACTAAACATAGTTACGTAGGGAAAATGACATTCAATTTCCAAAAACGTGTAGACAACATTTCCAGAATTAAATTTCAAGGAAGAAATAAAGTTGTGAGATATTCAAGCTAGAAGATATTTGTGGAAGAAATTTGTGTTTCGATCTCCTTCTTTGAGCCATTCGATCCTGGATTTTTGGTTGCATAAGAGTTATTTTTTTTTCATTCCTCCAACTGAGCAATGAGTCTAATTTCAATTGCACTTCTACTCTCCGTGAGGTCATCTAAACGAATTTTCTTATTCAAATTTTCAAGTTGAGCAATAACTTCATGTATTTTTTGTC
This sequence comes from Wollemia nobilis, assembly GCA_028583015.1. Classification (NCBI taxonomy): domain Eukaryota; kingdom Viridiplantae; phylum Streptophyta; class Pinopsida; order Araucariales; family Araucariaceae; genus Wollemia; species Wollemia nobilis. Next base: position 12,026,526 of record JAQPPZ010000019.1, read on the forward strand.
GTACATATCCAAACTTCTTCCAGTTTCAAATCTTGATTTTGATTTAATGTATTGCAACCTTTTGTCAAAAAAAAACATCTTAGTCCCATACCTTGGTTTACCTTCCTTCCACTATTATTGCACTCGGGGTTTGAAGAAATTATCTCTAAGCCACATTAACTGAAATAAAAAAGGTGAGAAACTCACATTGGTTTTCCAAATTTCCATCGTGACTGGCTAGTGATCCAAACCAACATTGTTAAAAGTCTTCATCTTATGAATGTGACCATGGATTAAGAAATTTTTAGAGAATAAGAACCTATCCAATCTCTCCATAATACAAGCTAATCCTTACCTTCTGTTAGACCAAGTCATAAGGCCATTATCTGGCTGGATGTCCACAAGATGAAGGTTTGCAATATATTCACTCATGAGGTCAGTGCTTTTGTCCAAATTTCTATTTTTCCCTATTTTCTCATCCAAAGAGAGGATGGTATTGAAATCTCCTTCGATCAAGATCCAAGCTTAAGGAAAATGAGAGATAATATAAGTTATATCCTTCCATTGTCTTCTCTTTTCCTCCAATGTAGTCAAAGCATAAACAATTATGCAAAGCATAATTTGGTTAGAATGTCTACTTTGAATAACTATAGCTAAAATATCCTAGCTAACAACCATATGGTGAATAAAAACCTATTTTGGGTCCCAAAGGCAAGAAATGCCACCAAAAGTCCCTTGGTAATTGAGGAAAGCAACTTTTCAAGGTGGCCAAATTTTACTAGCAATAGAATCCATTTCCTTTATTGAAATCTTTGTTTCCTGAAAGAAAACAAGATGTGGATGGTTTGTCTGAATCATTCTTCTAATTTCATTTTGTTTTGAAATACTTCCTTTGAGTCTTCTAATATTCCAACTGATAATCTTCATTAATACCAAGGCTAAAAAAATTGGTAAGGACAGTAATCTTACCTTCCTCTACAAGCTTTTCACCTTCTTTTACCATTTGATGTTGATTGATCTTGTGACCTGCCTTTTGGTTGGAATCCATATTTAGTTTTTTTCCCTATTTCTTGACTTATCCTAATTGAATATGGGATGGCTTCTAACCTTGAATATTGCGTGTATAAATTCAAAGTGTTACTGGAGGATTCAACGTAGTCTATCTTGGGACTTGTATTATCTGAAGTCTCAACATTTAAAAGATTATTTTTCTTGTGTATATTTTCTCATTTTTTTTCTTTTTGAGAACCTTTAATTTGTTGGTTTGTCTATGAGTCCTTCCCTACATTTTTAAATTGTGTTTCTAAGATTTGTCTCCATTATTTCCTCTTTCTCATCTATGACATCGTTTGTGGAAAGAAATTCAAACATATTAGCTAATAACTTCGACTGATCATTCATTATTAGTTTTTTTTAGTGTTCTTATTCTTAGGCATTTGGAAATATGCTAAGTTTATATCATACTTATTTTGATCTAGAATTTTATTTGGACAAACACTAGCCAAATGACCATATTCATGGCAATTTCGGCAACAAAAAGGAATGTTCTCATAGTCCACCACTTGCTCCCAAGTGTCCTACCCAAATTGTAATGAGATATTTTCAGAGAGGGGTTTGTCAAAATACATTAAAACACAAATCCAAGCATAAATAAAATGTTCAACTTTTTTAGTATGATCAACAATCATCATAAAAGTTACGAAAGAGTTTTCAATTGAAGAAAAAATAGTTGGATTCCAGAATTCAATTGGGAGGCCAAAGAATCTAACCCATATAGGACCTACATAAGGCATCTCTTCTTTGAATTTATATTTAGTATGCCAAGGCTCCATGAAAAGCCTTGCCCTTCCAAAGAACTAGAGACCCCATTGAAATATTTTCTCTCTATCTTTATTATTAGCAAATAAAACAAGAAAATAGCCATTTGGATAAATAGAGATTTGTAACTCACCTTTTATTTTCCAGTTTTTTGTAGCCCAAACTTTGAAAGCAGATAGGCTCGGACAAAAATCTAAGAAACAACAAATTAGGCCTATTTTTTCTAGATATTCTATGTTAGTCTGAATGATACCCATATCTAGCTTAACAGACAAAGTTCTATTAGCTGCCCTAAGACATCCAAACTCAGTTTTATTTGATCAATCTTAGGCCTTCTCAAAGGTTTACTAAAAACCCTAAGATTAATGTTAGTATTAGGTTGAGGTTTTCCACCATGAAGGGCATCCCTAAAATTTATTTTTGGGATCAAGTCTTTAAAATCCTTGCCCTTGAAAGGGGTTTCCACAATGGTTTGTTTTGGGGGTGCTCCTTAGTGCAGGATTCACTTGAGATTTGAACCATATTTTGATTAGCTGCTTGAAACTTATTTCAAGATCTCTTTAGTCCATGCCTTGGATGTCGAGAAAATGTATGATTTTCATTTTTGTTTTGTGCAAAAAATTGGAATCCGTTGCCAATCAAGTTCACAACATGAAATTATATTGAAAGATATATTTTTAACCCATATTGGATCCCCTGCAACATATCTAGCTAAAATCTTGAGCAGAAACCACAAAAATATTGGTTGTTAGAGCCCAAAGACCCCAAAAAACAACCTCTAGAGCTCACTTTCGAAAAGAAAATATCTTTGTATAAAGTTTTGTTTATTCTCCAAGTGGCTTTATCTTTTTATAGATTAGAGAAAATATTGATCACAACTTAAAATTTAAAAGTATGAAATTATTTTTTTATTTTTTTGGTTAGGTTAGTGTGAGAGACCCCTATAAACGATGCTTAGGTCTAGGCATCCCCATCCCAACCATGATCTATGATAAAGGTGAGAGCTAAAATTATCAATAGAGACCAAACACAACCACACACACCCTCCCCCTCACACACACCCACACTACGGTTTAAACCTTGGACCTCTTGAAGAAGAGCCAAAGCTTGAACCATTGCGTTGACTCCTTTGGGTCAAAAAGATGAAATTATTACTTCTTATGAGTTTATTTAAAAAAAAAAAGGTTATATGAATTGAAAAGGGTCCCACTCAAATTACTTCATGATCACATAATAGTATTACAACAACTTGACAATTATGCATGTATCTCTTAGCAATATTTAAATCTTGATCTCTCCTTGAAAGCCCACAGATATAACCAATTGCACTAATATCATTTATTCCTTGAAGGATCAATTATTTGATGTAATTTCAAAATATTTTCATAGCTATAAAAATTTAATGTAATATCTAATTTATATTCTTTTCTAGATTATTAGATTTATCTAATGCAACCTCAAAGAAATAATTGAGGTAACTTTTAAGATAAATGCTTAACCATGAGAATTATATTAATCTTAATATTAGTTTTCTTTTTAAAAGATATAAGGATAGAACAAATAACATATACATATTTAACATTTAAACTCATTATTATCATTAATTAGAATGAGTGCCAATCACTTAAGCAACGATGATTAATATTCACATTACAAATTCATGACATTTAAGATATGACTTAGATAGTCTTTATTTACTTATTTATTTATATTTAAATTTAGGTAGTGAGGAGAGGTATTAATGTGGAACGAAATTCCATCAGAGGAATATGCCCCTGGAAATAAACAACTTGAATAAGAACAACATCATATGAATCGATTAGAATGGGTTGAGCATAGGGCTGAGTTGAGGTTGTAGTGTGATAAATCCTACAACCTGCGCATAGGACTGAGCATTACCATACCAACCATGATCCCTTGTAAGGCTAAGAGTTACCCTTATTAATAGAATATTAACACACAATCACACACCCCTATCCCAACCATGACCCCTTGAATAAGAACAACTTCATATGTATCAGTTAGAATGGGTTGAGCATAGGGCTGAGTCTTCACATTACAAATTCATGATATTTAAGATATGACTTAGATAGTCTTTATTTACTTATTTATTTATATTTAAATTTAGGTAGTGAGGAGGAGGAGGTATTAATGTGGAACGAAATTCTATCAGAGGAATATGCCCTTGGAAATAAACAATTTGAATAAGAACAACATTATATGAATCGGTTAGAATGGGTTGAGCATAGGGCTGAGTTGAGGTTGTAGTGTGATAAATCCTACAACCTACGCATAGGGCTGAGCATTATTATGCCAACCATGATCCTTTATAAGGTTAAGAGTTACCCTTATTAATAGAATATTAACACACAGTCACACCCCCAGCCTAACCATGATCCCTTGAATAAGAACAACATCATATGAATCGGTTAGAATGGGTTGAGCATAGGGTTGAGTTGAGGTTGTAGTGTGATAAATCCTATAACCTCCGCATAGGGCTGAGAATTCCATCCCAACCATGATGCCTTGTAAGGCTAAGAGTTACCCTTATTAATAGAATATTAACACAGAGTCACACACCCCCATCCCAACCATGACCCCTTGTAAGATTGAGAGTTATCCTTATCAATAGGAGATTAACACACAATCACACACACCACGGTTTGAAAATTGAATTTTAAATTATTTATTTATTAATTATTATTATTATTTTAATACACACCAACACATTGTTATATAGTCTTGGTTTTATCTATAACATTTAATAATCTTATTATTATTATTTTAATACACACCAACACACATTGTTAGATAGTTTTGGTTTTATCTATAACATTTAATAATTCTTTCTATATATATATATATATATATATATATATATATATATATATATATATATATTTATTGTCATCCAAATATGACCACCAAACAATTAAATGCCAATTCAAGTTTATAAGATTCTATTCTTAAAAAAATTGGTTATATTAAATGCCAATTCAAGTTTATAAGATTCTATTCTAAAAAAATTAGTTATAGAAGATTGAAATGGTCCTATCCCTATTACGTCATCACCACATATTGGTATTATAATAACTTTATCCTTGAAGTAAATACTTATGGAGATGGGTCAGGTGAAAAAAATTCTATATCTATATATTTATAACTATCTATATATATAACAACTAAATTATCCATGAATTGCTTGGCAAGTGTTAGGAAAACCAATTAATAATCATATGCATTGAATCATTTAAATAATACAATGTAGCCCATGAGAAGCGGATCTCACTAACCAATACGAGCTAACAATATGAAGCAATATAGAGCTAACAATATAATGCTAACATAGTAAACGCTATCATCTAGAGAATAATGTAATAACAACTAATATATGCTAACATCCCCCCTTATTACATTATTTGGGTAATAATATAACTACTAGCTACACTATCATCCCCCATACAACAATATTTGGGTAAAGTATATAACTGCCCCAATACAGTGAAGAAGAAGAAGAAGAGAAATGAAATAATGGTGGCTCGTGCTTTGTCTTCGACTCTGGCTCTGGCTCTAAGCATACCTCTAGAATTGTACCATTGGGTCTATCTCTGGATCTGCCTGTGAATCTGCCTCTAGATCATTGCCTCTAGATTTACCTGTAGATCTGCCTCTGGAACTTTATCTTTAGGTCTGTCTTTAGGTTTGTCTCTAGGTCATTATCTCTGGGACTGCCACTCGGTCTGTCACTAGATTTGCCTCGAGGTCTACCATAGGTTTTACCTTTTCGGTAGAAGCCATACAAAATTTCTTTCATCATGGTCCATTGTGTGAGATCTGTCCATCCACAATCAATATGAACCTTGTTGGCCATTTTCACTTTGTACCAACATCTTGAAGAAGAATGATTCGTACATCCACAAGAATCACAAGGATATAATCTCCAACACTTAGCTACAACATGTCCTGCCTTTCCACAGTGACTACAAAAATGCTTTTTAGGAGATGTAGGAGATTTAGGTTTTACAAACATAGAATTACTGGTACTTGCTTGTCCAGAATAGCCAAGGCCTTCATGCTTTGCCCTGACATTTAGCATTATAGGAGTTTTAATGCCTTGTTCCTGTTTACCTAATCTCTCACCATTGAATCCCATTTTCTTCATCATTTTGGATCCAAATCCTTTGGTGTATTTTTCAAAACACCCAATTTCATCATCTTCATCAATGCTTTTAACAATATTGCATTTGTCACTATTGATGAGATTATGGTGCTCATTTTTAGGAGGTTCAATTTTTAAGTCACTAGTATCACAAGCAAAATCTGCTACTATGATGAGATCACCTGTGCTACAACTGATATCTACCATAGAAGGTAGGAGGTCGCTTGTATCACAACAAGCATTGGCCATCATGGGCTCAAGGTCACATGTGTCACAATAAGCATTCACCACCATGGGCTGAAGGTCACTTGTGTCACTACAAACATCGACCATTAGGGGTTTGACCTCTGTTTCCTCACTAAAGTCCATGTACACTTTACATTGGGCCATATCAAGAGTAATCAATGATATGTAGACTGCTCTTATGACTCCTATAAGGATTTGAACACCATTTTTTTGAAGGTCTTTAAAATCTTCAGAATCTCTGAGAATGGATTTTACACCACTGCGTAGTGTAGAAAATTTTTCATCCTCATAAAAATCCATCCCTTCCATCTCTAGTGGAAAGTAAGGACCTTTAACTGATTCAACAACATCAGTTTGTTTAGGGGCTTGCTTTTTCTTTGATCTGCCCATTTTTAAGGTGTCGATCACTACCGAAAATGCACCTTTTACAATGAAATTTTGCAAAAATAATTTGACTAAGGTGTCGGTCACTGCCGAAAATGCACCCTTATAAGTCTTCCCCCCTTGGTTTTGCAAAAATTATATCTCCCCTATACGGGGTTCCAAGGGGCAGCACAAAATGGGCGCTCCAGAAGGCTTTGTCCACTGGTTTGTAAAAAATTACAATATTTGCCTCTTAGGCAGATTAGCACAAAAATGTCATAAAAAAAAATCCCCCTGTGTGAAGTACTTCAAACAAACAAAGTTTGCTATTTATGAAGCCTAAAAAAATAGGTTTGAATTTTGATGATTTTATGCCTCTTTGATTGCTTTGAAGGTGTATCTCCCTTTGTGTACAAAGTGTGGTTTTGAAGTTTGATGAAAAAATGCCCCCCCATACTAGTAGGAAAAAAAGACCCCCAAAGTTTGCTATTTAAACTTAAGTTTGATGTTTGAGAAAGAAAATTTTAATGAAAACAAAACTTTATAATAATTAAATATGATTTTTCTTAATTAATTTCATAAAAAAATAATTAAGAAATGAAAAATATTTAATTAAAAAAAAATTGAAACAAAAAAATTAAATTTCAACTTATTTATCAAACTAAGTAAAAATATGTATACCTTGCTGTCGGTGGGAATGGAACCCCCGACCTCTTCCTTCGTCGTGCGCCTTAGCACCCACTTGTGTTGCCAATCGGGCTGCCAAGCCCGATGAGAAAGAGGGGAAACAATCTCCCTCTTAGCTTCTTCCGTCGGCGAGAGGACGAGTGGCGGGCGGGAGGCAACAACTCTCCTCGGGCGATGATTTTTGGTTGCCTAGCAGCGGCAACACTACCTCCTAACTGCAAATGGCATCAATTTTTTTAATCTATTCAACAGGGGCCTGTCAGAGAGTGCATCCACGACTGCACGGTTTTACCACGCCTCCTGTGTCAGTTCTGGACGTCTGCGAGCCAATACTACGTTCTGCAGGTGTGCTGCAGCAACTTTGGTAAAATGAGGATCAAAGTTACAGATCCATTTCTCCTTGTTGTGAGTGCATATCCTGGAAATCAAACTGGGGTAAACCTCCTTTGATGTCATTTGGCTTCATGCAGTATGCAGACATGTATACTAACAGGTGTATGGCCTGTGTCAGACTCCGTGACTGTGGGCGACGAATCCGCCCAATATCGATGATGTCTGCAGATGTTAAAAACAAAATACCACTTTGCACAACGTCAAAAATGAGGGAGAAACATGTATGTTGTGTTCAAAAAATTTCAAATGGACATCCACTCTGCTCGATCCACCGTCGACAAGCGGTTCTGTTGTGACACATGCTTGTTGTAACGATCTCTGGGGATACTTTGCAGGGAGTCGGGGAAAGTTTCTGCACGCAGCAACAGTACTCGCATCTAAAACAATGATCACACCTTCTATCGGATGTTGTCTAAAAATTCATGATTGCGTCGGCTAGGATTCGCCAAATTTGTTGTGATCCAGTTAGATTTCTCCTATAGCGCCATGATATTCAACTATGTGCATGGATGCTTAGATGAAAAAATACTATCAAAGATCTGAATCCAGTTCAACTCAGCTCTGACTCCAAGACGAGACCTCCTCCCAGATCCGTAGGCCCCCTTGAGCCGTAGCTCTGATACCATGTTAGGAAAACCAATTAATAATCATATGCATTGAATCATTTAAATAATACAATATAGCCCATGAGAAGCGGATCTCACTAACCAATACGAGCTAACAATATGAAGCAATATAGATGCTAACAATATAATGCTAACATAGTAAATGCTATCATCTAGAGAATAATGTAATAACAACTAATATATGCTAACAACAAGATTCATGGATTTCCTCCTTGAATGTTGAATGATTTAATCGATTGAGCTAATGCCATTTGATCTTATAAACTTTCAACAAGTGACAAAATTGAATTAAAAAGTTGTGTAAAAATGAGAAGTAAAATAATTATTTAATAAACACTTAATATTGTATTAAAATTTATTAATCATGTTATTAACGTTTTAATTATAATTTATCTTGTAATCAATATTAACACTTAATATTATCTTGTTATTAAATAAAATATCAATAACTAAAGTTCATAATGATATAATATTAAATTATTATTTTTTAATTGGTTATATGGGATTGAAATGGTTTCATGGTTGTTACATCATGACCATATAGTAATATTATAGTAGTTTGATAATTATACATGTAATGTTTAACAAGATTCGAAACCCGGTTCCCTTCTTAAAAGTTGAGGAATATAACTTGTTGAGATAATATCATTTTATATAATATTAAATTATTATTATGTAACTTAACTTGTAATGACTATATTGATGTAATTTTTCATATATATATATATATATATATTTCTTTATTATCTTCAATTAAAAAATATGTAAAATATTTTGAATAAAAATGGGGCAAAAGGATTGGAAGATAGTCAGTGGAAGGAGAGAGGATGCAAGGAAGGGACTAGGTGAAACTATGGATAGAATGAATTTCAAAGATGCTTTAAGGCGTGTTCAACCTACAATAATTCTAATTAGTTAACGAGGATTTTTGCATCAACCTCTTTGTATCCCAAGGATTGATATTAGGAAAATAGACTTTGGTTGCATGCAAGCGACAGATGAATCTTCAATTGTTAATCTACAACAATCTGATATTCATTATGGAATTGCTGCAATGGAGCAACAAGGGTTGATCTATCAATTATTGGGCTTTTGGCCATCCTTACCTACTTTTAAAAGTTAGGCTTTGAAGAAATGGTGAACTCTAGGTGAGTTTAGTATCTCAAATTATCCTAATGAGTGTTTTTTGGAGTTATTTGCTAAGGAGGAGGATAAACAACAAATATTCCAGGGTGGTCCTTGTTATTTTGGTCGAGCTGATTTATTCATGAAACAATGGCATGTTTTATTTAAGGCTGAAGAGGAAATGCCTTTAGTAGAACCTATCTGGGTCAAATGTTTTGATTTATTGACTAAATTCTAAAATCATATAGTATTCTCAACAATTGGTAACACTTTAGGCACCTACACGATGACAAAAGATAACATAGTGCAGTTTGAGCATATTATTTATGCTCAAATCTATGTGCTTATAGAATTTAATAACCCCCTACCTAAAAAAATCACTTTGCAGTTTGGGGAAGAAACTTGGGAGCAAGAAGTTGATTATGAAAACATTCCCTTTAGGTGTCGGGTTTGTCATGAATACAATCACTTAGTAAAATATTACAAATATGTAGTCTTGGATCATAGAAAGCAACATCAAGGTAAGGAGGAATTCCATGCTCCTAAAAAAACTTGTTACTAAGAAAATGAAGCCTATAGATAAGACCTCTTCATATAATAGGTTTTCAAAACTTGTAGTGGAAGATGATTTAGAGGATGTGAATGATTCTCTAGACACAAATATTTTGGAAACCCAGTTTCTAGATAGCTCACATATTTCCCACCCAAAAATAGTCAAAGACTCCTTAGAGAAGACCATTGGTACGATTAGTAGTAATTCTGAGATTTGTCCTCAGCAAGGGAAAACTCAACAATGAAAACATAAAATGGAGAAGGTCAAACAAGGATTTAGTTCTCAAAGAGGATCCCAAGGATCTATGAATCAAACTTTAATCATGTATTCTCAATTAACAAAAGTAGATTTAAATCTAGAGCCATCAAGAATTAGTCAAACCTTTAGTAAAAATATGAAGTTGGATACAAACCAGAAGGTAGGAAGGAAAACAAATGTGGTTCAAATTCAAAAAGAAGGGGATAAGTTGGTTTCAACAAGCAAAGTGAGGGATATTCCTCAAATGTTTAAACAATTTTCCTCATGAAGTACATCTCAAGATCAAGAGGAAATGTTTTTTTGTGTTTTTATTTTATTTTTGTTTTTGTATTGTTTTGGTGCTTTTTTGTGTGTTTTTTGTGTTATGTTATTTTTTTGTGTTTTTTAATTATTATTATTTTTGTTGTTTTTGTGAGTTTGTGTTTTTGTTGTTTTACGCATGCTCTTTGAGTGTGTCAAAGGGGGCAAACCAGGTGCAAGCCCTGGGTGATTTTGGTAGAATAGATACCCCTACCTCCTTGGGTTACCTAAATGTGGCACCTCAAAAGGGGTGTTTTTCACAATATATATGTTTATTCATTTGATATAAAATTTATTTATGTAACTATGTTAAAATGGTCATAATGAAGATTAGTTTAAAAGAATTTAGAAACTAATTTTGTTGAAATGTAAGTCCAAGGGATTTGAAGAAGTGATGGGAGCAAACAATTTCACATTATAAACTTAGGTTTAAATTTCATGGGTGAACCTTCATGTTTTAATTAGATGCATTATCTCAAGTGGTTAAAAATGTAAGTTTTCGATGGAGAGCCCCATGTTTAAGTCTTGCTAGGCAATATAATTCAACTATATGATTATTTGAAACACCATGGTAACATGGTGGTGATGTAAAAAATAGAAATAAAGAAATAAAGTAAAAGTAGTTTTTATCATCTGTGAGACCATATATGAGACGACCTTCATGGAGGATGTTGTTTATGCAATATGTGGTTAGCCAACGATACTTCGATTATTGAAGCATGGTGTACAACTCTATCCCCTTGCAAGTTTCAAATCTTAAACCTCTATTTAAAGTTTCAAAATCTCCACTCAATATAATATGCATCTAGGATGTTTATTCAATATGTGGTTAGCCAACAATACTCCAATTAAAGAAGCATGGTGTACAAGCCTATCTCCTTGTAGGTTTCAGATTTTAAACCTCTATTTAAAGTTTCAAAGTCTCCACTCAATATAATATGCATCTAGGATGTTGTTTATCCAATATGTGATTAGCCAATGATATGCCAATCATTGAAGCACGGTGTACAAAACTATCTCCTCATGGGTTTCAAACCTTAAACCTCTATTGAAAGTTTCACAATTTCCACTCAATATAATATGCATCTAGGATGTTTATCGAATATGTTATTAGCCAACAATACTCCAATTATTAAAGCATGATGTACAACCCTATCCCCTTGAAGATTTCAAACCTTGAACCTTTGTTCAAAGTTTCAAATTCTCCACTCAATATAATATGCATCTCTCCACTCAATATAATATGCATCTAGTGTGTTTCAATCCCATATAACCAATTAAAAAATCATTACTAATCTCATATAACCAATAAAAAATCATTGTTGGGCATGTTGTACAACCATATCCCCTCGAAGGTTTTAAACCTTAAACCTCTATTCAAAGTTTCAAAGTCTCCACTCAATATAATATGCACCTAGATTTTTTTTATTAGATTAAAGAAGGGGTGTTGTAAGGTCCCCAAACCTTGTACAAAATGAGCATTGAAGGGCTTTGACAAGAAGTAAAAAATCCCAAGGGAGTAAACATTCCTAAAAGTCAAACAACAAGCTAATCATAAAGGCAACCCAACCCATAGGAGATTGCAGGATTCCAGAGAATTCTATATTAGAGATCTATTTTATGAAGCAAGAAATAGCTAATAGATGGCATACAAATAAAAAAAACACCCAACAACGGGCCTGAAAATCAATCTTCAGTACCACGATCCATCGATGTATTACCTTCCTCAATTTTTTTTCCTGAGATTGAAGCTTTTGACAGATTTTAAAACCACATCATCATGCTTTTAATTTCATCTACACAAGAAATTACATCATTTAACTTACTCATGAGGATAATATAACTATAGATAATAGTATTGAAGAAGGATTTTTGGATAGTGAAAACAATCCTTGGAGCTGGGACACCACTAACAGGTGTTGAAGTGAATTTAACATCTTTTTTCTTAGGGGCCTCATCCTCGAAATTCAAATCTACATTCATGACTGAATCCTTTTCAGATTTAAACTTTTTATCGAATAGATGCTTGGATCTTCTCATATTCTTAACCCCACCACTGCTATCAGCTTCCACCTTCTCTGATCCCATAGTATTCTGCCTTTTAATGTTGTTGATGGATAGGCTTAAATTAGTATCTTCAGTATTTGTACGGATGGTAACAAAAATCTCAAATATTTTACCAATAGCATAAATCTCCTTCATGTAAGAATTGTGATCTTAGTTTACCTCCCTCGATATGCTCTTTAAATTGGCCATGTGCTCAAAGACTTACAAGGCAAGACCTTGATGCAAAGGATAGGAGGCCTTTCCTTCACATCTAGCATTGATTTCTCCATTGAAGAAAATAATAAAGTAGGGATATTCATCAAGCCTCCATGTGGAAGTTGATTCAGAAACATCATATGGTAACTAAAAATTAAGTTAGTCATCTCATCTAGTGTAAAATATTTCATGATAACTAGTGCCACTCTATCCTAAGGGGCATGAAGAGATTTCCTTTGGTATCCATTTTGAAGCTTTGGGAGGGCTTCATCATCCCCTAAAAATAACCTCACTTTCCTAGCCAATGAGTTTTTTTCTCTATTATGAGTGGCTCCATCCAATGATAGTCTTTTCACTTTCACCATCAGAGGAATATATATCTCAAACTCAACTCCCCTAGCACACACTATGCCCTTCTTCCACGAGTACATCATTTGCTTCAAGATATATTTATCATAATTTTAATACTTATTCAAATAGTTTAAAATCCTCCCTTTTATGAGAATCTTTTTAACATCTTTCTCCACATCAAGAGTATTGGACTCCAAAATCATTCTCTCCATGAACTTGATATCAAAATCACACTCAAAGTTTTCAAAATTGTACCATAGAACAATCATTCCTTTCCCTAAATACGAAATTCTAAATTTTTCACGAGAGTTATTCACAAGGTCCCCCCTAAAAGATCGAACATCTTTGCCCTTGAAATTTAGCAAACACTAGTCATCACTCTTTTGAAGGTACCAAGGTCTAGAGCATAACTTCCCAGACAAGAGAATATCATCAAGTCTGGTTTTTTGGTACTGCCACCTATCAATATAGAGATTACTATTCAAAAAATGAGAGCAGAATAAAGAAATAAATGGGATCACTTATTTTCTATTAAGGCACTCCATTCCAAGCCAATTTGGAGTAATATTTACCACATTTAAGAACAATATCGAGTACTCAGACCCCAACATACATCCCCTAATCAACTTGTTCCACTTCTAAAAAAATATCGTTCACCACCTGCCAATAGTACTACAAGGAATATAGCATTCTTGACTCCACTTTGACTCATAATTATCCACTTCAAATTTTTTAGGACCAATATCCTAGGGGTATGAAAAAATAAAATAATCATACAACTTGTCATAAGCCAATAAACCCACACTATTAAAGCTTGGACTAGAATTCCTTTGCAAACTTGGTCTTATATATCGTCTAGTAGCAAGAAAGAAAATTTGACTCTAAAGCATGCTTATGCCTGGCTTAGAAACCTTCCCATCCAATATTTTGGGGAAACTCTCTTCTCCACACATTTAAATTACTTTACTAGACTTTGCGGTTAGCGAGGCCATCAACTACCTTATTTTCTTCCCTATAAGTGTGGACGATCCAGAGCTCCTTCATGGATTGGGACAACATTTTAGCCTCTACTATCATGTTAAAAATTCTCTAGTTGGATGAAGCCAAAAATTTAAGGGTATTTATAATAATTAGAGAATCCCCTTCAATAATCAACTTAAGGCAACTCACATTCTTTAGCAGCATCCCTTGATACAATGCTCTGGCCTATGCAAAATTGTAGGTTTGGATATTAAGGTTCTCTGCAAAGGCAAAAAGTATTGTGCCCTTATCATCTCTAAATAATCCCCTAGTGTCTGTAGTACTTGGATTACCTTTTGAAGCACCATCAAAGTTGAATTTAACCCAACTAGGGTATGAGGGCTCCCATTTAGTTTGTGGTCTCGAATTAGGTTGAATTAAGTTTGGTACTCTAGGTCTCGGTTGAAAGCCAATTTTCAATTATAGCACATTTTCCTCCTCACAACCTGCCATCGGGGCTAAAGAAAGCTTTGAGATATTTTCCATCATTACAAAAATAGCTTTGGAGAAGACCACAACTTCATATTTCTTCACATTTTTAAAAGCCTTGATTTTTTTTCTTTCCAAATACTCCATAGGAGATGAGGTAAACCAAAACACTAGACCGATTTCAATCTTGGGCTCAAGAAGGGGGGAGACCATTGGATACTAAATTCAAATAGAGTATGTGGAGCCATCCAACTAACTCCTAAAGTCTTTAGAAAGTTATCCATCACTAAGGACAAAAAGGGGCACTGAAAGAAGAGATGGTCTGAAGATTCATCTTGCGATCCACAAAGATAGCACCTATTTATTAGATACATCCTTCTTTTTTGAATATTATCAATAGTTAACACTTTGTTATGAAGAATAAGCTAATAAAAGATAATGATATTTGGGGTGATACCTTTATACCAAACTTTGAAGAGAGGGTATAGGCGGGTTGCTCAAATCTAGTAACAAATATGTCAATTTTATCAAACAGAGTCTACTCTTCTTCCCTTTCCACAACAATGTATCTTTTTCATCCTATAACTTTATAACCTTATTTCAATCCCATATAACCAATTAAAAATCATTGCTAATATCATATAACCAAGTAAAAAATCATTGTTGTTTCCAATCCCAAGTCCTTAACCACATAAAACAAATATATTTTTTTGGGGCTTTGTCTCTTCTTCAAGAGGTCCAAGGTTCAAACCATGGCATGGGAAAGTGTGTGAGGTGATGTGTGTGTGTATTGTTGTGTGTTTAGACCCTATTGATAAGTTCAACTCTCCCCCTTATGAGAGGTCATGGTGGGATGGAGATGCCCAGCCCTGAGCGTTGGTTGTAGGGTTTTATCATACTAACCAAATCAAATTTGAAAAAATCATTGTTGAAATATGTAATAATTCACTTTGGTCATATGATTCAATTTGTGATATTTTATTATATTTTCTAAGAGGCTTGTTATCAAATTGCATAGACATAAAATGTCTACATAATTAAATGAGCATCTCCTTCCAGCTTCAATTTAGTGTTGGTTGTTTTTCAATGATTTTACATAGATTTTTATGAGGGGTCCTAGTCCTCTCATAATGAGCGATGTTTGAACCTTGGACCTCTCAAAGAGAGGCAAAAGCCCTTACCACTATAGTAGGCTTGTAGTTTAGTGGTGGTTATAAAAATATAAAAAAAATGTAAATTTTTTATATCAAAATAGAAAAATAGACTCTAAAAGCATAAATTCAAAATAAAACATTCAATTATACAAATTGTAACTTAAATATGATGTACATGTCATTCATAAACTAATTACCAAATCAACAAAAAAATGTTTATGATATAATTTAAAAATGTGGACAAGATATGAGAATTGTTTTAAACATAATAGCATTAATTCTATTGAAGCACTCATTTTGTCACTCAAATAAAAAATAATGTGTTCCATAGAAATTAACTAAAATAATATATAACTAATTGTAAAATCTAAAAGAAAGAGAAACTGCAACTTCAATCATTTATTCATACATCAAATTGAGCTCATATGATAATTTCAAATGAAGTGACAAAGCCTCCTATATGACTTGTGGAATTGTAGACATATGATTTTTTCCTTAGAGGCAAAATTTAGGTGGAGATTATTCAAAGGACAAGGAAAGAATTGAGCAAAAATGCTACTTCAAAATATATAGGTTTTCTTAATGCAATGAAATTATTTAGGAAAACTTCATATCAAATAGTTTGCAAATGATCAAGAAACATATTATATGGTCAATCAATGAGGATAGTTATGCAAATTTTTGGTTTGATGCTTGATTGAATACATTTACTATATATTTGGGTAAAAATGACAATCATTGGCTTGAACATGTCTAACTTATAGAGGTTGAAAGGTCAAAGATTATATTTATGTGAATAACAATTCCAGATCATGGATATCTATTTGTAACCTAGTTGAGGGAGAGGATTTCACAAAAAGTGTAAATGAACTTCAAAATATGCTTTAAGAGTTTTAGTTACCTATTTTTATGTGAAAGGATGAGTTGGTTTGAAATCTATCAAAATATGGTGGACACTCGATCAAGTTGGGATATGAGGATTTAGAACAATTGAAAGGTTTTACTCTTAAAGATTTCCTTTAGAGAATGTTTGGTCATGAAAGGCTCTCCTTAAGGCCTCATTATTTTTTTAATTAATAGTTCTAAGTAAGATTCTTAAAGGAGAGAGTCTATAAATAAGAGGACATTATGGACCTTTCAAATGTGCTTTGTGTGAGAAGGATTTAGAATTATTAGCTTATTCATTATCCCTTTGCTCATACTATTTGGGGTTACTTTTTTAAAAATGTGAGAATATATTGAGTAGCTCTATCAATATTGGAGTTGATGAAAATTTTAATTAATTATTTCAAAGCTCAAGCATTATGTATTACGTGGAGGATTGATATTTACCTTTATTTGTTGGAATTTATAGCTTGAAAGGAATAATAGAACTTTAAAAATAAATAATAAATCATACCCAACTTTAATATCATATTATTGTCTTTCTTGTAGAATGTTTACAAATACGATGCTCATCATGTGAACTCTCAAGTGTGGAAAAAGAGGTGCTCATCAATTGGTTTTACAATTTGAATATACATGGGAGAGTCATATGTGATAATGACATTAAAACAATGGATATATCGATTTATTGTAAAATTAAAATGTCCAAAAAATAGGTTTATCAAAATTAATTTTGATGGTGCTTTAAAAGGAGATCCTTCAAAAGCCAGTGGAGGTGGTGTTTTTTAAAATAATGAAGGAAAATTTATTCTCACTCACTCATAATCATATGAAATTTAAACTAACAACTATGTAGAAGCTAGGGCACTTCTAACAATGATTAGAATTAGAATTAAAAATGGATGGAAATATATTTCAATTGAGGGGAAGTCACAAATTGTCTTTAATACTATTAACAACAAATTATTATTAATGCTATCAACACAAATGGATGTGTGAATTGGATAAAAAATATATATTATTACTGATGTTCATCATCTCTTATTTGAGACAATCTACTAGAAATGTGAGCATAATTATAGAGAGGAAAATTGAGTAGTAAAAAAATTAACCAATTGTGGTCTTGACCTTTGTATTAGTGAAATTCAAATTTTAGAAGGCAACTGGTTGAATGAGATTTTATCTCTTAATTAAAATGATGTCGATGATTTGATTATAGAAACATAGCACTTTGAGGAAGATGAAGAATATATTTGATAGAAAAGAAAGTGAAAATTATCTTTAATAAAAGATCAAGTTGGAAATGGTTTAATTAACCTTACAAGTGTAATACTTTGGTATTTTAAAAAGAGTGGCTCCCAATAGAACCCACATCTAGCTTATTAAAAATATAAAACAAAGTCTTATATACATGTACCAACCTGAACCTTGTAGCAATCTCAAACATAGTGAAAGATGAATATAACCATACATTTAGTAAAAATATAACAAGTTTTTCCTAAAAATTTAAAATACAAAAAAATTTGTATAAATATTAAGTAATCTTCTAGCTGTCTCAACTAGATAAAGAGTTTTATACTCACTAAGTAGAAGAGTTTTATTATAGCTTTATATAATTGCTAATCTTGGAGTAAAAATTTATGTTTATAATATCAACGGTGACCCATTAATCTTTGAAATGACAACCCTTTGCATTCTAAAGACAAGAAAGTAAGCATCTATTCTTCTTTTGGAATTTAGTCCCCTTCAGTAAACTGACTCTATGTTCCTTTATAAAAGACAATTCTTTGCCTATGTTAGTGTTGTTGTCCTCTGGTACCCATAGTTTGGCAAATTTTGCTTTAGTACACCCAAAATATGTAATGATCTTCCTTTCCTTTTTAAAGAATTCATTTATATTTAGATCAAGTGGAATATGCATTTTTATTTTATCTATGGACAAGGATGATAAAATTAAGATGGACTAAAAATATGTTAGAAAAATTTGAAGTAAATTTGATACAAAGTAAAGTAGATTTTATTGACTTTTGTCTTAATCATACTTGAGACAAAACAAAGGTTAGATTGAGTCAAGTTGTAAAATTATAATAAATAAACTAGAGGTCCATTGTAGGATGTTTTGAACAACTCCTATATAATGATGATGTAAGGCATTTAGTGAGTGCATGATAGTGTGACTCACATTTGGTCCTTCTATTGTCATCTTATTTAAAAAATAAAGTGTGTTCAACTTTAGCAAAGAATTAGTCATAATTAGGTTGACAATTTGAAGGTGGTGTAAATTAATGAAATGTTGGAAATCAAGTGTATGATAAGAATGTACATTACCTACTAAATTATAAGTTTTTTTCAAGGTTGTCCTCATCATTTTAAACTTGTATGAGGACATATCTATTGTGAGGAATATGAATTTTTGTATATGACAAAAAAATTTACCATTTTTTAGATATGTTTATGCATAAGGAGACTACAAAAAATTATTATTTTTTTATTTCTTTTATTAGTATATTATTTTTTTATTAATTTTCAATCTAAGATCAAATTTTATGACAGTCTCGAGTGAGCATACATTTTTGTGGTCTAAACATACATACATACATATATATATATATATATATATATATATATATATATATATATATATACAAAATATCATTTTTTTAATTCTTTTATTAGTATATCATTATTTAATTAATTTTTATTTTAAGATCAAATTTTACGATAGTATCGAGTGAGCATACATTTTGGTGGTCTAAACACACACACATATAGCGCATAAAAGTAAACAAGTAGATGTATGTTTGGGATTTTTTTTAAGAATGTCTTTGAAATCATTTTCAATTTTCATAATTGGATTTTAAATTAGGTTATTAATTTTTGAAACACACCCATGTTTATAGTAATGATTTCAAACTCTCTCAAAATTTATATTTTTGAAACTTGCCTTCAAAAATCCATCTAGATATGAAATTTTTTGTTAAAAAATTATTCATTTAATCCTTTTCCATCCTTTTGAACTTGTCTCTTTCCCTTTTAAAATTTTTAGGCTTCTAATATACTTACTAAGCCTACCACCTAGGATGGCTTACTCCCACCTAGGCTGACACACAAGCATGCACTGGGCTCCATAAACTTAAATATTTTTTTGGTGGACTTGGGATTTCTACAAAGGTATATTTATGTGAAATCCTCACTACCAAAGCTAAACCCACCCAACCTTGCCTCTGTCCATATAACACATGCTTCCCCATCCCCCTCCTTCCTTAGCTTAAATTATTAAACTTGATAGAATAAAAACCCCATCTCCCCTCTTCATGTTTATGTTGAAAGATAATAATATGATCTTATTGGTCAAGGACAATATTGGATAATACGAGCCTATGAGAAACTATGATGTAAGCCTATGAGCAATAGTTTATAGTATTCATCCCTAGTGGTATTGGTTAAATTACTTGTATGGTTAACTTAATTAAATCTTCATTACAGGTTTAGTAAGGTATGGTTGAACTAAACATAAATTTGAGCCTGGCTTAGGTTAAAGTAATATATAATTGCAATTTTGGGGATTGTGTATTTACTAAAAATACCCCTCATCCACCTAGTCCATTGTATTAGTATAATATCATTCTTGACTATCTTTGGTGTCAACGAACATCTATCTCTCTTGTAATGAATGTATGCTTTTGTTCATGTATGGAAATTATTGTGAAATTTGACATGGTATTAGAATGGGATTGAAGCAACTTCACTTGATCACATAGATAAATTATTTTTGAAGTAATTTGTTGAAGATCTTGCTTGACATTTTTTAAGGATTCTATCAAAAGCCCTACTAAGAGATTGAATTGTGAAGATCTTGTGCCATAGTAGGTCTAGCTAGATTAGGAGAAATATTCACCAACAAGTCCATTTTTTCTTTCTTTTCATTTAGTTTATTTGGTCAAGTAACTACTTGCTGAGTGGTATTTTCACCCAATTGTGAAAGTACACTCTTCCTTAGGATTTGGGTTCCAAATCCCCTCTTGCAAAGAAGTTAAACAAACGACTTCTCCAAGGTCTCCGCTATATTAGCATTTGCATATGTGTATTAGTAATCTCAAATAAAGATATTCAATTTAAATGCTTGGAACACCTTAGTGATTGCAAGTAACTGTAAACAAGGGGCAATGTTGGTTTATTTTACCATGAAACTTTAGTGATTGTTCATTGAACCAAAATAAAGCAAATGTGAGTTGGCCCTCATATGACCACGATGTAGTGCTCAAATTACCCCTCTTTCGTAAAATCAGAATTTTTATGAAGAGAGGGCAATTTTAGGCTCCAAAAATGGAAATTTGTGAAATGCCATAAAACATAACTCCTTCAATGAAATTGGAATTTTCATGAAGGGAATGTCATCATAGGCTCATGAATGAAACATGAAACTGAAAAAATGAAATTCGGTCCAAAAATGGAAATTTTCTATTTTCGGATTTTTAAAATCTGTAATAAAACAACAACTTCGATGAATTTTTAAAAATACTAAACAACTCCGAAAATGAAATTTCAAAGTGCGTATTGGAAGTCTGAAGTATAACCTACGCAATGGTGAAATTATTTTTGGATTTTGAAAATTTTTAAATGTTTATTTTAATGCCTGAAAATTAAAAAAAAGTTAAAATTTTTGGAAAATAAAATGCAGAAAATGAAAATGAAATGCAGAAAATGGAAAATAAAATGCATTCAGTATGATGCTATCCTATTTCGACAAAACCGAAGATGTGAGGTTTTCATGCATGCAACCTAACCTATTGGACTTGCAAAACAAGCACAATCCGGATAAGCTAAGTGTTGGCTCCTAGGGTTTTAAATGAGGTTTTCAGATTTAAACATTCGCATGAAGCAACCAAGAAAACTTGCATAAACTCCATTTACAAGCCTAAAATCTGAAAAGGGGAAAAATAGACATTTAATCTTGCATGCAGAAAATGACTCCTTTCTTGTCCATAAGATGCAACTTTCTAAAAATTTATGTATTAAAAATTTGTCATTTTACAATAACAGAAATTTCTGGTTTTCCCAAACCAGTCCATGGAAGAAAAACAGCCCAAACAAGTCCAGAATGGCCCTCTTGCCTTCAAATCTGCAACCTTGCTCGCAGCAGTTTCCAACCCCTCAAAACATCCTTGCCTGGCGTATTTAAAATTTTTAGGAAGCTTTTCGTTTCATTTTCCAATGGTTGTTCGTTTCACCTTCCCTTGTGCATGCATGTGTTTTGGTTTCCAAAAAGGCTTTTCGTTTCTATTTTGTGGCCCTTCGTTTCATTTTCTCCACATGGGCTTGCGTCTATTTCCTTCCGTGTGTAACGACCATCTTAAATGATTTCAAATCATTAAAGATTCCTTATGTAACATTTTGTCTTATTCATTGGATTTTGTCCTTATGTCCATGTCACTATGCAGTCTTCAGTTTCACTATCCTGCCTGCCCCTTTTGAGTCGCGAAAATGCAACATGTCGCGATATCGCGACACTTTTGCCTCCTTGCTCTCTTTTGTTGCTTTTAGCCACGAGAATGTAACATGTCGCGATATCGCGACACTTTTGCCCTTTCTCTCTCTTTCCCTTTTAGTCGTGAAAATGCAACATGTCGCGATATCGCGACACTTTTTCTTTCTTTTTTGGCGAAAATGCAACATGTCGCGATATCGTGACACTTTTTTTCTTCTCTTGCTCTTGGCCATGAAAATGCAACATGTCGCGATATCGTGACACTTTTTCTTTTCAGAATTTTCTCTTTGCGAAAATGCAACATGTCGCGATATCGCGACACTTTTTCTCTTTTGGCCGCGAAAATGCAACATGTCGCGATATCGCGACACTTTTTCTCTTTTGGCCGTGACAATGCAACATGTCGCGATATCGCGACACTTTTTCTCTTTTGGCCGTGACAATGCAACATGTCGCGATATCGCGACACTTTTTCTCTTTTGGCCGCGACAATGCAACATGTCGTGATATCGCGACACTTTTTCTCTTTTGGCCGCGACAATGCAACATGTCGCGATATCGCGACACTTTTTCTCTTTTGGCCGCGACAATGCAACATGTCGCGATATCGCGACACTTTTTCCCTTTTGGCCGTGACAATGCAACATGTCACGATATCGCGACACTTTTTCTCTTTTGGCCGTGACAATGCAACATGTCGCGATATCGCGACACTTTTTCTCTTCTTTTAACCGCGAACAATGCAACATGTCACGATATCGCGACACTTTTTCTCCTTGCGGTGTTTTGCTTTTTCTTTGATCTTTAGCATATGGGCCACTTCGGTCTTCTTGGAAAATATGCAAAAAGGTGGGTCCCCAATTTTGGGGTACGTTGTGGAGCAGCCACAACAAATGGTGACTCTACTGGGAAATGCTCCTGAGCATTTCGGTGAGAAACCCAACCTGAAAACCTACAACTCAACTACAAGCGTTAGCAAATATCCAAAGAATGTAAATAAACCAGAAATACATGAAACATTAGAATTATTAAGCATCAGCTCGGTGTGTGCAATGTGCTTCATTCCCTATCATTTGAAACTCGTTCAACTTTCCATTGTCAGTTTCACTTATGATTCGTATGCAAGGCTATGAATGATTTGTGCAGGATTTGATGTATGACAACTATGCTAGAGATATAACAACCTGCTTTGCAAAGGCTCAAACTTTCTAGTATCATGAACAAACATATTAAAACTGTCAAACCCTCTTAGGACCAAATATGAGTATACTGAATTAATTTACTAGATCCCAAAGTTGGTTATGTGTCACTACCATTTTGAACCCATGTGCAAGTGTAAGTGAAATCGAGCTTTGGGGAATAGGATTCCCAACCTAAGCGAGATGGGAATTTAACCCTATCCTTACTACTCCGATCCGGAGTTCATTACCTCATCTTGAACAAAATGATTTAACCTGTTATGGATGAAACTGTCGAGCTAGCCTATCCGTTTGAGCAGTCGGTGGTCTTGCTTTTAGACAAGACATGTTGCCACGCATGAGCATACTCCACCGCCGATGGGGCATCTATAGCCCCGGTGGAGATCAACCCCATAATCCAGGATTTGACTTTACTTTTGATTTCTTGAACCTTGGGGATGACTACCCATCCTTGCAAGGGACATGTAGTACGATCCTTCCAATCCAATATCAATGATGCAATAAAAGTAGAATGAAAAATATTTGCTTTGGAACTTCAAGTTCTTGAGCGGGCAAAATAGAAGCTTTGGGGAATCGGATTCTCAACCTAAGCGAGATGAGAATTAGACCCTATCCTTACTACTCCATGAAGGTCAAATCAGAGCTTTGGGGAATTGGATTCTCAACCTAAGCGAGATGAGAATTAGACCCTATCCTTACTACTCTGATTTTAGACTTTAAGCACTATGGGAGTGGTAAAAACCATTGTTTTAAGGATTATGTTGCATGATAGGACAGACACGAAATACTCCTTTCGCCTCACCTTTTCTTCCAAGTATGGTTTTGACCATTTTACTCAAGATTCTCTTTAATATGTGTAGAACGTGCTTGGTTCAAGATAGTTCGGGCATCAGTTCCCAACCTTAGGATCCTTTTAATATATGTTATGTAATAACCCTAAGAGGATTCGACACCTTTTCAATGATTGTATTTGAAATGTAGATGCAACTGAGATGAAATGTATATGCAATGTCGAATGTAACATGAGATATGGATGAATGCATTGCTCTTTTTGAAATGCGGATGGAGTATACCACCTACTTTACCATAATGTGTAAAACTGACAACTTCATGCATCACAAGTTCCAAACGATATTCTTTAATGTGTTTGCGATACTCGTGGAGCTTTCTGCAATACAATTCCGATGTTTCATATTCTCTTAGTCTTAGTCAACATTCATAAGGACATAAGTTGACATAAGTTGTTTTTTTTTTTTTTTTTTTAAGACAAACCAAAAGTGTCCAAAGGACCAACACACAAAACTTAAAACCAAAATGAGATCCAATCCAAAACCAAAACACGAAAACCAAAAGTATATACAAATGTACAATATAATACAAGATGGTGCAAAAGTTTGGATTATCATTTTCCCGGATCCCAAACCTGATTAGAATTCTTTAAAAGACATATGACGTGATACGCATACCAAGTTTTGTAGGAATCCAACAAAAACAAGATCAAACCAAACAAAGAAACAAACTTCCACTTGCCCCTCTCACCATACCAATTTGATTTAGTTTCATTAATAATCCTATGGTGGAGTTTCAAGTTTTCAAATTGATTAGACAATGATTGATATTCAATTCCTTTATGTCTATTCTTTAAGATGTCCATTCCGCACTTTGATTCATGGTGTAGAAATAAGCTTTCATTTTCATTCAATAAAGCCATAACATTAATAATATTTGAATCAAACCATTCATTAGGCAAACCTTCATTCGAATTTTGCATGGTGAAACCAAAAAGGTGAGATTTTACCTTTGGCATGTTTTCATTTGACCTTACTTGAAGAGGATTTGAAAATTCCTCTTTTCTCTCATGACATTCATCATCATGTAGCACTTGTTCTTTCTCCATGACTTGTTTATCAAAGGCACCAAACTTAGGTACCCAATTGAACACATGTCCATCCCTTTCAAACCATAAGTCTTGTCTATCTAGGGGTGGGTTAACTAACACATTTCCATGATCAATCACTTGGGTTGTTTTGGGTAACGTGAGATTTTCAATTGGATCATCAATGATATCAAACCCAAATGATTTAGGTTTTGTAATTTTCTCATTTTGAAATGGCATAATCATTGTAGCACAAGTAAGTGGATCAAGATTTTCAATTTCTTTTCCTTCAAAGGAATCTAAAGCAAGTGACTCTCTTTCTTGATTCATGGTTGTAGAATCCTTATCATGTTCCAAAATTTGATGAGATTCGAATTCCTCTTCCAAAACTTTCTCAAATTGTACAGGATTTATAGTATCCTCATGTGAGGAAGCAATTGAGTTATCCTGCATATTAATTGACACAACAAGTTTATTAGAAGATTTAGATTGATAATATTCTTCCCATTTCTTCCATGAATCATAGTAATCATCCTCCAAGTTCAAGTTGTGACGCTCAAGTACTTCTTCTTCATCTTCTGATTCATCAACATGTTTCTCATCCAATTCATCTTCACCTTCCTTAGATGGTCCAGTTATTTCCAAAAGTGGGTTATCTCTTGAATTCAAATTGGTAAAGCTATCATAATCCAAATTTGTAACCCATGATTCAATTTTATCACAATTTGGAAGGTGTGGATCCTCTTGGTCATCACTTTCGAGAACATCATCCAAAGTGTCTTTCGAGAACAAGTGGTGAAATTCGATTATGTCTTCAACTTCATTTGTTGATTTTCTTTCAAATTCATTTTCAGCCACTTGTGATGACTTAGGAGCTTCTATAATGGGATCGATTTTTGAATTTCGTGTCATATAGTTGCTCCAATCCTTTGCAAGTACATCTGACCAAATCATATCCACATAAGTTTGTTCATCCAAATCCTCCTTTTTGGGTAATGATTCTAGATATTTCTTTTCCAAAACAAGATGGTGATCATTTGATTCCAACTTCTTGTTACCCATCCATAGAATTTCTTCTCCAAAAACTTCATGCTCTTCAAGACTTTTCGAATAGGTATTTACTTCAACGTGAGTCACCTCAAAATCTCTTGTATCGCTTGAAGAAGCATAACATGAAACATCATTAAGATCGGCATTATGAATTTTCTTCCTAGGATGATTTGGATGCATACATTGACGTGCTCGTTTTTGTGGTGGAACATGCCTACATACCTTCTTAACCACTTTCTTTTGCTCTTTTACTTTCGATACGAACTCTTTGGGTTGAGTGGTAGAAGTAGTAGGATTAGTTGGATTGATACCCACGGACAAAGCTTGAACATTTGTTGCAATGGTTCCATGAGTGACCACATGATTCTCTAATTGAGGCATAGTTGGATGGATGGAAGTACTTGTATAAGCACATGTGGGAGCATAAGTTGGTATGGTAGGATAAAGTTGATTGTAGGGAAAAACATTTGATATCAAATTTTGTTGTGCCCATGCTTGATTTACCATCGAGGTTTGATTGCAAGCCCCTAGTTGTCCTACCATAGTTGATTGCTCCATTCCATAACCTTGTGGCCTCAATTGTTGATCTACAATCATAGCTTCTGTGTAGGCCGATGCAAGATCAGTAACCAAGGGATTCATCCTAACAAATATGGCACACCATGGATCCAATGCTCGAAAGTATATTTGAAGAGCACCACTTTCCTCAATAGTATAGGGAGAAATTAATCTCGCATAAAGCTTTCGAAACCTCATGTTGAAACTTCTCACTGGCTCATTAGGTTCTCTTTTGCAAGAAGTAAATTGTTGATATATCGTGAGAGGATCAATGAGCAACCTAAATTGATTGATAAACTCATCTTTCAATTGAGTCCAAGATGTAATAGAACCAGTGGGTAAATTGATGTACCAATCATATGCCACCTCATCTAGGGTTCCAGGAAACATTCTACATGCCACATCCTCATGTTCGACATTCCATCTAACTAGGATATCCACATAGGCTTGAATATGTTCCTCGGCTAATGTTGGACCATTGTGTTTAAATTTGGGCAAACGTTTTTCTACGTTCTTGGGTAAATCATGAGAATCTCCACTAATGTTCAAAGGATTAACATGTATCCCATACCACGTTCCTACGAGTTGTAGCCATTAATGAAACTCAAAGAATAACTTCAAAACCAATTTGTTAGTCATGAATAAAAGAAGGAACCATGACAAAGCAATATTCTAAAAATGTAAATTAGTTTCTGATTCACCGGATCGCATATGCGCAAGTGAAGAGCATACTCCTAGTGTTGTAGGCTTTCCGATTCACAAGATCGCATTACACGCAAGTGAAGAGCATAATACCGACAACAAATACATTTTAGACAAAATAATTCCTTACAAATAAGCATGAAATGACTAGCAAATATCAAACATGTAACGTATGAATAATCATGTTAGCATCAACCAAGAGATGTATCCATTAAAATCAAATGAAAGTAATTGCATGGAGACAACCTCGTTAGTCAAGACCAAAATTTTTCAAAATCAAATCAAAACACATTATTCCTGTATGAACAATCAAAAGCGTTAGAACAATGCATAGCAATTCATGTCCTCCTTTTAACACTACAAGGTTGTATTGTTAAAAGAGGGCTAAAGATAATAATCAATAGGGCATGAAATATTCAAAATTTAAATCCCTATAGCATTTAAATCACACTGAAATAAACCAACTTCAGGCCCTCCTTCTAGCGCCAAAATGTTGAGTGGTATTTTCACCCAATTGTGAAAGTACACTCTTCCTTAGGATTTGGGTTCCAAATCCCCTCTTGCAAAGAAGTTAAACAAACGACTTCTCCAAGGTCTCCGCTATATTAGCATTTGCATATGTGTATTAGTAATCTCAAATAAAGATATTCAATTTAAATGCTTGGAACACCTTAGTGATTGCAAGTAATTGTAAACAAGGGGCAATGTTGGTTTATTTTACCATGAAACTTTAGTGATTGTTCATTGAACCAAAATAAAGCAAATGTGAGTTGGCCCTCATATGACCACGATGTAGTGCTCAAATTACCCCTCTTTCGTAAAATTAGAATTTTTATGAAGAGAGGGTAATTTTAGGCTCCAAAAATGGAAATTTGTGAAATGCCATAAAACATAACTCCTTCAATGAAATTGGAATTTTCATGAAGGGAATGTCATCATAGGCTCATGAATGAAACATGAAACTGAAAAAATGAAATTCGGTCCAAAAATGGAAATTTTCTATTTTCGGATTTTTAAAATCTGTAATAAAACAACAACTTCGATGAATTTTTAAAAATACTAAACAACTCCGAAAATGAAATTTCAAAGTGTGTATTGGAAGTCTGAAGTATAACCTACGCAATGGTGAAATTATTTTTGGATTTTGAAATTTTTTAAATGTTTATTTTAATGCCTGAAAATTAAAAAAAGTTAAAATTTCTGGAAAATAAAATGCAAAAAATGAAAATGAAATGCAGAAAATGGAACATAAAATGCATTCAGTATGATGCTATCCTATTTCGACAAAACCGAAGATGTGAGGTTTTCATGCATGCAACCTAACCTATTGGACTTGCAAAACAAGCACAATCCGGATAAGCTAAGTGTTGGCTCCTAGGGTTTTAAATGAGGTTTTCAGATTTAAACATTCGCATGAAGCAACCAAGAAAACTTGCATAAACTCCATTTACAAGCCTAAAATCTGAAAAGGGGAAAAATAGACATTTAATCTTGCATGCAGAAAATGACTCCTTTCTTGTCCATAAGATGCAACTTTCTGAAAATTTTTGTATTAAAAATTTGTCATTTTACAATAACAGAAATTTCTGGTTTTCCCAAACCAGTCCATGGAAGAAAAACGACCCAAACAGGTCCAGAATGGCCCTCTTGCCTTCAAATCTGCAACCCTGCTCGCAGCAGTTTCCAACCCCTCAAAACATCCTTGCCTGGCGTATTTAAAATTTTCAGGAAGCTTTTCGTTTCATTTTCCAATGGTTGTTCGTTTCATTTTCCAATGGCTATTCGTTTCACCTTCCCTTGTGCATGCATGTGTTTTGGTTTCCAAAAAGGCTTTTCGTTTCTATTTTGTGGCCCTTCGTTTCATTTTCTCCACATGGGCTTGCGTCCGTTTCCTTCCATGTGTAACGACCATCTTAAATGATTTCAAATCATTAAAGATTCCTTATGTAACATTTTGTCTTATTCATTGGATTTTGTCCTTATGTCCACGTCACTATGCAGTCTTCAGTTTCACTGTCTTGCCTGCCCCTTTTGAGTCGCGACTTTTGCCTCCTTGCTCTCTTTTGTTGCTTTTAGCCGCGAGAATGTAACATGTCGCGATATCGTGACACTTTTGTTTCTCTCCCTGCTTGCTCCTTTTGAGTCGCGAAAATGCAACATGTCGCTTTTGAATCAAAATGCAACATGTCGCGATATCGTGACACTTTTTCTTTATGTTCTTTCTCTTCTTTTGGCCGTGAAAATGCAACATGTCGCGATATCGTGACACTTTTCTTTCTGTTCTTTCTCTTCTCTTTTGGCCGTGAAAATGCAACATGTCACGATATCGCGACACTTTTTCTCTTTTGGCCGTGAAAATGCAACATGTCGCGATATCACGACACTTTTTCTCTTTTGGTCGTGACAATGCAACATGTCGCGATATCGTGACACTTTTTCTCTTTTGGTTGCGACAATGCAACATGTCGCGATATCGCGACACTTTTTCTCTTTTGGCCGCGACAATGCAACATGTCGCGATATCGCGACACTTTTTCTCTTTTGGCCGCGACAATGCAACATGTCGCGATATCGCGACACTTTTTCTCTTTTGGCCACGACAATGCAACATGTCGCGATATCGCGACACTTTTTCTCTTTTGGCCGCGACAATGCAACATGTCGCGATATCGTGACACTTTTTCTCTTTTGGCCGCGACAATGCAACATGTCGCGATATCGTGACACTTTTTCCCTTTTGGTCGCGACAATGCAACATGTCGCGATATCGCGACACTTTTTCTCTTTTGGCCGTGACAATGCAACATGTCGCGATATCGTGACACTTTTTCTCTTTTGGCCGCGACAATGCAACATGTCGCGATATCGTGACACTTTTTCTCTTTTGGCCGCGACGATGCAACATGTCGCGATATCGCGACACTTTTTCTCTTTTGGCCGTGACGATGCAACATGTCGCGATATCGTGACACTTTTTCCCTTTTGGCCGTGACAATGCAACATGTCGCGATATCGTGACACTTTTTCCCTTTTGGCCGCGACAATGCAACATGTCGCGATATCGCGACACTTTTTCCCTTTTGGCCGTGAAAATGCAACATGTCGCGATATCGTGACACTTTTTCTCCTTGCGGTGTTTTGCTTTTTTCTTTGATCTTTAGCATATGGGCCACTTCGGTCTTCTTGGAAAATATGCAAAAAAGGTGGGTCCCCAATTTTGGGGTACGTTGTGGAGCAGCCACAACACTACTATAATGAATTATTTTTGCGATTGTCAATGTTGTGGATTATAAAAAAATATTATGTAGAAATACAATGGATTTATCCTTAGAATTAATTGGTGGTTTGTATTTTTTCATTTTATTTGCTTATATTTTTTGGAACTAGTATAGCATAGATGAGAGGATGGTTTACATGACCTTCAAAGTAGAGAAGAGGTTGATTTTTTTCTTATCATCCCCAAATACTAGATTAGTGTTGGGTAGGATTTAGTGCATAACAAAGACCTTCAAGACAATTAACAAAGTGTTAAAAGTGATCCAATAAATTTTATGTTATTTCAACAAGAGACAATGGTTTGACTAGTTGCATTTCAAAAATAGGTTACACAAGGCAAATTATTGTAGATTTTTGGATTCTTTGTGAAATTTCATGGGGTTTCTAATTGAAAAATTTAAGTGATTTTTCCATTAGGAATCTATTTTTCTCATCAAAAAAGAATTATTATTTACCTCTAAAATTTAATTTTTTAGATTTTCAATCTATAAAATTTCCTTGGTTGACAACAAATTTTGTATGGGTGTGAGAGGGTTGCCATGCACATTGGGTGTGAAATACCTCAAGATATGGAAGGGGAAGCCAAGTACCTATTGCATACAATATCCTAATGATAGTTGTAATTGACATTAAAACTATTGGTAGTAAAATTATTAATTTTGATACTACTATGCATGATGATTTAGTTATTGATATTTGGCCTATTGATGTTGAATGTAGACCTATGCATAATGGTTTTTCTTAACTTGTTACATAAACACCTTACAGAAGCCATGGTGTTGATGTCATTTTTTAGATAGGATGGTGATGAAGGTTGAGTGGCTATAATAATAGCTAAGAAGACTCTATGATGGGTAACAAACACCAATAGTTTAATCCATGGTGAATGGTTTTCACTTTATGAGTTTGGGGTAGACTTTAGAGTGTCCCTACTTTCTTGATACCTATACCAAAATAAAGGAGAATGCACACGTGTTCTTCTATTCAACTATGAAAATACTAGATATGATTGATGCTTCCATCCTTCTTAGTACTACATTGGATCTTGTGGCCATTTATATACCTTTTGGAAGTGAAGGTTTGAGGTTCCAATTCTAGTGATATTTTATTTAGCACCATTTGGAAATTGCCCAACAATAAATAATGGTAGAGGATGAGTTTATTGGGCTTAATAAGGATTATGACCTAGTGGTTATGGTGGTAGGAACAATCATTTGGCTGGTTAAAGGCCATAGGTTCAAATCCTATGCATTCTCCTTGACAACAAAGGTGAAAGTGTTTTGCTTTAATTTGACACTTGCACAAACCATGGAAAAATATCTTTTTCTAGAGTAGGGTTTGTATTTTTGGAGGTTTCACATGATAGCATTGGATAGTTAAGGCTTCTAAAGCATGAAGAACCCAAATTCAAATCCTTTTTTATCGTTCCCCTTACATTCTTCTTCGGCAATACTACTTCGCAAAACTTTTACCCGAAGTAGTGGTGGAAATGCCTCGGGTGCGAAGTTCTTCTCATTTTCCTTCGGTGAAGCTCTTTTCTCGAGCTTGTTTGATGGCAAAGCTCTTTCTTTTTTACTTTATATACAAAGGGGTGGCATTGAAAGCCAAAATTGCTGCAACTTTTCAAATAAAGAAATAACAAAGAAAAACTTTACAAAACACTGTACAAAATTTTGATTTCCTTTTCTACCCCTTGAGAAATGTGACAAAATTGTCAACATTCTTGGCGGCTCGTGGGGCAACGAGCTCGTCTCGGTGGGAGAACCCTTAATTTTAATCCATTGGGCCAGAGTCTTCTCCAGATCCTTCTCCTCCTTCTTCCTCTGGGAGTGCTTCTGCACTGGTTCTTGTTCTCCTTCTTCTTCTGCTTCTTCTCCTCCTTCTTCCTCTGGGAGTGCTTCTTGCGACGGCGATGGGGCAAGACGCTCATGGACTTTCCTCATAGTTCGGCGGACCTGAGACCAGGCACTCTTTGAGAAAGGCTCTAGGTCTTGTAAAGCCTTGATCAAACCGTGGAACCGATCGATTTGCCCGATATCTGCATGTTGGGCTCTAGTATATAGATCGTTTAGACAGGCCACGATCTTACAATATTTCAAAAGGTAATCTGTGATCTGCCTTTCTATTACTGGCTCCGCCCATTCGTCTATTTTCGAGACGTCGCTTTCAAATTGAAGCCATGTCGGCTTAATCTCTTCCTTGGACAGGAGATTCCCATCATCATCTGTGAAGCTCGGGAAGCCCATGGAAGAGAGATCTTGAAAATATCCCATTGATGTGCGCTGCTCGTTCTCGAACATGTCCATGAGGTCCTTCGCCTTCTGCATTTTTTGCACCTTAGAGAAGAAAGCGCGAACTGTGGCCCGGGCTGTAGACCAGTCTCTGGCTATCCGACTCATCGCAGGGACCTGCAAGTCTTGATATTTGGCGCTTTGGACATCGAAAGCTAGTTTGAGTCAGCTTCTAGCTTTCTGAGTGATTTCATCAATGATTGGCCCTCCTTCGACAGCGGCATTCTGGGCTTCCATGATATAGGCCAAAATTGAAAGGGCACTGGAGGCCCGAGATCTAAAGTTTTTAAGCAAATGCGAGCGAATCTCCTTGATTCTGCTCCTATCACACAGCCCTAGGCCCTCCTTTTCGTACAGCTGGTTCTGCATCTGCAAGATTTTTGCTTCGAGCTCTTTGGCCTTCAGATCATTCTCGGCCTGCCTCTGTGCTCGATTCTCGGCTGTACACTCTAGTTGTTGTATCTGCAATTTTAGGGCATGTGCTTCTTTCTTCATTACCTCGCACTGCTCCTCGACACCTGCTAACTGGGACCGGATTCTTGCCAACTCTTCCTCTAGTTTGATATTGGCACCTTCTACCTCGAATCTGCGCTGATTTGCAATGTTTGCGTGCACTCGAAAGGTCTCGATCCCTACATGCATAGACACAGACTCATTGTCTAGGTTCAGGTGTTCCAGGTCCTTGGTTTTCTCCTGATAATCATAATCCACTGGAGTCATCTCATCCAGAGGCTTCTGGACCCTGGGGACCTTCTTCACCTTGTGTAATTTCCCGACTTTTAAATCAAAGACCGCACACTTCTCAACTTGGGCCAGAGAGCGCCCTCTTTTCTTCCTAGCCTCCTTCAGCATCTTCTCTGTGTTTTGCCGTGCTTGAATTAGCTTTTTAGCTAGAGGACGTTCCTTTATTATGGACAACTCAGATTCAAATAAGGTCGGATCTCCAGCCGCAGGGGTAAACAAATATAAGGAGTTGACGGGGAATGCCTCACCAGAAGGTTCGACGATAGGTGTAGCGGGGGCTTCGGCCAGTGGGACAACACCGTGTATGATGGGGAGATGGGATGTGAGGTTCGGCGTTGGGCTACTATCTTTGCCTTGTCTGAGGGCCGAAGGAACAACGATGTGGGAGGGTGAAGCGGTTTCAACGGGCTGGTCCTGGCCGGACGACTCAGGTGGGGTGGAGCTAGGCAGAGTTGGAATGGAAACAGGCAATGTTTGAAGGGGTGATTGACTTTGTAGGGAAGGGAGAGGTTGATGGGGACTTTCAATCGGGACCATAGTGGACGTGTCAGAGATCAAGGCGAAGGGGGGAGAGTGCGTACCTACGTGCCCTCCTGGAAAAGCGGCCGTGGTGACTTCCTGTGTAATCGGCTCCTGCTCTTTTTGGGCTTCGGCGCTTCCAACCTCCGTGACTTCTACTTTGGGGTCCCCTTCTTGGAGGAGTTCCTCCACATCGATGACGTCTATGTCTGGGACCATCTCAGCACTTGGTGGCATCGCACTTTCAACACCTGCTTCGACCGGGTCTGATGCAGGTTGCTCAGCATGGGCGCTTGGGGGCCTTGTGCGAGGTCGCTTTGGGTGGCTCGGAGGCACTTGACTTTGCTCCTGCCTCTTTCTTTTCTTTCTCTCCAATGGCTGCTCTGCCTCTTCGGCACTTGTGTCGTGGCTTTCTGATGGTCCTTGTGGCAGTGCCTTTGGAGTAGCTTTGGCTTCTTCCTCTATCGAGGCATATTCAGCTCCTTTTGGACTTTCACCCGACCCCAGGGGAGCTGGAGGAACAAAATCAGCGAAGGATATAGACTTCCAAGTTTCCACGTTGGCATCGTAAAGAATCATGAAGTCTTTATCTATTGCCAAGAGTCCATAAGAATTCATCTTCTGGCGATGGACTCTCATTATCCACCACTCCCGAAGCTTTTCCTCGCTCCAATCCTTCAGTTCCTCCTTTAAATCGTCTTTCGCCCTTTTCCAAAATGTGGAGCTTGGAGTTGGGAGGGGGTACTGATCAGGGTCAAACTCGACCTCCATGGGGTAGAACTCATGCCAGGGAGGTAATGTCCTCATCCTCTCCACATGCCACTCCAGGTCTTCCCCATTGGGATTATTCCTTTGTTCCACAATTTTGAGGTGGGGGCAGATGTGGAAATTCTTAAATTTTAAGTGATCCCTCATTACTCCCAAGGGATCATAGAGCCATTGCTGAGGGATCTGGAGCAGACCAAAATTGGCGAGCTTCTCCTCCAGGAAAACGTTCTGTTTCAAGGCAGATACCTCAATTACTCCCATCCTGAAGGGGAAGTCGTAGGTATGTGCCCATTTCCGACCATGGCCATACACGACGTTGGTTGCGTCGCTCTGTCGAGCGACTTCCAATGCAAATTGGTACTCAGAAGGGAAAACAGGGAGCAGGAAGGGTTTTCTTGTAAAGCCGAACATACGAATCACCAATCCCTGCGTCAATTGAAAAACATCTCCCTTCTTTTCTTGCACTATTTTATCTCTCAGGATGAGGGGGACCCGAGGGGAAGAACCCTTCAACAAATGCATGGCGGGCCCCAAGAATTGTTGGTTAAAAGAATAATAGGACTCTGTCCTCAACAGGAGAGGAGTCCACTGGTATATAGGCAGAGGATTTCCATCCTTGTCGCTCGAAGAGATGGCGATATGGGGGAATCGCTGATGAACCTGGTAGAAGAACAACCAGACTAGGAGGGAGCAGGGTGCGAAGTACTGGCCCATCGTCGAATTCTTCATACTGGTGAGTCGCGTATGCAAGGTTCGGGCCACCCATTCTGCCCAATCAAAGAAAATTGGGTTGGTGCTTGGTCTTGCAGCATCAGGGGCATAGAATTCCCCTCTTGAAATACATTCGGCCAAAGACACCTGCCAGGGTTGTACCGAGGCATCTGTCGATAGGCCCGCCACCCATGCAATGATGGAGAAAATGTCGGTGTTCTTGAAAGCTGCCAAGGGTAGAGGCATTTGGGGCAGTTTTCCTGAAGGGAGCCCGCTTTTGAGGTTTTCGTGCAAAAATTTCAATATGAAGTTGTTGGAAGTGAACCTCTCCATCTGTTCGCTTAGAATAACATTGCGAACTGAATAACCCTTGGGTGGCCCTTGCTGTGGCGCAAATGCCGCTTGCACATCTTCCTTCAGAATGGAAAATAATTTATGGCCCGAAGCATCCAACACTTGCCTGGATGCGGGCTGGTAATTCTGCGCGATAGCATAAATTAGCTCCGGGCAATGGTGAGCAGGAGGGGCCAAAAACCAGTAAATCTGAGAATAATAGGCAGCAGCCCTTTTATTCTCTGGAGTGAGTCGGCTCACCATAAACTCAATGGTGCATCGAAGGTCGGGCACATCCTTAGAGAGTTCTGTATCTCTAATTTTCTCCCACCCATCAATTGGCGGGTCTACAAGCTGCTCCTCCTCAGAGTCATCTCCTCCTTCCATTGGCTGTTTTTCGGGGCGAAGGGGGGGATTTATCTTTTTTGGAGTATGCCTTTTCTCCTCCTTGCCCTTCTTTGTTTTTTTAGGGCCTGCAACTTCGGGCTCTTTCCCCTTTTCCTTGGAATTCTTCTTTCCCATGATGGTGGTTGAGTCCTTGATACAGAGAGCTTCAATGCGAACGGCCAGATGCAAAGGGCAGGAGGATTGCAGGGTATTTGAAGGTTCTTAGTCTAGCTTGAACTGATGGACAAATAACTTCCCTCTTGCTAGGACTTCGCGTTTTATAACCTAAAAAGGCAACCACCTGAATTTATGGCACCTACTAAAATTAAATTTACACCTCGGACGGAAGAGGTTGTCGTATTCTTAAATTGATTCTGCAGTGACGTGGTACACAGGGCCACATGCTTCGATGATTACACTTTGTACTGGAGACGCAACCTGCTGCCACTCTGTACCTTGGCGTGAACTTTTCTTTTCCCTTTTTCTAACTGAATTGCCTCGGGATGCACCCTGCCGCTTTTGCCTTAAATTCACCCACTTCGAACTCCTTTCAAGGTTGTTATCGGCACGTTCTCCGAGGCACATTTTAAATTCTCCACCTTTCACGAAGTTGAACTCAATGTTGAAAAATGCTTCACGGTGAACCTTTGGTTCGGACTGCCTTTCGATGCTTCGGGCCCGAAGTACTTTTCTTTTGCCATGCTGCCGCTTTGCTTCGAAACTGCTTCGCGAGGGCTCTTTTAAAATCTACTTCGCAAAAATCTTGCCCGAAGTAGCTGCTGAAAATGCTTCGGGTGCGAAGCTCTTTTCGTGCCTTTGTGTGAATTTTGGTTCGGCCCTTCTGAGAATAACATGCTTCGCAGCGAACCTTCTTGCAACTGCTACTTCGCATAAAAGTCCCCGAAGGGGATTTTGAAGTGTAGTACTTGGCTTTTGCGATCTTGGAACAGGATGTATATACAAATGCAAATTATATACACAAGTACATATACACACATTTTTTTTTTTTAGAGAGAAATGATGTTTTACCTTAGCGGTGAAAAGTCTTCAGATGAAGACCATTGACAGAGATCGGCAAAACTTGGCCATCTGCATCTTTGAGGATGAAAGAGTTGGCCGAGTTCACCTTCATAATTTTGAACGGACCATCCCAGAAGGCGTCCATCTTGTCATGATTCCCAGGCTTGGCCTTCCAGGAGTCCCACTTCCATACCAGATCTCCCACATTGAATGTGCGATCGGATGACCTTTTCTTGAACCAGTCTTGAGTGACCTGAGCATGCTTAGCGAAGTTCTGGTAGGCTTCTTCATGATCTTCCTCTAGCTGTAACAGCTGAGCTAATCTACTTTCCATTGGATTGACTCCATCTTCTTTTTCTAGCAGCTGCAGTGCAGGGATCTCTACATGGATAGGTAAGATGGCCTCCTTGCCGTAGACCAGGGCATAAGGTGAAGTCTTGATTGACTTCTTGACAGAAATTCGATCGGCCCACAAGGCCCGATCTAGAAGGAGATGCCAAGTCCTTTTGTTTGTCTCTATGAGCTTTCTTAGCACCCTCAACAGAGTCTTATTGGTGGATTCTGCCAAGCCGTTGCCCTGCGGATAGTAGTTGGAGGATATTTTATGGTATATCCCATATTTGTAGAGGAATTCATTGATTTTGGTGCCTGTGAAGTCGGGGCCATTGTCCGTGATGATTGCTTCGGGGATGCCGAACCTGGTGATCAACCCTTCTAGGAAGGTGATTACAGTCTCTTGATCTGCATGCCTTGTAGGAATTGCTTCGGCCCACCTGGTGAAGTAGTCAGTTGCGGTCAGGATGAACTTATGTCCCACGGAAGAGTTCGGCGATATGACCCCTATAAAATCCAACCCCCATTGCTGAAAGGGAGTTTCTACTTGTATCGGATGAAGAGGCATCGAAGCATTTCTGCTTCGGTCGATGAACTTTTGACACTGCTCGCATCTACGGCAAACGGCAAAGGCATCAGTGAAGAGAGTGGGCCAGTAATAACCTGCCTTGATTATCTTCAGTGTCGTTGTCCTCCCTGCGAAGTGACCTCCAGATAGTCCCGAATGAAATTCTCCCAGGACTCTCCTTTTATCATCATCCTTTATGCACTTAAGAAGGACACCATCGATGTTCCTAAAAAATAGGCCTTCGGGGCGCAAAGTGTATCGGGAAGACCGAATCCTGAAATGCCTTCGCTATGAAGTATTTAGATGCACAGGACATCTGCCGGTGTTGAAGTAGTCGATTATTTCTTCAACCCAGTATTTTTCATCCGCTTCCTGGTTCGTGAAGCATCCTTCGACTGGCGAGTCATCCCATTCGGTTGCTTCGGCCGCTGTGCTCTTCGCCAATTCTTGACACAATGCGCGACCGTGAACCAGTTTTGTGGGCTTGATCTCGATGTCAAATTCCTGTATCTTGTTCACCCAACCAGCTCTCTTGCTTCCCAATTCTCCTTGGATGATGAAATTGCGTACATCGGGGTGAATGACAAAGACCGTAACCCGACTTTGGGAGATGAACTGTTTGAACTTCCTGAGAGACTTCATTACTGCATGCACCTGACGTTCTATGAAATTGTATTTCTCTTCATGGGGATTGATCACCCGGCTCAGAAACGCGATGGGACGCTCTTCACCATCTTCCCCCTTTTGTGTCGGGACCGCAGCATAGCTCTCGGGCTCCCCTATGGCATACAGGATAAAATCTTGACTGTAGTCAGGGTTGATCAGGACCGGCGCCTGAGCGATTCGGGCCTTAATCTCTTTGAATGCCTCCCTTCTTTCTTTCGTCCAGATGAATTCAGCATCCTTCTTCAAAAGATCAGACATTGGCTTGATAACTTGGGCGAAATCGGGGACAAACTTCCTCACGAAGTTGATTTGGCCGAAGAAATATTGAAGTCCTTTCTTGTCTGTCGGGAGTGAGAGCTTCGTTAGAGCCTCGGCTCTGTCGGGATCTACAGTGAGACCTTTTTTTGATATTGCATGTCCCAACAACTTTCCTTCGCTAACTACGAATATGGACTTCTTTGGATTGATTGAGATGCCAAACTCTCGGCATTTTTCAAAAATTTGTTGTAGGTGTAGTGGATGATCCTCCCTTCTTCGGGAGAAAATGGTCATGTCATCTAGATAGATGACGATAACCTTATTCAGGAGCTCACCAAAAGCTAAGTCCATTGCCCTCTGGAAAGTCGCACCAGCATTCGAAAGGCCAAATGGCATTCGTTGGTAAGCAAATGTTCCCCACTTGGTGGTGAACGTTGTTTTATGCTGGTCTTCATCCCTGACCCAGATCTGATTGTACCCTGAGAAACCATCAAGCAAGGAGAAGCGTTGAGCCCTAGCCATCGAGTGCAAGATCTGATCGATTTGCGGAAGAGGATAGTGGTCCTTGAGAGAAGCCTGGTTCAGGTTGCGAAAGTCCACGCATAATCGTATATCTCCATTCTTTTTTTGACAGGGACCAGATTCGCTACCCATGAAGAATGTTTGATGGGATAAATGATCTTCGCCTCGAGCATTTTCAGAAGTTCGGCCTTCATCAGGACCTCGATCTTTGGGTTAACCGGCCTTTGCTTTTGTCGAAAGGGTTTGACCCCCTCCTGTAATTCAATTGTGTGTTGGATCAGCCATCGATCGTATCCTCTGAGGTCTTGGTAAGACCAAGCAATTATGTCGGGAAACTTTCTACAGAGAGTCTGGATCTGTTCTATCTCTTCCGAAGTGCAGTCGGTTCCAACTTTTATTGCTTTTCCAGGTTCAAGCTCTAAATCTTGATACTGCTTTTCATTGACTTTGATCATGTGAGAGAGTGCTCGATCATTCTGATCAAAGAGGCTTTCAAGAGTGATCAATCCCTTGGGAATGTGGTTATTCTTCAATTGAACTAACCCTTCATCTTCTTCTTCATCAGAGCTTCTGTCTTCGACTGTAGAGGCTTCTTGAATCATGAAATTTACAATCTGCTCATCATTATCAAAGACTTGCCAATGTAGGTCTCTGTCTGGGATAGAGGGCCTATAGATCATCCTCATAGCTTTGGGCTTGTGCACCATGTCTTCTATGGGAGAGTACTTGGCTGCGATGGATGCCAGGACATCAGCATGTCGATTCTTTTCTCATGGGATTGACTACAGATTGAGAGACTCGAACTGGTCAAACAGGTCCCATACCCTATTGCGGTATGACTTTAGATAATGTTTCTTTGAGGTACACCTATTTGTGACCTGGTTGCATACCAGTTTAGAATATCCAAAAATTTGGAGGTGTTTTATGCCTAACTTGTCAGCTTTCTTGAGTCCTAGGCATAATGCTTCATATTCTGCTGCATTGTTGGTGCAGCTCCATGTCAACCGGTAGCAATACTCCTTTTGCTCTTCGAACGGTGAAACTAGAAGAATCCCTGCCCAACACCATTTTTACATCGGGCGCCATCGAAGAACAACTTCCATAGTCCTTCTTGGGCACTTGTTCTATTCTCTGGTTGGGTGTGTTTCTCAGGCTTGGTGATCGCATAACATCCTATCTCGGTCTCCACCATGGCATTAAAGTCTGTCAATGAGAACTCATCTTCATAACTTAGTTGCGCAAGAGATTCTTCGACCAGGTCCACTTGCTCTACTTCCTCCACTATTGTATTCACTGGATCACCGCTTTCTTCTTCGGACATCTTCTGCACAAGGAAGGAAGAAGGCTTCTCATTGTAGATTTTCACCTTCTTTCCTTTGAATGGAATTTCCAGATGAGAGTAATCCATCGACAGATAACCACCCAACTTTGCTATGAATTCCCTTGATAAGCACATACTGAAGTATGGCTCCAGGTCGACGACTACTACCTCTTGTATGACCGTGATCTGAGGCATCTTATGTAGTCGAATAGGAATGTCTTTGATCACTCCTATAGTCTTTACTGGGGTACCATCCAACTGGAGTACACCATGGCTGCTTCACGTATATTCCATCCCTATCTCTTCGTAGACTGCTTTCGGCATGACTGTTGTAGCGGCCCCAGAGTCGATCATACAGTTATGTACAATATACCCTTCCATCTATAGTGATAGGTAGAATGGAGGTGGTCTATTCTTCCCTGTAATGGATGTGGATAGGGTCTGCACAAGAGCAAGTGGTGCTGCCTTTTTTGCTTTAATCATCTTCAATGATTCTTGCAGCAGGTCCACTTGTCCAGGTAGTTGGAGTGCATCGTACAAGCTGATCTTGGTTGGGATCCTCTTTAACTCCTCTACAATGTTGTATGCCAGGGAACTGAGCACTTCGGGTTCCTTTCTCGGCTCATATCTGGTGCGATACTGCTCCGTAGCTTCAACTCTTTGTCGCTTAGTCAGTGAAGGAAACTTGAGCTTTTCCCTAGCTTGCTCCTTAGTTTCTGCCTGAGGTGGTTCGACAGAGGCCTTTTGAGCTTTTTCTTTGATTGGTGTAGGTGGAGGAGCTTCGTTCGGGGTCGAAGAAGATGATTGTCCCTTTTTGGGTTGAGCGTGCACTTTTAAGGGAGCCATCTGAGTAGCATCCACTTCTATCGCCTTCTTTCCTCCTCTGGTAAGCACTGCAACTGGCTCTTCTTCGCCAATTGCCAAGTTTTGACTCATTTTCCTGATGACGTTGACTTGACCGCCATGACTACTGCTCGCCAGCATTTGTATATAGTGTTGGTGCAGCATGCAGGTATTCTCTTCATGCGGATCATTGCACGTAGAGCACCAATATACATAATCGGAAGTGCTTGGAGCTTCATCAATCATAGCATTTCTTGTCGAAGCCTTCCCTTGTTGGACTGCTTGGTCTTTAGTAAGCGCAGGCGTAGGATAAGATCTTCTTGGTAGGAATTCTTGTTGTGCTTGCTTCTTCTTCACAATGGTCATGTCATTGGACAATGTCTGAACTATGGAGTTCAGAGACTGCATTTCTTGCAGGATTTTGGCTTGCATATCATCGACTTTTGGAATCGGAGGTAATGTAGCCATCGTTGGTATTGGAGGTAGGGCAGGGGGTTGAAATGGTGTTGGCAGTACAGGGAATGGCGAAGTAACTATGGGCTGTGGAGCCAAAAATGTGGGGAAATGAATTTGTGGGGCAGTGATCTGAGACACAATGGGATTCGGGTTCCAAGATGAGATCGAGAGTGCAGGGGTTGCAGAGATCTGTGAAGCGGCTATGCTCGCATACTGGTATTGAGGAAATTCGGGAAGTATGGGCATCGACATCCTTTGTGGAAGCTTGCCCACAGCTATCAAATCCCTTTTCGCCCTCTTGGCTAATTCATACAACTCGAGAAAAGTATTGATGTTAGAATATCTTACCATGATACTGATATCAGGGTTGAAAGCCCGAAGGAAGTAGTATGTTGCAGCTTCGTCGGTTGGCCGAAGTCCAACTGGTACTCTCTGCCAGGTTCGAGCGAACCTAATATTGAAGTCTGCGATCTCTTCTTGTGGATGCCTCTGGATTGAAGTGAACTGATGCAGGAGAGAGGTAGGGTCGGAGGACTCATTGAAGTTTCCCATCAATTGCTCGCTAACTGGTCCCATCCCGTAATAGTACCGGGTGGTAAAGATCTATACCAGTAGAGGAGTTTTCCTCTAAGGGAAAGAACCAGAAGCTTTACCATCACTTGCTCTTCTGTGATATCATGGATCGCCGCCAGAGAGATTATGTCCTGGATGTGCTCCAGAGCAGTCTTTCCAGTTCCATCGAACGTCGGGATCTTCTTGACAGCAGGTGGCACTTGCCCTTGTCCCGCTAGATTTAGTGGTGACAAAGAATCCCATGATGGGAACCACCTGGGTGGCGGTGGCTACTGCATTTGTTGTTGTTGTTGTTGTTGTTGTTGTGCCATACTTGCTCCTAGATTTTGAGAAACAGGAATCCCCGAAGCTCCTCCTTGATTGCTAATAGGACAACTAATAGGAATGGAGGCACTAGGATGCTTCGATGAGTTGGGAGGATTGGGAGGAAAACTAGATGTTGTGCTATCAGAAGTTAGGCCTTGTTCGCTAACAACAGCCTCTTGCGAGGATGTTCCACGTAATAGTGACTCGGGGGTGACCAACCTTGATCGCTCCCCAAAGGCGTCGATATCTAGTTCAAAGAACTCAGTTTCCTCTCCTCTATTCCTAACTCTCCATCTTGTTTGCATGAAGGCACAGACTTTGGTACTGGTCTTTACGACTTAAATATTCTTGGGTAAACAGAGTCGCCAGATGCTAAGAGTCTTTCGGTAATGAGAGCATCGGTTCTCACTACCACTAGTCAGGTGAGACTGACCGGGTCACACCAGGAACTGATTAGAACTATTGGCCTCGGTGTAGATGGGTTTGAGATTTGCTCTTAAAATATGGGACCTTGGTCCCACCGGGTGTGCCAAAAACTGTTGGTCATCAAATCTGCCTAGGAAAGGATTTTGGGTAAATGTATGCGCCCTAGACCTAGACCAACATTGAAAGGCCGAAGGGAAGAGATGCCCCTCATGCCAATCTCCGGAGAAAGGTTGGCTCCTATGCTAAACTACTTTGGTGTTTTGAGATAAGGGTGCAGGAAAGAGATAAAGGAGTTAGGGTTAGAGAAATAAATAAAAGGGGTAAGGGAAGAGAGATTGGTGATTTAAAGTGGGAAAGAATAGGAAGCACGATCACTAACTGACAACTTGAATA
Source organism: Wollemia nobilis (assembly GCA_028583015.1). Taxonomy (NCBI): domain Eukaryota; kingdom Viridiplantae; phylum Streptophyta; class Pinopsida; order Araucariales; family Araucariaceae; genus Wollemia; species Wollemia nobilis. The sequence goes on from JAQPPZ010000019.1 coordinate 12,070,721, forward strand.
GAAGCAAAGAACACTAAGAATAAATGAAAGAAACACAACATTAACCTTCCTATGTATCCTCTAGGCGAGCTCACAGGGATTCTCCTTCTCCTTTTCATCGAAATTCAGGGTTCAGAGTAAAGACGATTAGGACAAGGGAATGTAACAAAAACCGCAACCCACCAGGCAGCATAAAAGAAAACTAATACAACATTTTTCCTCCCCTATGTATCCTTCAGGTGAGTTTCAGGGTACTGTCCCCAATCGCACACCGGATTCAGGATTCAGAGTCTCAGTATGCAAATGAAGAAAGACAAAAGAATCAAACACAGAAGGCAACATAAAAGAGAGAAATGAAGCACAAAGCTCTTTAGTATTAATCGTAGGACATCAAGTTACAACAGCTTTCTTAGCAGATAGTTCCCCCATTTTCTCATTACAATGCCTAGGTTTTTATAGAGGACCCGACCCTCTGAGTCATAATTACACAGCAAGGAGAAGTACCCCCTCGAGCCCTGAGAATTTGGCTCCCCGAGGCTCTTGTGATCGAGCTCTCAAATCCGTTACCAAAATTGGCAACTGTGACCGGGTCAACCATGGAAAGATGCATTGATGAGCCGTATGGACGTCCTTGGTCTCCGGGTGCGGTGCTCGAGTGGCCGCCATGCTCGTCGGGCTCTTCATCATGGCCTGATACTTCATTTCCAATTGCCAAAAATGAGCAACGAGCTTATCGAGCATGAAAAAATGTATTTATGAGGCACTTGATCACCTCGAGAAAATACCCAGCTTGGAGCGCATGCCTTTGTGGTGCTTCGCTAGCCTTTTAACTTTGCTTCGGGATGGACTTGTGCCGAAGCAGATTCTCCTTGATTTGCACTTCGCATGGTGAAGCTTCGCAAGACAGCTTCGGGGGTGATGGAGGCCGAAGCATATCTCTTTCGCTAAATGGGGTCTTTACTTTTTGTTGCTTCGCTGTGCCAAAACTGCTTCGGCGTGGTCCTTCGACCGAAGTAGATACTTCGCTAATGAGTCTTTGAGATGCTTCACCGTGATCCTTCTTCAGAACTGTGGTTCGGGAGTATTCTGGCCGAAGTGCATCTTTGTCTTCAAAATGCATCTTCCACTTCGGAGGAAAGTACTTCGCACGAAATTTTGCCGAAGCAGATGCTTCGCAATGATTTTCGATGAAGTAGAATTGGTTCGCTGATGCAGGGGCCCGAAGTGGATGCTTCGGTGATCTTTTGGCGAAGTGTTTTCAGTACTGCATTCCTTCAAATTTTGCTTCGCAAAAATCCCGCCCGAAGTAGCTGCTGGAAATGCTTCGGGTGCGAAGTAGTTTCCTTGCCTTAGCCAGTTTGGACTATGGTCTAGACCTTCCTTCTTCGGTGAAGTTGTTCTTTTGAAGGCCGCTTCGCTCAACTTCCGCCCGAAGTAGGGGTTTGAAGCGCTTCGGGCCCGAAGTTCTTTTATCGTTCCCCTTACATTCTTCTTCGGCAATACTACTTCGCAAAAATTTTACCCGAAGTAGTGGTGGAAATGCCTCGGGTGCGAAGTTCTTCTCATTTTCTTTTGGTGAAGCTCTTTCTTTTTCTTTTATATACAAAGGGATGGCATTGAAAGCCAAAATTGCTGCAACTTTTCAAATAAAGAAATAACAAAGAAAAACTTTACAAAACACTGTACAAAATTTTGATTTCCTTTTCTACCCCTTGAGAAATGTGACAAAATTGTCAACAGTCCCTATGCAAAAGAAAAATGGAGATATTCCCTTATGCATTGATTTACAAAATCTTAATCAAGCTTCTGAAGAACACAAGCTTATACTGAGAGGGGGGGTGAACAGTATAAGACCATTTTTTTATTTTTATTTCTCAATCAATAGTATGCAATGTATAGATAACAATATCAATAGTAGTAATCAAAGCAATGCACAAATCACCATACACAATAGAGACACCAATTTTGTTAGAGTGAGTTGTTTACCTTAGCTCATGTTCACCTAGGTAATTTATTTTCCTTTTATTTACTTATTCCATGTATTTTCCCCACCCACTTATGTGTGGATATTTCATTTATCTTGAAGAACACAAGCTTATACTGAGAGGGGGGGGTGAACAGTATAAGACCTCTTTTTACTTTTTCCTTTATACTTCAAAATAGTAAAGCAATATACCCAAAGCAATATCAAAACAATGCACAATATCATCCACAAAGTGACACCAATTTTAACGTGGTTCACCCAGAATGGCTGGGCTACGTCCACAAAACTTTTCTCTAAAAGTTATCTCAAAGTTCTTTGGGAATCCTTCCCAATTACAATGTTTATGAGCCTCGGCCCAAAGGAGATACCTTCCCCCAATCAGAATTTATGAGCCTCTGCTCAAAGGAGATACCTTCCCCCAATCTGAATTTATGAGCCTCTGCTCAAAGGAGATACCTTCCCCTCTGCTCTAGAAATGATCCCTCAGAAGATCAACTACCTCTACCTCTTGCCAGCACGTGGAACTCCTTTCCATCGAAGACCTCCTATCCTCAATGCTTAGCCTAAGAGACCTCTGCCTTCTATGATCACGTCCACAGTAGCTCAACAACCTGTACCAAACACAATCAGTCGGTCTAGTACAAGTCTTCCTCTGTCTGTCAGATCTGTCCAACACTTGAACAAATCAATCCTCTGCACACAAGCCTTCTCAAAGACTTGCCAAATCTATCCTCAGGTTCTTCTCAAAGAACCAATGCACCTCTATCCTCAAGTTCTCTGATAGAACTAACAAACTCAGCTCACAAGTCCTCTGCTAGGACCTGTCCAAATCTGCTCACAAGTCCCCACCGAAACCTGTCCAAAACCTGCTCACAAGTCCCCACCGGAACCTGTCCAAAACCTGCTCACAAGTCCCCACCGAAACCTGTCCAAAAACTCAACAAGCTCACCAAGAAAAACTTTCTTAGTAGGAAATCACAAGGTGAATTGTTAGAGACCCAATGTGATTTGTCAAACTCATAGAAGCATAAAGAGAATTGTTAGAGACTCAATATGTTCTATACTCAACTCCCAATCTCAAAACTCAACTCAAATCAACTCAGCTCAAACTCAATCTCAAATCTGAAAACTCAACTCAAAATCTGAAATGGATAGGATAGAATGCTTTCTTTCAAGAACATGAAACCCCAACAATTGCCAACTATGCAAAGAATCACATAACAATGATACTCATGTTCTTTTCACCATCAATTAGGGCTTCAACAACAATGCTCATCAAACAAGGTTCAATCAACACCATTCAACTCAAAACACAACCTTGAAGCATTTCACAATCAACATCAAGAAAAGGAAACAAGTAGAACTCCTTTTCTCTCCAATATTGTTTGAACAAAAAGCATCCACCAACTCAACTCACAATAGCATAAAACAACTTTTCAATTCATCAACAAAGGAGTAAGCCCAACACTTTAACCAAGTAAAGAATAGCTTGATTATAACCAATTTAATGAAAGCAAATGTCAATCTCAAAGCTGCCCACTTAAGGTTTCACAACTTCACACAAGAAGCAATTAACCTTAAAACATCATGCTTTCATTTCCATAATCAACCAAAAGCACTCTCAACATTACAAGAAAGATTTATCCATTATACACCTTATTTCTCCCTTATTGTCTCATCAAAAATAAAGTTTATCTCTTATAAGAATGCAATAAGATATTTCAACAACACCTTCAAACTAATATTTTATCAAAATAACAACAAGCTTTAAAACCCTTATTACTCCTAAGCTGTTTTTCTTCTAACAAACTTCGTCCATCCGCAACATACACTTAGCAAAAGATTAAATTCGAAAATACCTTAGCCAACATCAAAAAATCGCTTTGGAGAAATTTGCGCCCGAAATCTAACACCACCCGCTGCGTCCACGACGAAAAACCCTTTCGCGTGATTCGAACGCGGAACCTCCCGTTCGGATAGCGCGCCAACAACCTAGCCGCTACCGGTGCCAAAGGCACCCGATGAGGTTAAAACCTCACGCTGTTATGCTTGTCCCTTCTATGCCAGGAAAATAAAACATAGTCCTCCCTTCCTTCTGACGTGAATTCGCAGACGACAAGCTCTACGGTGGATTCGATAAACGGCGAGACAAACGAACGAACAGCGGATACGAAAATCGAAGACAAACACACGATCAACGGATTACGAAAACCGGCGAAGACACAGTCGAATTTACAGTGAGCAACTCCTTTCAAAAATCGGATGGGATCAATCTTTGTTTTCATCGAGGGGTATTAATATGAATCCTTGCCATAAGCTCTTTGACGTCGACGAGGAGTTTAACACGTCGACGGAGGTCTTGGCTAGCGCCCACCATGTTAAAACATTTGCGCCATGGATTAGGAGAACCCATTGCAAATAATTAATATTTATTTTAAAAATAATTAAAGGGAACCTTAACAAGGTTTTTAATTATTTAAATAAATATTTCCTCCTGGACCCAATTGCATTAAACTAATGCATCCACCCATAATCTTTAAACCTGCCAACTTGGGGTTTACAAAAGACCTTTGAAGCTGTCATGCCAAACCTTCATCAAAACAAATTATTTGACATCAAATCAAATTCCTTCAAGAGCTTCTTGACATCAATGACAACTTATACACTTGAGCAAAGGCAATGTACCCAAAGTACCCAAAATTGCCAACAATCTCCCCCTTTGTCATTGATGGCAAACCTTTACTGAAAACACTTCTCAAGAGCCAAAACTGAAACCAACTGTGCTAACAAGCGACCAACTGTGCCCACAACAGAGAATCTTCCTTTGAAGTTTTGCTCCCCCTGACTTGAAGCTTTCCTCTTCACTTGAAGCTCTCCCCCTTACTCATATCTCTCCCCCTTTGTCATCAATGGCAAAGGGCCACCTTTGGGGCTCGGGACTAAGAATGAGCCTCTTAGCTTAGTCCCTCCCCCACCTCCTGATGAGGTGATTAATTCTGGGGTGGGAGTAAAACTCCCATTAGGCACTGATCATCATCAGCGTCTATAACTTCCTTGTCGGGCCTTCTCTTGAACTCTTTGTCCATATTCCTGTTCTTGTCACTGTTCTTGTTCTTGTTCTCATCCCTGTTCTTGTCCATGCCTTGATCCTTGGACCTGATCATGCCACTGTTCCTGTTCCTGTATTCTAGAATTTCAGCTCTACACTGTCTGATTATGTGACCTTCATTGTTGCACTTGAAACACTTGATGATGTTGTTTCTCTGAGGTAAACCTGATCTTTGAATCCACCTGTTCTGACCAAACCTGTTCTGACCAAACCTGTTTTGATCAAACCTGTTCCTATTATTTACCTTGCAATAGACTGCCTTGTGCCCAAACTGTTGACAAGAGTAGCAATACCCTTGAAAGAAACTAGCACTTCTGAAATTGTCATTTACCTTCTTCACTTGAGCCATGCAATGTGAAGCCATGTGACCAAACTTATGACAAGCAAAACATCTGCCTTGAAATTTTCCTTTATTTGACCTCTTGGGTCCTGAAAACTTCTTCTTCTCATTCTGAATTCTGTTTTCTATTTCTGTGCATCTATCATTCAAGGACTCATGATCTGAAATACTTTCCTCATCAGAACTCTCTTCCTTTTGGAGTCTCTTACTAGACTCTCCAACTTGTTCCTTGTGTGGCTTAACAAAACCAAGGCCTGTTTTATCTGTTGTCTTTCTTTGACCTTTGATGAGTGACTTAACCTTTTTGGAGCTATCTTGAAACCTGTAAAGCTTATCCTTGTACTCTTTAGTTTCCTCTTTCAAAGAAGCCATTTTCTGTTCTAACTCACTATACTCAAGAACCTTAGACTCTAACTCATCCTTGAGTTCTTGTGTCTTAGCTATAGAGAAATCAAGACTTTCTATAAGATCATCTCTCTCCATACAACATTCATCTAACTTATCCTTGAGTCTAGCATTCTTCTTTCTTTCCTTTTTCAAAGCACTAAGAGCATTAATAAGTTCACTTTCAAGATCCTTTATTTGTTTGCTTTCTGAATCATCAAAGCCTTTTTCAGATTTCTTATCACTAGAGGTGCTACCTTTTTCAAAAACCATACAAGCATCTTCCTTATAGTTTTCTGAAGCATCCTCATACATACTAGAAACCAAATCATTATTTGTACAATCATCCTCAAGGTGACCAAAATTTCCACATCTAAGACATTTCATGATAATGAATCTATGTTTCGGTTCTTCCTCTTTTTTCGATATGAACAACATCTCATTTTCATTATCACTTGAAGAACTTTCACTATCACTACTAGAACACTTACTTGCTTTGTCTAGATAGAAACTCTTCTTGTGCTTGTGAGAATACCTCTTTCCTTGATTGTTGTGCTCATCTTTGTTCTTTCTGTGATGCTTATGCTTTTCAGAAACCTTGCTCATAGAATCCTGTTTATCTTCATCACTTTCATTCTTGGGAACAGTACAGTTAGTAGCATAATGACCAAACTTTCCACAATTGAAACATCTTATATTTTTCATACTTTTGTGTTTTCTAGAGAACTTGCCTTTCTTGTTGTAATATGCCTCTTCATCACTAGAAGACTCATCACTATCTTGAAGTTGTTTACCCTTGGATTCCTTGGTAGCCTTGAAAGCTGCCTCTTTCTTGACATCAACCTTCACTTGAGTTCTCAACTCAAATGCTGCAAGTATACTATGGAGCTCATCCTTTTTCAACTTATCCAAATCTTTAGCTTCCTCAATAGCAGAAATATTTTCACTAAATCTATTAGGAAGAGATCTTAAAATCTTATCACAAACATCATTTTCAGCAAGCTCAAGACCTAAGTCTTTCATGGAGTTAACAACCTCATCCATACGAAGCATGTAGTCACTAATATTTTCATCATCATTCATCTTGAGTTGTTCAAACATACCTTTGAAGTGTCTCAACTTGGCCTTTCTGACATTTGTATCACCCTGTATGAACCACCTTCAACTGTTTCCACATTTCACTAGTTGTCTTGCGGTGAATCACTTTGGTGAGATCTGCTTTACGTAAGCCTTTCAAGATTGCATTCATTGCTTTTGAATTGTTGTGATGTAGGAGCCTTTCTTCTTTAGTATTAGGACCATGTACAGGAATAGTGTACTCATCTTCAATCACTTCCCATACCTCATTACCAAGTGCCATTAGATGAACCTTCATCCTTGCACTCCAAAGACCAAAATCTGACCCATCAAGAATAGGTGTTGCATTGCTACTTGAATGATCCATTGTGTTCTTTACTAGCTTTTCCTTCAAGCTGTTAAACTTTCTGAAGGCACCTGCTCTGATACCAATTGAAGAACACAAGCTTATACTGAGAGGGGGGGTGAACAGTATAAGACCTCTTTTTACTTTTTCCTTTATACTTCAAAATAGTAAAGCAATATACCCAAAGCAATATCAAAACAATGCACAATATCATCCACAAAGTGACACCAATTTTAACGTGGTTCACCCTGAATGGTTGGGCTACGTCCACAAAACTTTTCTCTAAAAGTTATCTCAAAGTTCTTTGGGAATCCTTCCCAATTACAATGTTTATGAGCCTCGGCCCAAAGGAGATACCTTCCCCCAATCAAAATTTATGAGCCTCTGCTCAAAGGAGATACCTTCCCCCAATCTAAATTTATGAGCCTCTGCTCAAAGGAGATACCTTCCCCTCTGCTCTAGAAATGATCCCTCAGAAGATCAACTGCCTCTACCTCTTGCCAGACACGTGGAACTCCTTTCCACCGAAGACCTCCTATCCTCAATGCTTAGCCTAAGAGACCTCTGCCTTCTATGATCACGTCCACAGCAGCTCAGCAACCTATACCAAACACAGTTAGTCGGTCTAGTACAAGTCTTCCTCTGTCTGTCAGATCTGTCCAACACTTGAACAAATCAATCCTCTACACACAAGCCTTCTCAAAGACTTGCCAAATCTATCCTCAGGTTCTTCTCAAAGAACCAATGCACCTCTATCCTCAAGTTCTCTGATAGAACTAACAAACTCAGCTCACAAGTCCTCTGCTAGGACCTGTCCAAATCTGCTCACAAGTCCCCACCGGAACCTATCCAAAACCTGCTCACAAGTCCCCATCGAAACTTGTCCAAAACCTGCTCACAAGTCCCCACTGAAACCTGTCCAAAACCTCAGCAAGCTCACCAAGAAAAACTTTCTTAGTAGGAAATCACAAGGTGAATTGTTAGAGACCCAATGTGATTTGTCAAACTCATAGAAGCATAAAGAGAATTGTTAGAGACTCAATATGTTCTATACTCAACTCCCAATCTCAAAACTCAACTCAAATCAACTCAGCTCAAACTCAATCTCAAATCTGAAAACTCAACTCAAAATCTGAAATGGATAGGATAGAATGCTTTCTTTCAAGAACATGAAACCCCAACAATTGCCAACTATGCAAAGAATCACATAACAATGATACTCATGTTCTTTTCACCATCAATTAGGGCTTCAACAACAATGCTCATCAAACAAGGTTCAATCAACATCATTCAGCTCAAAACACAACCTTGAAGCATTTCACAATCAACATCAGAAAAGGAAACAAGTAGAACTCCTTTTCTCTCCAATATTGTTTGAACAAAAAGCATCCACCAACTCAACTCACAATAGCATAAAACAACTTTTCAATTCATCAACAAAGGAGTAAGCCCAACACTTTAACCAAGTAAAGAATAGCTTGATTATAACCAATTTAATGAAAGCAAATGTCAATCTCAAAGCTGCCCACTTAAGGTTTCACAACTTCACACAAGAAGCAATTAACCTTAAAACATCATGCTTTCATTTCCATAATCAACCAAAAGCACTCTCAACATTACAAGAAAGATTTATCCATTATACACCTTATTTCTCCCTTATTGTCTCATCAAAAATAAAGTTTATCTCTTATAAGAATGCAATAAGATATTTCAACAACACCTTCAAACTAATATTTTATCAAAATAACAACAAGCTTTAAAACCCTTATTACTCCTAAGCTGTTTTTCTTCTAACAAACTTCGTCCATCCGCAACATACACTTAGCAAAAGATTAAATTCGAAAATACCTTAGCCAACATCAAAAAATCGCTTTGGAGAAATTTGCGCCCGAAATCTAACACCACCCGCTGCGTCCACGACGAAAAACCCTTTCGCGTGATTCGAACGCGGAACCTCCCGTTCGGATAGCGCGCCAACAGCCTAGCCGCTACCGGTGCGCCAAAGGCACCCGATGAGGTTAAAACCTCATGCTGTTATGCTTGTCCCTTCTACGCCAGGAAAATAAAACACAGTCCTCCCTTCCTTCTGACGTGAATTCGCAGACGACAAGCTCTACGGTGGATTCGATAAACGGCGAGACAAACGAACGAACAAAATACAAAATCGGCGAAGACAAACACACGATCAACGGATTACGAAAATCGGCGAAGACACAGTCGAATTTACAACGAGCAACTCCTTTCAAAAATCGGATGGGATTCATCTTTGTTTTCATCGAGGGGTATTAATATGAATCCTTGCCATAAGCTCTTTGACGTCGGCGAGGAGTTTAACACGTCGACGGAGGTCTTGGCTAGCGCCCACCATGTTAAAACATTTGCGCCATGGATTAGGAGAACCCATTGCAAATAATTAATATTTATTTTAAAAATAATTAAAGGGAACCTTAACAAGGTTTTTAATTATTTAAATAAATATTTCCTCCTGGACCCAATTGCATTAAACTAATGCATCCACCTGTAATCTTTAAACCTGCCAACTTGGGGTTTACAAAAGACCTTTGAAGCTGTCATGCCGAACCTTCATCAAAACAAATTATTTGACATCAAATCAAATTCCTTCAAGAGCTTCTTGACATCAATGACAACTTATACACTTGAGCAAAGGCAATGTACCCAAAGTACCCAAAATTGCCAACAATCTCCCCCTTTGTCATTGATGGCAAACCTTTACTGAAAACACTTCTCAAGAGCCAAAACTGAAACCAACTGTGCTAACAACTGACCAACTGTGCCCACAACTGAGAATCTTCCTTTGAAGTTTTGCTCCCCCTGACTTGAAGCTTTCCTCTTCACTTGAAGCTCTCCCCCTTACTCATATCTCTCCCCCTTTGTCATCAATGGCAAAGGGCCACCTTTGGGGCTCGGGACTAAGAATGAGCCTCTTAGCTTAGTCCCTCCCCCACCTCTTGATGAGGTGATTAATTCTGGGGTGGGAGTAAAACTCCCATTAGGCACTGATCATCATCAGCATCTATAACTTCCTTGTCGGGCCTTCTCTTGAACTCTTTGTCCATATTCCTGTTCTTGTCACTGTTCTTGTTCTTGTTCTCATCCCTGTTCTTGTCCATGCCTTGATCCTTGGACCTGATCATGCCACTGTTCCTATTCCTGTATTCTAGAATTTCAGCTCTACACTGTCTGATTATGTGACCTTCATTGTTGCACTTGAAACACTTGATGATGTTGTTTCTCTGAGGTAAACCTGATCTTTGAATCCACCTGTTCTGACCAAACCTATTCTGACCAAACCTGTTCTGACCAAACCTATTCCTATTATTTACCTTGCAATAGACTGCCTTGTGCCCAAACTATTGACAAGAGTAGCAATACCCTTGAAAGAAACTAGCACTTCTGAAATTGTCATTTACCTTCTTCACTTGAGCCATGCAATGTGAAGCCATGTGACCAAACTTATGACAAGCAAAACATCTGCCTTGAAATTTTCCTTTATTTGACCTCTTGGGTCCTGAAAACTTCTTCTTCTCATTCTGAATTCTATTTTCTATTTCTGTGCATCTATCATTCAAGGACTCATGATCTGAAATACTTTCCTCATAAGAACTCTCTTCCTTTTGGAGTCTCTTACTAGACTCTCCAACTTGTTCCTTGTGTGGCTTAACAAAACCAAGGCCTGTTTTATCTGTTGTCTTTCTTTGACCTTTGATGAGTGACTTAACCTTTTTGGAGCTATCTTGAAACCTGTAAAGCTTATCCTTGTACTCTTTAGTTTCCTCTTTCAAAGAAGCCATTTTCTGTTCTAACTCACTATACTCAAGAACCTTAGACTCTAACTCATCCTTGAGTTCTTGTGTCTTAGCTATAGAGAAATCAAGACTTTCTATAAGATCATCTCTCTCCATACAACATTCATCTAACTTATCCTTGAGTCTAGCATTCTTCTTTCTTTCCTTTTTCAAAGCACTAAGAGCATTAATAAGTTCACTTTCAAGATCCTTTATTTGTTTGCTTTCTGAATCATCAAAGCCTTTTTCAGATTTCTTATCACTAGAGGTGCTACCTTTTTCAAAAACCATACAAGCATCTTCCTTATAGTTTTTTGAAGCATCCTCATACATACTAGAAACCAAATCATTATTTGTACAATCATCCTCAAGGTGACCAAAATTTCCACATCTAAGACATTTCATGATAATGAATCTATGTTTCGGTTCTTCCTCTTTTTCCGATATGAACAACATCTCATTTTCATTATCACTTGAAGAACTTTCACTATCACTACTAGAACACTTACTTGCTTTGTCTAGATAGAAACTCTTCTTGTGCTTGTGAGAATACCTCTTTCCTTGATTGTTGTGCTCATCTTTGTTCTTTCTGTGATGCTTATGCTTTTCAGAAACCTTGCTCATAGAATCCTGTTTATCTTCATCACTTTCATTCTTGGGAACAGATACGAGTTAGTAGCATAATGACCAAACTTTCCACAATTGAAACATCTTATATTTTTCATACTTTTGTGTTTTCTAGAGAACTTGCCTTTCTTGCTGTAATATGCCTCTTCATCACTAGAAGACTCATCACTATCTTGAAGTTGTTTACCCTTGGATTCCTTGGTAGCCTTGAAAGCTGCCTCTTTCTTGACATCAACCTTCACTTGAGTTCTCAACTCAAATGTTGCAAGTATACTATGGAGCTCATCCTTTTTCAACTTATCCAAATCTTTAGCTTCCTCAATAGCAAAAATATTTTCACTAAATCTATTAGGAAGAGATCTTAAAATCTTATCACAAACATCATTTTCAGCAAGCTCAAGACCTAAGTCTTTCATGGAGTTAACAACCTCATCCATACGAAGCATGTAGTCACTAATATTTTCATCATCATTCATCTTGAGTTGTTCAAACATACCTTTGAAGTGTCTCAACTTGGCCTTTCTGACATTTGTATCACCTGTATGAACCACCTTCAACTGTTTCCACATTTCACTAGTTGTCTTGCAGTGAATCACTTTGGTGAGATCTGCTTTCTGTAAGCCTTTCAGGATTGCATTCATTGCTTTTGAATTGTTGTGATGTAGGAGCCTTTCTTCTTTAGTATTAGGACCATGTACAGGAATAGTGTACTCATCTTCAATCACTTCCCATACCTCATTACCAAGTGCCATTAGATGAACCTTCATCCTTGCACTCCAAAGACCAAAATCTGACCCATCAAGAATAGGTGTTGCATTGCTACTTGAATGATCCATTGTGTTCTTTACTAGCTTTTCCTTCAAGCTGTTAAACTTTTCGAAGGCACCTGCTCTGATACCAATTGAAGAACACAAGCTTATACTGAGAGGGGGGGTGAACAGTATAAGACCTCTTTTTACTTTTTCCTTTATACTTCAAAATAGTAAAGCAATATACCCAAAGCAATATCAAAACAATGCACAATATCATCCACAAAGTGACACCAATTTTAACGTGGTTCACCCAGAATGGTTGGGCTACGTCCACAAAACTTTTCTCTAAAAGTTATCTCAAAGTTCTTTGGGAATCCTTCCCAATTACAATGTTTATGAGCCTCGGCCCAAAGGAGATACCTTCCCCCAATCAAAATTTATGAGCCTCTGCTCAAAGGAGATACCTTCCCCCAATCTAAATTTATGAGCCTCTGCTCAAAGGAGATACCTTCCCCTCTCTCTAGAAATGATCCCTCAGAAGATCAACTGCCTCTACCTCTTGCCAGCACGTGGAACTCCTTTCCACCGAAGACCTCCTATCCTCAATGCTTAGCCTAAGAGACCTCCGCCTTCTATGATCACGTCCACAGAAGCTCAACAACTTGTACCAAACATAGTCAGTCGGTCTAGTACAAGTCTTCCTCTGTCTTAGATCTGTCCAACACTTGAACAAATCAATCCTCTACACACAAGCCTTCTCAAAGACTTGCCAAATCTATCCTCAGGTTCTTCTCAAAGAACCAATGCACCTCTATCCTCAAGTTCTCTGATAGAACTAACAAACTCAGCTCACAAGTCCTCTGCTAGGACCTGTCCAAATCTGCTCACAAGTCCCCACCGAAACCTGTCCAAAACCTGCTCACAAGTCCCCACCGAAACCTGTCCAAAACCTGCTCACAAGTCCCCATCGAAACCTGTCCAAAACCTCAGCAAGCTCACCAAGAAAAACTTTCTTAGTAGGAAATCACAAGGTGAATTGTTAGAGACCCAATGTGATTTGTCAAACTCATAGAAGCATAAAGAGAATTGTTAGAGACTCAATATGTTCTATACTCAACTCCCAATCTCAAAACTCAACTCAAATCAACTCAGCTCAAACTCAATCTCAAATCTGAAAACTCAACTCAAAATCTGAAATGGATAGGATAGAATGCTTTCTTTCAAGAACATGAAACCCCAACAATTGCCAACTATGCAAAGAATCACATAACAATGATACTCATGTTCTTTTCACCATCAATTAGGGCTTCAACAACAATGCTCATCAAACAAGGTTCAATCAACACCATTCAGCTCAAAACACAACCTTGAAGCATTTCACAATCAACATCAAGAAAAGGAAACAAGTAGAACTCCTTTTCTCTCCAATATTGTTTGAACAAAAAGCATCCACCAACTCAACTCACAATAGCATAAAACAACTTTTCAATTCATCAACAAAGGAGTAAGCCCAACACTTTAACCAAGTAAAGAATAGCTTGATTATAACCAATTTAATGAAAGCAAATGTCAATCTCAAAGCTGCCCACTTAAGGTTTCACAACTTCACACAAGAAGCAATTAACCTTAAAACATCATGCTTTCATTTCCATAATCAACCAAAAGCACTCTCAACATTACAAGAAAGATTTATCCATTATACACCTTATTTCTCCCTTATTGTCTCATCAAAAATAAAGTTTATCTCTTATAAGAATGCAATAAGATATTTCAACAACACCTTCAAACTAATATTTTATCAAAATAACAACAAGCTTTAAAACCCTTATTACTCCTAAGCTGTTTTTCTTCTAACAAACTTCGTCCATCCGCAACATACACTTAGCAAAAGATTAAATTCGAAAATACCTTAGCCAACATCAAAAAATCGCTTTGGAGAAATTTGCGCCCGAAATCTAACACCACCCGCTGCGTCCACGACGAAAAACCCTTTCGCGTGATTCGAACGCGGAACCTCCCATTCGGATAGCGCGCCAACAACCTAGCCGCTACCGGTGCGCCAAAGGCACCCGATGAGGTTAAAACCTCATGCTGTTATGCTTGTCCCTTCTGTGCCAGGAAAATAAAACACAGTCCTCCCTTCCTTCTGACGCGAATTCGCAGACGACAAGCTCTACGGCGGATTCGATAAACGGCGAGACAAACGAACGAACAGCGGATACGAAAACCGGCGAAGACACACACACGATCAACGGATTACAAAACCGCGAAGACACAAAATTACAAAACGCGAAGACACAGTCGAATTTACAGCGAGCAACTCCTTTCAAAAATCGGATGGGATTCATCTTTGTTTTCACCGAGGGGTATTAATATGAATCCTTGCCATAAGCTCTTTGACGTCGACGAGGAGTTTAACACGTCGGCGGAGGTCTTGGCTAGCGCCCACCATGTTAAAACATTTGCGCCATGGATTAGGAGAACCCATTGCAAATAATTAATATTTATTTTAAAAATAATTAAAGGGAACCTTAACAAGGTTTTTAATTATTAAAATAAATATTTCCTCCTGGACCCAATTGCATTAAACTAATGCATCCACCTGTAATCTTTAAACCTGCCAACTTGGGGTTTACAAAAGACCTTTGAAGCTGTCATGCCAAACCTTCATCAAAACAAATTATTTGACATCAAATCAAATTCCTTCAAGAGCTTCTTGACATCAATGACAACTTATACACTTGAGCAAAGGCAATGTACCCAAAGTACCCAAAATTGCCAACATATCTTATTTAGATATTATGAGATGTTACATATTTATTTCTTAGATATTATGGGGATATTTTTAGGTTCGACTATTCCTAGGAGTTATGGAGATATCTTTAGGTATATTTGGAGGGTTGATATTCTTTCTCCCCATAGCGATTACAGATCTATGGACCATATCACTTATTCCTTTTGTACGATTGATATTTGTCCTTAGCTTGATTCTACCGCTATGGTTGATCATCCTTGCCTATATAAGCAAGCCACCTTCATTGTACTCAAATTAGAGAAGATATGCTCCATTTTCAGATCTAATATATGATATTGTTGCTCTCTTGTTTGCATATCTATTTGTAAGCTTATGCTGTCAATTTGCTTTCAGATTCTTGTTTTGGTTGAATGTAGTGTTTCTATTAACACTTGAGATAATTCTAGCTTGGAATGATCTGATTATCATTCCTTTCATGGCATCAGAGCAATAGGTGTTGCAGTCATCCATTTGTGAGTCTTGTGCAGTTTTTTCTCTTGCGGGTTCAAAGATTGATGTGGAAGCTTCAGTTTTTGTGATCGGGTCCTTGTTGGAGTTTTTGACCAGTTTGTGTCTCTCCTTAAATTTTCAGATCATCATAAGCCTCATAAACTCTCTTTTTCCCATACTATAACAGCCTCAATCCTTTGAATCTGTCCAAAGATTTTTTTTTTGAGCATTTCCTGTTTTAGCAGGGTCACCAACCCAGCCCATTTTTATATTTTGCATGTATCTCTTGATAGAAATGTCATTTTTCCACAAAATTTTTTGGAGGTCTGTATATGCATTCATTCGAGTTGTACCAAAAATTTCAGCTCATTTGGATGAGTATTCCCCAAGATATCTTGATTTTACGAAAACCTATAATGTTTTAGTAATCTGCATATATCTTCATCAAAAATTATGATTGTTTGCAGATTGTTTTTACAGAATATGTAAAATCATATTATAGACTGTCCCATAAAATTTTAGAGAATTTGGAGTTGTATTTTTACAGTTACAATGATTTTACTATTTTTAGTAAACTCATTATTTGAGGAGAAATATTGGGAGTTGCTCAGCAAAATTTTTTCCAAGCCTATAAAATAATTTTTTTGATATGTCTGTAAAATTTTAGATTTTTTGGATCTGTATTTAGACATTTAAAATGATTTTATGACTGCACTCTCAATATTGCATTGTGAAAAAGTGTTTTTGCACTTGAACCGGTATATGGACTATTGTTATAAAGTCCCATCTTCTCTCATTTTATGTTTTTCCACTTAGTTTGAAACTTCGTGATCAGCTTACTTGGTGTCTAGTATTGGTGGATCCTACACATTGTTGTGCTTGAGGAGTCCTTTATCTTTGACTTCCCTTGCTTTGTTGTGGTGCATCCTCTTATGCCAATCTTCCTCATTGAGGCACTTAGTTTGAAGGAGGGGATTCTTTTGGTAATTCCTTTGGAGACTTTTCAGAGTTTAGAGGCTTCATGTGTGCATTGATGTGATTTTGTGGTATTTTTCACCACCTTGTGACATTACACTAGACCTTTCACATTATAATGGTATTTGATTTTGGGGGGGCCTCTTCTACTTTTGAGGACATCTTGAAAACTTCATTTTTTACACTTAGCATAGAGGCAAATGCTGAAAATTTTGAAGCATGGTTTAAGGTACTTTGTTCATTATGTCAAAGTGAAGGTTTGGATCCTTTGTTCATAACTCCAAAAACCAAACCAATGGTGAAGGATAAGGAGTATAGGACATGGTTCATGAACAATTTAAGGATCTCTAGCATGCTTTATTATTTAGTTTGTGAGGAGCTTCAAAATTTTATTGGAGTTCAAAAGAACACACCTCACCTTGCTTATCATATGTTGAAAAGAATTTTTTTACCCAAGGCATATTCTATTACTATTGCTTGCATGGAGGATATCATTTGTGACATTGCATCTTTGTTTTTGGAGTCACTGTCTCATGATGTTTTGGAAGATGAGGTTGATGCTATAGTACCTGCTTCGGATATTTTACAAGATACATCTCCATACTTGTCTTATGTAGATGATCATGTTGATGTTGCAGCATATACAACAAAGATTTCATGACATGTTACATCCTTACATAAAAATGACTTCTTGGATGGTGTTGTCTCTCTCTTCATTGAGAGTCACACATGTGATTTTCTTAACATGTATGAGGAGCTCACTCATTTATTTGATGATGATGTATACATTGTATCTCCTCCATGTAATTCTTCTTTTGTGGACCCTTTTTTGATGTGCCCTCCTTCTTTTAGTGAGCCACCTTTTCCACCATTTTCTTCTCTTGTTTCTTTCACATTGGATGATGTACTTATACAGGAGTTGGATACAAATATTTTATCTTCAATTGGACTCTCACTTGGAGATCCTAAAGACCATGTTGATTCTTGTGAGGCTTCTAAGCCTCCACTTATTTATCTTGCTTCTTCTATGGGTTCATCATCACTTATGCAGTAGGATATTGGTGATTCTTCCTTGATGGATGCTCTTCAAACATCTCTTCCACTTTTGCACACTCATGGTTTTGTGCATATTGATATTTTGGATGTTGATTGGGACTATATTCTACCCTATTTTGGTGTTGGTTTGGGCTTCTACATTCTTGGAGATTCATTTCATAATTCATTGGTGACATCTTCTTCACTTCAGCTCAATTTGAAGGATTCTACGTCATCATTCTACATTTTTTTCCCATATTCTCACACTCACTTGGAGTGGGAAGACATTCGATGGATGCTTCATGGCTACTTTCTTCCTTGTGGGAGACACATTGTTCATCGTAGAGGCATCCATTTTTTCAAAGGACTTCTTCATGGAGCTCATCGTCCTAGGGGGGGTGTTGGGAGCACTCCTTGGCTCCATTCCTACTTTTTATTCTCTTTCTGGATGGATGGTTTTTTTTTCATATGGTTTTCCAATTCTCATAGAAACATAAAGAGAATTTTTAAAGACTCAATATGTTTCACATTCATCACAATTCTCAATCACTCTTTTAGAAACATATAGATAATTGTTAGAGACTCAATATGCTTCACATTCACCGCAATGCTCAATCACTTCCAATCACTCTTTTAGAAACACATAGATAATTGTTAGAGACTCAATATGTTTCACACTCACAAACTCTCAATAACTTTCAGTCTCTCTTTTATCACAGAAATATATAGAGAATTGTTAGAGACTCAATATATTTCACATTCATCCACACTCAACCTCTTTCTCAAATCAATTTAGAATATAGAACAATTTGTTTCATAGAACTTGAACTATCACATCAACACATCCACTTGACTAGGCTCAACCAACGTTACTCAACTAATCACTCAATGAACTAATCCTTGCTCACAAACCCTAGTCCAAGCATATGAACACTCACTCGAATATTTCCAACAATACTTATCAATCAATCTCACAAAACAATGATACTCATGATCTTTGCAAACCCTAGTTCAAGTTCCTCACTCAACCAATTGCTTCAACAACAATGTTAATCTCACATAACAATGATACTCATGATCTTTGATAACTTCACATAACAATGATACTCATGATCTTTCCACAACCTCTAGTTCAAGTTCACTCAACTAATCACTTCAACAACAATGCTTATAAAACAAGGTTTCATCAACAACTCTTTATTTCAGAAAACCTTGAAGCATTAATTCAACACACACTCAACAATGCTTACCAAACAATCCTTTTCACTCCAAATTTGCATTCACAACATTCAATAATCACACACTAGGAAGATGTGCCCATACCTTTTGTTTGATATAAAAGTGCCTTTAGAAAACCTATCTCAAACACAATTTTCTTCTCTCCAATTTCAATGGTTAGATAACAAAATATCACTCCAGCACTTTCTCAAAATATTCCTTAGACACAAGAATAATCAAAACTCAATATGCCTTATTGCTCCCTTTTTAAAATTAACGTCCATCAAATCATACATGAAAAATAATTACTTGGATACACCTTATAAACTCTAACTTAAAATAATATCCAACACCACACAACTTTCTAAAACACCTTACTACCGTTTCCAAACACTAAAGCAAATAACACCAAAAAATTAATTTTGCATAAGCCTTATAACTCCCCTTACAACCTTACAAACCAAATCAATATGCAAAAATTAATTTTTAAATGCCCAACTAATATCCCCAAAATTTTCGACGCTCAACTTTAAAGCATACCTTTGACTTCCCCCAAAAAGGGTTTCGATGTGATTCGATCCGCTGTCTCCCCAAGCCTAAGCGCCTTAGCGCTTGGGAGCCCACCGCGTGGGCTATTGGTGTCCACATGAAGGAAGGAGGACTTCCTTCCTCTTATACCTCCATGCGCCTTTGACTTCCTATGAAAATCAAGAAGTACTCCTCTTTTCAGCACGATTCGCATAAGCTCGCATTAATCAAAAGATGAAGGCATGGTGATTTTGGGTAAGGTGGGTAATCCCATTTTTATACACATGTGGGTATTTGCTCCCCACATTGGCTCCTAATAATTCGAATTCAAATTTCAAATTTAATTCAATAACCCACCTTAGGGTTAGTTAAAAATTAAGATAAATTAACTTTATAACTAATATTAAAATTAATTAATATTTAATTTAGATAACTTAAGTTAAATAAATTAAATTATAAATTAATTTATAATAAAAGTTATATTAATTTTATTTATAATTAATTTAAAACTTCCCTTTATAATATTATAAAAAATATTATAATATTATCCACTTCGGCTTCTTCTTTTGCACTTTGGGCCAAATCTGACTTCCTGGAACCGAGTCTTGATCAACTGAAACTGGAGAACCTGAAACTGATGTTGCCCATCGAAACTGCCACTGACTGGTGCTGAAAGTTTGACATCAATGACCACTTACTCTTGACATCAATGACAACTTATCCACTCAAAATTTCCAACAACTTTTCTTATCCTTTGCCACAAATAGATTAGATCCTCCATGTGGTTGCAGAAGTGCAGATATTTTCTCTGCTAGATGGATTCTCCAAGTATAATCAAATCAAGGTCAAATATGGAGACCAATACAAAATGATATTCACCACAAAGTGGGGAACATTTGCTTACCATAAAATGCCTTTCGACCTCTTAAACATTAGAGCAACCTTTCAGAGAGCAATGGAACTGGCTTTCGGTGAGTTACTGAATCGAATCATTGTCATTTATTTGGATGATATGATAGTTTTCTCCCATAAAAGGGAAGAACATGGTTTACATTTACAACAAGTATTTGAGAAGTGCCAAGAATTTGGGGTATCCATCAACCCGAAGAAGTCCATCTTCACGGTAAAATAAGGAAAGCTCTTGGGCCATGTGATTTTTGAGAAAGGGTTAGTTGTTGACCTAGCTAGAGTTGAAGCTCTCTTAAAGCTCCCATTACCAGATAACAAGAGAAGTTTGCAATATTTCTTCGACCAAATCAACTTCATTAGGAATTTTATTGCATACTTCACTCAAGTAGTGATGCCAATGACTGAACTCCTAAAAAATAATGTTAAGTTCAAATGGATGAAGAAAATAAAAGAAGCATTCAGAGAGATCAAGGAAAGGATTTTTTAGGCTCCCATTTTAGTGAATCCTAATTATTCTAAAGATTTCATCCTTTATGTTATCGGTGGGCAATAAAGTTATGTGGTTGTCCTTACACAAAAGGGAGAATATGGAAATGAACAACCCATTGCATTCCTGAGTCAAGTGATTCAACCGCATGAGGAAAAATATAACTTCATTGAGAAGTAAGTGTATGCAGTTATGAAATCTCTGAAAATGTTTTAGCAGTTTATTTCATAGAGCAAAATGATAGTTCATGTTCTACATCTCAATGTCTGAAGTTTCATTATCCAGGGAGAACTTAGAGATAAGAGAGCTAGTTGGGTGATATGGCAAGTATAGTAAGAACCCAAAGCGAAGCTGAAATCTTATTGCATAATACTAATATAAATACACAAATGCAATGGTGGAGGGTTACAACATCCTGTAACGACACACCAAACAGGGGTAAACCATTCCAACAAACAAAGTAATGAACTACTAGCAAACAAGCCACTGACTAGCAGTTCGAACAAACACTCTACGTGGGCATACTATGCCAATCATGTGAACACAATGCAAAATAATAAAATAATAAAATCTAATCTTAGGCTTTCAAAAATCAGCCTAAGTATCCTCAACACTCCTCCCAACCATATAAGCATTGGATCCCAATGCTTTCAAAAAATGTGGAAAGTCATTGGCCATCTCATGGTGAGGAATCCAACGAGCCATGTGTGGAAATTGACTGCTGTGGGCGACAAGGTAAGTAGTGGAAGAACCTTGTCCGAGTGTGATGAGTCTTCATCTCGAAAACTCTATCTGAAATGAGTAGAAGTTGACGATCAAGTGCCACTGTTGTTGTAGGGCTGAAAACAAGATTAGGTACCAAAAGAGGATCCTGAAATGGTGGCTCTAGAAATTGGTGCTTATCCAAAAGAACCTGTAGTGAGTGAGGATTGTGATGCTTATGCACCACTCCCTGTGGAGTCTCCTTCAAGTCTTGTGGTATCTTGCCTAGAAGGCTCTGTCGGTGCTCAGTGAAGGAATTAACCTTAGCTTACTCCTCCATGTGTGTAATGGTGGGAGTAGGCAAAGCCAAAGGTAAACTTTGTGTAACAAGTGGTTCTGTAGCTGCAGGTGTACCCGAAATTATACCAATGGAGTGAATGGCATCTTTCTCATGAGTGAGAATGGTGGGTTCCTTAACCACTTGCTCTTGTGATTGTTCATTAGGTGGGAGTGAAACTTCTTCCTTTTCATATTCCTTATATGGTGTTTGTCCTTCATTTTGTGTGGAAATTATGCTAGTGGGAGCCAAAATGAGTGCTTGAATTAATGGCTTCCTTACTTGTCTACAACTTAACTTCAAATTGGAAGTAGGTGTAGTGCTTTGTATCAAGTAAGTTTTATCATGAAACTCCAATGTGTAGATGTTATTTTTAGCATGATAAATAGAATTCCTATCAAATTGATAAGGTTTACCTAGCAATAGCCCACAACAATCCATCTCTATGACATCACACCTAACTTTGTCCACAAACTTATCACCAAAAGCAAAATTCAAGGTGCAAGTGTGGGTGATGTTGGATGTGGAGTCTACATCTTTCCACCCAAGTGCATATGGTTGGTGATGTGGTTTGATGGGAAGTTTCAACTTCTCCACAATGGACTTTACAATGAGGTTTTTTTGCGATCCGTTATCTATGATACAATCAACATAGTAATCATGTGTAAGGTGGGCTCTAGTAACAAACAAATTATCACGACCCCCTTGAGCCAATACATTTGACATAAGGGTAACTTTGTTCAATTTACCCTTTAAAGCAGGATAGTAACAAACAAATTATCACGACGCCCTTGAGCCAATACATTTGACATAAGGGTAACTTTGTTCAATTTACCCTTTAAAGCAGGATACTCTTCTTCTATCCTTGTAGCCAAAATAGGACCATCTTGTGGTTCCTCATGTGTAGGTTGTACAAATAGGGATTTTACATGACCATGCTTCTTACAAAATTCACAATACAATGAAGAAGAAGGATCTTTCAAATGAAAAGAAGAAGAATGTGCTTTAGGAGAAATGGGAGGAGAAGAAGAATGAGGGGAAGATTGAGAATTGTTCTTCACATTCTGTTGATGTTGATTCTCGCCTCTGGAAGAGCTCTCCTGTGATGAACAAGATTTGTGATATGCACCAACTTTCTCCTCCGCTAGTATGGCATGCTTGAATGTCGATGACAATGTGACAAATCGAATGAATTTCAACTCCCTCATTATAGGATCATGCAACCCACTTACAAATTTTTCAATAAGCTCTTCTTCTGAAGAAGTGATACCAGAAAGGACTCTAAGCTTATTGAACTAAAAAATGTAATAAAAAACTGGCATATTGAAACCTTGCTTTAACCTATACCATTTGATCCTTAGATCGGCCTGGTAGTTAGGTGGAAAAAATGTATCCTTCAAAAGTGTGACTAACTCTTTCCAATTTTTGACTTTGGTTTTCTCATCTAAAACTAGCATCTTTGCTAAACCTATGAGTTTTAACATGGAAAAAGGTATTTTTCATCTTCAGGAACCTCAGCATACTCAAACCAAGTTTCCATATCTAGAATCCAAGTGGACAATACATCTAGATTCCTAGATCCATCGTATGGTTTAACATCACACTTTGCTTTGTGGGAGTATTTGTTATTATAGATTGTGACATCGTTTTTGATAGTAATGTCTTTCACCCTGTCCATCAAATCTCCTACTACAGTGGCGATGTTTGCCACTTGTGTTGCAAGGTCATTGGCCATTTGTTTTCTAGTGTATGCCAGTATATGAGGGTTTCCAAAAATAACTCAAACACAATTTTGGCTTTTTCCAAAATTTGCAATTCTAGGGTAAGTTTTAAGTGCAAAGATTCAATTTTTCCACAAAATTGCACTTTAAAAACTTTTGAAATTTCCATTCATGCAAACAAAATGCTGACCAAAAGTGAAAATTGTAAATTTTACAAAAATATGAAATGCAAAAATTAAAATATTTTCAACTCCAAATTTTGCTACAACAAAAATTAGGGATTTAGTGGTCAACAGGTTGTCAAAATATCAATCTAGACTAACAAAAATTCGATTTGGCCCATCAAACTGGTAACTTGGGCATCAAACAGGTGTATCAGGCATCAAAAAGGTGTCCTAGCTTGTCAAACAGTGTTGTGGGAGGTCATCAAACAGTGTTGTGGGACATCAAACACTGTCGTTGGGGCATCAAAAGGTGTCGTGGGACATCAAACACTGTCGTTGGGGCATCAAAAGGTGTCGCGGGGCATCAAACAGTGTCACGGGGCGTCAAACAGTGTCATGGGGCATCAAACCGCGTCATAGGGGCATCAACTGGCAGCACTGGCATCACGGCTAAGTCAAACAGGCATCGTGGGGCATCAATTTGCATCACGAGGCATCACGATTTCTTTTTTATCGTTCCACGCGTTTGGTTTGAATTTTTCCAGCGTTCCTCATCAGAAAGCTTTCTTGCCCCTCAAAATATTATATAATTTGAAGCTTTTGTTCTTCGGGCCTTTTAAAAGTCTCCATGTGGCCCCAATGTATTTCACAGGAAAGAATTAAGGCATTACACCTTAGCATCCCAAAATAATTTTTGCCAAGCGTCTTCATTTCTGGTTGCTGGAAAAACAACGTCGTCATACCAGAATTTGAAGACGAATCATTGTTAATTCCCGGAGGTTGCCGACGGTCCAAAAATAGGAAAACAATGCCGAAAAAAGAACACCAGAAGGAAAAATTAATTTAAAAACCTTAGGGGTTTGATTTTTCTCGTCTTTTGTGCATCGAAAGTTCGTCGAAATATTGGTTTTCTTCGTCGACGATTATAGGATCTTTACAGATAAAATTTTCTTGTCCGTTGGAGTTAAGAGACGTCAAACAGGTCTGTCAAGGATGGCAATTTCCACTGAAGTAGTTCATGCTGGGACGCTGTAAAGGTACTCATTGAATTGTTCATGCCACACACCGGAAGGAGAGGGAGACGACGCCAGTAAGAAAGCAACGTTGCCGCAAACACGATGATGTCGGTAGGGTTGATGGCGACCGCAAAAGAAATCGTCGATGAGAAGATTTAAATGGGACTTACCACAACTGGTCAAAAACTCCACTTACGCCGGAATGACTGGGTCCTTTCACTGAACCGCCCAATCACCGTCGCTACAAACGTCAGGCCGTTTGTTGAAAAACTTTTAAGGGCTCAGGTTTTACTACAGAATGAATTCAACAGTCCTGCGCGCGGATGGTTGATCGAGGCTGCGATCTTGGAATTCGATCGCTGAAAAGCAATCGTGAGGAGAATTTTGGTCGTTGAGAACAGGGAAAGAGCACCATCAATAAAAATTAAAATGCAACCTTAGTATATTGCATTTATTTGTTGCCCAAAATTTGTCTATTCTCTGAACTTTAGATCTTTGCCGGTAAAAATTTGTTCTACGTCTTCTATCGACCTTTGGAGCTCAGATCTCCAGGGAATATACAGTATGCCTGTAACGAGGTGATGAAGGTTACTTGGGTTAACCCTCTGACAGAACGTCAAGAAAATAGGTGCAGGGGAACAGCTGCCCTCTGCCACCACAAGCTTCACGAGCGATGCGACTGGCTCTGAGGCTAAATTTCATGCAATCCCTAACAGGATCCAATCTCTGTCTCTAAATACCAATGATATGGCAAGTCCAGTCATAACCCAAAACGAAGCTGAAATCTTATTGCATAATACTAATATAAATACACAAATGCAACGGTGGAGGGTTACAACATCCTATAATGGCACACCAAACAAGGGTAAACCATTCCAACAAACAAAGTAACGAACTGGTAGCAAACAAGCCACTGACTAGCAGTTAGAACAAACACTCTACGTGGGCATACTATACCAATCAAGTGAACACAATGCAAAACAATAAAATAATAAAATCTAATATTAAGCTTCCAGAAATTAGCCTAAGTATCTTCAACATTGGGTCTCGAAAATCCAAGAATACGCTATTGAGATTCGATTCAGATCGACCAAGTTGGTTCGCAATCGAGCACTATGTCAAGAGCTTGCCAGGAGTGTTGCTTTTGAGACAATAGCCTGCCAGTTTGAAGTTCCAGTATACGAAAGTAATCTTGCTAATTAACCCATAATTAACTAAGATTGGACAGAGGACCTTATCGAATACTTCAATATAGGAAGGTGTCATTCTCATCTTAATGCTTTGCAAAGAAGAAGGTTTAGGCTGCAAGCTTGCAGATATGTCATGTTGACAAAGGGCTATTCTACAGAAACATTGATAGAGTGCTTCTAATACATGTCAAAGAGTCAGAGAAATAGAATACCTTGGAGGAATTCCATTTCGGATTATTAGGAGGACATTATGCAGGTAGTCCCATGGCTCTAAAAACCATAAAGACGGGTTATTATTGGCATACTCTCTTTTTTGATGCATTCAAGGTTAGCCAAAGTTGTGACAAATGTCAAAGGAATGTTGACCGAAGCAGAAATTCTTTCTTGCCGCTTCATCCAGTTCAAGTATAAGCATCATTTTAACAATGGGGATTAGATTTTATTGGGGTTATTGACCCTAATTCATCTGCTAGGCATAGATATATCTTAACAACCACTGACTATTTCACCCGGTGGGTAGAAGCACTGCCAACTAAGAAACCAAACAAGAAGTTGTCATTTCTTTCCTAGAGGCATTGATAACGTGCTTTGGTGTACTAGATGTCATAGTGACAGATAATGGGACTCCATTCATTGGAGCTAAAATTAATGAATTTACAAGCAAATACATAATATATTTGAAGACTTCATCCAATTATTACCCGCAAGGAAATGGATTGGCTGAGTCGACAAATAAAAATCTGCTAAGGATTTTGAAAATAATTCTAGAAGATAACAAGCGAAGTTGGCATTTGCTCTTGAATCAAGCTTTGTGGGTTGATCGTATCTCAATTAAGAAATCCATCAAGACATCCCCGTACTCTTTGGTGTATGGAAAAGAAGAGGTTTTGCCTATTCATATAAAATTATCGACACTCCAGTCCTTGCACTTGCTTGATAGCGAAGAAGGAGATTTTGATCCTATGAGTGCAATATTGTCTCAAATCTTGCAATTGGAAGAGGAAAGAGAGAAAACATATATGCTTTCATGAAGCATGCTCAGGTAACTAAAAACTATTTCAGTAAGAAGACTTCAAAAGAAGCCTTTAGTGTTGGTGATCTTGTGCTAAAGTGGAATGAAAACAAAACAAAGTTGGTTAATCATCATAAATTCAAGGCAATATGGGAAGGACCTTTCCAAATCACCAACAACAATCAAGTTAATTCATTATATTTGCAGGATATGAAAGGTAGTGTTCTACTGATTCCAATCAATGGTCTTCATCTGAAGGCCTATCATCAGTAAAGAAATGCAGGAACATCTAAATTGTAAATATGTATATAATCTATTTGACTTTATTCCTGATTTAAAAAAAAAATTGTGAGCGAAAGTCATTTTCACCAAGCAAGAGTGTTTCTGCTAGCAAAAATCATTTTCACCAGCGAAAATCCTCTTCGAAGCTGAAGACATGAACTTCGCCCGAAAATATTTTTTAGGCACCCAAGCTGGAAATTTCGCCCACATGCCCTGCTTTTTCGACAATGAAAACGTCAAAAGTTATTTTTGACAACGAAAACACATGTATGTTTCAAAAAAGTTTTGCTTTTCCAATGCATGGAGCAAAAACATTGGATGATTAAAAAAAGGGGAAAAAAAAGAAAGTGCCTTCGCTCAAAGAAAATATTTCACCCATGCATTTCTTGTTCTTTCAGAGCGAAACTCATTTTCGCTACCAAAGAGTATTTTTGGCGTTTAATCGAGTTGGCAAGTGATACTTCACCTTACATGTTTTTTTGGCCACTCAAGTTAGCGAAAGATATTTTCAATGTCTAAGTGGACAAAAGTGCTTTTTCGCCTTGTTTTTTCTTCAATGAACTCCCAAATGCATGGCTTTTTCACTAGCGAAATCAGAAAAGGGTATTTTTAGCACTCCACACTAGCAAAAAACAAGAGCCTATCACACAGTTCAAGGTAAAAAAGTAGGTAATCATGCTTTCCAAGAATAGTCGTTAATGATAGGTGGCACACCCCAAAAAGAGAAAAAAATAACCTATCACGACACCAAAAAAATATATGGGCGAAACCATTAAAATCATAGGAGAGTGTGATGTGCCCCCAAATTTAGTAGGTGCACCACGTGCATTAAATCTGGTAGGTGTGGTCGAAAATCTATAAGAGGGTGAACATTTTAGCTGAATAAACAAAGAAAATTGTAGAGCTCTTGTTTGCAAAGTGGTTGTTCAAGGTTGAAGAATTGCTCTTGCTTGAAGAAAAAAGATTGAAGATGGCAAGAAAGACTGTAGAAGCCAAGAAATAGAAGGCTCAAAAGAAAGTTGATGTAGGAAAGAAGCAATGAAAAGCCACGAAAGACGAAGAAGAAGAAGAATTGATGCCTTATTATGATTGACTTGCAAACATCAATGATTGTGTGATCATGAACAAGGGCATGGAGAAATTCTGGCAAGATGTCGAATTTGATCTCCAAAAGGTATCTATCAAAAGTTTACGTACCACGGTATTATATTCTCATGTTTTTTGGTATCTTTGTACACCGGTGCATACATGTCCAGAGTTGGTGTGGGCAATTGATCAGTTTTATGACTCTGCTACAAGAACTGTTCAAAACACCCATGAAAATAGGCTATTCAGCATTTCAACCAACTTTATTAGAGAATATTTCACTTTTGGTGTGAAACCTCCTTCTAACATCATTTTTAATAAGCTCAATATTTCAGAGCAGGAGGAAATATACCAGTCTACACTACTCATGCGGTAGTTCATGGAAAATCAATTGATAAAAATACCTCAGTTTGGAGAATTGCCAGCTTTGTCAAAGCTACTGAAAGGTTTTAAAAGCCTAGACATATATTCGATGTTGGCATGGATTATCGAACTATGCACAGACACCATAGTACATAAGTGGTAAGCTTCCCTTGCACAATGCATTTCATAGGTTGAGTTTTATGCCCCATCTACCATGAAGGCAACCACAAATTCAATTTTATTTGAGTTTTATTTGATTGGGCATATTTTGTAGCTTGAAATATGCACACTCAACTGCAGAAGGTGCAGGGTGGGGAAGATGTCACCTTCAGGCATTATTCTTTTTTGGTTTGGTACTTCTTTTATTATTTGCATAATCATTTTGCCTTTGTAGCGATGAAGAAAACAGATGAAGCAGGTGAAATATTATCGGTTTATTCATGGATCGATAATCTCTCGAAGAAGGAATTCTACTATAATTATATTCAGTCATTTTTGGGACCTGCCTTTGAACTCATTTACGACGTGTGTGATAGAGTGCCAAAAGCAATGAAGGAGGAGATTATTGAATAAGAGAAGAGTGACATATTTCATATTTTTGCTAATATTTCATATTTTTGCTAATGCAAGGAGTTGTTAGAATTTTTGGTTTCCTCATAAAGCCTTTTATTTTGTCGTATTTTACCATGGAGCATCTATTTGTATTAGAAGTAGCTTGGTAGAATGACTTCACCAATGACACATATGGATCAAGCAAGAGAAAGCCACCCATGTGCGCCATGCCTTTTCGCTTTGGTGACATTGAAGTAACTCAATATGGGTAAAATGAGTTGATTTTCGAAACGTAATACGACCATGGGTTAATTGAGCTTCCCCAACGATGGTGATATGATCCTTTGGGAATTTTCAAGAAGTTTATCAAGGCTAAGAATTTTCATTGTTGCTCCAAAGAAGATATCTTGCAGTAGAGGAACAATCCTAAGGGACGTGACCTTGAGTGGCATATTGAAAAATGATGTCGCTCCCTCCTTGGCATGTTTTCTACGAAATATGATCTCATAAATCATCCGAAGTAGGTTACTTCTAAGAATTTGCTTAATCAAATGAAAAATAAATTGCCTAAATGGTTTGATGAGAAGATTGATAACTGGTGGATCATGAGGGTTCACCGAGGGAAGCCTGGGTTAGCTTACCCGTTGGCTATGAATGAAGTGTTTTTGTAAATTTATGATGAGCATTGTGATAAGTACCAGCCCATATCTTTCATTGACTTGATACCTCGAATTATTGAAAGTACTGATAAGGAAGAGGTCACAGTAAGAAAAGAAAAGTCATTGGTTGAAGAGGAGCCAGTTGTCGAAGAAGAAGAAAAGGAACACCTAGCACCCGAAGAATAACTTTCACTAAAAAAAAGTATCGTAGGTACAAGGCTATCTTTCTTTAATATTGTAAAGAAGCCCAGAAGTGGTGCAATTTTTGCTCCTAGCATAAACCCTCTTTCTTCACTTGCGGTTGAGCAGACTGGTTTTAGGGAGGCACCCTCTTCGGCTCAGCAAAGATAGCCAAACCAGATGGTGAAGTTGGTAGATATTGATGCAAAAGTAGTGAAATATGATGAAGAGAAAGATCCAATAGTGCAATAGCCTTTGTCGTTGACTTAAACGATGTTGGAGCTCATAGAGACACATTATATTTCATCTTCTATCAATAACTAACATCTGGTGACCACTAACTCTCATCCTACATTTTCTACTTCCACTTAACTTCCATTTGTTGTACCTACCGCTTATGCTTCCTTCTCCGTTTCATAATCACAAGCCACTAGTGCTCCCCTCGCTTCTTTTGTTCCTCTATCTTTCAGTTCATTTACATCTGCCCCTAATCTATTTTTCCTTTCATTATCCTCCATTCTGTCTTCCACCTCTATCAACCCCATTGTTGCTATAAGTATGCAAGCCCCTCCAAGGGTAAGTGTAACTGTAGCGCCTTTCATTTTTTCTCCCTCTATTGAGCCAAACCCTCGACAGGATATTTTCCATTTTTTCTTAATTTTTGCATCATAGGAGCCACTGGCTTCAGAAGCGGAATTTCTACTAGAGCACCCCACAGTAGAGAAGATCAGTCGAGCACGACAAATTTTCTTACGATGGTTGAAAAGTCACAAGTAGAAGGACGTGCAAGCCCCGACTAAGATAGTGAAGAAGGTGACTTTTGATCTGGAGGCTATGGAGGGGCACATTGTGAATATGATCCCTCATGTCCAGAAACCCTAAGGATAAATGACACCGAATGATTATTCATATCGGTTCACCACTGAGGACATCATCAAAATTGATGTGACTGAGAAAATGGAAAACATATAGGTGGAGATGAGTTCAATCTTCTTGCATGATGACCATTTCAAGGATTATTTCTTCTAAGCTGAAGCAAAGATAGCAGAACTAGAAGGTCCAACTGGATACTGCACAATCAAAATCTCAGTGATGGTAGCAAAAAGTGATAAACCTAAAAGGTAAAATTGAAGAGTATAAGCAAGCAGTCGAACAACATCAAGAAACACGATAAGAAGCAGAGCAACAATTCCAAGCTTTGAAGGACCAAATCTAGAGTCTACAGGATCAATTGGCAAAAAATATGACATAATCGGTAGCTCTCACGAAGGAAAAATTCAAGGAGACTCATAGTCATCTTCTTACTGATTGTTCGACAATGGTTTCAAAAGCAAAATTGGTTCTCATGTTCCTTCAGGAGGTGCGACAGGTTGTTTTGCATGACTTGCTTGTAGTGGATTATTTAGAAGAGGACCTCAAACCGAAACTAGAAATGGTGATGAAGATACAAACAATGGCTAAACTAGATTTTGATTTCAGCCCAATGAGCAACATGGCTCGAGCTTGGGTAAATGCCATGATAACACTATGCACTTATTTTTCCAGGTTGTATCTTGTCAAATAAGCCTGAAAGTTGCTATATATTTTTGAACAAGAGGCATATTTTGTTGGTCTATTTTGAGACTGTAGCAAGTAATGGTTTTCCTAGTTTCATTGATGGTCATGGGAATATTCTGATGAAGAAAGACTTGGATGTAGTATGGGATGTTTTTAAAAATGATACTTTAGAGATTGATGACTGGGAAGAGCTCATTACTGAAGAGCATGTGCTACCATTGATGAAGAAGCTTACTCGCATCGAGTCTAGTTTGTTGGAGCTTATCCAGAGGGCCAACTACATTGACCTAGAGTAGTTTCAGACCTTTCGGTATATTGTTGATATGCTCCAAACTCATCAAGTGATTAGTATTGATGCTTGGGTTGAAGTTGACACAGTATATGAGACTACATGTTCGCATCTCAAAGGACAGGAAGAGACAGGTGCAAGTAATAGACAATCCGATGCAGCCGACGATGGTGAGACTGAAACCAATGGATAAATGCCCTAGGATCGATTGCATTCAGGCGATTTGACCGCGAGTTGCTAGAAGTGTTGGTATTTTTACCACACTAAAATGAAGATGAAAATTTTGCCTAAGTGTGCAATGAGTTTCGCTCAGTGAAATCTATTTTTAGGTAACACTTTGAGCATTTTCGAGCAAAATATTCAGCTTCGAGTAGATGAAGTTCATTTTTTGGCAAAATTGCATCACGGGAAAAAATCCTAGCGAAAGTACATTCTAGGCTGGTGAAAGCAAATTCTAGGTGAAAATCCCTATTCAGGCGAAATTCATTTTTAGGCAAATTTTTTGGCGAAAATCCCTGTTCGGGTGAAATTCCTGGTAAATTCCTAGCGAAAGCCCATTTTCTGGTGAAATCGTGGCGAAAATCCCTTTTCGAATGAAGACGTAGCGAAAACCCCATTTCAGGCGCGTTTCGGGCGAAAAACGTAGTGAAAGCCCTTTTCGGGCCTCACCTTGGCGAAATCAATTTTCGCCATCTCTTCCAAGCGAAAGTTATTTTCTATGGAACCTTAAGAGGAGTTTTAAGGCCAGCAAATTCAATTTTTGGGGCTAAGGAGAATGTTTCAAATTAGACAAATAACCAGAAGATTATCGATATTAAATTCTACCTGCTTCACTCTTGACTCTGGTGTGATCCTGCTAATTTTTAAGGCACTGTCTACTATGGTGAATGATCATTTTTGAGGCACCAACATGAAGTTGAAAATTTGGCCAATGATTCCTGTTAAGTCCCGATACACCCTTTGTCAAAATTGCTCGTTGCTTCCCAATGTATCACTGGACTGGTTCGTTGTTGTTGCCGAGGCAAAAATTACGACCGACCAATCTTTGATTTACCATCATTTTATTTAATGTTCATTTAATTTTAGAAGTGAAATACTCTATAAATACTAGAAAACTTGATGTAAAAAAGAGAAGGGATATTTGCTTGCGAAAACTCTCACAGTTTAAATTTTACATTAATTCAAGGACTATTTGGCTCTGAGTTCCTGATCACTTCATGTATGTTTATGCTTCCTGTTCTGCATTTCTATTAGATTTATATCGTCATTGGACAACAAGGTCATATTACCATCTTCCAACTCTTGCACACACACCCAATCTAATTTTGGGGTCTAAGGAAACAAGAGTAGAGATAGTAACATATTCCCCCCATATACTAAATTCTTGAATGGAATTAAGATTAACAAGAACTCCAAGAAGTACCTTTTGGTCAAGAGTCTGCCCTAGGATAAAATGTATGTATGCACCCTAGACCCGGCCAACATTGAAAGGTTGAAGGAAAGGATATTGGGAGATTAAAATTCTCAATATGAATTTAGTTTTCAATGGTGAATGAATGTTGGAATGCTATTGGAAGTCCTGCTTTATAATGTGATCAGAGTTCAATTTTTGTTTTGTCCTTTCATTGAATGTTGTTAATTTAAATTGGATTGTTAATCTTGTTTTTAATTCATCCCCATGTTATCTCTTAGGCTTACAACCATATTTCTCTTCCTTTCTATTAATTTATTTCCCTAAACAATATCAAATAATATAAGTGTATGAGAAACTATGATTTAATAATATGGACAATGATTTATTATGTTAACCACTAACAAGATTAGTTAAACAACTTGTATGGTTAACCTTTTTAAAACCTTTATCAAATGCATAATAAGGTATGCTTGAACTTGGCTTAAACTCGAGCCTTTTGTTAGCTTATGTTAAATGCAATATGTAATTATAATATTAGGGATTAGGAATTTACTATAAAACCCCTCAATCATCCATTCAATTATATTAGTATGTTTGCATGCATGCACACACGTTAGTCTATTGATCATTCCATAAAACTTGTGAATGTATGATTCTATTAGTTTTTAAAAATAATTTTCTAAAAAATTAAAATGACCTCCTTTTCCCTACTTTAAAATTTTATTTTTCATCAAAATAGGGACACCACAATATCAAAAGGTATTGGGATTTCCTAATGGATACCCAAGTTCAATTCACAAGAAGGGTGGCCCTAATATGCCCCCAAATTTTCAACCTATTAACACACACACACA
Organism: Wollemia nobilis; assembly: GCA_028583015.1. Taxonomy (NCBI): domain Eukaryota; kingdom Viridiplantae; phylum Streptophyta; class Pinopsida; order Araucariales; family Araucariaceae; genus Wollemia; species Wollemia nobilis. The sequence continues at coordinate 12,104,899 of JAQPPZ010000019.1, forward strand.
CACACACGATATATATATATATATATATATATATATATATATATATATATATATATATATATATATCTTATTTTTCTTAATTTACATCCATTGATTTTGAAATTAATTTATTTCCTTAGTATAGCTCCATTCCATGTGAGTAAGGAGCAAGTACAAGCTTTATGTGAGTATAACTTTTTCTTTTTTTAGAAAGCAAGTGTTGTGAGTGAAAGCAAGAAGTAAGTGTAAGCAAGGAGTGAACATCACTTCATCTTGTTTCAAATATTAGGGGAAAATTAAAGACTAAATGATTATTATGAAGAAAGATCTAGGTAGAAAAGCAAGAAAGTCATTTTTTATAGTCCTCATTGGAAGTAAGGATGCCCTAGTTAGGGACAAGAAGATGATCAAATGTATGAAAAACTCTATCCAAGTAGCAAATAATACACCTAAAATGATTATCAAGTATGATATGAACAAGCACAATATAGTGGTTCTTCAAAGCAAAGGGTTAGTTTATTAGTTTGATAGATTCTAGCTAGGTTTTTTAGAGATTCAAAATTGGATAAAGTAGAAGTGAGGATTGAATTAAAATTACTCCATAAAATTTCTCAAAAATGGTTTTCCTCATCATCTTCTCTAGTTTATAACTCAAGGATAAAATAATAGATGGTGGTCCTTTTTTTAGGGGTAAGGATACATTATATTTAAGACCATGAAGTGATATTTTTTTATGGGGACAGAGACTATCAAAAGGCTTCCATTGTGGATAAGTCTTTTTGGACTTCCTTATCAACTTATCAATAAGGACACTTTGAAGAATATTGGCAAAATTCTAGGGGGGTTTATCCAAAAGAGTTTTACTATTGAGGAGAGAATGCATGGTGTATACACTCATATATTTAGCCTTGCATACTTGAAAACGTTTATCATAGTCCATTAGGATTAATTCTAAATCAATAGAGTGTAATCAACAAGTGGACTATGAAAATATTGCACCTTGGTGTTGAAAATGTTACAACACTAGAAAATGGTAAGAGATTACAAAATAAAAGAGATGGAAAATTTTGGACATGAGCCAAACTTTAATATGAAGCAAACAAATCATATCATAGTAGAAGCTAGGTAAAGTCAAGAATTTTCCACTCCTAAGAAAAGGGTAAAATTTTCTTCTCTACATCATCAAATAGAGAAGACCTTTACAATTAATTCAAATCAATTGTTAGAAGAAAAAAATTGACACAAGCAATGAGAAAGCATAATGTGTAAGTTCAAATTTAGAGTTAAAGGTGTGAAAGAAGAGGGGGAAGCAAAAGAGGACAAGTTTAACCTAGGTAAATCATCTTCATTTTTCTCATATAGAATAAAATATTCTCCTTGTAATAAAAATAAAAGTACTATAGATTGTATATATTGCACTTTAGGATTCCAAGAGCAACATAGTAAAGAAGTGCAAATGAAGGATATCCATGGAAATTTAGGATTTCCAAAAAAAATATAAGAAAGTAATTTATATGAATGATCATCCTTGTAGTTTAAGGTTTTTAGGAAAATATAAAAAAGAAAATGCTTGTGAGACAAGTCTACAAAAACAATGTTACTCCACTTCACAACTTAACACTAAGTATTGTAAAGGCTTATGAATTTTCTCGAAGATTTTCGCTTATTCTCTAACTTTTTGTACATAAAAATGGTTATGTAGGTATTTTAACACTTTGAAGAGATCAAGGTAAGTTTCCATTAAGATCCCGACAAAGGTTTATAAATTATAATAAATCATTGACTTGTTTACGTTGTTGATTAATTAAATTTAGTCATCTTCATTTCTATCACTAATTTTTATATTTAAATGATTTAATTTTTTTATGTTATGAAATTAAAAGATTTATTTATTTATAAATTAAATTTTGTTTATTATTTTTGGAAATAAATATGTTTATATTCAAAAAACTTATCAAATTTTTATTGTATAATTTGATAAACTTTGTTAAGTACTTATTATATACAAAAGATAAAATTTTATGAGCATTTTGAAATATTTAACAAAGGTTAAGGATTTCAAGATTTATAAATTAACTTTGGTGAAATGTTAACAAAATTATTTAGAAATTTGATAACTTTATATTTTAGATTCTCAAGAGTAGCATATATATTTAGAAGACAAGTCTTATTAAGAATAATATGAAGAAAATAAAAGAGATTGATGAATATGGAAGTGTAGGTGGTAATGGAAAAAGAAAAGAAGACCATCAAAGCAAGAATCAAGAGAAAAGGAAACCCAAAGGGATATCGATTTTGAAATCCAAAACTATATATCACAACTGTAAACAAGAAGTGGGAATAAGTCCACTAATAAAAATAAAAGTGATGATGAAAATGGTATCATGGAATATTAGGGGTATGAATAGACCCCTAAAATAATGATTATTAAGGAATTGATAGGCTATTATAGTATTGAGTTTATTTTAATACAAAAAAATAAAATTAAGTAGTGAGAAATGCAAGGATGCTTTCAAAGATGTTTGGAACATGAGGGATTGTTTGACAATTTCTTCTATAGGAGTAGGTATTGTGACAATATGATAAAAAAATAAATAGGATGAACAATTACTAGAAGCAAAAGTAATTGGGTGGGCACTTTTGTGGGAAAGAGGAAAACATTAAAATTGGGATCATGAATGTATATGATCCAACTATAGTTACTTATGAAATATGTTGGAAGGACATTATCATATTTTTTTCGAATATGATAATGATTCATAAGTATGATCTATGGATTCTAGGAGATGATTTTAACACATCTATATTTTTTTAAAAAGAAGTGTGTACTCCTAAATGGTCTAAATGAATTTAATAGTCTACATTTGTTAATTCAAATGGACTTTTGGGTGTTATTCCTTCAAGTTTTCAATATACATAGGATAATATACACATTAGAAAAACTTATATTGCAAAAATATTGGATCCATTTTTGTTATGCAACACATGATTATAAATAGAGTATATTATCATTTTGAACATTTTATTACAAGCAAGATCAACTCACAAACTAATTATCTTGACTTGTGATATACCCAATAATAGCCATTCAAATCCATTTCACTTCTAGTCATGTCTCTAAGACTATTTTCTTCTAGATAGTTATGTTATGATGGGACAAATCATATGTCCATGTTTATTCAAAGGATGAAATATATAAAAGGGTCAAATAAAATTTTGGAATTCCAAATCTTATGGTTACATATTTAAAGAAAATGCAAAAACTGAATCTAAGCTCAAAAATTTACAAGAGGCAATAGAAATTGATGGAATAGATCAGAATTATTAGGCACAAGAAAAATAGTTACTTTGTGATTATAATAATATATTAAAAAAGGAGTCATATTAGCTAAGAAAATATAAGGATAAGTTGGTCATGGAAGGATATAGAAATACTAAAATATTTTTGCAATGGCTTAAAGAAAATTTTCTTTTTGTCACATAAAGGATATTTAAACATAAGATGGAAGAAATATTGAGAAAGGAATCAATTAATTATTTCAAATATATTCTATTAGATGATGGTCAAGATAAGGATGCACAAGGTAAGATTTTGTAATATTACATCAATTATCAAATAGGGATAAAATGTAAAATTGATGAAGAAGATATATATGAAGCAACTACATGAGACAATTTTTCTTTTTATCTTAACAAAGCTCTTGATCTTGATGGATTTCCTATGATTTGCTTACAATTTTTTTTTTTATTGAAGAGTGATATGTTGGATATGGTTGAGGAGACCTAGAAAAAGAAGGATACAATAAGTGAGATTAATGTCTCTTTTATTGTTGGACTAGCAAGATGTTGGACAAAGTTACAGTAATAAAAATATGAGTATATATAATGAAAGTGAGGTGGTTGGTTTGGATAACTAACTATAAACCACCTATTTAGGAACTCTAACTATATTAAATGATGTAACAAATTCTTAACATTCCCCCTTATTACATTATACTTCACATAGGGGTAGGAATCAACAACTCAGAAAGTCCAAAAATATCATGGTCTAGGACACACATTAGTCCATGATTTACATCATTGTGAACAAAACTCAATTGCTCAACTTAGTGGGATTAATCACATCTATCAATCTCTCTTATGGATCTCCCTATCTCCTATCAGTATCCCTTGTGGATCTGATACCACTATTAGATTTTAATACTAAATGCTTAGTGTAAAATAACCACAAGATCTAAAATAAGAATGCTATATCAAATATAAGATAATGGTAATATTCTAAACATATAAAACTCATGAATAACTTCTACAACTACATAGAAAACCACCATTAACAAATTCTCATGAAAATAGTATTTTGATATAGAATGGAGATCTCAAATACTCCATACTTCATACATGCTCAATCTACATTGTGTCTCTTCATTATACTTTCACACTCACATATAGACCTATATACATAATGGAATGTGACTCTTTATATGGAGTATTTTTGGCCTTCACTCTTCTTGAGACTCTTCACTTTCCTATTCTATGGACTCATGTACACATGGAATATTATGCATATTTACATCATTAAATACTTTGCACACTCTAATAATACTTGTGTATTTATTACATTTCATAAAGTAAATATTCACACTCTAATCTAATGTGTACCCAAGGTGGTACATTAGCATGCACCAAATAATGTACTATATTCCAAAAAATCTTGGGTGGCATCCTTGGTTATATACACTAATTACTATGAGAGATGTTCCAGGAGATGAATTTCTAAGGTCCTAATTAAAATATACTTTTAAAAAAGGAAATATCACTCTTGCATAAAAGTAAATCACACTTGCAAAAAATTAAATAACACACTTACAAGAAAGAAAAACTAATCTAACAACTACATGAAACTATCCCAAGAAAATAAATTATTAAAGTCATATACAAAAATATTAAATATAAAGTAAACCAATATACAAAAGACATTAAATGAAATAAAATAAAAAATCCTTAATTAGTTTATGAATATATCTTACAAAGATAACATTTTCCATTGTGCTAATAGAATTGGCTCTTGCTCCTTGGCCAAATGAAAAGTAAACCTCAATTCAAACTAACATTAAACATATACACAAGTGAGAAAATAAATTAAACATATTTTATTAAGAGATGAAATTACTCTTTTACAATACTCTTAAATTCTGTTAGGGACAAATCTTGTTTTAAGGAGGGTGGAATGTTAGGGTCCTATCCTAACATTAATTAATAAGAATAATAGTAATAATGTATTTCATATCCTATAGTTATAATAATATAATAATTAATATAATTAATTATTATATTATTATTATAAGATTAGGGTTAGGAAGCATTGCAACCTTTCACCTATAACCCTAGAGTGGGTATAAAATATTGTAAGAACTTATCATTCCAATATCCATGAATATAAAATATAATATAATTTATTGAAGGGACTTCTCGACAATATCAAAAGGCGATTCTTTTAGATTTAGGTTATTTATTATTTATTTATCATTTTATGTGCTAGGAACCCTAGGTTCCTACCATCCAGTATCAGAGCCGTATGGATCCACCATATGGGACATAAATATCAATGGAATAAAAAATTACATTGCAGAAATTAGAAGAATGATTGAACGAAAACAAAATAAACAAATGGAACGTTCTGATCGTATTATACAATATTTAAGGGAAATGCAAGAGGAGACCCTAGCCATAGAATCTCAGGTAGAGGAGGAAGAACCCATAACCAAAGAACTTTCAGAAATACCCATTATACTTTCAAAGGAAGAAGATAATTCAAACCCTAAATTTTTTTCTCGGAAGAAACCAAAACCATAGAACTTCAAAAAGTACTTATTGAATTTTTGAAAAAAAATCGAAACCCTAAACATGCAAATTTTTTTATAGAGACGGAAAGTAAGATTCATAAACTTGCACTGGATGTATATTGCCAAAATTGGAGATATAATTTGTGCTGACCTTGGTACATTTGATATTAATATAGACGATGCTAAGAACCATGAAAATAAAACCATCATAAAAGAAATCCAAAATTTTGATTATCTACTGAATGTATTGAACAGTATGAGTCTTTCATCTACAAGACCCCCACCTTGGCCACCACCATTGTTCAAAGAAGCTATCAAGATATGCCCTTCCCAATAGCTAGTACACCTGCAATTTTTATTATTTAATCTCCACAAGATACTGAGATATTGAATCTAGGTTCCTACCTGCAATTTTTGGTTGAATCTAGGTTCCTACCATGTACGGTCATGTCTCTTGTTGAATGGTTGTACCTGGGTACATATGAACTGATGTAGAAGTAATCATAGATTTCCAGAAATCAAAAACCTCCACCAATAAGTAGCAACTCGAAGAATGACGACAGAAATTGGTTTTGTCAAAGGCAATCCTGAAGTGCAGACTTATGAACATTAGGCTATGTGACAATATTTATGATCCTAATGGCATTTTTTTTTCCCAACTTCACCAGACCTGATATCATATGGCACTATTTCTGAACAAAAACCTTAGCGTATTCATGCTGATGAAATAGGCTATTTTAAACAAATTGATAAAGAATTTTAAATACTTCCCAGCTGGAAGATAATTTTGTTATTTTTCCATTTGTAAGAACAATAGGAGAATGGCAAATAGCATGAGTTCAGAACATAGTTTACAGGGGATCAACCATATATTATTATTATTTTAATACAAGGCACATAAAAAATTGTGCACTCCAACAATGTGAGACTTGTCTCTAACATACTTATTTGAGATACTAGGATGCCTGGAAAGGAAAGAGTAGCACCTATCCAGAATCTGCATTGTCAAATATAGTTCGTGAAACTATTTTTGCTTTCTCCGTACAAAAAAATAAAAAAATAAAATTGTGGTCTGTTAAAGGGCAAGACATATGCCTTACCAGAAAACTTTCAACATCACAGTGTTGTCGATGCACAAATTATAGTTCATGGGCATGGTCTCCTCGTCATTTGAACTCTTTACTTTAAGCTTCAGAAGATATCATAACATAGAGAATTTTTTCGTTGGTAAAGCTAAATTCTCTCAATGGTGATTACTCTTTGATACTGAGTACATTTTACTGCAATGGTGTAATGTACTTACCCTTTATTAGAGTTAGAGCACGAATTGAAGAGAGACATCAAGCACAAATTAGATCATATTGAACAGAACATTGTTGATATTGTTGATGGATTGTATTGGCAGTCTTCCAAAGCATAAGGATTTGATGCGTCTATCAGCAGGTTACTGGCCTTCAAGTGTGTGTTTTGAACCAAGTTTCTTCAATACTTAAAGCAAATCTTTGACATGAGAAAAGTTGGAGACAGAGACTCTTCAGCCCCTAATGATATTCCTTCAAATAAGAAAATAAATAAATGAAAAATGTTAATTCATGTGAGACAAAATGAAAGGACCAGTTCGTTTTGATGCTGAGCAGAATTGGCAATGGTAGCCCAGCAATGGGGCTTTTCCAAATTCAAATAATTCTTATACATATACATACCCATCGTGGGGATTGAACCCGGGTCACATAACCGATAATGCAAGTGGCTGGCTTACCAGATGGCTTTTCCAAATTATTAATCACGAAATCTCCATTGATCTCATCCAACGCCTATAGGTCATGGGTAGAGAGTTTTTTGAACTTCCACAAGAGGAAAAGGAGGCCTATGCCAGCAACGCAGCAACGAGAGTTATGGAGGGTTACGACACCAAGTTGGCTCACCATATTGACAGAAAGCTAGAGTGGATTGATTACTATTTCTATATGCTATGGCCTCCTTTCTTTAGAGATTTGAACAGCTGGCTCAAACACCCTACCTCTTACATAGAAGTGAACGATGAATATGCATGAGCACTTGTGGGGGTAGTGAATATGCTTTTATCGGCTCTTTCCATAAATCTGGGGTTGGAAGAGTCTGCGATGAAGGAAGCACTCGGCAACGAAGATATGGAAATGGAAATGAGTGTAACGAGTGTTTATTATTTATTTATCATTTTATGTGCTAGGAACCCTAGGTTCCTACCAAATTCCTACACCCATCATCTTCCTCTTCTTCATTTTTAACTCCCATTGTGTTCTAAACTGTATAATGCATTATACCTCCTCATTTATAGAGATTTCATATGAAACAATACAAAAAAAACTTACTAATACAAAATATTCTCAATCTAAATTAGTTGGAAATAAATCCAACCAATTATATTTAGAAAACGTAGCAACCAAATTAGTTGGAAATAAATCCAACCAACTCTATAAAGATAAGATGACAACGTAAACAAACCCAACCAACTCTATACAAATATATAACCTAAAATAAGTTGATAAGGATTCTAACTACTCTGTATCTATCCAAATTTGTTGGAAACCAATCTCAACAAATTAACATTTATTTAATGACCTTAAATCCAATAAAAGTAGTTCAAAACTAATATCAACAATTCTAATTTATATCTAACAACTTGATTTTACAACAATGGTTTTTCTGTAGCATTTCCATCTTTATTTTCCATATGGGAATAGTTTTTGGAAAAATAATAAGCATTTTTGTCTTTACTTGCCAAGCTAAAAATAGAAATAAGCTTCTCCCACATGGAGGAAAATGATGAAACAATAGTATGCATTCACATGATACCCTAAGCATCCTCAAGCATTTCATCTTGACACGTATTGTATTATCATTAGCATATCCCATGCTCCAACCCATGTTTTCATGCTTCTATACACTTTTCCTACACATTTATGGAGCATTGCAGTCTATTTCAAAAAGTGCTTTAAAAAGTATAGTTTTGCTCTATAATGCTATAGGTTGACTCCAAAAGGCTAAAATCTCTAGGATGATTTGCAATCCATCATATATTTGTTGTACAATATTCAAATACAATTAATTTTAATGTCAAAAATAAGATTAAAATCACATGAAAATCTATTTAAAATAACTTGGCAATGCATTTTACCTTTTCAATATTTCTAGTCATAATATTAATACAATTTACAACCTAATCCACAGTCACACATAAATAAATAATAGAGTGTTACTTTGTTCACATAATTATGCATTTCAAGGTCTCATTAAGAAGCTAATACCACTATTGTTGGATTCAATTAGTAGGTGTAGGTGAGAAGATTGGCAGACTTGAAGCAATAGTTCTCTATTATTTTTGTTTGCTTTGTTTACATAAGATAAATATCATACAATGTGGAAGATCCATTTACCAAATATTTGAAAAAATTATTCTTTGAATTTAGGCTATAATAGAGAATCCCAATATTGGTAAAGCTACCATAACAACCGGTAAGGAGCTTAGATTCCCAACTTAGAAATTGCTCTATGACATGATCTATTTTAGGAATATGGTCTAGGTGGATAAGGCTATCCATCTTGACCAACCACCGTCATAAATCAACAACTTCAAATATGGATATTTTGATGTGAGAAATATGAAATCCATGAGGCCAATCAAGGAAATTAAAAGCATCTCCTATTATAGAATCCAAATAAAAAGCAAAGCCTAGTTTGTGAGCACCCATAAGGATTTGAGTGACTTCCATAAGAATTTGGAGGATGATGACCAGGTGGTAATTGTGGTAGAACACTAGTACTTGGTGCTTGATAAATGATCAAAGGTTGTTGACCTATGGTTTGTTGTGAACCTCGAACAAGAATAGACATAGTAGCTAATATTTATAACTCTTTGGATTTTATCCAAGTACTAGGCAATGGAAGTAATTGTCTAGTCTTGATTACCTAAGAACTTGACGATGAAATAAATCATTTCTTCTTGAATAAAAAAGATATGCATTTATATCAATGTCAATAGCAATAGAAAGAGGATTAGTAATTGGACTAGTAGGAGTGATCAAGAGAGGGTTATTAGGAGGAGAGAAAGAACCCGAGGTGTTGGGAGGAGCCAAAGCCATAGTATTTAAGGAAGAAACAAGATGTTGATTAAAACTATTGATATTTAGGGAAGTGTTGTGATGCTTACTAGGATTTTTTATTTGGTGCTTCTTTTTGCTCATACACACATCCTTTAAATGAACAATATGTTATAGTAAACCATGGACTCATGCCCAACCAATAGTGGTAGAAGGTTCAATAAAATATTAGGGGTAACTGAAAAGCCCATAAATTATTTAGAATGCTACTAAAAAATTATTGTCAAAAATACCTCTTACTTTGATAAAATTGGAGAGACAATCACAAAGAGTTAGGTCTCCCACAAGTGTCCCAAGACACTCATCTTTTAATAAATTGTTGTTGGAGATACCCCTTTTTTTGACCATCTTCAAGAGATAATTGCAATGGTATAGATCTCTCACAATGGTGTGACAACATCTAATACTCTTTTTTAATGGGTTTGGAAAAAGGAAGTAATAATAGTGAACCCATAGTATTCTATAAGATAATTGCACTAAAAGTTGGAACGAAAAAACTTACAAAATAATTACCAAGAAATAGATGATAATAATGTTTGGTAGAGATTCTGGAATGGTCTTCATGCACTTCTGTTGTAAATTTATATCCCATAGAGAGTTGAGATCAAAGGTTTGATACCACTAGTTATGAAACAACTTTGATAATTATAGCAATAGAAGTAGAATTTCGGATAATTATAATAATTCGGATCCAATTGCCAAAAAGTCACATGTGTAATAATACAATTCCAAATTCAAATAAATAAAAATCCTTAGCCAATTAGAGAGGATGAAATATCATATCCACTTGGAGAGGGTGAAGTCTCATATGCATAGTAGATGTGACTAAGATTCAAATATAAAATATAATCTCAACTACCACCTAAATTTTCCTATTTATATATTAAATTAATAATTAACCCTGACCCTAATGCTCAAGGGTTGACTGTCTAAACCTAGGGCCCAAGATAATAAAAATAAAGATAATCGATGTGGCTATATTAGAGCCCTTACAACATCTTAAAAAATAGTCTACAATTTTTTAATATATTTTCTCCAATATATACAAAATACTAAAACTCTTAAAATATGTTAAACAAGCATTCTTTTGGTATGAAGTGAAATGGATATAGTCTAATAAGATAGTGGTTGATAAATTTCATTGACTAGGCAAGAGATGTGTTGTTTTATTATTAAATAGTTAGTCATACCTACAATGTTGTGATATTTTATAACAGTTTCTCAATTCAAAATATTTTATATATAATAATATTTTCCTATAGTGCAATGGTCGATAAACATCAATTTTTGGTGTTGTAACCATTTATATTGTTATATATTTTGTATATATTCCAATAATTTGATTAGCATGTTCTATGATAAAGAAAGAAGGCTAATTGTAAGAAGGTTTAAAAATAACTCAAATCAAAGTAGGCATAGTAAACTCTATAGACTTAGTCTTTGTGTGTTGCTTTATCCTTTGCACCTTCGTTTCCTTGTTAAGGATTAATATTGACTTATGCTTTGTATTTATTTACTACTTATGGTCCATAAATTATTTTAATTGGCTATGGGATTGAACACCATGACCACATAGTGGTATTACAATAACTTGGTGATCATGCATATATTACTTCATAATATTAGAACCCAAGTCTCCTCCTTGAAAGTCAAAGAATTAAAGTAATTCAACTCATTCTATGTGGCGCATGGGCCATCACTTTTAACTCACATTCATATTGATGTTTTGTAATATTTTTATTTTTAATAATCTTATATTGTTCTAACCATTGACTAATCTATAACTAACATTGATTTGGGCACATCCACATGGATCATGCCTTAATTGATCTAGTTATAAATACACCACTAACCTAGTTAGATAATTTTCTTATGTAAATTGTTAGTTATATCATAAAATATTTGTGCTATAGCATATTATATCTAGTCTTTTTGCTATCGCACATCATATTCATGTCTTTCATTTTCTTATCTAGATTCTTTTAGTTTCTTGTAGTGTTTGCTAAGGTATTCATTCTTAGGATAATTTATTACTAATTTCTTCATGATATTAGAACCATAATAATAACACCCAAGAAATTAAAGATTATTCTAGCATGACAACTTGGTGCCACTAAAGAGTTTGGCATTAGATATTTGGATGGTAGTAAGAACGTTATTATCAAGTGCTTTTTAAGAGGGCATAGATTCACATGGTTGATGATGCTTTATGGTAGTGAAAAGGTTGTTACTAGGCAGATTTTCAAAAATAAAAATATTACCATCAAATATCCATGTCAATGAGGATATTGGCACAAGATTATTAAGTGGTGGTAATGAAGGTAAGCATGAGATTCGAAAGATTCCTCTCATTGAGATAGTTAGGTATGTGTCATAAAGTAAACTAGTTTTAGGTACCAAATAACCGACCAAATTTCTTTAGGTATGTGAATTTTTTAGGTTTTTAAATTTCTTTGAATTTCACAATGCCGACCAAATTTAGGTGGGTTATTTAAGAAATTTTAAATTTTTTTAATTCTAAAATTGTTTGAAATTTTTAAGGCTAGCCAAATTTGGGAGAGAATTTTAAAATTATTTGGTTTTTTGAGGTGTCAATGTTTTTTTGAAAACGTGACTTCAAGATATTTCAAAGGGTAAACTTTTGGAGACCATAGGTTTTATATACAAAAGCACTTCAATAATTTTTTCAAATCGCATGATCTATTGAGCTCCTTATGTTCATGGTATTTGTTCATAAATTTGTAACATGTGGGAAAATGTCTTATTATGTAATGGCTTTCAAGACTTATATTATCCATAAAAGATAAAGACCAATCAAAGTGCATTTATTGTAGAAATTCAAAGCATATGGAGGATATATTCTTTAAGAAGTTGAAGAATTTTGAGGTAAAGTTAAAGGACCTCAAGATGTGAGGGATGGTAATTCAAAGGAAGAGCATTCCAATTCTAGAAGTTTATTTGCTCACACTTCTAATGAGAAGATTCTATCTTGTATCAATAATTATTTTTCATTTTCTACTAATTGATAGATATATTTTGGTGTTTTCCACCACATAAGCATGCAAAAGAAGTCATTTTATTACTGTGAGGCTAGTAAAAATGGTAGGGTGATCATTGAGGAAGGTATTAAAATGAGATCACATCAATTATCTATGTCACTTTGAGTGAAGGAGGTCTCACTTCTCTTAAACACAAAGGTGTAGGAGTAGTCAATAATCTCATGGACATATAAGTACAAATATCATAGTGGGCATATCATACCTCCTTTACAAGGAGATTGAGAAGCTATAGGCTAAGTCAAAGAAGACTTGTGAGAGTCAAGGACATCTTATAGAAAATAAAAGACTATGAATAAAATGGTACTTGCATTAAATAGATGATGTAGTATTGATCTCAAGGGATGTCAAGGTGGTTGGACCATGCACAACTAAGTTGGTTGAGCAAGTAAGATAAGGTCCCTCGATGGAGAAGTCAAGAGACCAAATGATTATGAAGTTAAATGGCATGATTAGAAGAAATATTGTCTAACACATGCCTTTTCCAATGATTGACCATAATTTTACTAAAATTCATTATTATATTTTCAAACCATATTTACTTTCCATTATTATATTGATTTTTAAAAGAAAATATATAATAGTTATCCTAATAGCCAATCAAACCAAAATTATTGTTTTTTACTCTCACTTAGTTGTATTATATACCAATGAAATGATAAAAGGTTAATGTATGTGGAATGTACCTAGGGTATGCATAAATGATAGTTATGGGAAATAATTATATGTATTGATCACTACCATAATAAAAAAAACATATTAGCATAAAGGCATTAACCATCTATGCAAACAAAAAGAAGAATACAAATATTATAGCACTTTTCTTTCATAATATAAAATATTGATGTCATACAAAAGGAATGATAAATGTCTTAAGGTTGCACTTGATTACATGCATTTTTTATTAATTACCTTAAAAATACTTAAACTATTCTTTAATTAATGGGTTATATGGGATTGAAATAGGCCCCACATGTATTACATCATGACCATATAGTGGTATTAGAATAGATTGGCAATTATGAATGTATCACTTGGTAAGATTTGAACCTTGCTCTCCTCCTTGAAAGTCAAAGAATTTAATTGATTTAAATAATGTCATTTGATAATCTTTTATCTATATTGAAGAAAGGTTATGGATTTATTTGTGTACCTCTTATACATATAAGTTGTTAGATTTATGGGCATGTATGCAACCATATATTTTGATAGATCTTTCACTATTAAACCAATCAGCAACATTGCAAGGCCAATTTTCCTTGAGCTTCTAGGTTGAGCCTTTAGTGGGTTGAAATATACTATATATAGAATTGAGAAGAAATCACTATATGAATAAATGATTAAATGCTTTTATTATCAATGAAATGGTGGTCTTTCTAGGTAAAAATATGCTTCCATATGTTATTATATAATTTAAGTTGACCGTGATCCTCCCCAAGTGCAAGTAATGATAGACTATTGTAGAATTTATATTATAATGTGTTTTCTAATTCTTTTCATTAGTTTCAATGCCATAACACAATATATAATGAACATGAAAAATACCATAATTACCAAAGCTAACATAAAGTTTCTTAAAATTTTAAAAATAAATTTGGTAGGTTCTTTACTTCTTGATTGGATATAAATGCATAAGAAACCATGCCTATGCAATCAACACTATATATTTTCTTAATTGGAGGGATTATAACTAAATAAGAGGACAATTGATGTGTGCATTTCATGTCCATAATACCATTGTATAAGGGACATTTACTTGACCATTTGGACATCCATGTTTGTTATATATTTTATTGTATTATTAAACTAGAAGTCACATGACAAAGCAAGTGATTGGAAAAAATGGGTATTCTTGTGGTAATTTTAGGATTTTTATCCATCTTCAACATGTGATTTCCATAAGATATCTGGTAAACTTCAACAATGACAATTTTAGCAAAAGAGTAAGGGTTTCAACAGATCTTGAGGGTTTTAGATCGACAACTATGGTTAACTTTAGTAGTGGTAGTTTTTCGCAAAAGAATGAGGGTTTCAATAAATTTGGAGGATTTTAGAGTGACAGATCTGGTGAGATTCAATAGTGGTAAATTTGGTGAGATTTGGAAAGGGTAAATTTTGTGAGCTTTAGTTTTGATAGTTTTGGCAAAAGAGGATTGTGAGCTTTTGGTCAAACATTTTATGGTGGTGTAAAGGTTTTCAGATGCAAAGTAAAGTACTATTTACAATTATCCTTTACTTTTTTTTCTTTTTTGTGTGTGTGGTGCCCTCTCTTTTTTATGGTAACCTCTTCAAGGAGCTTTTTGCCTTTCTCTTTTTGAGATACGATGCAAAAAAGAGGTACTAAAAGAGAAAGTGGGAGCTCTGTGAGAGGTATTAATCATGCAGTTATTAAAGAGGAAAAAATATAGGAGATCATACAACCCTTACCCCTTAATAAATGCCTGAAAACAACTATAAAGTAATTGTGATTTAATGTTAAACCACAATCCTTTAAATAAATAATTTCTTATTTATTTTAGCAGGCATTAATTTATCGCTTCACAGGTTTTTGTCCAATGGAGCAAGATCTGCAAAATTAGATAAGGGAAGTCTAGAAATTGAAGGGAGATGTAGAACTTATACTATCCTAAAGGATTATTCATTGTCATTTTCACTTGCTTAGAGGATAAGGAGAGGATTCAAGATGGGAGGTCTTATTTCATGGCAAGGGCTGGTCTTTTATGTGAAATTGGACCATAGGTTTTGATCCCAACAACAAAAATCCAACCAAAGCCCCAGTCTAGGTGCGATTGTATGTTGTTCCCTTAGAATTTTGGAATGAGAATACCTTAAATGAAATTGGAAATACTATTGGATAATACATAATGTACAAAGTAACTAAGGAGGCTTGTGTAACTACCATTTCTCAAATTTATCTCCATGTAGATCTATCGAGCCCTCTTCCAAAGTCTATTATTCTAAGTGCAGGGTATTATGAGTGGATCCAAGACCTAGATTATGAGAATGTGCCCTTTCGATGCATATTTTGCCATACTCGTGGCCATATCTTATGAAATTATCCTTCCATTAAGCAAAAAATGGAGGAAATAAAGAAAATGAAGGATACATTATAAAAAAGGAAGAGTGGCGATATCCAAAATTGACAAATAAAAAGGATAAACAAGTGTGGCAAATGAAAGGGGAACAAAAAAATCAACAAAGAAATAAATTTGTAGTTTTACATGAGACAAACCAAGATATGGAGGAACCCATGCATATCCCCCAAGGGGAACATGAATAGACAAACAAGGAAAGGTTTATGGGGTAAAATGCAATGGAAAGTCTTGTTGAGCAATCAATGAAAGATCCTAAAAACCTAGAGGAAGTTGATTTAAATCAAAGGAATCCCCAGCTAAGGTTTTACTGTGAAGACACTTTGATGGATGTTAATGAGACTATCTAGCATGCAAATATTTTGGATGGAAGAACCTTGGACCCTCCCTTCAAGGGGTCTTCTCAACTATAAAAGGACTAGATTGGCCAAACCCTCCTACAACAAGGACCTATTCCTAAAAATGTGGTAACCTCTACCTTAAACCCTCCTTTAATTCCTAATGTACATGATATTTCTATTATTCCTTTCAATTATAGCATCTCAGAGACCATGAATCTTGAAGAAAATAAAAAATAGAACACTAAATAAGTGAAGAGGAGGAAAAATCAATAGGTTTTGGAAATGGACTAAAGTTTATCTCACATACCAAAAGAAAGATAAACAAATTAATTCAGATAAGGAGAGGAAGGAAATATTTGATAGAGTTTTTGACAAGAGAACCATTCACAAGTGGTTCATAATAAAGATCCTCTCCTATAATATACATGGGTCTTATAGTCTAAATAATATCCCCTAGCCTCCAGGTAGAGAGTACTTCTATGTGCAGAGACCTGCAAACAAGGTGGATGATGCTATTGTTAATTTGGTAGTGGAAAGAGGTCTAAGAGAGATCACTTGGGTCAACCAATTTTATAACATGGATGCTCATAAGAGCATAAAGCATATAATTATTTTCTTGATCAACAAAGATACAAAGGATGATGCTAATACTAGTCATGGTGAAACAAGATGAAATAGCCTTATAAATACTGCAATCTACATAAGCCTTAAGTAATTGGTTTTTTACCATCCTTTTTGGCCAGTACATGCATGTATTGTTGACTAATTTACTTTTGGCTAGGCATGATCTTTGAGTGTGTCAAAGGGGTTGGCTAGGTGCGAGCCCTAGGTTATTTTGGTGGAATAGATACCCCTACCTCCTTGGGTCTTACCCAAAAGTGGCATCCCAAAGGGATGTTTTCCACAAACAAAAAAAATATGACAAAGAAAGTAAAGATTTAATGTGAAACACAAGACACATTACAAAATAATGAAAGATTAATTGTGACACACACCATATCTTCAATTCAATATATCACATACGTATTGAATGTTAGTTTAGTTCATGATAGAGAAAAAATACTCTTATTCTTAAGTATTTTTACCTTTCTAGAGAAAAAGGGGTTGTACTTGAATCACCCACCCTTGACAAATCACAACTCTTTCCATTAGAGCTTAAGATTTTAAAAATAAATTAAAGTATCATCTTAATTTAGTTGTTATAGCTAGATATCTATAAAAAAATTATAGAAAGTTTGAATTCATGATTTTCATTTTTTGAATCTTCTTCAATTTTCTTTGCAAATACAAATATTCCAAAATTCAACAATCTTTTTCTTGATGTTTTTCTATAGCAAGCTTCACAATACAAAAACTCCACCTCCATAGTTTATGCATTGCATCTTAGAAGAGTAATATTTCCAAAACTTTTTGCTATCATAGTTCACTTTACCAAATCTTGACTACTAGTTTCCTTCATGAAGCATAAGGGCAACCACAAGGATTATAATCAATATTTTATATCAAAGTGGACTAATGTTATAAAATACAACAAATATTACCAATGGAAAATATTAAAGTAAATATTAATCATTATTTGATTTAGGTAGTCAATGTTTTCTTGTCAATTTTAGTTGAACTTCCTCTAACCATGGAAAAGAGAATTTAACTTCACAATCCTCTGTTAGAACCCTTCTATTGGCAATCCTATATGCATATTTGTTCCCTTACCTTAACATATGTGTAAACCTCATTTCTTCAAACTCTATGGCAAGGTCTTGTATTTCCACAATGATCTCTTATATTTTTCATAGAGCCTTTGTTTTCCTTAAAATTACATTTATTACTATTAGTGAAACACATTCCATCCATACTCTATTCCATTTCATTTGTCTATGTATTTTAAATCCTTCCAAAGCCGACCAAACTCCAACTTCAATATTTGTCTTAAATCTAATATTAAAAGCATAATGTGACAACATCTTATCCTTGTTATTTCTAATTAATGTACCTCCTCTTATTGGTCATGGATTTCCTTTATATGCTCCATCAAAATTCAATCTAACCAATTTCACTTTTAATAGTTTCCACTTTATATTCTTTGCATTCCTTTTTTTAATGTTATGCCTAACATTGTAATTATCCATTTGATGACTTGACTTTATAAGGTTCTCTAATTCAACATTAGGGATTAGGTGAGTTGATAAGGTTAGTTTAGACTCTTAGATCGCTCAACAAATCTTCTTTTTTATTATCTCTAAACTGCTTTATTTTTATTTAAATATTATTTTATTCATTTTCATCCATGCAATTCAAAATATTGTATTTTTCATTTTTAAAAGCCTCTACCTTTGCTTTAGCCATTCTTCAATTATGTCATTCATCATCATGAATTCACTAAACATATCAAAAAATCAATTGCCATAATTCCTAGACTATTGAACAATGTCCTAAGAGATGGTCACCAAAATATTTAATGGTTTCTTCCCCAAAATGCTTATGGTGTTAGGGATTAAAATAGTCCTTACACTGTGGGGATCACAATCCTTCACAATGCAATTCTCGTTGAGTGCATCCAATTCCCATGCCATGCATGGAGCACTAGTTCGAGAAGTTTGGGGATCATGGGATGTGGCTCCTTCAAATGATATTTAGTTTTTTACCAAGTATGACTCATTTCTTAGATGCAATATTTGATGCTCTTCCTCCTATGCTAGCCTATTCTATCAGGTGTTTTTCCAAGAAAAAGAGAACGAAGGATAAATGCAGTAAACAACTAAAATAAAATGACAAAAAAATAAAGAGTTAATCTAGCCTAAGCTAAGGGTGGTGAAGCATAAAAACATTATAGTTTGTATTCTACATTCTAGTGGTATTAGTGAACACATGAACAAGCATGACAAAAAAATTGAACATGGTCCCAACTATGTATGACTTACAAATCAAAAGACTCCCTATGAAGGCCAAGGCAAAAGTAATAAAATAGTCATAACCTCCCATAGGAAGATATATGAGCATTTAGACTAGGATAGAATTTGCTTAAGTAGTTATAACTCCTTATATTCATATTAAGGCACATTATATTCATATACAACTAGAAGAGGGTAAACAACCTATACATACAATAGACCAAGGCTTGAGTCCAAATTGAAATACAAAATAGAAAGAGGGAGAACCACTCAAGATCAAATGATAGACATGACAATAATTCAAAGTCTTTTTATGCCTCAAAGTGATTATTTATAATATTTACATCAAAATATTATAATTCAAAATCCCCCTAAAATGGCTATGGGCAAGAGCGCCTACATCATTCTTGGTTATTGAATCAAAGGGACTATACTACATTTATTTTTAGGAGGTTTGGCTCTAATTACATATTCAAGCCATCATAAATGTCTTCATGGGTGGCATAACTTCCAGATTGAAGCATCATTAATAAGTTCACCTCCCTTTATGGAAACTTGAGCTCAAGTGATGGCTTTTACTATTAGAAGTATACTTTGGTGGTTACAGCCTAGGCTCTTCTTGTTTTATAACCTATCTCAACACTTTCCCCCTTTCTCATGTCGGTCCACTAGATTCTAGTAATGACTAGGTCTTGAATATTTCTTTTGGTGATCTAGTTGCTCTGAATATTCCTATTTTTATACCTTCGACTAGCCTCAATCCTAGTTGATGTGGATTTTGATGTTGCCTTGTTCCCTCTTATTGCTAATTTTTTTTAGACACCTCCATGTAGGATTCCACAAGCCCTTGTTTAAAGGGTATGCTTTTGGTCCTAAATGGATTTTCCATGCTCTTCTCATCCCTCAAGCCACCAAGCCTCTAAGGGATTTGTATGTGGACTAGCAAGACCTAGAAATCTTACTAAGTCCTTACTTGAATTATTTAATCCATTTTTCTCTTTTCCTCCAAGGTCCTTAGGTTTCCCCTTATGGATGCATTGCTTATGCATTAATAAAATCTCCCTACGTATATGGAGTGTTGCAATTCAATGACCAAGAGAAGGTAGCTCAACTTTGGGGCCTATTTGCCAAAGAGACAAATAGATCCTAGTAAACCGAGATATTAGAAGCCCTACCATTAGTGAAACCCTTTTAGTCTCCATAAAAAGGGTTCTAGGGTTCTCGATAATGGTGGGATGTGGCTAATCACCATAGAAAAAGTCATGATCCTTTATTGGATTGATTCAAATGAACAGCTTTACCTTGTGGTACAAAATGCTTTAAGCATGTTAGCAATTTTTGGCATAGACTATCCTCTATTGGTGTCTTATTCAAATCAACTATATGATATGTGGATGAAGCTTCAAGCTCTCTCTTCTGCTTAGATTTGGTAGTGGTCTTGCTTAACCTTCTATTTAGGGAGAGTTATGCACCTCTATAGTGAAATTTTCACTAGAGTTTGGTGAGTCATTGAGGACTTTGTAGAAGTTAAAAAACCCAACAAATGGTAGCCTTATCCTTTGGGAATGGAATCTAGGGGGCATATTCTAGAGGCTTTAGGATCATAAGAGAGAATTAGTGGGCTTGTAGGATTTGTCAAGAGGAACCTCCATTTTACAAACCCTTATATTGATGCGTTATTGAAGCTTCTTGTCTTGTCTGTCCTTCTTCTCAATCTCCTCAATGTGACTAGATCAACAATGATATAATTGTCTATTAAATTTTAACCCATTGGTCATAAAAGATGTATTTTTCTCATTTTTTCCCATTGGATGTAGCATAGGAAATGATTTTTTTAAATCATTCTCATCAGTCACTAGTTGTTGGCTTTTTAAGCCTTACTACCACAGAATATCATAGGTCCCAATATAAAATAGCCATTGTATTAAAGATCAAAATAATAATATAAGAGTATAACAATATATGAGCAAATTAATATGTATAACAAGGCCAATGTAATAAATAAAATAACATCCACTTATATAATCAAATATGAATGTAAAAGGCCTAAGTCATTCATGAACTATGCATGAAGAAAATTTTACAATATTAATTGTTTAAAATTGTATACAAGCTTTATTTCAATTTAAATCTCTTAAAAAAATTACACTTTTGTTTCTCCTTCTTGGATTCCCTTCTCATGGAATATTATCTCTACAATTTATCCATTGTAATATTACTCTTCAAGTACTTGACTATTCCTCTCTAGATGATAAGTCTCATGACCTTTGGCTTATCATCTTGCTAGTTGCATACTAGATTCTTCGAGTTCTTCTTAGATGGACACTTGACTCTAAGACACTTGCACATATCTACATGACTCTTGCACTTCTACATGCACTCCTAATTTAATACACTTGTGCACATCCTCACATTACATACTTGTACTTTTACATACATGATACTTGTGCACATTCTTCCAATCTAAACTTGCACTCTAACTTACATGACACACACTTGCGCATTTTTTGTACATTGCACTCATACATGACACTTGTGCATTTCCTGCACATTAACACTTACATGAGAGAAAAAATATAAATCACACTTCTCAACTATATATTCAATCCTAATCTATTACATATTTACAATTATACCATGAAGGTACCATTGGGGTACATTAGCATGTACCAAATAATGTAACCTTTGTCCACACCCCTCTATATTAAATTATTTGGTTATTGAATACTTTAGTCTTGAATCTTGGTCTTCATATTTGTCTTTAATCTTCAAATGTTCTTGCATTGTTAATGAACCTCTGATTCTCTAGAATATTCATGGATTCAACTTTGGCTTCTTTGAGTTATGCTTCATGTTCTTCACCTTTATCTTCATTCTTTAGGTTCTTAGTCTTTGTATCTTCATGATCTACTTGAGCTTTGCCTTCAAGTTCATGTGCATGGATCGTTTGAACTTCTTCTTTCTCTTCAACCTTAGAACAATATAATTATTTATTTTATTTTTCTTTGTGGTCTTGATATTGTACAGTAACTTCTGAAAATTCACTTAGAGCATCATAATAATTTCTTGAATTAGATGAACTTGGAATGTCAATATTTCATGAAGAATGAAATATTGTTTTAAATATTATTCAATTGTATCAATATCTACTTTCCTTCTTAGAGTTTCAATCAACTCCTTTTGTATTGGATTTTCATCTTTTCAAAGTTCAAGTGAAAGCAATGCCATATACATTATACTACCTATATCAATAAGTATCATAATATCATCCTTTGAATTATCAATTGCTTCAACAAGTTTTGAATGTAAATAGTATTCAAATGTCTCAAAACTTTCATTTATAGCTTCTTTATAGATGAATTGTAATACCATATCTAGCTTACCCTTAGATTTTTTAATCAATTTTCCAATGTCATATTTATAACTTTTAATATTTCCTTTATGATTATGGATTCCATATTTTCTTCCATAATGATCAAAGTTTACAATTTAATACTTCTTGAAGTAGTAAACCTTATATCTCCCAAATTAAGTATATAACTCAAATTTGAAATTTGCAAATTTTAAATTTTCTAACCTTTGATATAGAAAATTGTTTGACTCCCTAATATTAAATTTGTATAATTTCAAATTTCAAATATTTGAAATAAATAAAAAAACTTCAAATTTTCAAAAACTTTAAAAACCTTTTAACTCCCAACTTCTAAATATTCTAAAGTTTTAAATACTTCAAAAAAAATTTAAAACTTTTAACCTAGTTGCATTCCTTATCACTCCAAATCTTATGAATTAACTTTAACTTCAAATAATTAATTAAAGCAAATAAACCTTATAACTCCTTTCAAAATTAATTCAAAATCTTTCCCTCCAAAAATAACTAGCACTCAAAAAGGGAAGTAAACTAAAGAACATTACCTATAACTTATTTCTAGCTTGGGTATTGTTGTCTTTTTTTAGCTTGGGTGTTATGCTTCCTTTTCGTTTGGTGGTTATGCTTTGCTTATAGTGCTCTGGTAGCACTACATTGTACATTTACATATGTTGGCTTTTATATAGCCTTTAGCTTAGAATGTTGACTATAAAAAAATTTTAGATGTTATTGACCACCTTACATATTGTGTTGACTAGCTTCTTATTTTTCTCTATGATATCTTCTTCTTAAATTGGGCTCTGTAAATTTACATTTTACAAAGTTTCTTAGTCTCTTTACAAGGCCATTTGGGCTTTATCCTTTTTCAAGAATTTTAGAAATTATTCTTTTACAATGTTGCTTGGGCTTAATCCTTATATGCTTGGCTACTTAGGTTACTCTTGCTAAGTTTGGTTGTTTTTTCTATGTGGATGTTGGCTCCACGCTATTCAACTTGTTGTTTGCAGATTCTACTTTCATGTTTTGTTTCTTCTTCTTCTTCTCTTTGTATTATTTTATTGCTTCTCTAAGCTTTCTCTCTATATTTCTTCTTCTCTCTATGCTTTCTAATTTATGTATTGTTCATTTTTATTTTTTCTTTGCTTCTCTATTTCATATAGAAAGCTTGAATTAAATCAATCTTTGTAAGATGCTTTGAATGCTTCTCAATCTCTATAACAATGTTTATTCTTTATATTGTAACTCTAAACTCTTTAATGTCTTATGTCACACCTAAGAACCCAATATGATTCTTCTCCTTGCTAGAGAACCCAATATTAAGGTGTCTCTAAATGTCGCTAAATGAACAACTTTCTCCTGAGTTGGTTCTTCCTAAATATTCAAGAGTGATTCTCCTCTTCTTCTCTAGTGAATCCAAAATCTATATTAGGGTTACTTTGTCCCTAAGTCCCTATCTTCTAAATTTTCCCTCTCTATCAATCTAGTCAAGTCCTAGTCTTCATTGGTTTTCCTTCAACCAAGTGGAAAAACCCTAGCATCTAAATCAATGTGGTTGAATCTTTGTCCCCTCAATCTTCTACTCAATAAGATCTTTACAAATTAGAGTCCAAGTTTACACTATGCTCAAAGTGGATAGAGTCTAAATTACCTTTATCAAAAATGGATAAAGTTAATTAATAATGGTGGCTCAATGAAGTCTATCAAAATGGATAAAGTTAGGTTGTAGCTCTGATACCATTGTCAACTTTTTAAGCTTTATTAACATAGAATATCACAAGTCCCAATATAAAATAGCCACTATATTGAAGGTCAAACTAATTATATAAGAGTAGAATAACATATGAGCAAATTAATATGTATATCAAGGCTAATAAATAAAGAAAATAACATTCACTTATATAATAATAAATAAATATAAAAGGCCTAAATCATTCATGAACTATGAATGAAGAAAAATTTATAATATTAATTGCTCAAAATTGTATCCAAGCCTTATTCCAAACTAAATCTCTTAAATAAATTACACTTATATTTCTCCTTCTTGGATTCCCTTCTTATGAAGTATTGTCTCCATAATATAGTCGTAGTAACGTGACTCTTCAAGTACTTGACTATTGCTCTTCAAATAAGAAGTCTCATGACCTTTAGCTTGTCATCATGCTACTTGCATACTAGACTCTTCAAGTTATTATTACATGGACACTTGATTTTGAGACACTTGCACACATCTACATGACTCTTTCACTTTTGCATTCACTCCTAATCTAAGATACTTGTGCACATCCTCACATTACATATTTGCACTCTTACATACATGATACTTGTTCACATTCTCTCAATATACACTTGTACTCTAATGTACATGAGATGTACATTTTCTATACATTGCTCTCTTTCATGATGCTTGTGTGTTCCTTGTGCATTAAACTCTTACATGACACTTGTGCATTTCCAACATATTGCACTCTTACATGACACCATAGTGAGTCTCAAGGAAC
Organism: Wollemia nobilis; assembly: GCA_028583015.1. Taxonomy (NCBI): domain Eukaryota; kingdom Viridiplantae; phylum Streptophyta; class Pinopsida; order Araucariales; family Araucariaceae; genus Wollemia; species Wollemia nobilis. Next base: position 12,130,105 of record JAQPPZ010000019.1, read on the forward strand.
ATGTGGGTCCAATCCAAGGATAGGTACCTCCAAATATTTGTAGCAAAGTTGTGAGAGAGGTATAGACCAAATGATGTAGGTAGATCAATTATCTCTACCTCTTAAATAACAATCACATTAGGGTAGGTGTACAGAGAGTTGTAGGTCCTTAATAAGACCAAGGATAGAAATTGAAATCTTACCCAACTATACTAACCCTTGTTTAATTGGCTCATAGACTATATCTAAGGTATTAGCTACCCTCTTGGGATGACTAATGTGCTTTCTTTGGATTACACTGGGCAATTGTGAAGGAGCTTATCCCCACACATGAGTTTTAAATAAAATATTTATAGTTTGGAGTTGCAAGTATTGGGACCAAATATATATGGAACAACCTACTCTTGCTTTTAGATGGTATTTTTCCTCTCTATGGCTTCATCCAACTACTTCATCTATTTTTGTATAGAAATGACATCCCATATCGACATGGGTAGAGCGGACCTCTTTAGATGCTCAACCATATTAAAGGATTCTAGTGGTTGGGCTCTCAACATGTTATTCAAGATCCACTAGGGTAGGAGATTGTTTGATACCAAGGTGGGGTGCTCGAACTAGTTTTAAAATTAGCTATTTTGGCATTGGGCAGTGATGGTGGTTTTAGTTCATCTTGGTTTACCTCTCAAGTTTGACTACTTTTTGGTCTGCTAACTTTCAATGCTAGTTCTTGTTGCCTTTGACCCTCCTCCATCACTCTTCTTTTACCCCTTGCAAGAACACCAAATTAAAATTAAGCTCTATTTTAAAATGGAGTGTTTGTTTGTTTAAGGATGGCATAGACTTGTACCTAGTTCCACATTACCAAAGTTTTCTCTTATGCCTTAATATACAAAGTTGAAAAAGCTTTCAATAGCAAGCTCTATATAATTGGACCTGGTGCCTAGATAATATGACTCTAATAGGTGGGCTAAGGAATTAGAGATGTCGCCTATCGAATTTCTTCATGGTTTGGATAATAGGAATTAGAATAGTAATGTGGCCAATTGTATGGATCCTTTATATAATTATTTTGAGCATAGACCATGTCCCTCATTCAATTTCAAGGCACTAGTTGCATAGGGATAGGAATGGGTATTATTTACCTTTTGGGGTCTTGGAGTGGACCAAACTTTCTACTAGGTTGATATGGGCATCTCTAATATCCATTTTGGGGAGGTTGGTACCCTTGGGTGGCTTGTTGGAAGGGAAGTCATGGGTAGTTTTGGTATTCAAACCTCTAAAAAACTTTTTGGTGCTTAAGGGATATAATATAATTTTATTATTTATGTCCCTCATCACATTTTTTATTCTTTCTATTTTGGGGGACTACGAGACTAGAAGGGAAGTACTAGTAGTAGTTTTAGGTGTTGATGTAGGGATTTGTCAAAAATAGTGGTTGGTTGTATGGTTGAAGGAGGATATGATAGTTGAACATCCAAGAAAAGAGGTATAGTAAGCCTAGGGGCTAACCTTAAAATATGAATGAGATCTCTCTCAACTTGAAATAATATCTTGTTAACTACTAATATTGAATTTCCTTCCCTCATTTTCACCATCATGGCTTTTTTAGAGTTGATTGCTTTCAAATATTAAATAAAAGTCATACATGGGATGGGTCGTATCTCTTATAGGATCCTATACCAACACTTTTGAAATATGGCATTGAAGTCATCCATGGCTTCTATAAGGGCCCTTTTGATGTTTTCAAACTACTCCAAAAGTGATAGTCTATTTACCTTTTCCTTGAACCTATCCATGAACAAATTTGCAAGTTGGTCCCAATCAATTATAAAGTGGGGATAAGGGAGATATACTATTTCTTGCTTTTCCTTTAAAATAAACCTCCAAAAATTTGATGGCAACACTTTTTTCCTAGTGTTGTAGAGAGTGTAGAAATTGACCGTGTGTTTGAGATACTCGATTAGAGTTGTTGTATTCTCTTTAGTAAAATATGGTAAGGATTTCAAGGCAAAGGTTGGGACCTCATTCCAAGTGGTTGGTGTTGCTAATGGTCGTAAGGGACCTCCATCATCCCATGTTGGAAGCCTTCTTTAATTCAAAATTTGAGGAGTGGCCATGTTGTGATGTCAATTTCTTTATTTATTACCAAAGTTGATATGGGGAATAGCAATTGAGGATTTACTCTTGTAGTAGTCCTTGAGCTCATGAAACAATGGGTCTACTTTTTACCACCTTAGTTGGGTTCTCTCTTTTTATCGTATAACGTAGTCATGAGATGCTATATATTTGGTGCTAATAAGATATAAGTTCCCACCATAACCTTGATCTATTCTTTGATGACAATTTTTTGGGGCTCTTTCTTTTATAGCAGAGTCATTGGGTGAATATTCAAGGTGCTTCAATAAGATTAGGATGGAGGCCTTCACCAAAACCTCAACCTAACTTCTAATCAATGAATGAATCTTTACAAGTTGGATCCCATTGGGTGTGCTAAAACTATTAGGGACAAAAAATAATCCTTACGCTCTAGGCACCATGAACCCCCTAATGTGTTTCTCAATAGGTGCATTTGGTGCTCATGCCATGTGTGGAGTGCTAGTTTGGGAAGTCCAAGAAACATGGGATATCACTCCTTTAAATGACCTCTAGGATTTTTTACCAAGGCTAACTCCTTTCTTGGATGCAATATTTGATGCTCTTACTCCTATGCTAGTCTATCCGACCAAGTATTTTTCTATGGAAAAGAGAAAGAAGAAAAAAAGTAGTAAACAATTGAAACAAGATGACAAAAATCAATAAAGAGCTAATCTAGTGTAGCTATCCTAAGTTATAGATGGTGATGTGCCAAAAGACTGCAATTCCCATTCTACATTCTAGTGGGATTAATGAATATATGAACAAGCATTACAACAAAATTGAATAGGTCTCGATTGTATATGACTTGAAAATTAGACTCCTTGTAAAGGCTAGGACAAAAATACTAGAGTAGTCATAGCCCCCTATAGGAAGATATATGAACAGTTAGACTAAAATATAATTTTCTTAAGTAGTCATAGCTTCTTGTATTTATATTAAGGCACATTACATTCATATACAACTAGAAGAGGCTTTGTGGATTGTACATACAATTTCCTAAGGCTCGAGTCTAGACTAGAATATGAAATGGAAAGAGAAGGGAGAACTACTCAATGTTAGATACAAGACATGACAATGATTCGACCTTCTTTTATGAGCCTCAAAGTGGCTATTTATAATATTTACATCAAATTTTAAAATTTTAAAATTCCTCCCAAATGGATATGGGTAGGAGAGCCTACATCATTCTTAGTTATTGATTCAAAGGAACTACACCGCATTTGTTTTTATGGAGGTCCAACTCTGGTTAGGAAGTCAAGTTGCTATAAATACCTCTACAAGTGGCATAACTTCCTTATGGAAGTGTCATTAATAAGTTGACCTCCATGGAAACTCAAGTTTGAGTGATTGCTTTTACTATTGGGAGCCCACTTTGGTTGTTTTGGTCTAGCTTCATCTTGATTTCTAACCCATATTGATGCTTTACCCTCTTATCACGTTGATCCTCTAGATTTCACTAATGATTGGGTCTTGAATATTTCTTCTAATAATCTAGTTCCTCATGTAGATCTCATTCTTATGCCTTCGATTAAACCTCAATCCCAATTGATATTGCTTTTGATGTTGTCATTTTCCCTTTGATTATTGATTTATTGAAGACACCTTTGCTTAGGATTCCACTAGATTTTGTTTTATGGGCATGATTTTGGTCTTACATGGTTTTTTATGCTCTTCTCACCTCTTTAGGCACTAGGCCTCTAGGGGATTTATATGTGGACCAACAAGACTTGGTGATTTTACTAAGTCTCTACTTGACTCATCCAATCCCCTTTTCCCTACTTGACTCATCCAATCCCCTTTTTTATTTCCCTCTAAGGTCCTTTTGCTTTCCCTTATGGATGCATTACTCATACCATTGAGCAACTATCCCTAGGTATATAGAGTGTTGCAACCCAATGAACAAGGAAGGGTAGCTCAAATTTGGGACCTATCTGTTAGAGAGGCAAATGAATCCCAATAAACCAAGCTATTAGAGGTTCTACCATCAAAGGAACCCCTTTAATATTTATTTAAAATTGGGATCATTTTTTATGGTGGCATGTAGCTTAGTCACCACCTAAGTGAATGACTTTGCCTTGTGGAACTAGAAGCTTTGAGCATGTTAGTAGTCTTTGGCATAGACTATCATCTGTTGATGTCTTCTTCAAATAAACTACTTGATATATGAATAGATATTCAAGGTTTCTCATCTGCTTAACTTTGATGACAGTCTTGCTTAACCTTCTATTGTGCAAGATGTTTGACCATATGTAGTGATTTTTTCAATAAAAGTATTGTGATAGATGGTCTATACTCTCCTCATTTTTACATATAATACATTGTGAGGGGCCATAAAAACAACTTTTCATTAGGTTATACCCATGTGTTGTAGGTGAGTTGGAGAGGGTAGGGTAATCCTCCAAGAGAGGTCCCTGGTTCGAATCTCCACCCTACCATATGAACAATGGGTGCCCAAAATCTAGTTGATAATGTTGGTGTGATCAGGGTCTGGCGTGACTCCCGGGTGATTTTGATGGTGTAGAACCTCCTGGTCATGGTTTCTTAGACCAAGGTGGCCTCGTAAGGGGTTTTTCACTAAATTCAAAAAATAATTCTCATTAGTTTATCCCAAAATTAAAAAAAAAAATCCTATAACCTACTAGCCATACAAATATTTTGACTTTTGGAATGCTCAAGCTATCCCAAATATCTCTCCATATTCTTATGGTATTCCTATTTTGTTGTTGATTTACATTATATCCACTTATTGCAATGCATTCTCTTGAGCTATTCAACTCCTAAATTATCTTATCCTTAGCTCCCCTCAAATAGTTAATATTGTTGTATTTCTACCTAATTATCTCCTAGCAACAATGTCTAGTGTCCTTTAAAAAATTCTCTTCCCATTTGTATCTTCCCTCTCAATACTTATACATAATGTTTGAAACCCTATCATCATATTTTTTGTGAAGTAATATCATCCATGGTTTCAAAAATGGATCTATATTGAGTGGTTTTTTTTATCACATCAAGTATCCATCAAAGTAAAAAAAAACTACCCATCTTAGACCTTTAACCACTAGATCAATTAATTTTTTAAATCGTTCCATTCCAAAGAATCATCGGGTAGCGAGAATGCAATAAATATTAATCTTGGGTCACTAGGCTTAATGTACTTAAAAGAATTTTTGCCCATTGTAATTGAGTCTCCCTGTATAATATCCAAATTACTTTTCCCCTTAGAGCTAAGTTTATGTCCATAAGAACTCCAAAACTGAGACCTTCCCTAGTTTTATCATCACACACTTTGCCCTATTTCACCAAGGGAAATTTCCTTTTATAATTTAATCTTGATGATAAAAATGATCACATAATATATAATAGATGGTTTATATTTATTTTGGCACAATTTACAAGGACATATAATATGTTGGAACGGCCTGTAAGACAAATTTAATTAGTTACACTCTTCCTACTAATGATAACCATCTACCTTTCCATGTTGATATGTTATTCTAAGCTTCTGTTATAACTAGTTTCCTCAATTATATTCTTGTTATACCCTCAAATAAGGGTATCCCTAGATATCTTTTTGGTAAATTTGCCACCTCCATTTGAAGTAACCTACATATCCTTGCTTTGATTCTAGCTAGAGTGTTTAAGAAGTAAATTTTGGATTATGTCCTATTAACTTTTTTTCTTGATGCTTTTTCATATTCCTTTAATAAGTTATTCAAATATTTGGCCTCGTTTATCCTTTCCCTCACTAAAAGGGTTGCATCATCTATAAAATATTGATGGGTGATGTTGTTGATGTTATTATTAACATTAAGTTTATTTATTAGCTCATCTTTGTATGACTTCTTCAAGTTCCTTCCTAATACCTCTGCCATAATAATGATCATATATGGTGATAGAGGATATCCTTGTCTAAGGCCCCTCTTGACTTTAAACAATTCATATCAAGTTTTAAGATCATTGCTCTCCCTTTTTCTTGAAGTTGTTGAATGTTTAAATTCATGAGCTGCTATGATCCCATCCATAATATGTCTTCCTTTTACAAATCCTCCTTGATCTTTTGAAAAATAGTTGTCTAGCTACATTTTTAATTTATTTGCCATCACTTTATGTCATATTGCATAGGTTTATGGACCTAAATGAATCAAACAATCATGCATCCTTTTTTTAGGAGAATTAGGGTAAGATATTTTGCATTTATTTTATAAGGTATGTATTTTTTTACACTAAACTATTCCACTACCATCGATAAGGAATCCTTAATTATTTCCTAGTTATATTGATAGAATACTACTAAGAGCCCATCCAAACCTAGGGATTTGTCCTTATCAAAAGAGAAAAGAGCTAAAAGGACTTCCTCTAAAGTAATAGGATCCATCAATTCACTATTGTCTTCATTTGTTATAATTGAATGTACTTCTTGTAGTAGTTTATCATTAAGAACTTCAATCTCCTCTTGTTTCGTTCTTTTAATCTAGATGTTAATAATTTAAATTGTTTTGGAATTTTATATGATCCACCATTTCCTAAAAAATTCCATGTTTGTGATTTTATATCAACAATTTGGTGATGTTCCCACATGTGCTCATATTTAAATTATAATATATATTTTTAATTCACTTACCATTATATTAACCCTTATTGGCCAATGATATGAACCAATCCTTGTCAAGATATTAATTTTAGCACAATTCCCTTCATCTAGAAAATGATATGAGAGTATACATACGTCTAATTTTTCTACTACTAGGTTTTGGCTTATCTTGTTGTTGGTGTATGTATAGTTTTCCTCTTCAAACTCAACCTCCCATAGACTATTATTTGAATTGAATAAAAGTTGATAAATCTCTCATACTTTGGGTTATTTTTCAAAATCCTCTAAAATTTTCATTTAGCTTAGTTATGGCATTTAAATCTTCTAAGGTCATGAATCGTATTTCTTGGACTTTACTTCTCATAAAGGTTTTAATCCCACTACATACTTCTGATCTGCCTAATTGAGTTGTAGGACCCTAGACATTAATAAAGAAGAAATAAATATCTACAAAGTAGCATGTGACTAGTGAGGCTATCCAATGCCTAATTTTATGAATGGTTTCATAAGAGGTTCTAACTGTATTTTAACATGTTACAATTCCCCTTGTTGCTTCTAAATACACAACATCTCATTCACATCTTGTCCATACTATCATAGTTTCGAAAACTTATGTCTTTATCATTTTAGTTACCTTTATAGAAAGAATATCAAGCTTACTACTTAAATAGAGATCCCTAATACACCTTTAATTTGAGAGGGTACTAGCATCCCTTATTCTCCATGAGATGGTAATAATTTCTCATTGGGGGTTATTATCCCTACCTACAAATTTCCAATATCATTTTGTTGTTTGGTAAAGAGAAGTTCAACCAACTTAGACTATGTTTCTTTCTCTATATTTGTTGTTGCTTCCATGGTTCTCGCTTGATAATTTTAAGGTTTTCTTCCTTTTTCCTTTCCTTTATTTGGAGTAGGTCTTAGTATTCTTTCACAACTTTCCTTTTCATTATATTTATCCTCTCCTAGCTTTTTTAAAGAAGCTTTTGACTTATCCTACTCATTTTCTAGTATTTCCTTGTTAATGGTAGAGGTATTAACATGTAACACTACGTTTTCTCTACCACTTTCCTTCTCTTGAATGGTGCATGGTACTTCAAGAGAGTCTTCAAAATTTTTGAGGCACATTCCCTAGGTTCAATGAGAATGTTCATCTCTAAATCGAGATCATATTAAGTAAACAATTCCTTACTAATTTTTGAATCCTATTGTACCATTTCCTCTAAGCTTTGCCCTAACTTTTTCTTAATTGGATAAACCCTCAAAATAATTGGTATTTCTCCCAATATCTTTACTTACTGGTTTCCACTATTTATTTACTTTCATATGCCTAGACCTATTTTTTTTAAATTGAAAAACATCCTCATCTATATCCATTTGTAAGTTTCTCTTACAGTTTTTTAAATACATTTCTACTATACTTTTATTAGGGCATGATCTCATAATATGTTCTCATACTTAAGAATGATTGATTCTAGTAAAGGTTTACTAATATCAATCATGAACAATATCTGAGAATAAATAGCCAATAATCTATCTTTTGTAGTTTCTAAAATCTCAAGCAATTTTCCTTGAGTGTTAACTATTCTCTTGAAGGTATCCATTTCTCATAATTCAATGGGCAACCCATACATCTTAGCCTAGGTAGGTACTAGGGATAAATTTATATTTTTAGGTCTAAATCCTAAACCAAGGATCCCCTTTCATAATTCTATCTCTTTGCTCCTTAGAATATAAAATGGCTAGGAATAAACCTTTGTAAAGAAAGGATAAAATCATTGTTGGAGACTCCCTTCTCCTATTAACACATTTTTGCAAAGTTGAGGCCCTTGGACATGTGCCATTAAATTTACTAGTGACTACCTTATCTTTTAGCAACACGAATTATTGCTCTATGAGGTCCTCCCTAACCTCTTCTACTAGGGATAATTACAAGGATTTAGTTGTAAATCAATGCATGGGAAGGAAACTATAGCTCAATATTTACTAAAATTAACCAATATAACCTATAGCAATTATATTATTTGAAATAAATCTACAATAATTTGCATTTAGAACTTTTAAAATAATGGATGAAAATTAGTTGAAAATTTCTATGTCCATAAAGAATGTCCCATGTCACTAATGCCCTAGCCCTTTGTTACTCCTTCCATCATACAGACCCTAGCTAACATATTTTTGTAATTTTCTTTCTTATGACTTGAAATATTGTCACTTGCCTTATTCTAAATGGTTGATTTCATATGGTTGTATCTCCTTCAATATTGGTCAGATTCCTTTATATGACCACTCATTTTAAATATCTTTAAATTCCACAAAAATTAGTCCAAGAATCATCTAAATCAGAAAACCTGTTGCAAATATATGACTCCTAAAATATAAAACATTTTATGGAAAAAAATTCCCTAATGCTACCCTAGTTCCAAATGGTTGTCTTCATATGGTCATACTCTTATTTTTAAGTTATACTAATAATGTTAAGTTGATAACATGGTATAATAATGGATTTCTTAATAATTAAAACTTTGCTTATGTCAACTTTTTAACGATTAGGATAGTCTTCTTTTTTCTTTTATATATTTCTTTTATTAATTATAATATCATTAACATATGCACATAGGTGATGAACAACATGCTCAGATCATCATGACGGCTACTAATTCCACCATTTAAAATATATAAAAATAAACATATGCACATAGGTAAATTATAGGTGAATTCATGAACGCTCTGCAATTTGCGATAACCATTACTAATCAGAGGAAAAAATCAAGCAATACAAACTTATAATTGCATCAATTTTATCCAATAATCATGTTCAAAATGTTAAGGCTTTCATTGATCACATATTGTCGGATGACATGTCATTGGTGATGTCAAAGCAATTGATGCAGTTATTTATGGAGGACTTGAGCAATATGGAGCAAGAAGTGTACAAGGAGTTATTGCACTATACAGTGGATCAAAGTTAGGCTAGGATTATTTTTGAAGAACAAGCCAACAAGAAAAGGTCTAGCGAAGTTATCAAAACTAGTAGTAGGTGTGGTCTCAATGGTGCCAAGAATGGTGAGGTAAAGTCCAATAGTTCATATCTTCTTTAGGACGTTAATGTTTTAGGCCCAAAAGATAAGGGAAAATGGTATTGGTCTCAAGTGGTGTTGGGAAAGCCTAAGTCCCCAAATACCAAGTTTGATTTACTACTAAAAAAGGGTTAGCTTTTTATTTTGGATGACCTAGTTAATTTGGCCATTGAACAAGGTTCCCATCACTTGGTAGGAAATTTTATGGAGATTAGACTTGATGTGGATGTGGTTAGAAAATGGGTTTTTGCTAAGTGGAGGTTGAATGGTCATGTGGAGATTATTGCCCTCTTTAAGGATTTTTTATGGTGAAGCTAAAATGTTAACTGATTCAAAGAGAATTTTATGGGGAGGAGCTAGTTCTTTAGGAAGCATGTCCATTTCTTGAGGAGATCGGGACTTGATTTCAATCAAAAAACCCAAAATTTTTTGTAGGCTCCATTTTGGGTGAGTTTTACAAATATCCCCTTTCACTACTAAAATGAATAGATTTTTGTTGGCATTTCTAAAGAAATGGACCATCTAATTGCTATGGATCTAGCCACCAAGTCCAAATCTCACCTTGTCTATATTAGGATTTGTGTTAATATGGAGTTGAGGGAAAATTTACTAGATTTGATTCATTTGGTTTTGAGATTGGGTGTTTGGAATTAGCCTTTAGAATATGAAATCACCTATTAAATGTGGGGTTTGTAAGAACATATGACGCTTAACTTGGACATGCCCAAACCATAAACCTCCTTCCCAAGGTCATAAATTTTGGCAACAAAAGCAAATTGAAGAAGAGGGTTCTAGGAAGAAAGATATCTTGGAAGTTGAAAACCTTGAGAGTGAAAAGTAGAAGGCCTCATCCTTAGAGGGTTCTAGAAAGGAAGATATATTGGAAGATAAGATCCATATAAATGAAGTAATACTTATATGTGAAAGGATTATTCCTTTGAGAATCAAGTTATGATAGAAAAGTTGAAGGTATGCAATACTTTACCCTCCTCACAAATAAGTATTGTTCTTTCTCCTATTTCCTTTGATATGCTTCAATAGATTACTTTAGGAGACAAATGTAATGGCCTCCCAAAAAAGGCGAAGGAGGGGAAACTTTAATTAGAAAATGAGAAAGGTGAAGACAAGCATAACCAAATAGTTTTGAAAAGTGGGTAGATCAAATAAAAACTAACGTAGGAAATTTCGCTAAAGTTTCCCAAACTCCAAAAACCAAACCTCAAAAGAAGTTAGGAATTAATGTGGGTACTATTAAATCTTAGGGGAGACTTCCAATTGGAAAACCAAAGAAAAATATATAGAGATAAATATTGTCAATGAAATCTAAACAATATTAGCCTTGGATGAGGTAAGTAAAAAGGCACCCAAGGCAAGAGGAAACAAATGATAATGCAAGACATTTTGAGTCTGAGAATAGATCCCCTATAGTGTTATGGGATTGTAATCTAGTTACATATGGGTGTTTTTCTCATTTGATTTCTTGTTCGATTTGGTCCTAGGAGACCATTTCACTTTGTGGATTGTTGCACTTCAAAATATTTTAGTTTTATGGGTTGTCTTGTTTGTGATGTCTCAATTTTGAGATTGTTAGTAGATCTATAGTTACTTTCTTGTAAAATGTTTAAGGCCCCTTTTAAAACCCCTTATTCCATATTAATAAAAAAATACATATGCACATGGGCTTCAAAACATGTTGTTTGGAGTGAATATTCTCTCTCTTAAACTAAGGTACATATCCCATGGATGAACCTTAATATTTTTCCATTTGGTTTAGAGGAATTTGTGGAGAGTGGGGGGTTTCACACCCAAAACCATGATTCAAATTTCATGGAAAGAACTTAACATATTTTCATGGGTTTTATAGCAAATGGTCATTCCATACCATTGACCAAGGTTTAAATCCCATGGATGAACCTTACTATTTAATCCACGAAGTGTGAAGCAATTGGTGGGGAGTGAAGAGTGAAGAGTTTCATATCATAAACGATAATTTTAATCCCATTTACGAACCTTAATATTTAGCCCATGGATTTAGGGTAATTCATTAAAAATGATGAATTTCATACCATAGCCTAAGATTCAAATACCATGGGTGAATATTAACATTAAGCCCATGTGGATTATGGAAAGTGGTAGGAAGCCAAGAGTTTCATATCATGTACTAAGGTTTTTAATCATATGGGTGAATCTTAACATTTAAGCCTATAGAATTTAGCCCAATTAGTGGGGAGCAAAAAGTTTCACATTGCAAACCAATATTTCAATCCCATGGGTGAAACTTAATATTTTACCCATGGGGCTTACAACAATTGGTTGGGAGTAAAAGGTTTTACATCTTAAACTAAGGTTAAAATCTTATGGGTGAACATTAACATTTTACCCATGGGGTTTATAGCAATTGGTGGAGAGTGAGGAGTTTAATGTCTTACACCAAGGTTCAAATATTGTGGTTGAACCTTAGAATTTATTAAATTACATGAGTTCAAAGAGTTAAAATCCCCAACTTTCAAGATACCTATAAAAATTTTGAGGGTAGATGCCTGACAAACCCTAGAATGTCTCCACCGATTTTCAGATCATTTGGAGCAACACAGATCCTAGCACATCCCTATGTGTGAACGAGATTTTTAACAAGCGACTATGCGAGGGTTTCATTTGGGTTGAGTGCAAGCAACTCCAGAGGTTGTTTTTTGGGGCCTTTTGGCCCTAGTGGCCAACATTTTTGTGGTTTTTGCTCAATATTATAGCAGGATATGTTGAAGGGGACCCAAGATGGGTTAGAATCTTATCTTTCAACAAATCATGCAGTCTACCTGATTGAAAATGGCTTCTAATTTTGTGTGCAAAACAAAAGTGAAAATCATACCTTTCCTTAGCGTCTAGGGCATGATTAAAGAGATCACAAAACAAGTTTCAAGCAACTAATAAAAAAATGGTTTAGATCTCAAGTGAATCTGGTGCTAAGGTGCACCCCAAAATAAATCCATAATGGAAACCCCTTTCAAGGGCAAGGATTTCCAAGACTCGATCCCAAAAATAAATTTTAGGGATGTCCTCCATGGTGGGCAACCTCAACCTAACGCTAACATTAATCTTAGGGTTTTCGTAAACCTCTAAGAATGCCTAAGATTAATCTAAGTAAAACTAAGTCAGATGTCTTAGAGCAGTTGATGGAACTCTTATTGTTAAGCTTGACGTGGGTGACATTCAAACTAGCATTGAAGATCTGGAAAAAAGAGGACTAGTTTATTGTTTCTTGGGTTTTCGTCCGAACCTATCTACTTTCAAAGTTTGAGCTACAAAAAGCTGGAAAAGTAAAGGTGAGTTACAAATATTTATTTATCCAAATGGTTATTTTCTTGCTTTATTTGCTAATAATGAATATAGAGAGAAAATATTTTAAGGGGGTCCCTAGTTCTTTGGAAGAGCAGGGCTTTTTATGAAGCCCTCCATACTAAATTTAAAGCCGAAGAAGAGACGCCTTCTACATGTCCCATGTGGGTTAGACTCTTTGGCCTCCCAATAGAAATTTGGAATTCGGTTATTTTTTCTTCAATTGGAAACTCTTTTGAAACTTTTATGATGACTTCTTATTGTATTAAAAAAAATTGAACACGTTATTTATGTTTGAATTTGTGTTTTAATAGATTTTGACAAACCCCTACCTAAAAAGATCACATTACAATTTGGGGAGGGCACTTGGGAGCAAATAGTGGACTATGAGAACATTCCTTTTCATTATAGAATTTTCCATGAATATGGTCATTTGGCTAGTGTTCGTCCAAATAAAATTACAGATCAAAAGAAATAGGATACAAATTCAATAGGTTTCCAAATGCCTAAGAAGAAGAAGACTAAAAAAAAAACTAGTTATGAAGGATCAATCAAAGTTATCGGTTAATATGTTTGAAATTCTTTCCACAAATGATACCCTAGGTGAGGAAGAGGAAATAATGGAAACATAAATCTTAGAAACACAAATTAGAGATGAAAAGAATAACTTATATATAAACCAACAAATCAAAAGTTTTCAACAAAAAAAAGGAGAAAATATACACAAGAAAAACAATCTTTTATATTTTGAGACTTCAAAAAATATAAGTCCCAAGATAGACTTTGTTGAACCTTCCAAGAACACTTTGGTTGTGTACACGTATTCTTCAAGGTTAGAAAACATCCCGAATTCAATTGGAGTAACTCAAGAAACAGGGAAAAAAAACCTGAATATGGATTCTAATCAAAAGGTAGGTCACAAGACCAATCAACATTATATGGTAAAAGAAGGTGAAAAGCTTGTAGAGGAAGGTAATATTAAGCTCCTTACCAACTATTTTATCGCTGGTATTAATGAATATCATCACATGGAATATTAGAGGACTCAAAGAGAGTCTTTCAAAACAAAATGAAATTAGAAGAATGATTCAAATAAACCATCCTCATCTTGTTTTCCTTCAAGAAATGAAGATGTCAATAGAGGAAATGGATTCAATTGCTAGTAAAATCTGGCTAGCTAGAAAAGTTATTTCCCTTAGTTCCCACGGGACTTCTGGTGGCATTGCTTATCTTTAGGAGCCAAAAGAGGGAGTTATTCACCATATGGTTGGCAGTTGGGGTCTTTTGGCTATAGTTATTCAAAGTAGAAATTCCAACCAAATTATGCTTTGCATAACTGTTTATGCTCTGATTTCTTTGGAGGAAAAGAGAAGATAGTGGAAGGATATAACTTATATTATCTCTCATTTTCTTGAAGCTTGGATCTTGATAGGAGGATATTTCAATACCATCCTCTCTCTGGATAATAAAATAAGGGGAATTAAAAATTTGTATAGGAGCACTTACCTCATGAATGAATATATCGTAAACCTTCATCTTCTGGACATCCAACCAAATAATGGCCTTATGACTTGGTCTAACAGAAGGCAATGCTTAGCTTGTATCATGGAGAGATTGGGTAATTTGTTGCTCTCTGACCATTTCTTAATCTATGGTCACATTCCTAAAGTGAAGACTCTTAACAATGTTGGTTCATATCACTGGCCAATCATAGTGGAAATTTGGAAAACCAATGTGAGTTTATCTCCTCTCGATTTTAGTTAATGTGGCTTAGAGATAGATCCTTCAGACCTCAAGTGCAACAATGGTGGAAGGAAGGTAAACCAAGATATGGGACTAAGATATTTTATTTTTCCAAAAGGTTACAATATATTAAATATAAAATCAAGACTTAGAACTGGAAGGAGTTTGGGGATGTTCAACAAAAAACATGAAGTTATTGCTCAACTTGAAAATTTGAATAATAAAATCCATTTAGATGGCCTCATAGAGAATATAAGTACAGATGAAATTAAACTCATGGCTTAGTTAGAGGAATGGCAAAAAAATAACTCTTATGGAAGCAAAAATCTAGAATTCAATGGCTCAAAGAAGGAGATCGAAACACTAATTTCTTTCACAAATGTCTTCTAGCTCAAAGATCTCACTACTTTATTTCTTCCCTAAATTCATATTCTAGAGATGTTGTCTACACTTAGGATGGCATGAACTCTATTGTTGTTAATTACTTTTCCAATATTTTTGTTGCTATTCCTCTTGACTTCGCTTCTCAATAAAATGTTCTTCAAGCGATCCCTTCTCTTATCACTTCTAAGAACTCTATTTTGATTGCTTTTGTTACTATTAATGAGCTTCGACAAGTGGTTTTTAAAATGTAAAAATGGAAAACCCCAAGTCCCGATGGTTTTTCCATTGATTTCTACCAAGAGTTATGGGATATCCTTTATGCTGATTTATTAGAGGTGGTGGAAGAAGCCAAGAAAGACAAAGAAAATTTGAAGGTTATCAATGAAACTTATATAACTCTTGTCCCAAAAGCTCAAGAGGCTTATCATATCTCAACTTTTAGACCTATTTTTTTATGTAATATTCTTCTCAAAATCATTACTAAGATCATGACAGAAATATTAAAGCCTCTTTTACATAAGATTATTTCTCTTGAACAAGGATGTTATTTGGAAGGGCATCAAATAGTGGATGAGATAGTTCTTGCACAGGAAGCCATCCATTCCATGGAAATTCATAAATCTCCTTCTATGTTCATTCATTTAGACTTATCCAAAGCTTATGACAGAGTGGATTGACACTTCCTTATCAAAGTTTTGAGGCAATTTGGTTTCTCTCAAGATTGGATGGACTAGATTATGGGTTGTATCTCTTAAGTATCCTACTCAATTCTTATCAATGACAGATGTTCACAAATGTTCCCAACTTCTATAGGTATTAGGTAAGGTGACCCCCTCTCCCCTTATTTATTCATCATTCTTGTTGAATGCCTAGGTAGGACTATAACAAAAAACAGAGACAAGAAAACCCTCAAGGGAGTTACCATTGCTCATGGAGATAGGCCTATATCTCATCTTCAATTTTTTGATGACTCTACTCTGTTAGGTAAAGCTACAGTTAAGGAAGCTTCTAATATTAAGCAAATCATTAGCTAATTTTCTAAGGCTACCGGGCAATTGATCAATGAAGACAAGTCTAAAGTCATTTTCTTTCACTGCTCTACCATACAGGAATCCATGATCTTGGATAAATTAAGATATAAGAAGACCTCCCTTTTGATCACTTATTTAGGCATCCCTATCAATACTCAAAGACAAAAAAATAAATATTGGAATTGGTTGTTGGAAAAAATTAAGAAGAAAATTAGAAAGTGGACCAATAGGTGGCTTTCTTTTGGGGGCAGAATTACCTTGGTAAAATTTGTCCTTCAAGCTATACCTATTTATGTTTCTACCATGTTGAATATCCCAAAGGTTGTTCTTCGAGAATTGGATCAAATTAATCATCGGTTCCTTTGGAGTGGTACTAAGGAGAAAATAAAATGGGCCTTGGTGAAATGGGACACTTTATGTCTTCCTAAGAATGAAGGGGGGTTAGGATTCTGGATAACAACAAAGCTTTACCTACTAAATTTTATTGGAGGATTTTACATAACCCCAATGCCCTTTGGACCAATAATATCCGTGCTAAATATACTAAGAATAAAAGTCCTGAAGACCTTGTTCGCTATCAATTGCCTACTAAAGGTTCTCTCATTTTAGCGGTTCTTAAGACTGGTGAGGATTTTATAAAGAAAAAACTATTTTGGATCATTTATAATGGTCAACAAGCAAATTTTTGGATAGATTATTGGGATGGTCACCAACATTTGATAACTCAGTTTCCTGATTGGAGACCTTGGATGGAGGAGCTTCACCAAGCTAATTGAATAAAGGTGGCTAATTATTATCGATACCATACTGGCAATTTAGAGGTTGGTAGATATTAGATCCCTATTGAGAACTGACCTATTCAAATTATAGAATTTTAAAGATAAGATATCCAATGCATCTTGCATATGAGATATCTCTCTTGGTCCCATGATAAAGATTGTTTTGGATGGAACAACACTACTAAGGGTGAGTATTCAATTGCTCAAGGTTATTTGACCTTATGCCATAATAATCTCAACCAATTTTATGACATATTTTCTTAGTTGTGGGCTCAAAATATTTGGCCTAAGGTGAGGTTCTTTACTTGTCTTTTATTGCATCATAGGGTGCTAACTAGTGAGCAACTTATGAAACGTGGTTTTCATGGCCCTTTTAGATGCGAAATGTGTGGGGAGAATGTGGAAACTCTTAGCCATATTTTTATTGAGTGTACCTTAGTCTCTGAGCTATGTGTTGAGTGATAATTTTACCTTATTGCCAAATCACACTCACAATAAGTATTTTGTTAGTGAAACCCTCTCTTGCAAAGAAAAATGAAATTTCTCCAAGGTTCTTTTTACTTAATGTGTCAAAATAAGTGCTTAGAATACCTTAGTGATTTGCAAATAATTGTTAACAAGGGGCTTGTGGTTAAATTGATTTGTAATGCTTTGTGTTCATTAAAGGTCTTGATTTCCCTTATGTGCAGAATATAATGATGAATGAGAGTTTGAAATTGATCCTAATTCATTTTATTTCTGATTTATCAAGGTTATTACCCATGAATCCCTGTTAGCAAATTTATTTTATCTTAAATTAAAAATGTTTTGTTAGCAAGTGTTGTGGAAAACCACTTCATTTTATCTTTGATCTAGAGTGGAATTGGAGTTAGTTTTTGTTGTTAGCAGATTCCTTTTATTTCAGATTAAAATGTGTTGTTAGCAAGTGTTGTGGAAGACCACTTCGTTTTATCTTTGATTTAAGGTGAAGTTAGAGTCAGTACTTGTTGTTAGCATATTCCTTTTATTTCAAATTAAAATATGTAGTTAGCAAGTGTTGTGGAAGACCACTTCATTTTATCTTAACCTTAATGTGAGATTGGAATTAGTAAATCCCTCCCTTGAGTGCATATTTATTTTATCTTGGCCTTAGTTGATAAAAAGAAATGCTAAAAATTCATGAAATGTTGATTCCTTTTATCACTTTGAATTTAATGTTCTGCATAAAAATGAAATTCTTGTGGTGTGCAAAAAATAAATGCTTTGAAATCTCAAACTGAAAATCTTAAACATCAAAAAAATATCCAAATATCTTGATGTACTAACATTAAAGAATAAAATTATTTGGATATCTCATTACTTCAAAAACCCTAACTTTAATGCAGAAATTTATAAACTCGTTAGGATTTTGAGTGCTTGTTAAAAAAAAAAGGAAATATAAAAAATAACAAAAGCTTAGGGTTAGAGAAAGAAAATTTAAAAAAATCTGGAATGTAGACAAGAAAATGAAGAAAGACCAAAGAATAAAAATTGGAACTAATCTCACCTATGTTGCAAAAAATGTGTTAGATCCTGAACACAAACACAACCAGGTTAGACCTGCATCCACACAATCTAAAATCTGGTTATGGCGAGAGTCTAAGGAGTAAAAACATGCATTAAAAATATCTAAATGATGCTACCATATTCATGCATAAAACACCATTAAAAATAATTCCAATACATGTAGAAAAATATGCAATAAAATCTTTATTGTGTTCAAAACCTCTTTTTTCTTGCATACAAGGTGAGACCAACGTTGGTAGTAGTATGGAGCCTTTCAATCTTCTTCCACGCCTCCTGTTCCAAAATTTCCAGCCCCTTCTCCTTTGCTTGCATAGCTTTTTAAAACTTTCCAACAATAAAAGAAACTCTTTGTTTCCCTCTTCCTCTTGTTTGGTTGGAATTCTTTCTACGCTATGGTATGTGGCAAACAATATCTTCATAGTTTCATAATGTTTTTTTTTTTGGTAATTATTATAATAAATTAACAATGGGTTTTTATAGAGGATCCCAAAACCTTATGTACAAAATTAGCCAACTTTCTAATGATGCATCATACCTCTTGGCTATAACAATAAACCTAAATGAAAATAAAACCATCCTAATGCTACAGACTTGAAAACAGCAAAAAGGGCTTTTAGGCGTGGAGACCCAACAACGAAGAAAACAGGACAGCACTGTTGTGGCTAATCCACAACACACCCCAAAATTGGGGACCCACCTTTTTGCAGGTTTTCAGAGAAAATCCCAGTGACCCAGATGCTAAAAATGAAGAAAAGGGGCAAAAAATGCACAAGTGTAGAAAGTGTCGCGAAATCGCGACATGTCGCGAAATCGTTGCGCCGTCGCGGCCGAAACCAGAAAAGTGTCGCGAAATCGCGACATGTTGCGCGGTCGCTGCCAAAAACAAAAAAGTGTCGCGAAATCGTGACATGTCGCTCCGTCGCGGCCCAGAGAGGAGAGAGAAAGGCAGAATGGAAAACTGTAGCGAAATCGCGACGTGTCGCAAAATCGCGGTCAACGCAGTCAACGGTAGCAGGTGGGCGGAACGGTCGCGAAATCGCGACGTGTTTGATTTTCGCGGCTCGAAAGCGGGCAGAGGGCACAAATTGGAAAGGCGTCATGAAATCATGACAAAACTGGGACATAGGTGCATAGTTCGAAAGGCATCGCAACGGCGTCCTTTCCGCGCAGTGGATAAAAAGCCATACAACAAATCAAAAAGTACAAATGGTCACGAAATCGAAAAAAAAGAGCAGAAGAAAATCGACAAAAACAAGCTAAGGAAATGGCCGAAACGATGGAAAAATAAGTAGGAAAATGGTAGCGATTTCATGCAACTTTTGGCGAAACGTTCCAGCCAGGAAAAGACGTCGCGAAATCGTGACAAAAGTGAAGACCATGCCGAAACAGAAAATGGTAGCGAAATCCAAGAGAGGGAGAAACAAATCAGTTGAAAGGAAGCGAAATCTGACAAAATGAAGATGCCCGAAGAGAAAATGGTAGCGAAATCACGACAGGTTTTGACAAAGCGTACGGAGAACAAAAACGGTAGCGATTTCACGACAGGTTGCGATGAGATGGCCCGATGGATAAAATGGTCACGATTTCACGACAGGTTGCGGTGAGAGGGCCCGATGGAGAATAACGGTAGCGATTTCGTGACGGGTTGCGACCGAAGCGTACGAAGAATGAAAGCGTCGCGATATCGCGACATGTCGCGTTTTCACTATGAAAGCGAAGGAGCAAGGCCGCATGCTATTTATGGTCACGATTTTTGAGGAACCGTTACTGAACATACAGGAAACGCTGAACACGTGGCGGAAATGCATGAGGACCAGAGTAACGCTTCAGATCGATAGTTACATTTAGCAGAGAAGATCAAACGTTGCAGATTCGAATAGAAGGTCAAAAACACCAAAAAGCGGGAAAATGAAGCGAAGCGTCATGGGAAGTGAAACGAAGCGTCGCAGAGCAACCAAGAGCCGCAGTAAAAAGTTTAAAAGCGAATGTGGATACAGGGGCTGGAAATTGTAGCAAGAAAGCATTATTTTTAAAATAAAGGAGTTATTTGGCAAGAGCAACTTTTGTGTGCAAAACCAAAAGGAGATTGAAGCTAATACTACTGTTTTCTCTATTAATCTTTCCTTTGCATTATTTTCTCTTGTATCTATCCGTTTACACCATGAGATGGGTTACGATAGGTGAATGACAGAATGATGCAATCATTTTCTTTCCTTAGAGTCTTGCATCTGATCTGATTTGACTGTGTGTTAGTGCAGGTCTGTTAGGTCAGGTTGTTTTAGAACTTCGTCTCACAACTTGGGGTTTTGCAGGGAGGAGATTGCTAACCGAATTAACGTCCTGTTTTAGTTTTCCAGCTGATTTTCATAAGCAATGTTGCGGTTCTAGGTTCTGATATTATTTTTTACTTTTTATTCGAAGATTGGCATCTCGGATTCTGGTGCATTCCAGGATACGTTTTATATTTTTTACTAACTCCAAACGCTAACGTAGAAATAGCAGAACATTTAAATGAAAGATAAAATGAACCAGTTAACCATAAAATGAACCTCATGCTAAAGGCACGGAGCTTAAAATGAAGTGGCCTATACCACGCATTTTTTCATTTAAAATCCTTCTTTAAGCCAAAGATAAAAGAGGTTGCTAATTCATTCTAGGGAGGGTTTCATTAATTTCAAGATCATAAAAGAAGAAAGGGTTTTTATTCTTTCTTTTGCTTTATGCTGTTAGATTGTTTTGACAGATTAGGGTTACAAAGTTTGTTGGGAATCATCAAAGGCCCCTTGTTAACAGTTACTTGCAGAAAATAAGTTGTTCTAGATTACATTCATTTATTTGCATTTTGTCTTAATTGGTTATATGCATATGAATGTTTGTTCACAGGAAACTTGGAGAAATTAAAATGATAAATTTTCTTTGCAAGGAAGAGTCTGCGGGTTTGAGACTCCAGTTGCGTGTTCATTTTGTATTAGGACAAAATATTCACTCAACATTTTGGCGCTAGAAGGAGGGCCTTCTTTATTGCTTTGTGATTTTTGATTTGTTCTAACAATTAACGTGGGTAGTTTTGTTTCCACTTATTGTGCTTGCAGGTATAACATTTAGATACTGTATTTTGCAAGTAAGTTGAGAGAAGTCTTTTGAGTTCTAGAGTTTCCAAGCTGGCCCAACCTGAGTACATTGCTACTAGGTCTAAAACCACAGGGGAAACTATTTTCCAAAGCCTTTCTCCCACTGCTAGGAGGCCGAAAAACAAAACATTAGAGATCGAAATACCACCCAAGTATACTTGAGTTAGGGATTTCTTTAGACTCAAGTACATCTAGCGGGCCTGAGCCCTTAATTTCAAGTGCGACAAGAACACCCGTGATATCTGTCTCCATAGTTCCAAGCGTTCCAATTGTTCCCACAGGGTTAACACCTTTGAATAACATGGCCCAACAACAACAACAACAACAACAACAGCCACCTGCCCTCTGGTATGGTGCGCAAAGTTCCCCTTTAGATATTCCAGGGGCAGTCCATGACTTGCCTAGAAACATTGAAAGGGGATTACCCAAATTCTTGCACGATGGTCCCACAACAGCAGAAGATCATGTTCAAATCTACAAGGACTATATGTTTAGGCAAGGGGTTACTCACGAGGATGTTGCTTGCCGAGTTTTCCCTCCTAGTCTAGACCCCACGGCCAATGAATGGTATCGAAATCTTCCAACAGGGTCCATCACTTCATGGGCCCAATTAGAAACCGCCTTCATTAGCCAGTTTAGAATGTTATTGGATCCCTCCATAATCTACAATCTGTTCGTATCATGTAAAATATTACCCAATGAGCCCATACGAACATTTAACCAGAGGTTCCAAAAACTATACACGAATCTGACTCGTCACTTTGCGGTAGATCCTGCAGTCGCCTTGCAATTATATTTCGGAGCCTTGGATCCTTTAACGTCTTTGTTGACTAGAAGGAACCCTCAAGTTACGACGCTTCCTTTAGCCTATGCAGAAACAATGACTCTTGAACAACAGATGAACCTGCCAGGAGCAGGATTGTCTCAATTGACTGGGATGGGACAATATGGTCCATACAGTCAATTTGCCATGATGAACCAGTTAATGGCACCACAGGTTCCTATGATGAACAATTTCCAAACACCCACCCAAGTGACGCCATTTCCAGGTTATCCGAATGCCTCTGTTCAAACGCAGGGATTAATTCAAAATAGCCCGATGGGTTTGCCTGGGTTCGGCATGGGCAGTAATTTGTTGACCATGCCGGGGTTTGCTCCGATTAGCACGCCAAGCCCAACGACTTATCCAACAATCACTCCCATTCAAAGTGTGAATCCAGGGTGGAATCCACCTGCCCAGACCCAAGCTATTCAAAGTGTGAATCCAGGATGGAATCCACCTGCCCAGACCCAAGCCATTGTACCTATTCCAGAGGTGGCTAATGCAACAAACACAACTGGACCCAGAATTACAGTGCCTCAACCACAAGGGTCCGAATCCGCCATAGAAAACATGAAGGAAACCTTGGCCAAAGTTTTGGTCACGGTGGGAAATGTCAATAAAAAAGTGGACCAAGCCATGGGTCATAACCGGCCTCATAACCATAGAGGAAAAGGAACATACAACACGCAGCCGAATAATGGGCGAGTACCCAACCCCGTAGCCAATCAGGCAGATGTCTCGAAAGATTTTGGAGAATCGGGACCTTGTGACAATGATTGTATGCACTGTGGCCACGGGAAGCATGAGTCTATATTGACTGAGGTTATACATTCCCAAGAAAGTGAAGAAGAGGAGGATGTGGAATTTTTTGGAAACGAAGATGAAGAAACATTGGAAGTTCATGCCAACAAACGTTTTGGGAAAGGAAATCACAAGTATTACACTAGGAGTTCTAAGGAGCCCAAAACTTCCTCTACTCCTCCAAACAACCAATTACTTCCTCCTGATTTCAAAGGAGATGTCAATCCCCCTCCTCCATCCATGGTGGAAAAGTCTAAGATGGTGCAAAATATGTCAAATTCAGAAAAACCCACTTATGACTTGGTGGAAGACATGAAGAAAACTAAGGCCAATGTCTCGATGTATGACATGTCCCGATTATTAGGCCAAGAAGTAAGTCCACCAAAAATATTAGATCCATCTGCCCAAGTTCATGAAGCTAAAAGTGCTTAGTCCCGATTGGTTTTACAAAAGGAAAAATGAGATATACCTCCTTTTTGATAACCATTAGAATTGCAGGTAAAAACCCGCACAATTGTTTAATAGATTCGGGGCCTCGGCTACCATCATGCCCCTAGAAATCTAAAAAATTGGGACTTACACCAAAACCTTCTAGAAGCAGGGTGGTGCAGCTGGATAGATCAACCATGGAGGCAGTGGGAGAATTGGGTGATGTTCTTATTCAAGTCAATTCGAAACCTAGGGTTCAACATCACATAGACATATTGGTGCTCGACATTCCTATCAAATATGGCATGGTTTTGGGAAGAGATTGGAGTAAAAACCTGAATGGTTACATTGTGACAGATTCTTCACATATGTGGTTGCCGTGGAGGGGAGTGGCCAACCAAATTCGGATTGATAGTGAACCTAGGCTCAAGGAGATGATCACGGAGTACAACAAACCGAATGAGATCCAATACATTGAAGCAGAGCTGGGAGCATATTGTTTGGACATAGAAACGCCTGAAAGTTCCCAAAATGAAAGAATTGGGTGCAACGTTACTGAAGGACATCAGGACATTTGGACTTTAAGATTTGATGGATCCAGGTCCAGACAAGGAGCAGGAGCCGGTGTTGAATTGTCATGTTCGGATAAGGAGCCTATGTTCGCTGCATACAGATCGCAGTTCCTCGCCACCAACAACATGGCAGAGTACGAGGCCTTGATTCTCGGACTTCAATTGGCCCTTCGAAAAAAAGTTAAGTGTATCAAGGTCCTTGGTGATTCGGAACTGGTGGTAAAACAAGTGAAGGGACAATACGTATGCAAGGACAGGCGGCTTAGACTTTACCGAACCAGGGTTAGAGATTTAATAGACGAGTTTGATGCTTTTAACATATCTCTGATCTCTAGAAAAGGCAATCGTCTGGCAGATTCTCTAGCCGTAGCCGCGAGTATGTTGAAACCAGTGGACCATAAGAAATGCAAGAAATTCTCCGTAGAACTGGTCCCTTGTCCCTCAATACCGGATAATGTCACAAATTTCCAAGTGTTTGATAGTGACAGGCACATATTCCATTTTGTCACTAATTCTGGTATATTTGAAAAGCGAGGTTATAGATGAAGATGAGAGGGATTTAGAGGAGGCAGATTTGGAAGAAAAAATTATTGGAAAAAACAATAAGATGCCGGATGAGATGGCTTCGTTAGAAAAAACCTTCGATATCGGATACCAACCAAGAGAAGGTAAAAAGGTTCCACCTCCCGGAGAAGCCTGTGATTTGGTTAACATTGGAAGTGCAGAAAACCCTCGAGAAGTATTCATAGCAAAAGCATGTACCAAGCAGGAGAAGGATTCCATTGCCAATGCATTAAAAGAATACATAGATTGCATAGCTTGGAGTTATAAGGAGTTGAAAACCTATGATCAGAATGTCATAATGCACACGATTCCATTGAAGCCAGATTCCAAACCCTTCAGGCAAAGACAAAGGCGAGTCAATCCATTATTAGAACCCTTGATAGAGAAAGAGGTGAAGCGACTGTTAGAAGCTAAGATCATCTTTCCTGTTAGGCATTCCACATGGGTTGCTAACCTGGTCCCCGTGAGGAAAAAGAGTGGAGAAATAAGGTTATGTATCGATTTTAGAAATCTTAATAAAGCCTCACAAAAGGACAACTACCCGTTACCCACCATTGATGAAATACTCCAAAAGGTAAACGGGTCGGAGATGATGTCATTCCTGGATGGTTATTCGGGATATAATCAGGTCCTTATCCATCCTAGTGATAGGATGAAAATTGCTTTACCACAAAGTGGGGCACCTTTGCATATAGGAGAATGCCCTTCGGACTATTGAACGCAGGTGCCACTTTCCAGCGAGCTATGGACTTTGCTTTTAAAGGGCTCATAGGTAAGTGCATCATTGTCTATGTAGATGACATTCCTGTCTTTTCTAAGAACAGGGAAAACCACGTCAGGGATCTTAAGAAAGTCTTTCAAAGATGCAGGGAACATGGCATTTCTCTCAACCCAAAGAAGTGCATTTTTGGGGTGACGGAAGGAAAACTGTTGGGACATATAATATCTAAGGATGGAATTTCCATTGACCCTGAGAGAATAGAGGCCATACAGCAGATTCCTTGTCCCAATAGCAAGAAGGGGTTGAGATCATTTTTTGGGAAGATCAATTTCGTCAAAAAATTTATTGCAGATTTTGCAGAAATAGCAAAGCCTTTGAACGACATGTTAAAGAAAGAGGTCCAGATCAAGTGGACAGATGAAAATAGAGATGCTTTTAAAAATATCAAGGACGCGATTTCTAAAGCCCCGATTTTAGTGAGTCCCGATTATACGAAGCCTTTCTATATCTACACATTTGCTTCAGATCACTCCTTTGCGAGTGTTTTAACTCAGAAGAGTGAAGGCAGCATTGAAAATCCCATTGCCTTCCTGAGTAGTCCTCTCAAAGATGCGAAACTGAGATACTCCATCTTGGACAAGCAAATGTATGCTCTGGTTAAGACTGTGAAAAAATTCAGGCATTACATAGTCCACAGTAGGGTCTTTGCTATCGTCCCGGATCCTGCAGTCAAAGCCATGTTCATACAGAATGAATTAGGTGAAAGACGTGGTAAGTGGGTTTCAACTTTGCAGGAGTTTGATCTTGAGATTCAGTCGATGAAGATAGTGCGGGGGCAAGGGTTGGTTAAGGCAATAGCAGAAAAGGATCTCGCAATTTCATGTCAACATTATGAAGTCGCAGATATAACCAAAGATGAGTGGTATACAGATGTGGTGTATTTTCTACTAAATGGTAAATGTCCACCGCATTTGAATTCTACTCAACGAAGAGCCTTGCGCTTGAAGTCTGCTAATTTCCTAATTAGATCCGGCACGTTATACAAAAAAAACCATGAAGGTATTTACCTTCGTTGCGTTGATCAAAAGGAGGCAGTGCGAATACTCGAGGAGTTTCATGGTAAACATGGGACAGGGCATGGGTCCGCTAATGCCACAGCCCATCAAATCCTCAGAGCCGGTTATTATTGGCCTCGACTGTTCAAAGATGCCCATACTCATGTGAGGTCATGTCATACATGTCAAACTGTAGCCAATAGAGACAGGAGTGCTTCCATGCCTTTACAATCCGTAATCGAATCTAGACCTTTTGCACAATGGGGCCTGGATTTTGTTGGGATTATCAATCCCAATTCATCCGATTCCCACAAATACATTCTGACAGCCTACGGATTATTGCACAAGGTGGATCGAAGCTATCCCCACAAAGAATGCTACTTCGGAGGTTGTTATTAAATTTTTAGAGGATAATATTGTCACTCGGTTCGGGATGCCTAACTCCATTGTAAGTGATAATGGTTCAGCTTTTTCCTCTCTAGAGTTTGCTAATTGGGCCTTTGATAACAGACGTGAGTTTAAAATTCTCTTCCAATTATTATCCGCAAGGTAATGGATTGGCCGAATCATCTAACAAGAATTTGTTAAATGTCATAAAAAAATTGTTGGAAAGAAATCCGCGGGATTGGCATAACAAGCTTAAGTTGGCTCTTTGGGCTGACAGAATCGGAGTCAAAGAAGCAATAGGAACATCTCCTTACCATCTGGTTTATGGACAAGATCCCATTTTTCCTACAAATCTCAGAGTTACAAACGCCGCATTTCATGAAAGATTATTTCGGAACTGATGATAAACTTGAGTCTAGACTAACACAATTAATGCATCTGGATGAAAAAAGGGATGAGGCTATGCTTCATTTTAGTAAACACCAGGATGTAGTAAAAATATGGTTTGACAAAAAGTCTAGAGCCAAGGCTTTTAAAATATCAGATCTAGTGCTGTTATGGGACAAAAGACATGAGAAGAAAGGGGATCATGATAAGTTTGACTACTTATGGTTGGGTCCGTACCAAGTTTCAGAAGTCCTAGGGGAAAACAGTTTTAGACTAAGAACCTTGGATGGAAAGGATTTGGCATTACCTGTCAATGGGTTGCACTTGAAACACTACTTCCAGGCTTGAAGCAGCTGGGTTTTGTATTATATGTAATTATGCCATGCTTTGTTTCTTTTGTGTGCAGATTTGATATTTAAGTTGTGTGTTCTTGACATGTTTAGGTTTGTATTAATGTCGTGCTTTGTTTCTTTTGTGTGTGCAGGTTGGACGTTTAGGTGGTGTGTTTATTTGACATGTTTTCATTGTCTTATATAAATAAAAAATAAAAAAAAAAAGAATAAAAGTTTGAAATGGTAACACATGCCTAAGATCGGGAGAATATGAAGCATTGGAATTATGTTGTAAAAAGCTCCACATATAACACAAACTGTTAAATAATATCGTTTGAGGCTTGTGATGCATGAAGTAGTCAGTTTTACAAATTATGGCAATACTTCATCTGCAATTCAAAGGGCAATGCATTCATAGTACATCTCACTTTGCATATACATGCCATCTTAGTTGCATATGCATTTCAGATACAAATCATTAAAGTGTGTTAAATCCTCTTAGGGTTATACTATAACATAAATAAAGAAAAAATCCTAAGGTTGGAAACTGAGCCCCAAGATATCTAGAACCAAGCACATTTTGTACACATTAAAAAAGATCTTGGGCAAAATGATCAAAACCTTGCTTGGAAGAAAAGGGTCAAGCGAAAGGAATATTTCATGTCTATCCTATTATGCAACATGATCCTTAAAACAGTGGTTTTTACCACTTCCATTAAGCTTAAAGCCTAAAATCAGAGTAGTAAGGATAGGGTTAAGTCCTCATCGAACTTAGGTTGAGGATCCAACTCCCCAAAGCTTTGATTTGACCTACATGGAGTAGTAAGGATAGGGCATAATTCTCATCTCGCCTAGGTTGAGAATCCGATTCCCCAAAGCTCCTATGTCTCATTTCAAGATAAAACTTGGATTGGAAGGATCGTACTACTTGTCCTCTGCAAAGGATGGGTAGTCATCCCCAAGGTCCAAGTAATAAAATTAATATTCTCCATTTTCATCTAAGACTTGGATTGGAAGGATCGTACTACATGTCCCTAGCAAGGATGGGTAGTCATCCCCAAGATCCAAGAAGTAAAATTAACTTTTTCCCATCTCATATTTATATTGGATTGAAAGGATCGTACTACTTGTCCTCTGCAAAGGATGGGTAGTCATCCCCAAGGTCCAAAGAAATGAAGTTAAGTCATGGATTATGGGGTTAGGTATGCCCATGCATGACAACATGTCTTGTCTAAAAAACAAGACCACTGACCGTTCAAAGGGTTAGACTAGCATGACCATTTCTTCCATAATTGGTTAAATCATTTTGCTCAAAGTGAGGTAATGAATTCCAAATCAGAGTAGTAAGAATAGGGTTAAACTCCCATCTAGATTAAGTTGGGAGTCCGATTTCCCAAAGCTCTGATTTCACTTTCACTTACACATGGGTTCAAGATAGTAGTGACTCATAACCAACTTTGGGATCTAATAAAACAATTCATTATACACATGGTTGATCCTAAGAGGGTTTGATAATCTTGAATATTTGTGTATGATATTAGAAGGTCTATGCATTTGTAAAAGCAAAATCTCTAAGCATATTCATTAGGTTTCACAAATCATTTACAATCTCACACATGCATGCATGTAAAACTGACAATGGAATGTTGATCAAGTCCAAGCGATATGGAATGAAAACAAATAGCACACACCGAGCTAATACTAATGATTCTGATGTTTCATGTACTTCTGATCTATCGGTATTTGTTTATCTTTTATGTGCTAACGCCTGTATCTAAGCTTGTATATTTCAGGTTGGGTTCTCACAAAAATGCTCTGGAGCATTTGACAGCAGAGTCGCCATTTGTTGTGGCTAATCCACAACACACCCCAAAATTGGGGACCCACCTTTTTTGCAGGTTTTCAGAGAAAATCCCAGTGACCCAGATGCTAAAAATGAAGAAAAGGGGCAAAAATGCACAAGTGTAGAAAGTGTCACGAAATCGCGACACCGCCGTCACGACCAAAACGAAAAGTGTCACAAAATCGTGACATGTTGCGCCATCGCTACAAAACAGAAAAGTGTCACGAAATCGTGACATGTCGCTCCGTCGCGCAAGAGGAGGAGAGAAAGGAAATGAAACTGTAGCGAAATCGTGACGTGTCGCAAAATCGACGGTCAAGCGAAAAGAGGGGAACCGTCGCGAAATCGTGACGTGTTTGATTTTCGTGAAAGTGGAGAAAAGAGAAGACGCGTCCGAAATCCATGACAAAAATGAAGACCATGCCAAGAAAATGGAGAAACGATAGCGAAATCGCGACAGGTTTCGGCAAAGTGTACGGAACAAAGAAGACGTCGCGAAATCACGACAGAAAATGAAGACCATGCCCGAAGAAAAAAATGGTAGCGATTTCATGACAGGTTTTGACAAAGCGTACGAGAACAAAAACGGTAGCGATTTCGCGACAGGTTGCGGTGAGATGGCCCGATGGATAAAAATGGTCACGAAATTTCATGACAGAGTTGGTGAGAGGGCCCGAAGGAGAAATGGTCGTGATTTCGTGATAGGTTGCGACCGAAGCGTACGAAGAACAAAAGCGTCGCGATATCGCGACATGTCGCGTTTTCGCTATGAAAGCGAAGGAGCAAGGCCGCAGGCTATTTTTGGTCACGATTTTCATGGGACCGTTACTGAACATACAGAAAGCGCTGAACACGTGGCAGAAAGGCATGAGGATCATAGTAACGCTTCAGATCGATAGTTACATTTAGCGAGAGAAGATCAAACGTTTTAAATTCAAATAGAAGGTCAAAAGCATCAAAAAGCGGGAAAATGAAGCGAAGCGTCATGGGAAGTGAAACGAAGCATCATAGAGAGGAACCAAGAGCCGCAGCAGAAAGTTTAAAAGCCAAAGCGAGTTGTGGATACAGGGGCTGGAAATTGTAGCAAGAAAGCATTATTTTTAAAATAAAGGAGTTATTTGGCAAGAGCAACTTTTGTGTGCAAAACCAAAAGGAGATTGAAGCTAATACTACTGTTTTCTCTGTTAATCTTTCCTTTGCATTATTTTCTCTTGTATCTATCCGTTTACACCATGAGATGGGTTACGATAGGTGAATGATAGAATGATGCAATCATTTTCTTTCCTTAGAGTCTTGCATCTGATCTGATTTGACTGTGTGTTAGTGCAGGTCTATTAGGTCAGGTTGTTTTAGAACTTCGTCTCACAACTTGGGGTTTTGCAGGGAGGAGATTGCTAACCGAATTAACGTCCTGTTTTAGTTTTCCAACTGATTTTCATAAGCAATGTTGCGGTTCTAGGTTCTGATATTATTTTTACTTTTTATTCGAAGATTGGCATCTCGGATTCTGGTGCATTCCAGGATACGTTTTATATTTTTTACTAACTCCAAACGCTAACGTAGAAATAGCAGAACATTTAAATGAAAGATAAAATGAACCAGTTAACCATAAAATGAACCTCATGCTAAAGGCACGGAGCTTAAAATGAAGTGGCCTATACCACGCATTTTTTCATTTAAAATCCTTCTTTAAGCCAAAGATAAAAGAGGTTGCTAATTCATTCTAGGGAGGGTTTCATTAATTTCAAGATCATAAAAGAAGAAAGGGTTTTTATTCTTTCTTTTGCTTTATGCGGTTAGATTGTTTTAATAGATTAGGGTTACAAAGTTTTCTGGGAATCATCAAAGGCCCCTTGTTAACAGTTACTTGCAGAAAATAAGTTGTTCTAGATTACATTCATTTATTTGCATTTTGTCTTAATTGGTTATATGCATATGAATGTTTGTTCACAGGAAACTTGGAGAAATTAAAATAATAAATTTTCTTTGCAAGGAAGAGTCTGCGGGTTTGAGACTCCAGTTGCGTGTTCATTTTGTATTAGGACAAAATATTCACTCAACAAGACCCGAGAGAAACCCAAAAAGAGGCCAAAAACAAGGAGACAGACACCATGGACTACTAATCACGATCCTCCTATCCTCTCGAATTTGGGTGCTTCCGGTTCTGCTTCAGGATAGAAATCATGGAGTTGACAGAAGTAAGAATGGAAGCATCCAAGTCCAGGAGAGAATTACCGTGACTCTCCTTGTCGCTCTACGTGTCCGACGGGATGTGCTGCGGACGGACATCCTTCTCCACCTTTCTAACTTTTTGCAGGCACTGGGAAGATCTGCCAAGAGCGGATAGTAGCTTCTTTGCCACGCCACCCCAAAACACGTCGAAATGGGCCTTCCAAAAATTACGCAAGGAAAACATCAGGAAGGGATGTCTGCCCTGGCCAACCTTTCCACCTCGGATGGGAAGCGAGACCGCCACACAATCGGGCACGTGGTCGCGAGCCCTTTATTGGCCATGTGGTCAGCCACACGATTTCCTTCTCTCAAAATATGATTTGCTTCCCATCTACAGCGATAGGAGAGAAGAGATCTAGCCTCGAGGATGATGTTGTAGACTTTCCAAGATGGATTTTTGGTACCAAGAAGGTAATTCACGATGTTGAGCGAGTCACCCTCAATGATAAGAGGTCGAGGATCCTCAGAGAGAATCCGAATACCATTCAGAGTGCCTCGGGCTTCAACATAGTGATTCGTCTGGGAGCCCAAATCTTCACAATAGGCCATCACAATATTCCCGTCATGATCACGGACAACCCCACCAGCGCCAGCGGGCCTAGGATTCCCCTTAGCCGCTCCATCAAAGTTTAATTTAATCCACCCCACGGGGGGTTTGGTCCACACAACATTCCTTCGATAGGGCCCTTTAACAACCTCCAAAAATGGCCAGAGATTCATCATTTTGAGAATAGCTTCTTCACTCGAAAGATGGGGACGGGGACTAGGAACCGCAATAGAATTCTCAATGGCGTAAGATAACGCCCTTTGAGCGATAGAATGGGGCCCTCTAGGAGCTCTGCCAAAGATTCTGGCATTCCTCTCTAACCAAATTTGCCAAATTAAATGGTGGAAGGAGGCCTCGAGGAGGAAGCGGAGCTTGGGATTCTTGAAAGGATTAGGCCATTGGTGAAAAGCATCTCTAAGGGATCGGGGAGAGCACCAAAGGATCTAGAAGGAGGATAGGACAATGCTCAGAATAGAGTGGGAAAATGGGCAATGCAAGAATAAATGATCCCTCGTCTCATAATCTGCTAAACACAAGTAACACCTATTGGGGAAGGCAAAACCTCTCTTGTGAAGGTTGTCAATAGTTAAGGCTTTATTGTGGAAAGCAATCCACGCGAAGAAGTTGATTTTAGGAACAACTCCTTTCCTCCAAACAATATTCCACCTGTAGTCCAGAGCAGTCTTGGTGGTGAGAAGCTCATAAGCTGATTTAATAGAGAAACACCCATCCTCCGTACCACTCCAAATGATCCTGTCATTCCTCCTGGCAGAAGGAATTAAAACCGACTGAAGGATATTATCAAGGAAGGTAATCTCATTATTAAACCCCTCCACAACAGGAAGCTTCCATCGAGGGAAACGGGTGCTCCGATCAATGAGATCCGCCACCCTGAGCTGGGCGTTAGGGTCGGTCAAGCTTCTCAGTCCAACGAGGTCCTCCCTCGACCCAAGGGCTTCTTCAGTCGCCCACCTATCATTCCAAAAGGAAATGCAGTTGCCATCACCCAAAATCCAGTGGGCTCCCAGAATAATCATATGTTGGGTTTGGAGCACAGATTTCCAAAAGATCGATGCCACGGAGGATGTTTCAACATCCAAGAAGGGGGTGGGGCCAAGATACTTCATTTTAACCAGCGTAACCCACTCCATCGGGTCGCTAGACATAATCCTCCAAGCGTGCTTCACGATCGGAGCCAGATTCATAAGTCTTGATCTTCTCAACCCCAAGCCGCCTTGATCTATCCTCGAACACACCTTGTCCCAGAGCTACAAGGGGAAGTCTAGATTTCTCTTCGTTACTAGACCAAAGAAAGGTCCTCTAAATCTTCTCAATCTTGGAGTGGACTGCACTCGAAAGCATGAACACCGACATGAAGTAGGTCGGGATCCCTTGAAGATAGGCTTTGGTAAGGGTGGCTTTCCCAGCTTGCGATAGGAGTTTGCCCTTCCAAGTGCCGAGTTTCCTGTGAAGGCGCTCAAGAATCGTGTTCCACATGTCCCCACTGGCCCGCCCGCTATAAGATAGAGGCAACCCCAGATAGGACGTAGGCAGGGAATCAATAGTGCATTCAAGAATTCTAGCAATCCGAATTTGTCTATGCAGAGGAGTGTTAATAAAGTAAATTTTGCTCTTGATGTAATTGACCTTTTGTCCAGCAACTTGCTCATAACGGGACATGATCCTCTTGAGCGACTTGGCTTGAGCAACGGATGCCCTAGTGGAAATGAGGGTGTCATCCACAAATTGTTGATGAGTGACAGGATTAATTCTAGAAGTCGGCAAGATGCCAAAAATCTTGTTCTGCCGAAGAGCCTCTTTCATGGACCAACTCAGAACCTCCGCCAGAAGAATGAACAGGATGGGAGAAAGAGGATCGCCCTGTCTGAGGCCTCTGGAGCTTTGGAAATACCCAGCTGGGGACCCATTGACCAAGACAAAAAAAAGGGAGTGGATATACAACTGTAGACAAGGTCAATCTAGTGGGGATGAAAGCCGAACTTGAGGAGGACTGCACACAAAAATTTTGGTCGACATGGTCGAAGGCTTTGTTCATGTCGAGCTTAAGAAAAAGAGCAAGCATTCTTAGAGCGGTAAGTGGAATGAAGGGTCTCATGGACAAGTGATAACACCATCAAGAATGTTTCTGCCTTTGACAGTGCTTCCCTGACAAGGATCAATCAGGAGGGGGAGGACTGTTTTGAGTCTATTGGCTATAGACTTGGTAAGGATCTTGTAAAAAACATTGCACAAGCTAATGGGCCGATAGTCAGAGAAAATTTTGTAGGAAGGAGACTTAGGAATGAGGGCAAGAAAGGTGGAATTGAGTTTCGGGTGGATAGATCTGGAAGCTTGGATAACCCGAATAGCATCACACACATCCGGGCCCACGACCTCCCACATGACTTGGAAGAATCAGGGAGGGAAACCATCGGGCCCAGGGGCCTTATCTGGTTGCATGGAGAACAATGCTTCCTTAATCTCAGATGAGGAAAAAGGTTCCAAAAGTTTCATGCTTACCTCATGGGGAACTTTAGTCAAAAAATTGGCGAGCATAGATTTCTGGACCTGGAGGTTGCTATCTGGAGGAGTGCCAAGCAAATCCTGAAAGAAATTAACCGCTTCGCTCCTGATTTCCTCAATCTCCCTGGTAATGTGCCCATCCTTACAAGTCACTTCTCTGATCTTGTTGGCCCCTCTGTGCCTCATAGTAGACGCATGAAAAAATCTCGTGTTGGAGTCTCCATTCTTCAACCACAGGTCACGAGATTTCTGGTGCCAGAATGTTTCCTCCCTAGCGAGAATAGAATGAAAGTCCACCAAAAGGCTCCGCTCTTCCTCCCTGAGACCCTCAGTGTAACCTTCGGTAGCCATCCTTTCCTCCACAGCCTTCAGGTTCTCAGCGATGGATTTTTTGGACTCAAAAATGTTGCCGAAAACCACTTTGTTCCAAATATTCAGTTTTTCTTTGACCATTTTGAGCTTTAAAGCCACCCTCTTAGGAGCGCTTCCTTCCACCTTCGATTGCCACCATGCTGAAACCAATCCTTTGAAGTCTTTGTGGGAAATCCACATGGATTCGAATCTGAAAGGGGTCATAAAAATAGGCCCATCGTTCGCCTCCAAGAAAATAGGGTTATGGTCAGACCCAATCCTTGGAAGAGCCGAAAGGATAGCCCCGCCAAGGATGGGAATGGCTTCTGGGGAAATGAAGAATCTATCAAGTTTGACTTGAATCAAACCGCCCCCAATCCTTCTGTTACTCCATGTGAAGGAAGCCCCTTTGAGTTCGATGTCAAGCAGGCCATTAGCAGAGACAAAATCTCTGAAATCTTCCAAGCTGCGGCTAGAGTGGTCAGACCCTCCTTTTTTCTTCGAAGGATGAAGGGGACAATTGAAGTCACCCCCTAAAACCCAAGGAAAGTTGCTAAAATTCTCCCTCATCAGAGAGATAGCTTTCCACATTTCTGCTCTCTCTGTGGCAGAATTGGAAGCATAAACGTTGGATAGAATCCAGGAAAAATTGGAGGTTTTGGACTGGAACAATACATTGATGATTCTGTTGGAAGTTGACAGCGAGCTGCCCTCAAACCTCGAAGGGTCCCACAGAACCATGAGTCCTCCCGCTGTTCCCACTGCAGGGTTGGACAGACAATTTGCCCTGGCCCAAATGGCCTTCGCCACTTTGTCAGAGGAGATAGCATCAAGCTTGGTCTCTTGCAAAATAAGGATAGAAGGGTTAATCCTCCTATGGAGATCAACCACTAACCTTCTCTTGGCTGCACCGTTTAGTCCTCTCACATTCCATGAGAGGACTTTCATCTGGACAGTTTGAAGTTTTTCTTGCCTCCCCTTCCTTGTTGAGGGGGAGGTTTTGATGCATGAGCTTCGTCCGACTGTGTGTCACAGTCATCCAGAACCAACAAACGTTGGGTTCCATTTGCAACGTCAGTTGTAGTCTCTTTGTCTCGCCTTTCCTTGTTAGGAGGATGACCCTGCTTCCTCTCACTACCAAAATCCACACTTTGCTTTCGACTCCTCGTATTTCGAGGGCTAATGTGATCGGATTGTTCACCCCTCCTTCCTAAGAGGTAATCTTCTAGCAGCGTCTACGACTGACTGAAATTGGGATGACCCATATCTTGGAGCAGAGGAACAACTTGAGTCAAAACTTGGGAAGGGGTCCGTTCCATCTCTTCCTGTGATTCACTTTCCAAGTGGGAGTCTACTCCTTGTTGGTTGTCAGCCTCAAGATGCTTGGGGTCCGATTGGAGAGAGGGATTCTCTTCAGGCTGAGAGAGTCCACCACAGTCTCTAGAGGGGCCTGGGGATACATGGCCCTTCGCGTCTGGAAGATTTGGTTGCTTTGCCTGATCTTCCTTGTGCTCCAGGGGGTTGCCGTTTTCACGTTTCTATTTTCCCAGTTTTTGAAGAGGACATTGGGACTGGAGGTGCCCTTGGGACCGACACTGGGTGCAGAAAGCTGGTCTATTTTCATAGACAATAGCTTGTTTATGAAGAATGGTGCCTCCAGACCGAAGAGTGATGGAAGTTGGGAGTTCTGCCTCCAAATCTGCCAAAACACAAAATCGGGCTTGGACGAACCTTGTTCGAGCTCGGGTGGGAGGGTCAATGGTGACCAACTCCCCAATGGAACGCGCAATACCTCTTATGACATTTTCATGCCAGCCAAAGAGGGGAAGATTCGGGAGCCTAACCCATATTGGGGCAATGTTGATGTTCTGGGTCTCAAGACTGAAATCCATGTCCCACTTCCTGAGAAATAAACTTCTACGGCCCAGAAACCATGGCCCGCCAACCAAAATTTTACAGTAATCCTCCTTATTGTTCAATCTAATGGCAAAAAAACCTCGGGATAGGGCCGCCAGCTCCAAATGCCCATAAGTCCTCCATTTGCTTGCTGCCCATTTTTGGATAGTTTCCATGTCGGGACGACCTCCAATGAATTTACCTATTAGGGTAAATTTCTCAAACTCCATGAAGCTTGAAAGAACTTCCACCGGGATGTCCAGCTCATCCCCAACCGAAAACAACTCTTTGGTAAAAAACCCGTTTAGGGTTTCTGAGGCCGCTGCCTGGGCATAAGACTTTTGAGCCCCACCACCCCCTTTGTCTGGTGGGTCCTTACCTCGACCAAAACCGTTGCCAGCCCGGTCATCTTCAATGGGCCCGGGCGTTTTCGCTCCCCCGAAATCATGATGCCCTCCGATTGCTCCGCTGCATCCAAGAACCGAACCACCGCCGCTCCCGATCTCCCCTGCAGACTTCCCGCCCATCGACATCCTCCCGCCTCCGACTTGGTTTGCTATTGTTGATTTCGATTGTTGCGATCATAGTTTCATAATGTTATTACCTAGTGGCATTTACATTTTAACGTTACACTTTGACTCATCATTTTTACTCATCATTTTTATTGGTAACGTATTTTCTTTTAGAAACATGTCACTTTTTTTTTTTTCTTAGCATTTTAACGTTACACTTTGACTCCTTTATCTTCCTCAAACTTGTAACTACTACTTTTTTTCCTTTTTAGTAATAGCTTGCAATAAAAAACATATAAAATTAAATTAAAACAAAACTAAAGATAAAATTAAATTAAACTTTCCAAAAAATACTATATATATATATATATATATATATATATATATATATATAATAAATGAATAATAATGATCATGAAAATAACATAACGAAAAAAAATAATAATAATTATATATATATATATATATATAATTATTATTATTATTTTCGTTATTTTATTTTCATGATCGTTATTATTCATTTATTTTTTTTTATTTTTTTCTTTTTATTTATTTATTTTCTTTCTTTTTTTTAATTTTAAATTTGATTTAATTAATTTCAAATGTTTAAATTAGTTTAATTCAAAACATTAAAATTAACAACATTACAAACCTATCCAACAATAAAAACTAAAAAAGAAATTAAGCCTATTAAACCTAACCAAACACTAGACCTTTGAAAGAAATTAAAAGACCATTGCCAACTTAGTTGAATCAATCCAACAACTCTTTAATAACCCCCAAAACTCCCACCTAAGATGGGATCAAATGATGCAAAGATTGAAGATTAACTTGTCTAAGGGTAATTGGCTTAAAGGGCATGTGAGTAATTTCAATATGGAAAGAAAAAGGAATTGGAAATCTCCTCCTAAGGATTATGGAAAAGTCAATACCGATGGAGCCTCTAGGGGGAACCCTGGAAAAGCTAGTGTAGGAGGAATTGGTAGACTTTCAGATGGCTCCCTGGTTTTCACTTTTGCTGAGAATTCGGGTATCCTTTCTAATAACCTTACTAAGGGGTATGGTATCCTTAAAGGCCTTCAAGAGGCTACTAAGGTTGGATGGGAAAAGGTGTTGGTTGAATCTAACTCCCAACTCATGATTAATCTTTTGAAGACTCCTAAGAATCATAAGATTGATTGGAGAATAAAAATAATTGTTGAGAATATTCAATTAATCCAGATGGACTTTTTGAAAGTGTATTACAATCA
This sequence comes from Wollemia nobilis, assembly GCA_028583015.1. Classification (NCBI taxonomy): domain Eukaryota; kingdom Viridiplantae; phylum Streptophyta; class Pinopsida; order Araucariales; family Araucariaceae; genus Wollemia; species Wollemia nobilis. Next base: position 12,169,062 of record JAQPPZ010000019.1, read on the forward strand.
TGTGGTCAAAGAACAAAATAGGAGTGTTGATGCTTTAGCTAATTGGGCATTGGACAAAGGTGATCTTACTTTCTACGACCACCCTCCTAGATGGTGGGCTTCACAAATAAGGGAAGCTCTGCTTTTTATCCTTTTTTTGGATGGCTCTAGTACTAGAGGTACCTAGTTCCTTTTTGCTTTGTTTTTTATTCTCTTTAGTTTGGTCAAGGTATTTTAGTTCCCTAGCTTAGATATATCTTTCTTATGTTTCCTCTGTTGAATCTTGCCTTAAAAGTCTTTTGGCCTAGAAAGGTCGTAGTTATGTTTTGTTTTGTTTTTTTTTTTTTTTCGAGGGGTGTGTGTTTTTTTGTACTATTTTATTTTTGTGTTATTTTTTTTGTGTTTTTGTTGTTTTTTATGTTTTTGTGTTTTTTCTTTTTGTGTGTTTTTGTTGTTTTTCATGTTTTTATTTTTTGTGTTTTTGTTGTTTGTAAATGTTTGTGTGTTGTTTTTATGGTTTTTTTATGTGTTTTGTATTTTGTTGTTATTTTGTATTTTTATTTTATTTTATTTTTATTTATTTATTTATTTATTTATTTATTTTATTTTTATGTTTTTATGTTGTTTTTGTTTGTTTTGTAGCTTTTATTTTTTATTTTTGATTGTTTTATTGTCTTTATTTTTTTATGTTGTTGTGTTTTTTGTGTTTGTTTGTGTTTTTGTGTTTGGTTGTTATTGTTTTTGTTTTTTTAGGCATGCTCGTTGTGTGTCGAAGGGGGCAGGCCAGGTGCGAGTCTTGGGCCTTTTTTGCGGAATAGATACCTCTGTCTCCTTGGGACTTACCCAAAAGTGGCATCCCATTTGGGCTGTTTTCCACAAACTAAAAAAAAGGAGACCTAGGTTTGAATCTTTCCAATTGATATTGTAGTGAATTTTCACTACATGTAGAAGAAATGCCCTCCCTTAGCAAAATTTGGAAGGAATCCATTTGCAAGGAAGCAAAAGAGCAAAGCAACTAAAACCAAAAGGGAAAATACTTAGGCATACCTTCAATTTTGAATTATTTGACAAGCATGGATTGGCAACACTAACAAAAAGTTTGAAATAGACTTAAGTTAAATTCAAGTGCAAAAGAGAATGGACCAAAGCTATAAGGTGCACAAAAAGGGGGAAAATCAAACTTAAATAAAAGTTTAAAGTAACATTATGTGTAAAATAGTGTTGATTAGAATTGTGATGAGAAGTGAAGCAAAGACTACATGCAAAAGTGTGCTAGTCGTATTTTGAAGAGGTCGCCTTGCATGACAAGAAACCTTTACAGTTGCATTCACCACTTGAGTACAGTAGTCTATGAAGGGGGTTTGTGTCTTAAAGGTAGTAGTATAATTCATAATCTCAAAAACCTTGAGCTCCATAACATTAATCATATACATTAATGGATTTAGATCTAGAGACCTCAAAACTACAAATGATAAATGCAAATATATCCCAGGCATGAATTGAAAATCATATTTTGAATTTTTGGCATAGTTTTTTTGGGAAAACGTTTTCCCATTTTGTCTTTAAATAGTAGTATCTTTTTCATTTACAAGGATTGAATAGTTGTTGGTGAGGGCCTAGTATCTGGCCCCTTGGTGAATTTTCTTTTATTTTCTCTTATGTACCATTGTAGGATCAAGCCCTAAGACATTTTATTAATAGCATTCAAGCCCTTTTGGCTTGGCATATTGTAAAAATCTATCATATGTGTGAAGTTGTGACTATTCTTTTTCTATCCCATTTGTTTTATGTATGTTCTATGCATTAATTTGTGTGCCAAGCTAGGGAAGTGTTCACTTTAATTTTTAACAAATAAATATAGTGTTCATTAATCCCATGAGTGCATAAGAAAATTCATGGTTTTGGTTCATCACCACCCTTAGCACAAGATTTTTAGTTCTTGTTATCTCCATCTCCCCTTTTACTTTGAAGAAAGTAGGTAGATTATGAGTAGTTTAGATAGGTGAGCATCAAATATCCTATCTTGAAAGAAGTTAGTCTTGTAAACAATCTTGAAGGTCATTCTTTGAGATATGTCCCATGCTCTCTATAATTTTGGTTATGTCACTCTATGTGAGGCATGAGTGTCGGGTGCATCTAACTGCTGCAACAAATGACCACAACATTCAAAGATGATAATAGTTTAGTGGTATGCTTAGTGGGACCAATCTAATATCTAGTTCACCCTATGCATTTGATTTAAGTTGAGTTTTTGGTGAAGGTCTTAACTTATCTACTTATTGAAGCATCAAAATATTCACCTAATGACTCCACTAAATAAGAATACTTGAAACCAGTTAACTAAAAGGATATTGGACTAGGAATCCAGTGAAAATCTTAGTCTTTTTGCTTGTTGAAGCACATTTAATAGTCATCTGGTGACTATGATCCAAATAAAGGATCCAAAAGCATAAAACCACTACTAGGTCCTTTATAGTTGCAAATCATCAAGCATCAGTGTAGCCCCTCAACCCAATTTCAAGAAGAGGAAAATATCTCAACACCGAAATAAGGTTACACAATAAAATCAGTCCCTAAGAAGATATCCAGCCTAGAATGATAGAGGTCCCCCTCATTCCACCTTGTTAAGGACTATTACATTATTGGTACATGCTAATGTACTCCAATGGTACCTTTGTGGTACAATTGTAAATATAAAATAGATTAGGATTGAGTCTATAGTTTAGGTGTGTGATTTATATTTCTCCTTTTATGTAAGTATTAATGTGTAAAAAATCACAAGTGTCATTGAAGAGTGAAACATAAAAATGCACGTGTCATGTAAGTTAAAGTGCAAGTGTAGATTGAGATAATGTACATAAATGTATTAGATTAGGTGTGCGTGTAGAAGTTTAAGAGTCATGTATACGTGTGCAAGTGTCTTAGAGTCAAGTGTCCATGTAAGAATAAAGTGAAGAGTCTAGTATGCAATTGGCAAGATGATAAGCCAAAGATCATGAGACTTGTCATATGAAGAGCAATAGTGAAGTACCTAAAGAGTCGCATTACTATGGCTATATTATGGAAATAATGCTCCATAAGAAATCAATGAAAAGAGAAATATGAACATCTTTGTTGTAATAGGAAGAAGAGCAATAAAGCTTGTATACAAATTTTTAGCAATTAATATTGTAAGTTTTCTTCATGCATAGTTCATGTATGACTTAGGCCATTTATATTCATATTTGATTATATAAGTGAATGTTTATTTAAGTATTATATAGGCCTTTATATACATATTAATTTGCTCATATATTATTCTACTCATTTTATTATTATTTTGACCTTTAATATTGTGGCTATTTTATATTAGGACCTATGATATTTTGTGGTAGTAAGGCTTAAAAATCCAATAGTGGTATCAAAGCTACCACTTGACTCTATCCATTTTTATAGAGTTCATTTTATTAGCCACCATTATCAATATTTAACTTTGTACACTTTTGATAAAGTAAATTTAGAGTATGTAAGCAATGTAGACTTGGACTCTATTTTTAAAGGTCTAATTGAGTAGAAATTAAGGGGACAAGGAATAGTCACCTTGGTTTGGATACTAGGGTCTTTCCATTCCGTTAAGGAAAATTAGTGAAGACTAGGAATTAACTAGATTGACAAAAAGGGCCAAATTAGGAGAAAAGTTGGACATTTGATAGAGGAAGCCAACTCAAAAGAAAAGTTGGATATTTAATATTGATGAAGAACCAACTTAGAAGATAGTTGGATATTTGAGGACATTAGAGTAACCTTGACATTGATATTGGGTTCTCTAACAAGAAGAATAATCATATTGGGTTATTAAATGTGATCTTAGACATTGAAAATTTTCAAATAGACAAAGGATTTGCATTCCTATAGATATTGAGAAAAATATATAGAAGCATTCTAATATTTCTACAAAGATTGAGAATATTCAAGCTTCCTATATGAAATAGATAAGTAAAGCAAAAATATAAAACAAAGAGAGAAAGAAGCAATAAGTGCAATAGTAAGAATAATGAAAAGTAAGCACAAAGAAAGAGTTCAAAGAAAAATAAGCAATACAAAAAGAAGAAGAAGAAAGCACAAAGAGAAAAAAAAGGGAAAAGAAGTGAGCATAGAGAAAATGAGGAGAATAGCACCAAAGTGCATTCTACAACAAGCATGCATGGAAGGATAAGGCCTAAGCAGCTTGTAAAAGGATAAATCCCAAGTGACCTTGTCAAAAGATAAAACATGTGTAGCCTTGTAAATATATAAAGCCTAAGTGGCCTTGTAAAAAGATAAAGGTAAACAAATAGCATAAGTAAGCAACCATCAAAAGAAGAGTAAGCAATGACCTTAAGAAGTAGAGATAAGTGACCGACATAAACGAAGATATAATCTTAGCTATAAGAAGAAAAATAGTACAATAAGATAAGTTATTTAAAAGCTATCAGTGTAGCTAAGAGAAAATCATAAATATATGTTGTAACATGCAAGTAAAGTGTTAGCAAAGGTGTTAATATACAATGAAGAAAGGAAAAGCACATAGCAAAAACATCTAAACCAAAAAGGCAAAAGTGCTAGGAGAGCACTACTATCCAAAATTCATCCAGACAAAAGTGCTAGGAGAGCACCACTATCCATAAGTCATCCAAATGTAAGCATCAAGAGAGCACCACTATCTAGAAGATATCAAAACTAGAAGTCATCAAGACGTAAGCACTAGGAGAGTTTTACTAACCTCAATTGTTTGAATGTGAAGCTAGCAACAATCTATGAGACACTCATATAAGAATGCTAAGTTAGTACCATAGTCTAGAAAAATTCAAATGGAAACATAGTGCTACCACCTAGAAATAACTACTCATATATTGAGCCAAGCATTATCCAAGCATTACAACAATAAAAAATGTTGGCACTTGAACAAGAAAGAATTGCTTAACCAAATTCGAGTGAATGTTGGCACGTAAACAAGAAAGCATTACCTTGGTCAAATTTGCATCAATATTCTCAATGACCATAACATAGTGGAAATGAACAGGTGAGAGGAAGCTAGATCATCAAAACCCTAAACATCTACCAAGCTAGTAACGACATGTCCAATAGGAATGTAGCGGGAATATCGTTGATTAATCCAGGTAACATCTAACATTACTAATTCTATTCACCATTTTTGGTTATTGGAGGGAAATAGTTGTTTGAATTTACTTGAAAATTAGCAAAGTGGAGTTATGAGGTTTTATACATTATTTAATTATTAAATTATTGAAAGATATGGAGTAATAAAAACTTGATTTATTATTGAAGTTATAAGGAGTTAAAGTCTTTTTAAGTTTTTGTTCTTAAATTTTTTTTGAATATTTAAAGTTATTTTTATGATTTGATTTTTTAAAGGAGGTATAAGGTTAGAGTTTTTTTAAATTAGAAAAAATATATATTTAAAAGTTTTTAAAGAAATTTTATTTGTTAAAATTTTGCAAATATAATATTAGGGAGTTACAAGGTTTTCTATATTAAATGTAAGAAATTTGAAATTTACAAAATTCATATTTAAGTTATTTTTAACCAAGGAGGTATAATTTTTACTACTTCAACGAAAATAAATCATTGAATTGATTCATATCATGGAATAAATTATTAGAAATGCATTTAATGAAGATAGTGAAGAAATAGTAAACAAGGTAAAGTTTTGTTCTCAAAACCTGATAGATGATCTTCTTCTTTTTTTTTGTGGAAAACATCCCAAAAGGGATGCCACTTTCGGGTAAGACCCAAGGAGGCAGGGGTATCCATTCCGCCAAAAACGCCCATGACTCGGACCTGGCCTACCACCTTTGACATACTCAAGGAGCAAACAAACACAAAACCAAATTAAAAAAATAAAATAACAACAAAAATAATAAAATAAAATAAAAAACAAACTCCTTGAGTGTGTCAAAACCAAAAGCACAACCAAACACGCACAATAAGATAAAAGAAACCACAACACAAACCACATAGAAAAACACAAGAACCACATAACAAAACACAAACAAGACAAAAACAACAGAACACTACAAAGACATAACCCAAAAAAACATGAAAAATAAACACAACCAAAACCTAAAAAATAAAATAAATAAAATAAAAATAAAAACAACCAACAAAAGACAATAAACAAAAACAAAAAACATAGAAAACACTCACACATAAAAAAATGAAATAACACAAACAAAGAGAAACCCAAGAACAAGAACGAAAAAAACACAAGAACAAGAACAATAAACATAAAAATAAAATAAAAACAACAAAAACACAAGAACAACAAAAAAACAACACAAAGAACACAAAAACAACACAAAGAACACTAAAACAACACAAAGAACACAAAAACAAAACAAAACAAAAGAACCCACCCACCTTAAAAAACTAAACAAAAAAACAAAGAAGACAAAAGAAAAAAAAAATGAACAAAACAATGACCTATCTAGACCAGAAGATTATTAATGCAAGAATCAACAGAGGAAACAAAATAAAGAATAGAATGAGCTAGGGAACTAAAAAAACTGAATGAACCAAAGAGAAACAAAAAAAACAAGAAGAAACTAGGTACCTTCGAACCGGAGCCATCCAAAGAAATGATAGAAAGAAGAGCTTCCCTAATTTGAGAAGCCCACCATATAGGAGGGTGGCCATAACAAGTAAGATCACCTTTGTCCAAAGCCCAATTAGCTAAAGCATCAACACTCTTGTTTTGATCTCTCGACCACATGATTGTAATCAACTTTCAAAAATCCCATCCGGATTAACCGAATCTTCTCAATAATTCTTTTTATTCTCCAATCCACCTTAAGATTCTTAGAAGGATTCTTCAAGATATTAATCATAAGTTGAGAGTCAGACTCAACTAACACCTTTTCCCATCCAACCTTAGTAGCCTCCTAAAGGCCTCTAAGGATACCACACCCCTCAAGCAAGGTTATTGGAAAGAATACCCAAATTCTCAAGCAAAAGTAAAAACCAGGGAGCCATCCGAAAGTCTACCAATTCCTCCCACACTGGCTTTTCCAGGGTTCCCTCTAGAGGCTCCATCAGTATTGACTTTTCCAAAATCCTTAGGAGGAGGTTGCCAATTTCTAGTCCTATCCATCTTACTAATACTCACATTCCCTTTAAGTTGGTTGCCCTTAGAAGGTTTAATCTTCAATATTTGCATCACTTGATCCCATCTTTGGTGGGAGTTTTGGGGGTGATTAAGGAGATGATGGACTGATTCAACTAAGTTGGCTATGGTATTTTGCCAAATATAGTGAATATCCTTCCTATCTTGATTAAAAATTTGGCTGTTCCTTTCATTCCAAATATTCCAAAGAAGAATGGTAGAACCCATCCAAACTAACCGCCTAATAAAATGATCAACACCCTCTTGATTAGGCCAATCCCTCCAAAGTTGTTCAAAAGTGAAAAAATTGGACCACCTGTAAGCCAAGTAAAGTTGCCATTCTCCTCCATAGCTCAGAGGCTAAAGTACACTAAAAAAAAATATGGTTGATATTTTCTACATTCTCTTCACACATTTCACATCTAAAAGGGCCATGAAAACCACGCTTCATAAGTTGCTCACCAATAAGCACCCTACGATGCAATAAAAGCCAATTAAAGAACCTCACCTTAGGCCAGAGCTTTTGAGCCCACAATTGAGAAAATATGTCAGAAGAATGGTTGGGATTATTATGGCATAAGGTCAAATAACCTTGAGCAACTGAATACTCACCCTTAGTAGTGTCGTTCCATCCAAAACAATCTTTTTCATGGGACCAAGAGAGGGATCTCATATGAAGGATGCCTTGGATATCTTGTCTTTGCCTTTCTGGGATTTGAATAGGCCAATCCTCAATAGGGATCCAATATCTACCAACCTTTGAATTACCAGTATGGTACCGATAGTAATTAGCCACCTTTATCCAATTAGCTCGGTGAAGCTCCTCCATCCAAGGCCTCCAATCGAGAAACTGAGTTATCAAAGGCTTGTGACCATCCCAAGAATCTGTCCAAAAATTTGCATGTTGACCATTATGAATGATCCAAAATAATTTTTTCTTTATCAAATCCTCACCAATATTAAGAACTGCTAAAATGGGAGAACCTTTGGTAGGAAGTTGATAGCGAACAAGGTCTTTAGGACTTTTGTTCTCAACATATTTAGCATGGAGATTATTGGCCCAAAGAGCATTGGGGTTATGCAACATCCTCCAATATAATTTAGTAGCTAAAGCTTTGTTGTTATTAATTGAAGACCGAAATCCTAACCCCCCTTCACTCTTAGGAAGACATAAAGTATCCCATTTCACCAAGGCCCATTTTCTTTTCTCCTTAGTACCACTCCAAAGGAAACGATGACTGATTTGATCCAGTTCTCGAAGAACAGACCTTTGGGATATTCAAAAAGGAAGAAACATAAATAGGAATAGCTTGAAGGACTGATTTTACCAAGGTGATTCTACCCCCATAAGAAAGCCACTTGTTGGTCCACTTTCCAATTTTCTTCTTGACTTTGTCCAACAACCAATTCCAATCTTTATTTTTCTGCCTTTGAATATTTATGGGAATACCTAAATAAGTGATTGGAAGAGAGGTCTTCTTATATCTTAATTTATCCAAGACCATGGCTTCCTGTCTAGCATAATAGTGAAAGAAAACAACTTTAGATTTGTCTTCATTGATCAACCGCCCAGTAGCCTTAGAAAAACAACTAATGATTTGCTTAAAATTAGAAGCTTCCTTAACTGTAGCTTTACCTAAAAGGGTAGAGTCATCCACAAATTGAAGATGAGAGATAGGTCTAGCTCCATGAGCAATGGTAACCCCCTCAAGGGTTTTGTTTTCCCTCTTTTTGGTTATAGTCCTACCCAAGCATTCAAGCAAGAATGATGCATAAATAAGGGGATAGAGTGTCACCTTGCCTGATACCTTTTGAAGTCGGGAAAGACCGAGAAGGCCTGCCATTGATAAGAACTAAGTAGGAAATCGAAGAGATACATCCCATAATCCAATCCATCCAATCCTTAGAGAAGCCAAATTGCCTCAAAACTTTGATAAGGAAGTGCCAATCCACTCGTCATAAGCTTTGGATAAGTCTAACCGGATGAACATAGAAGGAGAATTTTGCATATCCATGGAATGGATGGCTTCCTAAGCAAGAACTATCTCATCTACTATTTGACGTCCTTCCACATATCCCCCTTGCTCGGGGAAATAATCTTATGTAAAAGAGGCTTCAACCTTTTCACCATGATTTTAGTAATAATTTTGAGAAGAACATTACATAAAGAAATAGGTCTAAAAGCTGAGATATGATCAACCTCTTGAGCTTTTGGAACAAGAGTAATATAAGTTTTATTGATAACCTTCAAAATTTCTTTGGATTTCCTGGCTTCTTCCACCACCTCTAATAAATCAACATGAAGGATATCCCATAACTCTTGGTAGAACTCAATAGGAAAACCATCGGGACTCGGGGTTTTCCCTTTTTGCATTTTAAAAACTACTTGTTGAAGCTCATTGATAGTAACGGGAGCAGATCAAAATAGAGTTCTCCTCAGAAGTGATAAGAGAAGGGATTGCTTGAAGAACATTTTGTTGAGAAGCTGAGTCAAGAGGAGTAGCAACAAAAAGATTGGAAAAGTAATCAACAACAATAGAGTTCATGCCATCCCAAGTATAAACAACATCTCCAAAATCTGATTTTAAGGAAGAAATAAAGTTGTGAGATCTTCGAGCTAGAAGAGATTTGTGGAAGAAATTTGTGTTTCGATCTCCTTCTTTGAGCCATTGAATTCTAGATTTTTGCTTCCATAAGATTTCTTCTCTTTTTTCCCATTCCTCTAACTGAGTTGTGAGTTTAATTTCATCTGCACTTCTCTTCTCCGTGAGGCCATCTAAATGGATTTTCTTATTCAAATTTTCAAGATGAGCAATAACTTCATGTTTTTTTTTATGAACATCCCCAAACTCTTTCCAGTTCCAAGTCTTGATTTTGGATTTAATGTATTGCGATATTTTGGCAAAACAGAACATCTTAGTCCCATGCCTAGGTTTACCTTCCTTCCACCATTGTTGCACATGAGGTCTAAAGGAAATGTCTCTAAGCCACATTAATTGAAAACGAAAAGGAGAGAAACTCACATTGGTTTTCCACATTTCCACCATGGATCGGCCAATGATCCGAACCAACATTATTAAGAGTCTTCACTTTAGGAATGTGACCATGGATTAAGAAATTTTCAGAGAGCAAAAACCTATCCAATCTCTCCATTATACAAGCTAAGCCTTGCCTTCGTTAGACCAAGTCATAAGGCCATTATCTCGGTTGGATATCCACAAGATGGAGGTTTGCAATATATTCGCTCATGAGGTCGATTACTTTTGTCCAAATTTCTATTTCCCCCTTTTTCTCATCTAGAGAGAGGATGGTATTGAAATCTCCTCCGATCAAGATCCAAGCTTTAGGAAAATGAGAGATAATATGAGTAATATCCTTCCACTATCTTCTTTTTTCCTCCAAAGAAGTCGGGGCATAAACAGTAATGCGAGCATAATCTGGTTGGAATGTCTACTTTGAATAGCTATAGCCAACAAACCCCAACCGCCAACCATATGGTGAATAACTACCTCTTTTGGGTCCCAAAGACAAGCAATGCCACCCGAAGTCCCTTGGGAACCGAGGGAAACCACTTTTCCAGCTGGCCAAATTTCATCGGCAATTAAGTCCATATCCTCCATTGACATTTTTGTTTCTTTAAGGAAAACAAGATGTGGATGATTTATCTGAATCATTCTTCTAATTTTATTTTGTTTTGAAAGACTCCCTTTGAGTCCTCTAATATTCCAAGTGATGATCTTCATTAATACCAAGGCTAAAAATGTTGGGAAGGGCATTAATCTTACCTTCCTCTACAAGATTTTCACCTTCTTTTACCATATGATATTGATTGGTCTTGCGACCTACTTTTTGATTAGAATCCATCTTCAATTTTTTTTTCCCTGTTTCTTGACTTATTCCAATTGAATCTGAGATGGCTTCTAACCTTGAAGAATGCTCATACGGCCAAAATTTTACTAGATGGTTCAATGGAGTCTATATTGGGACCTGCATTATTTGAAGTTTTGACATTTGAAATATTGTTTTTCTTGTGTAAATTTCCTCCTTTTTTTTTCTGTTGAAAACCTTTGATTTTTTGGTTTGTCTCGGAGTTCTTTCCTTCATATTTAAAATGTGTTTCTAAGATTTCGGTTTCCATTATTTCCTCTTCCTCACTTGGGACATCATTTGTGGAAAGGATTTCAAACATATTAGCAAATGACTTTGATTGATCCTTCATTACTCGGTTTTTTCCGAGTGTTCTTCTTCTTAGGTATTTGGAAACCTCGTTGAGTTTATATCTTCTTTCTTTTGATCGAGAATTTTATTTGGGCAAGCACTGGCCAAATGACCATATTCATGGCAAATTCTACAACGAAAAGGAATGTTCTCATAGTCCACTACTTGCTCCCAAGTGCCTTCCCCAAATTGTAATGTGATCTTTTTAGGTAGGGGTTTGTCAAAATCCATTAAAACACAAATTCGAGCATAAATAATATGTTCAAAATTTTGAGTACAATCAGCAGTCATCATAAAAGTTCCTAAAGAGTTTCCAATTGAAGAAAAAATAGTAGGATTCCAAAATTCAATAGGGAGGCCAAAGAGTCTAACCCACACGGGAGCTATAGAAGGCATCTCTTCTTCGGCTTTAAATTTAGTATGCCAGGGCTTCATGAAAAGCCCTACCCTTCCCAAAAACCAAGGACCCCCTTTAAAAGTTTTCTCTGTATCTTCATTATTAGCAAATAAAACAAGAAAATAACCATTTGGATAAATAGAGATTTGTAACTCACCTTTAGTTTTCTAGCTTTTTGCAGCCCGGACTTTGAAAGCAGATAGACTCGAACGAAAACCCACGAACCGACAAATTAGTCCTCTTTTTTCCAAATCTTCAATGCCAGTTTGAATGTTACCCATATCAAGCTTAACAATAGGAGTTCCATCAACTGCTTTAAGACATCCTGACTTCATTTTCTTGGGATCAATCTTAGGCATTCTTAGAGGTTTATGAGAAGCCCTAGTATTGATATTAGCATTGGGCTAAGGTTGTCCACCATGAAGGGCATCCCTAAAATTCATTTTTGGGACTGAGTCTTCAAAATTCTTACCCTTGACAGGGGTTTTCACAGTAGAATTATTTTGTGGGTGCACCTTAGCACTAAATTCACTTGAGATATGAGCCATTTTTTGATCAACTTCTTGAAACTTATTTCGTGGTCTCTTTAATCCTTGCCCTAGACGTCGTGGAAAGGTATGGTTTTCACTTTTATTTTGTGCAACAAATTGGAAGTCGTTGTCACTCAAGTTCATAGTATGATCTATTGAAAGACAAATTTCTAACCCATCTTGTATCCCCTGCAACATTTCTTGCTAAAATATTGAGCATAAACCACAAAAATATTGGCCGCTAGGGCCCGAAGGCCCTAAAAACCAACCTCTGGAGCTGCTTGCACTCAACCCGGATGAAACCCTCGCATAGTCGCTTGCCAAATATATCGTTCACACATAGGGATGCGCTAGGATCTGTGTTGCTCCAAATGATATGAAAATTGGTGGAGACGTTCTAGGGTTTTTCAGGCATCTACCCTCAAAATTTTAGCTCAATCCGAGTTCGGATGAGTGAGATACAATCAAAACAAGTTTGGTAGTTTGGGAAATCCTGCGAAAAACGTCTCTCTTCACTGATATTGACAACTAACTACTCAGATATATTTCTTGGAATGTCAGTTATATTGTACTAACACTATGTTATGTTGTCAACTATATATTCTTTGTTCTATCACACTTCACCTGATAGATGATCTTGATGAAAACAAAAAGATACTAGAAAGGTTTAGAAATACACTTAAGAATTCAAAAGTATATCTTATCACTACAAGATTATAATCTGGTAGTTTAACAAAACCCAATTCTATAACTACTTACAATACCATACATTGCAAAAATATGCATCTTATGTATAAGGAAAATAAAAAAAGAGTAGCCTTAATGGTGCATAAATGGTTATGTTGTTTCCCTAAGAAGATATAAGAACTATAAGTACTAGAAAGGAAGCATAAATCAAATAAAGGACGTTGCATTCAGTTCAAGTGTAATTATTTCAATAGAATTGGACATAAAAAAAGCAAATTGTTGGAATCTCTATTCATGTAAGTTTTGTGGAAGAAAATCTCATTCTCCAACATTTTATTGGTATAAAGGACAATATTGTGGTAGACTTGAAAGGATGCTATTATTCAAATTAGACAAAAAATTTTAAAAACTTATATCTGAAGCAACTTCAAACATTGGAGCAAAGTGTTCAATTTTTGAAATGCAAGAAGGAAAAATGTTTTATGATAAAATGTTAAAAAAATAAGGAAAATATAAATGTATCAAATATGTTCCAAATTTATATTACAGAGTAATTAGGAATAAACCATATATATCAAAATTAAAGAAGCTCAAGCAGTCCATGGACAAGATAAAGAAGATACAAGCTTGAAGACCTAAAGAATAAAGATGAAGGTAAAATTTGAGTAGAATTCAAGCAAGAAGATGAATTCAAGATTCAATATGATTAAGAAGATTCCAAAGAAGTAGAGATTCATGAACAATGCAATACCACCTAAATATTGAATATTGAAGACAAATATGAAGACCAATATTGAAGACTAAAGTCTTCAATAAACAAATAATGTAATATAGAGGGGTGTTGAGGAATACTACATTATTTGTTACATGCTAATATACCCCCATGGTACCTTTATGATACAATTGTAAATATGTAATATATTGGGGTTGAGTTTATAGTTTAGGTGTAATTTATATTTTCCCTTTTATGTAAGAGTTAATGTGTAAGAAATGCACAAGTGTCATATAAGTTACAGTGCAATCATAGATTGAAAGAATGTGTACACGTGTCTTGTATGTAAGAGTGTAAATATGTAATGTGAAAATATGCACATGTATTATATTAGGTGTGCATGTAGAAGTGTAAGAGTCATGTATATGTGTGCAAGTGGCTTAGAGTCAAGAGTCCATGTAAGAAGAAAGTGAAGAGTCTAGTATGAAAGTGGAAAGATGATAAGCCAAAGGTCATGGGACTTGCCATATAGAAAGAAAAATTCAAGTACTTGAAGAGGTATATTAATATGACTTAGGCTATTTACATTCATATTTTATTAAATAATTGAATGTTTATTTTAGTATTATATAGGCCTTGACATATATATTATTTTGCTTACATGGTGGAATCGGTAGCCGCCATGAATCCAGACGGGTTGTCCGAATTTTATGGTCGCCACAATATTCTGCGTTGTCTACCCCAAAAGCCACCACACAGTTCTTTGTGTGCAGTTTGCCCTTATAACCACCATGCCACAATCATTTTAAACCTTTTACATTACTAAAAGCACCACGAAAGGGACAAGTGTTTAGTCCAACGAACATTTTATTATTATTTTGATATTTAATAATGTGGCTATTTTATATTGGTACCTATGATTTTTTGTGGTAGTAAGGCTTAAAAATCCAACACACATATTCCATTTGCTACTTGGGACTTGATCCCAGGCTTGAGTTTGAAGTTACCACCCAATTTTATTGAGGATGAGATACATTCTTTCATTTTTATGACTAATTTAATCAATAATGAGCAACCAAAATTTGGAATTCAGATCCCAACAAGAATTTGAGCCAATAGGTATGGGATAAGTTTCAAGCTCATGTAAAAAAGAGGGAAAAGAAGGATTTTGTATGTTAGGATTTGGCTAAGGATTCCTAAAATGTTACAGTTGGTACCTCATTCAAGCATTGTTGAACAAGGTACAAAGCCGATGTAGGTGAGAAAAGACTCAATAAAAGCTTGACCAAGAAAATCATGATATGTTACCATGCAAAAATTTCCCAAGTAAGAGATGTAGAAAGCATCAATTCCACCAACCAAGGTCTCTTAAGGAAAAACTAAATACAACCCCCCTACCTACTCAAATGTACATTGCATAATAAATAAATAAGTAGGTGGTGAAGTTGTTGTATGTAGTTAATGCCCTATGTGGAGGAAGCATGAAGCTTAAGCCTCATTCATAAAACCTTATCTAAGGATCTTGAAACCAAATTATTATAGAAGTATAAGGAGAACTCACATGTTGTAGGGCATTTCCAAGGTGGTATAAACTCAAAGTCTCACCAACAAGTCATGTAAAAAAGATCTCTCAAGATGATTGAGTGTACGAGCAAATCCAACCCTATAAGCTTATAACAAGGATTCATCATGCCAACGTTACAACTTAAACCTCGTTGCTTAGAATCATGAGATCAATACACCAATTAGCATTGTGCACTCATGTGACCATTCATGGTAATCAACAATGGATATTGACCAGATGCAAAAGAATAAAAAAATTCTTCCAAATAGAGTGTTATCGAGGAAGGACTCATGTAGACCACTAGATTCTCTAGTCCACATAAGGGGTGAAAAGTGACATTTGAAAAAGCTTCACTAAATTACTCTACACAATTTTTTTGGGGTAAACATCTTTGGATGGAAAAGGGTGTGACACTTAGTGCCTCACATATCAAACCAAAAAGGACCCTCAAGCAAAGAAGTGCCTCACATATCAAAACAAAAAGGACCCTCAAGCAAAGAAAATTTAAACAATCCAATCAAGCCCCTAATGGAAAAGATTAAAAGCTTCATCAACATATCATTAAAGGCTAATGATGTTACAATTGTAAATTTAAAATTGACCAACAGGAATAGGTACATAAACTAATAAGCCTCACTAGCCAATTAAATAACGCAATCATTCTCACTATCATACAAAATAATAACTTCCACACTTGTGCATTAATTGCAATTTATGAAGTACTAAGCCTATTAATATCCTTTTCTTCTCCAAATCTCCTCATTACACCATAGATAGTTGAAGTCTCCAGGAGCTCTGAAGCAAAAAGATTATTTATCAAAAGTAAATGATAGTCAAAGTTTTAAAATCTCAAATAACCCATAGAGACTATGGAAAATAAGAGAGGAAGCATGGCTACTACTTCATTCTTGAAGGTCACATTTGTACCTTGCTTAACTTCTAGGATTGATACCCACACTCACGGTACATGGATGGAGCCTCTACAACTTTTTGAATATGCAACAAATAATGTAGTAGATCCAAAATAGTCAAGGAGCACATAAAATTTGAGAGAAGGTACTTACTATATTTGCCTCAATAGTGAGGACGAGTCCTCTAAATAGACCTAGACTCGTTGTCTAGCTCAATACCTAGTTTTCTAGGTGCATTGTTGTTATGAACTAATGGATGCATGCATATCACATTACAATCAACACCATAGAGAGGTCAAGGCTCACAACAATGAGTTCAAGGTGGTCATTTTAGAGGAGGTTGTGTGACAAATGTCGATGGTGCCTAAGGTGATTAGACTAAATTTGAAGACTTGTTGGTCCAAAATCTGCCATAGGAAAGGATTTTACAAGTGCACCCTAGACCCGGCCAACATTGAAAGGCTGGAAGCAAGAAATGGCTTCCAGACCAATCTCCAGAGTGGGCTGGTTCCCTTCACTATTCTAAACTTGGTTAAGATAAGGGTTACTTGAAAGAAATTGAAAAGGTTACAAAAAGAAATGGGAAATATGGCCACAGGCCGAAGTGATGGGATCGAAAGATAACAGCAGGAAACTTAAAAATGCGACAACAGCAAGTAACATAAGAAGTCAGCTCAATTCTCACACAACTGTATGTAGCAAATCTCTCCAATATTACACTCCAAAAATCATACTCTCACGGCAACACTTAAATCCAAGATGCAGAATTTAAATACAACAACCATTAAGAAATACGAATACTATAAGAAATGCAACCTGACAAAAAAGAAAATCACTCATACAACCGTTGCTGAAAATCTGAAGCCAATACTTTTATTCCTGCAGATACAATTCCAATTTCTAGCAGAGAACTCTCCAACCACACTTTCAAATGAAGCTTACATTGGTTTTTATAGAGGGTCGTCCTCTTTGCAGCATTAAATATTTGAAACCGACTTCCTTGTGATCTACAATTATGCATTGGAAATTATGCACACGATCCCCTTAATTGCAGACTTGGAGACCCACAAAATTGAATGCAATGTACATGTCATCTTCGAAGAACCACCTTCATTAAATTTGTTTTTTAAACATGTGCATGAAAAACCGTTAAAATGATCCACGACCAGCAGTTTCGAACCAAGAAAATCTTTAATTTTGGTGGCCTGGGTGCTCTTCGACCTTGACCGCATTGAAAATCCGCAAAGCATTTAATTCGGGGCAGCATTTAATCTTCGAAAATCGGAAAAACCCCCTCGAAACTCACAAAACTGCTTTGGGCCAACAATTTAAGCATTAATAATTAATAATAACAATAAATGTGGCAAAAATGCCAACATTCTTGGCGGCTCGCGGGGTATACAGCTCGTTGTATGCAAGAATCCAGGCCTGAATCCATTGGGCTCAGAGTCAAGAAAACTTAAAGTCAGCTGTTGTGGTACATCTCAGTGAACTGCTGCAATAGAAACTTTTGCTGAATGATTGAAAGTTAAAGAAATCTGCATTTGGCTGAACTGAACATGGAATGGAAATGAATGGAATGAGATCCCACGGATGCGCAGGCGGTGAAATGCAAATGGAATGGTAATATGATGAAATGGATGAAATGAAGAAAAATAATGCGATAGTCAGTAACAGAATGCTGTTGTACTACCGGCTGCAATGGATATGGAATGAAAGTAAATGAACTAATGGAATGGAAATGGAAATATGAAGGTTGTGGAATGAGATTGAACTAAACTGTAAATAAATGCGTAAAATGACAGAACTTAGAAGAAAGGGATAAGAAGGAACGGAAATAATAGGAATGGGGAAAAGAAACAACAGTCGTGGCTTTGTTTTTTTTTTTACTGCAGAAGAAAAAGAAGGAGGAAGATGAAGAAGGGAAAGGAAAGAAAAAGGGAAGGGAAAAGAAGAAAGTTCTAGAAAGCCACCAAACTGCTGGGAGGAGAAAAACAAAGGAAAAACAAGCATCTACGGCTCGCAGGCAACAAGAGCCGAGATGAATAAATAAAAACAATACCTCTTTTTTTTTTTTTTTCTACTCTTTCTATTTATATATATATTTTTTTTTTAAATATTATATACAATAGTTCACGACATGATTGGCATGTCGCCACCAGACACCTAGTCTCAGAGGGTTATCCGGTAAATCTGCAATGTCCCGACCGGATCTGATCATACTTAAGTCGGTCCTTGAAATTGGGCTGGCTTCTTCCTGAAGTTCTCCATGTTTCAGACACTGGCAAGTTATCATGTTGTATACCAGTACCGACACAATTTACAAATAATGCAGAAAAGAAACCCCACCATCTTGAAGAGTTCTTTGAGTGTGGACTGAGAACAGGTTCCTCCAACTCCTGGATCCGATCACAGGAATTGTCCAGCAATAGTCCTTTCTTCAGGATCTCTGCAGACTCTACCTGTTGATCTGACATATTTAACAGGTTCTGACTAAATGCTTGTATGTCGTGCCCTGGGATACAAACAGGGTGCAAAGATGTGACCTCCTTGTGCTCAGGTTCTGCCACTTGAATCTCTTCTTCTTCTTCGCTTATATCCTCTGGATCCATCTCCTTATGAAAACTGCAAGCAACCATATTGTTCATTGCCAGGAAATTTCTTGCATAGTCCAATCCTTGGCTTTGGATGAGATCTGTCCCTTGAGCTCCACACAACTGCATCTCAGGTTTCTGTACAGTATAAGGGATCTGGCATGAAAAATACTGCGCGGGATAGACAGAGCAAAGAACTACCGGAGAAAGTAATGGAGTTTCTCCCCACGGTAATTTTCTTGATAAG
This sequence comes from Wollemia nobilis, assembly GCA_028583015.1. Lineage (NCBI taxonomy): Eukaryota > Viridiplantae > Streptophyta > Pinopsida > Araucariales > Araucariaceae > Wollemia > Wollemia nobilis. The sequence goes on from JAQPPZ010000019.1 coordinate 12,188,042, forward strand.
AGCAAAAGTTGTTTCGCTCGCACTGCTTCCTCAAAGATTTGCGGGAACCTTTGTTCACCTGATTGCAGCAAGAGGAGGCCTATGTCAGAATGGAAAGCTCGAACATAGAAGAGGTGGGCTTGGGTGGGTGATGGTTGGATCTTCTCTGGAATTCTCTTCCAGCTTCTCAAGAATCGAACATTGAAGTCCGTGATGCTCTCTTGAGGTGCTCTCTTGATGTACATTAAAAACTGATAGAGATCCAAAGAACTGTAAAAGGGATCTTCGTCAAATCTTCTGATTAGTGCTCCCGCGAGATCATCCCATGAGCTGATGCTTTGACGCTTGAGCAGTCTGTACCACTGCAATGCCCTTCCTTCCAAAGACAAGACTAGAAGTCTGATCATGACATCTTCATGATTTATGACATGGATCATTGACAAAGTAGCAATATCTTCAACATGCGCCAGAGCCATGCCTTTGGTACCATCATATTTTGCCAGGGCCTTCAGGGCACCTTCAGGAATTTCATGCCGGATTTGGAGATTCAGAGGGCCAGGATCATCCCATCTAGAAAAAACCCTCGCCTTTGTAGCAGTGGTCTGCGGGATCACGGCTATCGCCATTAAGTCAGAGTCGCCAGATGAACATTCTTTGAACTTTAAAAAAAATAGGCGTCCACGATCAAGAAATTCAGATCTTCAACTCAGCAAAGTCGCCAAATGAACTTACAAATCTCCGCTATGAGGTCAAGACAGCTCATCAAATCTTGAGACCTCCGGGTGGTAAAACAAATGTGGATTTTTGTGAGACAGAAGAAGTCTGTCCCACCGGGCGTGCCAAAAACTGTTGGTCCGAAATCTGCCACAGGAAAGGATTTTTACAATTGCACCCTAGACCTGGCCAACATTGAAAGGCTGGAAGCAAGAAATGGCTTCCAGACCAATCTCCAGAGTGGGTTGGTTCCCTTCACTATTCTAAACTTGGTTAAGATAAGGGTTACTGGAAAGAAATTGAAAAGGTTACAGAAAGAAATGGGAAATATGGCCACAGGCCGAAGTGATGGGATCGGAAGATAACAACAAGAAACTTAAAAATGCGACAACAGCAAGTAACATAAGAAGTCAGCTCAATTCTCACACAACTGTATGTAGCAAATCTCTCCAATATTACACTCCAGAAATCATACTCTCACGGTAGCACTTAAATCCAAGATGCAGAATTTAAATACAACAACCATTAAGAAATACGAATACTATAAGAAATGCAACCTGACATAAAAGAAAATCACTCATACAACCGTTGCTAAAAATCTAAAGCCAATACTTTTATTCCTGCAGATACAATTCCAGTTTCTAGCAGAGAACTCTCCAACCACACTTTCAAATGAAGCTTACATTGGTTTTTATAGAGGGTCGTCCTCTTTGCAGCATTAAATATTTGAAACCGACTTCCTTGTGATCTACAATTATGCATTGGAAATTATGCACACGATCCCCTTAATTGCAGCCTTGGAGACCCACAAAATTGAATGCAATGTACATGTCATCTTCGAAGAACCACCTTCATTAAATTTGTTTTTTAAACATGTGCATGAAAAACCGTTAAAATGATCCACGACCAGCAGTTTCGAACCAAGAAAATCTTTAATTTTGGTGGCCCTGGGTGCTCTTCGACCTTGACCGCATTGAAAATCTGCAAAGCATTTAATTCGGGGCAGCATTTAATCTTCGAAAATCGAAAAAACCTCCTCGGAACTCACAAAACTGCTTTGGGCCAACAATTTAAGCATTAATAATTAATAATAACAATAAATGTGGCAAAAATGCCAACAAGACTACAAATGGGTATTATACCCAAGTCCTAGATAATTGTCTTGTTTGAATATGGAACTCCAAGATTCAAAAACCTCCATCATAGACTTCCCTTTAGGTTGACAAGCCTTCAAAGATGATGCCAAATATGCTCTAAGCATAATGGTATTTAGTTTCAACATTGATGATGATAATAAGATGTCACAAGATATGAGAATTCTCAACATGTTGGGGAATGGCCCAAAGGATAGGACACTAATTCTAGACTACATCAATTCCATAGCCCATCAAATTCATAAAAGGCTAAATAATTTTAGAGACTCCTGCATATTTAAGTATTGTTCATTCTCGGTGCATTTAGCCTTGTTTCAAAATACCTGGATGTATAAGCATATAAATTTAAATATTAAAGGGGAAATGACCAAGGGCAACCTATCTCTACCTAGATGGAATTTATTTACTAGACTTTCTCCTACTACATTTTTGTAAATGAATTCCTAGCACCAACCCTGAGTGTGATTAAAGGAGAGAAAACCTAGTGCATGCCATAAGCTAGCACCAAAGATCTAAAATTCTAAGTTGTAAGGGATTGGTATCTCCTGGAGGATTCCACTATTATCCATATCTATGGATTCAATAAGTCAGTCTACCTCCTACGAAGGTTTGCAACTGAGAGAATGTTTTCTCTACAAATTTTGAGATAGCCAGACTTGATTGATGTCACCTATGGGAGTGGGTAGAGTAAGGCATGATTTTACAAAACCCTTATGCATCTTGGTGATTGTTGCTATTGAGAAGAAAGACAACTCCAATTGTGGAGACTAAATTGTAAGAGCTTAGATTATAAATTTTACATGATTCTTGAAATTATGATCCATAAGGGAAATTCATTACCTAGTTGACATGCATAAAAGGCTCTAAAAGATTCAACCATGAGCGCAAACCTTAAATTGAAGCATCCCATAATGTAGAAGAGGGAGATCACCCACCACTCTAAAAGGAATATTTCTTGGAACCTAGTCCCTAGAAAAAAAGTATAGAAGATTATATACAAGAGTATGTAATGTCAGTCCTAAGTCTAGAGTCAACTCCAACAATAAATGTATTTTCAAGATCTAGGTTGGAGTAATATGAAAATTAATACCTAGTGAAATTTTATCTAGGAAATTAATGATGTCAATACTTCCTTTGGGGACTAAGAAGATGACATTGATGAAACCTTCAATCAGTGGTATGACGAGAAGCACCCTAAATAAGTTTTTGACTACATAGAGGGAAGTGATGAAGAAGTTATGAGCATACAATCATGCCAATCAACTAGAACAAAAGAGTCCCAATGAGTTGGTATTTATGTTCTCTTGGAATCACCACAAAGACAAGAAGTGGATTCAACCTTAACTTTTGCTTCAATACCTCTTGATATAATTTCACTGTCTCAATACACACTCAAAAAGAGGAAGCCAATGTAAGAGGATCCAAGTGGGTTGAAACCCATAAGAAAATGAAAGTTGACCCTCCAACTAAAATCATTGATAGGAAAATAAAAGTGTGAGACTCCACCCTGGGGAACCCCTCTATTGTCTCCTATGGAATCTATTGAAGCCACTACTAAAATGCAAGAGGAAGCAACCCCATTGGCCAAATTCTCAACCATTGCATTACTCGTTGATTTTACTCCAATGACACCATATGTAAATATTGTTCCTATCATCGCTCTTATTTCCACTACTCTCACCATCCGTTTGATCCAATTTGTAGCTCATTCTACCTTGCCATTATGATGGCTTTTGAAGACTTTAAATTAATATCAATCTCACAGGAAAATAATCACAAAATCAAATATAATGTAGTTGCCATATAATAAATCCAAAAAATTTGTAACAGATATAATATGGGTCAACTAATATGTAATGTCAAGGCTTAATAATATAACAAATAACATCACTAATATGTTAAAATATGAATGTAATAGCCTAAAACATACATAATAATATCACTTACAATATTAGTTGCTCAAGTATATGAAAACTTGTATTACTCTTCTTTCTGTTACAAATATATCATATACAATGATATTCTCAACACTTAATGTAGACATTGTAGACTATGCAGGTACTATAGACCCTATAGGTGATGTAGATCATGTAGATGATGTATATCATGTACTTTATGGAGTAATATATAGCCTTTATAGGATGACTCTTTAGTTACCATGACTCTTCCTTTCCATATGCCAAGTCTCATAACCCTTGGCTTCTCTACTTAACACTTGCATACACATGACACTATCTTGTATACACACTTGGACTAGACTCTTCCTAATCTAAGGACACATGTGCACACTTATGCACATTTACACTCTTAACACTTGCACTCGTATTTACATGACACATGTGCATTTCCTGCACATTATTACAATACATACAATATTAACTCATGCACTAATATAGAACTCAACCCTAATTATAAAATTTATAATAATGTACCAAGGTGGTACATTGGCATATACCAAATAATGTAATACTCTCTAACACATTCTCCTTTGAATCTTCTTCCACCATATTTACTTGTGTCAAACAATCAATCACCTTGACCTTCTTAAGGCCCTAACTATACCCTTTGATAGCCAAAAACAACTAGTCAACATCTCAACCATCACCTCAATATATGACTTGCTACATTAATTTCAATAAGTCCAAGATTAAGTGTATTACTATGAGCAATAGGAACTAGATGAAGGGGAAAAGCAACCCATTATAATGTGGATGATTTCCATTAATTATCCTTAGAATTTTGCTTTGCATTTGTTTCACCTAAAACCTATTCTCTTATATGGAGGGAAACATGCATATTCAAGATTATTAGGTGGTTGTTGTGGAGTTAATCCTAAAGGATGACTAACTTGAGGACAACATCAAATTTGTGGAGCAAACAAATAAAAGTGTAAGCTATGAATCCTTGACCTACATAAGAAATATGGATAGGAAGAAGGTGCTAGAAAATATCAAACACTCCCTCATAGCCTCTTAGGATAAAATTTAAGCAATGAACTCTTAGATGACCAACCACGTGGGACAATTGGAGGAGACAAAAGCCTTAAAGGATTTGGATGAGAAATAGAGAAAGGATGTTGAGTTGGAATGAAGGATTGATGACATAGAGCAAATATCTAAAATAAATTAGTTGCTTTAGGATGAGGTCATTGAAGTAGTTGATGGCTTGATCCCAGTATTTCAGTTCATCAGGGTAATTATATTATGAAGCATCAATATTTGTAAGATAGTGGAGTAGGTTTTGACAAATACCAACTCCAAGATCATCAAGGTACAAGCATATAATGTTTGGATAACTCACCTAACCAATCAACAATAGGTGGTCATGCAAAATATCTTCCATGAAGGAGTCCTCTTGATAATAAATATTTGAAGCATATCTGATTGCATGCTAGTATAAGGCTTGGGTCAATGCTTTGGTCCAACTAAAAAAATAGTGGAAGGGACATGTTACTTCTTTGGTTCAAACTAGCCTTCTATCCCCTTGGACTCTAAATGATGAGCTTCTTTAAGAGCAAGAATTTTGATAATTATTGAAGTAGTCAAATAAAGTTAATATATTGTCAAACTCTTCCATCACATATAAAAAGTGGTTTAATTGGTGAAACCAATGGTGGAACACGAAGTGAGCCTTTGAGAGGTTTTAGGTACGGCTACTCACATCCCATAGGATGATTGGTGGGAGAATGAAAGGAGTTATTTTTTTCTCAAAAGGGTAAGGCTACCCTCAAAAGGCTAGTGGGAAGAAGTCAGAACGATGATGAGCAAACTTTAGTGATCCCATTCACCATTTTTTTCATTTTGCACCCAATAAATAAGGTGGCTATTTTTTGGGTTATCAATCTCTAGTAGGTTGGAGATCCTTGTGAGTCACCAAAGTTGTGAATTTTAACTATATGCAAAAGAAAGTTTCCTCAACAAGATTTGAAAATAAGCTAGTTGCAAGGAAGTAAAAAAGCAAAGCATTTAAAACTAAAAGGAAAAATACTTAGATGGGCCCACAATTTTGTAGTGTTCTACAAGCATGGTTTGGAAGCACTAACCAAAACTCTTAAATAGAGGTAAGGTATAGCCAAGTGCAAAAGAGCACATACTAAAACTACAAGGTACATAAAAATAGAAAAACTAGAACTCTAGTAAAAGTCCAAAGTGACATTTTATTCAAAACAATGCTAGTCATAATTGCAATGAGGAGCGAAGAAAATATTATACATAAAAGGGTGCTAATTGAAATTTGAAGAGGTTGTCTTCCTTGATAAGAAACCTTTAGAGCTACCTTCACTCAAACACAACATTTTAGGAAGGTGATTGGTGTCTAAAAGGCAATAACAATATAAGCCATAGTCCTAGAAACTTCAAGCCCACCAACATTAAATTTAGAAGAGTCTTAATGTTAGGAGTTTCCAAAAGGTATAGTTAGCAAAGGTGACAAAGAATTCACATTTAGAGGTCCATAATCATTTAGAATTAATGGCTTGAAATCTAGAGACCATGAGACTATTAATTATTAATGTAGATAGATCTTGGGCATGGATTCAAAAGGGAATTTTGAATCTTTGACATAGTTTTTGTCAAAAAAAGTTCTCCAATTTTATCTATAAAAAGAGAAGTATGTGATTGCAAGACAAGAACTAATGTCTATAGGGAAGAATAACACAAGGTTATTCTAGGAAGACTTCATTACCCCAAAAAATAGAAAATAACATTTTAGAAATCAAATGACCAGAATATGCAAAATATTTTCATGAATGACAGAAAGAAGAGACCCCTCCTATAATCATCACAACAACAATTTTTTTTTACCTTAAATGAGGTCAATAAAATCACTAAAATGCTAGGATTAGGTAAGGCCTATGACATTAATGGTCTATAGGTAGAATACTTAAAATAAGGAGTAAAGGACTTAACATCACATATCAAAAGGATATTCAATAAAACCATCCACCATGGCTTTCCAAGGGATTGGAAAACATGCCTAATAATGTCTTTCTTCAAGAGTGGAGATGTAGACAATCCCTCAAATTAACTGATACATTATGGTCAATCCCCTCTTTGTAAAATTGCTTGAAAGTATGGTTGAAAGTAGGATCGATAAATGACTAGAAGAAAAATTAAAGAGGGCAAAAGGACAAGCAAGTTTCAAACCAAAACATTTGAAAACAGACCAACCACATCATCATTTTAAAACATATCATTGAAAAAATATGGAATGAAAAAGAACAAGTCTATTATTATTTTGTGGACTTTAAGAAAGCTTTTAGCACAATCCATAGAAGTAAGCTATGGAGTGGAATGGAAGACTTAGGCATACCATAAAAGGATAGAGGATAGTTCATATACTTGAGTAAGTTCAAGCTAAAATCGAAATATAAGAAGACCTTATAAGATGCTTTAAAAGTAGCATAAGGATTAAGTAAGGATGCTTGTTATCTTCTATCTTGTTTGGTTTATATATTGATAAATTAGAAGAATAGATAAATCTGAGTGGAAGGGATAATGTTCATTTTGGAACATATGTGATGGCACTTTTTGTATATAGATGATCTCATTTTAATTGTAAGGTCAACACAAGATTTGACAAAGCATTTAAAGGTCTTAAAGCACTTTTACAAGGAGGTAGGCATGCAAGTAAACACCAATAAAACCAAGATCGTGATATTCTCTCATTAAAAGAAAAAATCAATTAAATTTTTATTTTGAAGGGGCTCTTTTTAAAAGAAGTAAAAAAGTACAAATATCTTAACATAGACTTTAATAATAAGCTTAGTTGGGGAACACATAGAATGAAGAGAACATTAGGAGGATAAAAAACTCTTTTTTTTTTGCATTATAAAATAGAAGCAAAGAGGCTAAATTATGGGAGAAGAAGACTATGTAGGTTTTATTTGGGCTACTAGTGGTAACAATGACAAGCATAGGGTATGAAGTTTGGACTACTAACAAATCAAACTCAAAATAAAGGTAAAGTAAAAGAATTCAAGAATATTTGATTAAAAAAATAACTCAAAATCAAAGAGGTTAATTTCAAATGAGATTCTTCTAGCATAAATAGATACCTTCCTTATAAAGACAATTACTATGGTTCTTCTAGGATATCTAAAAGAATCAAATGATGAACTAAAGTTATAATAGAAGACCTTATGAAAAAGAGAACATTATCTTGTTAATTTTTTTTGAAAAATTAAAAAATAAATTATATTAATAAAAACTATATTACAAAGTAAAGTGAGTTGGACATGAAACAAGGAAGGAAGAAAAGTCTCCTCCAATACCTCTTGGCTAAAAAATTACCCATAACAATATTGTATAGGTAGGTTTGTAGAAAATATCACTTGAGACCACCATTATGCAATTATCCATACACATCAACAATACATGAGTTGACTTCCAATTTTCCTTGTTCATTTGAATTTTGTAGACCATCCATCTATCTTCATTCTATTTTGAAGTCATTCTTTGGCATATTGATCATGTCTAACATACATATTGTTCTGTGGATTGGAGGATTAGTTTCTTTTATTCTAGACATACTCAATAAAATGCCTATGGCTGTGTGTGTTCTATTTTTACAAACCATCCACCTTGGCCACTTTGAGTCTATTGGTAGTAAAATCATATAGTATAACAATAGTAACATGAGGATGAAGACACAAGAACCTATGGTAATTAGCCAAGAAACTTGCTTACCTAGCATGACACTAGAATAACTTGTTATTTGTTTTCTTCTAGGCCATTGCTCCCTGACCTAACTATGATAGATTCATTAGAATCATTATCTGCTCTTCCTATTCTATTATTTGCATGTACCACTTCTTGCATCCCTTGGATGCTTTCGCACCAACTTATTTGATTTTCCATTTGAGAGTCCACATATTACCCTTCCTCTAGTTTTTTTTCCTATTTTGCTAAATATCTGCCACTCTATTTCCCTCTCGCTTGATATGCGTAGGAAAAACAATTTGAAAAACCTTCTAGATATTTTGAATTGCTTCCACCTTCCTTCTCTCCCCAATTTTTAGCACCTAGAAGGGTCTTATTGGATCCAAGATTCCAACCTGTACCTGATAGTCTCTCTATCCACAACTTATGTAAATGTAGATTTGCAACTATCATTAATGTTAATAAGATCACTTGTCCTTCTGCTTCATTATTTGTTGTCTCCCCCAGAGCTTTTGCTCTTTCGTACACCTATTCTCCTTTCCAATTCCTTATGATAATGCCAAAACCAACTTTTTAAGGGTTTTTTGTGGAAGCCCCATTTGTGTTAGCCTTCACCCACTATTTGGGAGGCAGTCTCCACTTTATGTTATTCGAGGAAATCTCACCTATGAATCTAAACCTTAGTTGTTTTTATTTTACAATTATTCCAAAGCTCCTTAGGATAGTCACTTCCTCCATTTCTATCTTTGTTTTCTCCTATAATCTGATAAATAGTGTTTTCATTAACCTACTAATAATTCTCTCCCATGCTTGCTCCTTTGTTTTGTGCTCTAATCTAAATATGCGTGCATTTCATTCTAACCATAGCTGCCACCATATAAAGCTAGGTCCTAACTTCCATGCCATTTTCATTGTTTTAGTCTTAAAACTGCATTGTTTCTAATTATCTTGTTATATATAACCCTAAAAGGCTTATATAAAGACAAACATCAATTGGAGAGGAAAAATATTCATGATCTAATTGATGACCAACTCATACTTAGATGTGAAAAAAATAAACGAAAGAGACCAAAAGATAAATCATGTGAGAGGATATGTACATTTTATAGATCAAAGAAAGATGAGAAGGAAAAACATTTTATTTTAGAACATGAAATATATAGTAATATTCAAGTTAGCTCTGATGATACTTTAGTAGAGAAATTATTCCATGATTTGTTTGAAAAAGACAAAGCAAGAAAATATAAAAACTCATGGTCATAATTAGTAAAAAAAATTAATATTATTAAAAAAAATAATTAAATCAAATTTTTAATTTTTTTTTTATATATAGAAGCAATGGTTACAATCACGATTTTTAGTAACTACCAGCACAGTTGGTAGAGGACTTCCACCGTCTCGGTACATGGTAACCTGGCGTGAGATGGGGACCGTCGGACACACAGGGGTTGCACCGTCGTCATCAATCTGGCGCACCACTCAGAGGAATCGGATCTGGGCTACTGTTTGTGCATGGGCAAGCCCATGGGATTGGAACCTAGGTCTCCTCTCGGTAAGTGCCCCAACTTACCAATCCAACTTAACTTAATAACCATAATTTTTTTTAAAAACTGTTATTTTATAAGTTACACAATTTTTTTCTTTTTTGAGATTGAAAATTACATGAACATTAGAGTCTGAATTTTATCCATAAAGTTCCACATTTTAAGCAAAACGAATGATTCACAAAGTTAAAAAATTTCTGCTGTCTAAAAATCCACCTATACTTTCTGGACAAAACACGTTAGATATAGCAGGTACTGCGTCCCCGGGTCTCCAGTATTAGTATTTGTTGGCGGCGAAAGTATTTTCAATTTGATTTGGTAAATTTAAGTTTTTGCTTTGGCAGACTGAGATAAAGAGAGAGAGCAAATTTGAATTTGAATGTAAAATTCATATGAAGGAGAGGAGAGGAGAGGGAGGATGGCAGGGGCGCTGGCAGGGTTGCAAGAACACCTCAAATTAGCACGCGAATACGCTCTTGAAGGCCTTTATGACACATCCGTTATCTTTTTCGACGGCGCCATTGCTCAGATCAACAAGTAAGCATTTCCTTGTACTTATTTTCTCCATTTTGTTATGGATCTTATCTATATTTCTTGTTTGGATCTCCGGATCTCTATGGAGGGCCGCGCCCTAGAATATGAAAACCCGAGACTATATTCGCGGTTGGTCATCTTATATGTTTGAAGTTATGACAATGTGGCTATTTTTCGTTGAATATTTTCGGTACATTCTTAGATTTGGTGGATTGTTAGAGGAGCCATTTCGATGCTGTAGTTGGATCTTTGGTTCGATTTCGCAAACGAGCATATCCCTGCTCTTTTTGGGTTAATTGAACCCAGATTAGCTTACAAATGGGGAGTGAAATATATGAGTACGAAAGGGGAAATTGACATTGTAATTGTTATTACAATTTTACATGGCTGTTGCCAGCTGAAGGGTGGTAAAATGTTTTGACAATCAAGACGAGGTTGCATTTGATCGCAACTGAAGCCCTCTCACGTGGCTTCGGATTTATGCTACTCATTTGAATTTTATCGAGACCACGAAATGTGATCCACCCAGAACATAATATGTACATTGCTTGATGAGAAGTTGGGATTGATTTGGTAGATTATTGGCTTTTATGGATTTTTTTTATTGCTTACCTTTTTTTCTCACAGTCATTTTATATAAACATAAAATTACCTGAACTTGGTTCTCTTGTTAGGAGCCCATTGTTTTAACCAGAGCTAACGCCATTTGATTTGGGCCATTTTTAATTTGATTTTGACTAATGCAAGTTTTGAATGGAGAAAAAGCGCCTACCGTAATGCATGTCCTTGCAAGGGAAAACGTTGCCGCTATCACAAGTTGAGATTTTTAGCCACACGGGAACCCCATTTAGGACCACGACTTGTGCAGTCAGAGAGATTCGATTCTTAAATCTTAACTGCTAATTTTTGATGTGTGTACCCGCAATTAAATTTCTTCTTGTTGGCTGGATTGTCTTTCCTATTTTACAAGATTTCTCCTCACGGTGTTTTTACTTGGTGTATGGATATGGCATTGTTGAGTCTCTCCTTCAGCTATTAAACCTTTAGCTCCATTGTACACAATATTTAAGGTTTAAAGAGAGTACCAGGGGCCATCATGATTAATTTGATGTTTTACTTTTTACTAATTTTAGTTGTAGTTTGTTCTCTAAATTGGATATATGAGATTGTGATGGGTTACATTGTGACGACATAGTGGTATTACAATATTTTGGCAATTATGCATACCTTCTTCTAGCAAGATTTGAAGTTGAAGATAGTGGTATTACAATATTTTGGCAATTATGCATACATCTTTTAGCAAGATTTGAAGTTGAATATTTTTCGTGGAAATTTGAGGAATTTAGCCATCTGAGCTCATGCTATTTGATGCAATTTGAATTTTGTTATTTAAGGGTTAATATAATTTTTAGGTTTTATTATATTTTATAATTTGTAATTTATAATTTAGGGTTAATATATTTATTTTATAATTATTATGAATTATAATATTGTTTAATGTAAATTTTTTTTTTTTTAATAAGCTATGTGTGGCTTCTATTGGGAGCCACACCCATTACAAAAACAAAATATGACAATGCTCTTATTACATTTCTAACAAGTTAATAAAAGAATATCCAAATATTTTCCATCTTCCTCAAACTGCTAATCAACTCCTTTTATATCAGATGCCTTCCAAAATTTAAATTCTATGAAGATGAAATTCAACACCACGAATGGCTAAAATATCTGCTGCCCAGCTTCTATACTTATAAATATCTTGTCTATAACAACCTCACAATTTCTTAATACCTTTTTTAAGGTTCTTATTCATTCCCATAATATTCCAAAACATTATTTTCATTGTTATTTTTTATTATTATTTGTGGTTTTAGCCCCAATTATTGTTAGCACTTGTGATATTTGCTTTTGTTTTCCCATATCAATATCCCTTTGGGTTTCTTTTTTTCTTTGTTTTTGCTTCTTGGGTTTTCCTATCTTTTTTCATTCTCAACAATACTTTCATCTTCATCAATCTCTTCAATCTTCTCACATTGCTCATAGTAAGATTTATCATCTTTAGGTTTGCTTTGTTCTGAAGGATCTGAAGTGCAAGGAATAACCTCAAAAGCATAATCTTCTTTATGTCACCCTAGAAACCCTAAAGTGCAAGGATGCTCTTCTCGTAGCAATTACCTTCTTATTTTGCCCTAAAAAACCTAAATTGTTATGGGTTTCCTCCATCCTCATTTCTTTATTATGTTGCTCTTGGAACCGTAAAGTGTAAGGGATAACATCTTCACCCCTTTCACTTTCATTACTTGGAGAGGATTTTATACTATTTGAGGAAAATGAAAATGATTTACCTGGAATAAAATTCACCTCTTTTGTCCTCTTTGTTTTAGAATTTCTCTCCACATCTTTTTTTGCACCTTTAATTCCTTTTGAACTTGCCAAATGATACTATAAATAGGCTTTCTTTACCTCTTCTTTCGGAGTGGAATATCCTTGATTTGATCTAGCTTCTATTACTGTATGATTTCCTTGCTTTGTCTTGAAGTTTATCTCATTGCTAGAATTTTTTGTCTCTTTCTTCATAGTTTTCACTTTTCATAACAATTGTGGCAACGAAATGCAATATTTTCATAATCTACTTGTTGATCCCATTCTCTTGATTCAGATTTAATCTTAATGGATTGTGGCAAAGGTTTTGATATATCCATATCAACATATATTCGAGTATATTTAGCATGCTTTCGTTCCTTAGTAGTTAGTCTTTCCTTGATGAATTCCCCTAGGGTATTTTCAATATTCTTCAAAACATCTTTATTTATAAGCTGATATGGAAGTCCAAAAAACCTAACCCATATTGGAAGCTTCTTAATAGTTTCTATCTCAATAGCAAAATTTTCATTCCATGGTCTTAAATAAAGTGCATTTCTTCCCCTAAACCATGGGTCACCAACCATTATTTTATCCCTAATTTTTGAACTGGAAAAGATGATGAGGAAAAAACCTTTAGGAAGAAAAGTCACAGAGTAATTTGAATTTAATCCCCACTTCCACTTGATCCAATTTTGAATCTCCAAAAATCTTGGCCATGATCTATGGAACTTACATATTAATCCTCTACTTTTAAGAACCATTATATCATGCTCAATCATCTCATCCTTGATACTTAATTTTGGTGTAACATCTGCTACCTTGATTGAATTTTCCATGTATTCGCTCTTCTGCTTATCTCCAACTTGGGCCTTCATACTTCCAACTAGGACATCTTGAGTTCCCATTAGGGCTTTCAAATATGACTTTCCTTCTATACTAGCTAATGGGGCTCACTCTTGGCTTGCACTCCTTCTTGGCTTGTACTTGCTCTTGGCTCGCACTCCCTCTCGGCTTGCACTCGCTCCCAACTAGCACTCTCTCCTACCTTGCACTCGCTCCCGACTTGCCATCTCTCTTGGCTCGCAATAGCCCTTGTCTCTTCTTTTTCCCAGTATTCCTTTGCTTCAGTAATTTTTTGGAAACAATGTTCCACACATTCATGGTAAGGGTTTGACGCATTGATGCACTCTGGATGAACCCACCGCTCTTTCGCCATGACCGAATCTTGGCTCACACTCCCTCTTACCTCGCACTTCCTCCCGACTTGCACTCCCTCTTGGCTTGCACTTTCTCCTGGCTCTGTTTAATGCAAATTGTTAAATCATAATATGTAGAGTTTTTTTTTTTGATTAGATAAAAGAAGGGGTTTTTAAAGGGTCCCCAAACCTTTTACAAGAGGGGTTTTGAAAGGCTCCCCCAAACCTTAGATTTAGCCATAAAACAACTAGAAAAACAAGCTGCCTCGATTTAAAATATTCAGTGAGCATCGCGGGTCAACCTAAAACAAAGTTGCCTCGATTTAAAATAACCAATAAGCATTGGAGGCCAACCTAAACCAAAGCATGATTTTGAATTTAAAATTCAAAATTGAAATTGGGTGCTCTCTTGTATGAAACACAACATTTGAAATTGGTCGTCAAGAATTTTAAATTTAAATTTCCCGCCCAAATGAAACTAACCTGCCCCTCAGGAAGAACACACAACTACCAAGCTGGAAGAAAAAATGGCCCCATAGAGGACCGCAGGGTTTTGAAAGGACCTAAAACCTTTACACAGGGCTTTACAAGGACCTAAAACCTTTACACAGGGCTTTACAAGGAATCCAAAACCTTGAGCAAAACAAGCCTTGAAGAGGGCCGCAGGGTTTTTGAAGGGGCCTAGAACCTTATACACAGGGTTTTACAAGAAACCCAAGATCAAAGCTGAAACAATCTTGCCCAACGAGAAAAATGAACCACAAAAACAAAATTTGAATAAAAAATTTTCGCTTGAAAAGAGAGAATGGAGCACCCATCCAAAAGATTTGTCCAAGACCTTTGCATATGCTGGGATAATTAAACTTTAAACCGTCTTGCTTGAAATGGGAAAACCCTGCCCAACATGGGAATCACCAGAAAACAAAATCATCCCGCAACAATTGGGAGAATAAACCACCAGCCACAAAATGGCTGGAAAGAAAAACCTCCCACCAAGAAGCGGGAAAGCATAGCACTAGCCAAAAGATCTACCTGTCAAGATAAAGAAACCGCTGGAAACCACTAGAAGGTAGGGCCGACATCACTACGCCAAACATGAAGGCCGATAGCACACTTCTTCCTCCACGGTAAATAGGCACGTGGTCTCCTCCAAGAGATTCAATCAGGTGGGGCAAGATCAAAAATGTTTAGAAGGAAAAACTAACTGACCAGCACTTGCCTCTAGCAACTGCCCCCAACAACTTGACGAACCAACCAGATCAACTAGACGCAAAGGTTGCCAGCACAAGCAAATCCCAACGGACATTGAAGGCACAAGGTCTCCCCCTGAAATTTGCGACAAGGAAGGGGCAAGACCAAAAAATTCGAAGAGAGAGACCCATTTGATAGCAATCGCATCTAGCAACCAGAAAAATCCTCCCCCTCCCCCGTAGGGGAGGATTCGAATAATTTGTATAGTTTTATCTTATAATAATGTTAATGATATTATTTTTGTATGAAAATATACAAAATTATAAGTTATACATTATTTATATAATTATTTAATTGGTTATATGGGGCTGAATAGAACATGACTACATTATCACAATTTGTTAATGAATCACATAGGGGTATCACAAACAAATTGTATTAGCATGACACCCATAGAAATTGGATGTTGGTGGGCCCTTTGTGAGCTAAACATTTTCACTAGTTGGACTTGAACTCCATGGACAACTATTAAGGTTCACCAATGGGATTGGAACCTTGGCTTATAGTGCGAAATTCGTTGCTTCCCATAGTTTGTGCCAAACCCATTGGGCAATTTATGTAATAAATATTATTACCAATTATTTTTTAATATTTATCTATCTATCTATGTACACACACTTACAGACATATTTGTATAAATATAAAATTTTCCTAATCGAATTGAACCTTTTTTCAAAAATCTGAACTTCCAAACTTTTTGGCCCCTTTGTTTGGACCATACTTCCCAAACACTAGCTATGAATTTGAGCCTTTACAAATGAATTCAAAGATAGAGACTGTGCTAGACCATACAATATTGTGTTTTCTTCCCCTTTGGAATCAATGCAAGACTTCTCCTTTGTTGTTCTTTGCTCAAGCTTCCTCAAATTTGTTGGAAAAGAGCGCTTTTATACAGTTTACTTAATAATGGGATCCTAATGATGAAGTGACTTGAATCGGATGCAAGCATGCATCTCCTTTTTTTGATTGTTGATTTGAAAACCAGTTCGTCCATTGAGTCTTTGATTTGACATCCTTGCTTTTGTAAGGGATTGATAAGTCTAACGTGAAATATTTAAATGATTATAAGATAATATATAAAGAGAGATGGGTGATTACCATCTAAACTAAACAATAGATGGATATATTTGTGACAAGAATGATTATTCCACAAATGCTCAAGAAATTAATATTTCACATCATTGATCTCTTTCATCTAAAAGATATCTAGAACAATATAGAATACCTATTTGAGAATAGGGTCATTTTTGTACAAGAGGATTTGTTTTTTGTTGGAGAACAAGGGGTTGTACTAGGTCCCTCACCCTTGACAAATCACAACTCTCTCCTTTAGAGCTTGAGAGTTTACAAATAGATTTAATTCTCATCTCATTTGAGTTGCTATAGCTAGATACCTCCATTTTTCATAAAAAGTCTGAATTTTTTATTTTCATTTTCTGGATCTCCTTTAATTCTTTGTGTGAATACAAATATTTCAAAATTCAGCATCCTTTTTCTTGATATTTTACTGCAATAACCTTCACAATACCCAAACTCCACCTCTATTGAAGATGCATTGCATCTTCGTAGAGTATTATTCCCAAAACTTCGCGCTATCATAGTCCGCTTTACCAGATTTGGATTGCTAGTTTCCTTCCTCTTTTCCTTGACATTTTACTGCAACAGCCTTCACAATACCAAAACTCCACCTCTATTGTCTATGCATTGCATCTTCGTAGTGTAATATTTCAAAAAATTCACACTATCATAGTCCAC
Source organism: Wollemia nobilis (assembly GCA_028583015.1). Classification (NCBI taxonomy): domain Eukaryota; kingdom Viridiplantae; phylum Streptophyta; class Pinopsida; order Araucariales; family Araucariaceae; genus Wollemia; species Wollemia nobilis. Next base: position 12,205,192 of record JAQPPZ010000019.1, read on the forward strand.
TTTACCAATGAAAACATATTAATGCTATAAAATAAAACAAATATTACCAATGAAAAACATTAATGTAAATTTTAATCATTATTTGGGTAGTCAACATTTTCTTGTCAGCTTCAGGTAAACTTATTACTTCCTCTAACTACGAAAAAAAGAATTTAACTTCAAGATCCTCAATTAAAACTCCTCTATTGGTTAGCTTGTCTGCACATTTGTTTCCTTCCCTTAACGTATGTGTAAACTTGATTTCTTCAGACTCTGTAGCAAGGTCTTGTATTTCCACAATTATCTCTTGTATCTTCCATGGAGCCTTTGCTTTACTGAAAATTGCATTTATTACTATTAGTGAATCACCTTCTATCTATCCTTTGTACCATTTCATTTGTCTGCATATTTTTAACCCTTCCAAAACCGCCCAAGTTTTAGCTTCTTTTTTTGTCTTAAATCCACTATTGAAAGCGTCATGAGACAAAATCTCTCCCCTATTATTTCTAATAATTCCTCCTCTTCCTGGTCTTGGGTTTCCTTTAGATGCTCCATCAAAATTCAATTTGATCAACTCCACTTCTGGTGGATTCCACTTTATATTCTTTTCCTGCTTTTTGTTTTCTTTGTACCCAACATCATAATTCCATTTGATGACTTAAATCCATCTATCAAGGCTCTTTGCTTCAAGATTAGGGATTGGGTGAGTTGATAGGGCTGGTTTAGCCTCCTCTATGGCTAAACAAATCTTCCTTTTCATTACCTCTAAATTGCTTTCCTTTCCTTCAAATATTCTTCTATTCCTTTCTTGCCATACAAAGTATTGTATCTTTTGATATATCCCAAATTGTTTGTAAAGCCTCACTTTTAAAAGTGCTCTGCCATTGCTTTAACCATTCTTCAATTCTGCCATTCATTACCATGCATTTACCAAGCATATTAAGAATCCATTGCCATAGTTTCTAGACTATTGAGTAGTGTCCTAGGAGATGGTCTATTCTTTCCTCCTTTTTTACATAGAACACATTGTGAGGGGCCATGAAAACCCCTTTTCATAAGGTTATCTCAAGATAAAATTCTTTTATGACCTACCAGCCAAACAAACATTTTGACTTTTCGAATGCTCGGGCTATCCCAAATATTTCTCCATATTCCTGTGGTATTCCTATTTGGGAACGCGAACATTAGCTTGAGATTGAAATGAGCATGTAATATATACAATAGACAAGGTAGTTGAAATAACCACTAACTACCATGTAGTTCCAACAACCACCCCAACTATCTAGCGCTTGGAGATTAGCGCTTAAATAATGTAATGAAAAATGCATGCCTAAGTACTATGCCTAAGTACTATGCTAACAATTTTGTTGCTGCTTTACATTACATCTTCTTGTTGTTGTGTATTCTCTTGAGGTATTCAACTCACAAATCAACTTCTCTTTAGCTCCCCTCGGAATAATCATTGTTGTTATCTTTCTGCTCAACTGCCTCCTAGAATCAACGTCTTGTATGCTTGTAAAAAAATATTCTTTCCATTTGTTTCTTCCTTTGTGGTCCTTGTACATAATGTTTGAAACCCTATCACCATATTTGTCTTGAAGTAATCTCATCTATGGTTTCAAAATTGGATCTAGATTGAGTGGTTTTCTATCACACCAAGTATCCATCCAAATAGAAATTTTTTCTCTAGTTCCCACCACCCATCTTAGACCTTTAATCACTAGATCAATTGATTTTTTTAAACCTTTCCATAGTGCAAAACCATTTGGTAGTGAGAATGCAGTAAATATTAAGCTTGGGTCATTGGGCTCAACGTACTTAGAAGAATTCTTGTCCATTGCCTTTGACTCTCTTTGTACAATCTCCAAATTACTTTTCTCCTAAGAGTTAAGTTTGCATCCGTAAGAACTCTTAAACCGAGACCTCCCCTAGTTTTATCATCACACACCTTACTCCATTTCACCAAAGGAAATTTCCTTTTATCATGTAAACTTAACCACAAAAATGACCGCATAATTTCGATTAAACTTTATTTTATCAATTTTAGCATAGTATACAAGGATATATAATATGTTGGAATGGCTTGTGAGATTGATTTAGTTGCACTCGTATTGCTAATGATAACCATCTACCTTTCCATGCTGGTAGTTTATTTTGAACTTTACTTGTAATTGGATTCCACAATTCTATCCTCATTCCCTTCTCAAATAAGGGCATCCCTAGATAAGTTGGCAAATTTGCCACCTCCATTTGAAGTAACTTGCATATCCTTGCTTTGATTCTAGTTGGAGTGTTTAGGAAGTAAATTTTGGATTTTGTCCTATTAACTTTTTGCCTTGACGCTCTTTCATATTCCTTTAATAAGTTATTCAAAGCTTTGGTCTCATTTATCCTTGCCCTCCCAAAAAGGGCTGTATCATCTACAAAGTGTTAATGGGTGATGTTGTCGATGTTATTACTAGACTTAAGTCCAATTATCAGACCATATTTGTTAGTTTTCTTCAAGTTCCTACTCAATACCTCTGCCATAATAATGAATAGATATGGTGATAGAGGATCTTCCTGTCTAAGACCTCTCTTGGCTTTAAATGATTTTGTTACTAAACCGTTGACCAACATTGAATATGATACTATAGAGACATAAGCTTTATTTCCATCTGACCCATTTCTTCTCAAATCCAAACTTATCTAATACCGCAAATAGAAAAGTCAGTTTAACCCTATCATAGGCTTTACTCATATCAAGTTTAATGATCATTGCTCTCTCATTTCTTGAAACTGCTGAATGTGTTACTTCATGAGCTACTATGATCTTGTCCAAAATCTCCTTGTTCTTTTGAAATAATTTTGTCTGATTGTGGTCATAACTGATTTGTGATCACTTTGGAGATTATCTTGTATGCCATATCACATAGGCTTATGGGCCTAAATGAATCAAACAATTCTATACCCTTTTTTTTTGGAATTAGGATAAAATATGTTGCATTTATTTTATAAACTAGGTACTATTTCACCCTAGATTGTTCCACTGCCACCAATAAAAAATCCTTCATTATATCCCAATTATGCTGATAGAATGTTGTGGAGAGCCCATTTGGACCTGGGGATTTATCCTTATCAAAAGAGAAAAGAGCTTAATGAACTTCTTCTAGATTAATAGGCTCCATTAGTTTCCTATTGTCTTCATTTGTTGTAATTGAAACTACTTCTTGTAGAAGTTTATCATTAAGAACTCCATACTTCTCCGATCCTAGAATATTCTGGTAAAGAAACCTTGCCTCCTTTTTGATTTCACTCTGGTCTTCAATCCAAATGCCTTCTACTGATTTAATTCTACTCATTCTGGATGTTGATCTTTGTACTATTGCCATCCTATTATCTCCTTCTTTTGACCAAGTTTGTTTTGGTCTTAATCTCCAAAATTTCTCTTCCTTACTCAAAATATTATGATATTCACTATGCAACTCCCTTTCCTCCGAGCTTGGATGTAATGTCCTTTTTCTGGGGTTGTAGAGATTTCTAATAAAATTCCAATGTTTTTGCAGGTAATAAAATTACAATAAAAATGCAGATTTAATTCTAGATTGCAAAACAACAATTTCCAATAAATTCCCAAGGCTGAATTTTATTAACAATTGTAACACAACAATGCTTCAACAATCCACAATCTGATTTTTATTAAAATTGAAGGCATACCAGATTTACAATGACAAATCCCATTCAATAAGTTCTGATTTAATACTTGAATGCTATTAATATATTATCAGGAATGGGACGCTGGCCTCCAGGAGATGATAAAGTAATATGCTTAGGACAGCTACCAGATGGGACGCTGGATTGATTGGGGTCTTGTAGTACTGAATTTGTCCTCAAAACTGCTAAAATACTTTGCCAAACTGGGACGCTGCTCTCCAGATAGGAATTAATGCTGAATCTACTCAAAATCACCTCAAATACAGCCCCAATATGGGACGTGTAACCTAGAATGACAGTGAAATCTGATGTTAACCCCAAATCTGCCTTGTATGCTGTCTTGGAGTGGGACGTTGGGTCCTAATTAGCTTAATGGCAGTCCACAACTCCTTCAATCTGCAGATACACCTCTAAAAGTGGGACGTTGCCTTCTACAAAATTCAAATACTTAGAATAACCCACTAAACTGCTAATGTATGGCCCAGTAGATGGGACGTTGGGCAGGTAAGCCACCCAATGGCTGATTGAACCCTCTCAATGTGTAGATATGAGCTTGGTAATGGGACGCCAGGTTTCTAGATACTTCAATCTGCTGTTATAAATCTTCAAACCTGCTAATACTTCCTCCAGATATGGGACGTCCAGCTCCTGAGCTGTAGTAACTTCAAAACTGACTCCAAGTTCCTCAACTAAAATCTCCAAACTGTCCAATTAACCTCCCAGAATTGCAATGTTCCTGTCACAAAGGCTGAATGCTGATAACAATAATGATATTTGCCTCAAACCAATAACAAACCCTCTCCTAGGGCAAATATGAATGAAGAACAATGCAATAACCCTCTCTTAGGGCAGAATGCAATTGAAGAGCAATAGAGACTCCAAGGTTTTCGTCTTAGAGCTCCTCAACTTAAAGGGTTTTTCGTCCTTCAGCTGACTCCTGCAGGGTTTCGTATGCAGAAGGGATCTCTTGTAGGGTTTCGTCCCCAAGAGAAGAGTAATTTAGCTTCTCAACCAAATTCCACAAGAGAAAGAAATAATCAAATGTCCAAGATACCAAATGAATGCTCCAATCCTTCTTTTATAAACTCCAAACCCTAATTTGTCGTTGAGAAGCTTTTATTTTTATTTTAATAATAATAATAATAATATAATGGAGTTATATTATTATATTATTATCCTTAATATAACGCATACCCCTTATTACTCCCCCTTTTATTATTTTTTATTTATTTTCCCTTTATATCACACCAGACTTTATAAAAATAACATTATTACTAACGCACACCACACCACATGTATGTACAAGGAGAATTCAATGTAATGACCCATTTTTCGAAATCTCATAATCATCTGAATCAGACAACCCTTCGCAAAGAAATGGCTCTTAAAAGATTAGACATTTTTTAGGAAAAATTTGCCCTAACACTGCCCTAGTTTCAAATGGCTGTCTTCACATGGTCATATCTCCCTCAACATTGCTTGGATTCTTTTGAATGACCTCTCATTTCAAAGCTTTTCAAATTCCCACAGAATGACACTACAATCATTTGAATCAAACAACTTTATGCAAAGCTATGGCTCCTGAAAGATGATTTATTTTTCGGGAAAAATTGCCCTAGCTTTGTCGATTCATAATTTATTGTTACTTGCATCAGGGATTATGTCATTATATCCATTTGATTTTGATCAAATGTTTCTTGATTGCATTAATGAGGTAGAAACCAAAAAAGAGTATGAAGAAGACTTTATCAAGAAGGAATCACATCTAAGTGAGATGGTCTAGAAGAGATTGAGAGGACCCTATGAGGTGGTTTGGACCAATTTTTAATATATACATTATTCATGTGTAAGTGGAGAACAAGCAAATGTCTAGAGATAGAGGGAGGGACACCTTCCTAGGAACAAAAGCTGTTATGACTGCAAAAGATCCAATGAATTTACAAAACTGTGAAAGCAAGGCAATTGTATGGAGAAATGACTTAATGATAATGGTCGGTCTAGAATGCAAAGGTCATTTTTTGGGAAGAAGAATGAGGATGTTGGTATTGTGGCATAATTAGACACATTGCATGGAAGTGACATGTCAAAGGGAGAAGGATGATAAAAAAACGTATGGGAAGATAGTCCATTGCATGGGAGCAACAAGAACAATGACATTGGTAATAATGACTAAGCTCTTCCTATTACTATTGCTTTTCATGCACATACTTCTAGAAAGGAATGGGTTGTTGATGTTAGATGGTTGTATTATATAGCTAAAGATGGGCCAACATTTATTTTTTCATTTGATAAAGCCAAGGAGGATATGATTTTGATGGTAGATCACTATGCTCTAGATATTAGAGGTTCCAAAAATGTAGAACGTGAGACTGAGATTGCTAATAGTGTTTATCATGTTCCTCAATTATCTCATAATTTGCATTTCTATTTCAGATTGCTCAATTTGCCCAAAAAGTGGAATTTTGGCATTTAATGCCTTGCAAATTTGTGATCAAGGATATTTCGAATATGTACGTTGTTGTGGCTTACGTTTATGCTTGACTGAATGGAGAGGTAGTATAAATTTGCAAGGCTTGAAGAGAAGAAATAAAACCTTGGCATTGAGAGTGAGAGTAGATACTATAAGTAAACTATAGCATGAGAGATATGAATGTCCAAATTATGTAAGCTTGAACCTCATGAGGAGGCTAGGAATGGTGGAAGACTTCCACTTGTGGTTCCATAAGGAGCATGTGAAGGTTGTGTTCTTCATAAGCATCATTGCAAGAAGTTTGAAAAATGGAGAATATGAAAAGCGAGAAAGCAATTGGAACTTGATTGTAGTGACATTTGTGCAATGAGTATTACATTCAAAGACTTTTGAATCAACAATGGAGTACCATGGTTCAAGACAACTTATGCTTCAAATTTCAAAACATAAAGTGTTTTAGAGAGGAAAAAGCACATGCTTGTGGAAATTGCTAGGTTTATACTTGAAGCACAAGGATTGGATCTTAAATTCTACGTTAAGGTGGCTTGTTATGCAAACTACATCTTGAATAGGGTTTCTTTGAATTTGTTTTTGGAATCAACAACTAGAGTGAAGGGGATAGGCCTAAAACATAATATTGGGTATCTAAGGAGATTTGGTTGTGTGGCATGAGTCCATATTCTTGATGAGGAGTGCTGAAATATGGAAAACGAAAGCCATCCTTGCGTCATGGTGGGACATCCAAAAGTATCTAAAGTTTGTAGTTTTTTTTTTGTAATGAAAAGTGGAATTGATCATTAGCAGAGACGTTGTATTTGATGAATCATATAGTGTGCATATCCTTTTTTTGGATCATCCTCCGCCACTAGTTCAAGAGTTCATGCAAACCATGATCTTTAATATCTTGTTGAGTGATTAGGTGTTGAATAATGATTTTTAATATGATGCATTTGCATTACTTGTAGAGGAAGAACCCTTGGAGGAGGACCATTTGTTCATTGAAGAGGGCTAATATGTACAAGAGAGCCGACATAAGGATGCCAACAACATAGTTGATTGGACATATGTGAGGAAGAGGGCAAGTTGAGATGTTTGTGAAAAGGATTATTTGGACGTACATATGGATGTCCAAGGGACCTTCCATAGGAACACCCTTGAAGCAAGCCATTCACATAGAGGGCTGTCCGAAGAGGAATGCTTGACAAGATCCAAAGGGCTGACCTTGGAGAGACACCTAGCAAGAGACGGAGGGATGCTCGATGAGGGATTTTTGATAGATGGTAAAGGGCTGTTTATGGATGATCCAATAGAAGGCAATCTATTGTTCGAAGATGGGTCTATGACAAAGGGCCATATAAGTTGGGATGCTATAAAGAGGTAGAAAAAGGTACTCGCTATCGAAGATAATACTTTCCTAATTTATAATAATCTTGCATTCATTAATGTCAATACTTACATCCTTGAACCATAGAGTTATGCAACAACTAAGTGGATGAAGGAATGAGACAATGCCATGAATAAGGAAAGCCATTCATTAATGAAGATCCAAAGTCCGCTATCCAAAGTCAAAACATTGTCAAGTGTGAATGGGTCTATAAGATCACATATGAAGGAAGTGAAGAGATACAAAGCTAGTGTGGTTGCCAGAGGGGTCTCTCAACAAGAAGGGAATGACTACATTGAAACCTTTGTACTAGTAGCCAGTATGAACATTATTAGATCCTACCTATATTTAGTTGCAAAATATGGATGGGAACTGCATCAAGTGGACATCACCAATGCCTTTCTTCATTATGGCTTAATGAAGAATCTATATGGAGCAACCATCCTATTTTTTCAAAATGACCCACCACTAGTTTCGAAACTAGCAAGGTCTTTTTGTGGACTAATACAAGACCCAAGAACATTGTATGAGATTGTGAATGTGATTGTAATGTTTATTCTTGAAGGCAGCAAGATCAAGTTTTGGTAATCGGCCTCTATATGTTTACTTGTTTGTCATTGGAAGCAAATGTTGATTCATGAATTCAAGACAAAGATGAAGAATGCCCATGAGATGATAGACATAGGACTTCTACAATTCTTCTTGGGCATTAAACTACTTAAATACAGGAATGGCAGATTCAATTCTCAGCCCAGATACACCCTTGGCCTCTAACACAAGTTTAAGATGGAAGATTGCCAGTGATTCAAAACTCCATATCATTCATATATCAAATTTATTAAAGTTTGTGATTTTCCCAAAATTGACACAACCTTGTACAGGCTATGTGTTGGCATTCTTATTTGTGTCTCATTGTATTGCGTTAGCTATGGTTGTGGTTTATAGATTCATGTAGGATTCAAGGAAAGTTAATATGCAAGATGCAAAGAGAATCGTGCAATGTATTAAATGGACTTATCACCTAGGTATTGCATTCCTTTAAAGGGGGATCATTGGAGCTCAAAGGCCTACATTGAATCAAATTATGCCAAAAGTGGATGATTGCAATTCTACCTCAAGGTAAATGTTCAACCTTGGATGAGGACTTATTTTATGATCTTGCAAGAAAGGAAATGTAGTGACACTACCAACTACAGAAGCTAAATACCGCTGATCACTCAATACATCTATATTATTGATAATAACTAGTTGATAGTGTTTGAAAGGAATATGCTTATGTATACAAATATAAGTTAACAGGTGCATGCAGAGGAACACAACCCTACAAGAAGGAGAGGAAACTCCCTTTGGTAAGTGGTGGGTAGGGTTGTAACAACTTTACTTGTGTGATGTGCTTCATATATAGGATAAAGATTATATTGACTTTTATGTGGGAAACATTTTTTACATTTTTGCATTAAATTCATTGTTTTTTAAATTTTATTTCTTCACCATTCTTTGAACAAATAGTATCATTTTATCAGTGAAAAGTTAATTAAGAGAAGTGTCTTATTAAGATCTTTGTAGAATCTTGGTGTACGAAGACAAGGCAGGAGTTAAAAATGATTTCCCAGTAAATAGTAGGATTGTATCTTTGGAAACAATATTTGTTTTTGGATTATGCAATATATGAGAAAATACTTATGTTTTTGGTGATATTTATAAAGGAGGCTGGGAATCCAGACCTCTACAGGTCTTTATAGATATATTTGCTAAGGTACATTCGTGCAATGTAAATGTACACACAATTTTTATACTCTAAATGATGTGATAATGGAGTTTTTTAGTAGACATTAAAGTTGATGGGTAAATGAATGTTGGTTAAGGCCTAGTTTAACATACATATTGCATACATATTAATGCAATATCTTGGATCATATTTACAATCTCACACAATGAATACTATGAATTCTCTAACACAAGGATATAAACAATGAATTCAAGCCATGACTTAGAGAAGCAAAAACTAAATTCAAACATATGGAGCAACTCTAAAATGCTATGCAAAGCAATGCTTCTTCTAATTCAATATTTCATGGTCTTACAATCCATATATACAATTCTATGGAGTCTCTTCATATCCATGAGACCTTTGACATTTCAACTTCAACTAACTTTTCATCTTCTCTCAATTTCACGGGAGATATGTCTATTTTTTTTTTCATGAGAGAAATGTCTTTCTATCCTCCTAAACTAATGATTACAAAATGTCAAATACATACAAATATTTACAAGGTACCAAATAATGTTTTATTCTCTAACACCCCCTTGTATTACATTATTTGGTATAATTTTTTATCATTGACTGGCATCTCATTCTTTTGGAGCTGATTCAGATGGATCTTATTATTCGTGCAAAGACGGTCACGAAAGAATTCAAACTTGTTTCGACCAAGTGCCTTTGTAAAAATGTCCACAAGCTGATCTTTAGTGGAGATGTGTTCTAGTTGAACATGATGATCTTGGACATGTTCTCAAATAAAATGACATTGTGTCTCAATATGCTTAGTTCTTTCATGAAACACTAGATTCTTGATTTATTTTAGAATTCCATGATTATCGCAATTTAATACTGTAGGATTTCTATTTAATCCCAAATTTGAAACAATATATTTTAGCCAAAGTGGTTCACATATTGCTCTTGTGCTGCACGATATTTTGCTTTTGTGGAAGAAAGTGCTACTGCATGTTGTTTCTTGCTATGCCATGAGATAGGTCTGAACCAAGATGAAACACCTAAATCGATGTTGATTTTGTCATCAACTGATCCAACATTATCTGAATCTGTATATCCCTATAAATAGAAATCATCATTTTTCTTCTATTCTATACCATAATCTATAGTACTGTTGATATAATGTAGTATCCTTTTTGCAGCTTTCCAATGACCTTCTTAAGGATCTTGTATGAATCTAGAGAGATAGTTTATGACAAAGACGATATCTGGTTTGGTACTTGACTTCCAATTAGTTGGTGATACAAGGTACCAAATACTTGAGGTGATTCATCATATCTTGATAATTGTAGTCCTTGTTCCATGGGTGTTACTTTAGGCTTGCAATCTGTCATTCTGTATTTTTCGAGTAATATTTTGGCATACTTAGTTTGGGTGAGTACAATATGATTCTTCTTTTGCCAAACTTCTAAACCAAGACAATAATGTAGAAGTCCTAGGTCTGTCATCTCAATTTCCTTTTTAAAATCATTTTTCACACTATCAATTTTTTTGAACTTCATGTAATCACTAGATCATACACATAGACCACAAGAATAATTAAGTCAAAACCAATTTTCTTAATACAGAGGTTTGGATCAGAAGAACATTTGAGAAAATGCCGCAAAAGATCATTGATTTTAATATACCATGCTCTAGGAGCTTGCTTTGATCCATATACCGATTTTTTTAACTTGCATACTTTTTGTTCTTGTCCTTTAACAACAAATCCTTCTGGCTGAGTCATATATACCTCTTCAAGATTACCATTGAGAAATGCACTTTTAACATCCATTTGATGTGTTTTCCATTCAAATTGAGTTGTTAGTGCACAAATTGTATATTGAATAGTAGTCATTTTTAATATGGGTGCAAAAGTTTCTTCATGGTCGATCCCTTTTGTTTGTGCATAACCTTTTGCAACAAGTCGTGCCTTGTATTTGTCAACTGAGCCATTTGCTCTGTATTTTGTTTAGTACACCCATTTGCATCCTATAGTTTTTTTTCCTTTGGGTAGATCAACCGGATCCCATGTTTTATTTTTCATTAATGCTGTATATTCTGATTCCATTGACGCTTTCTTTTTAGGTGAGCTGCTTGCATCTTGTACTGAAATTCGTTCTATATTTTCCATTTTTGAAGTCATTAGTCCCAAGTTTTCTTCTTTTTTTGTCATAAAGCGAGTTCGGGGTCTATTAAGAGTGAGATCAGGTGTTTTTTCTAGCTCTGAATCTTTGAAAGTGTTTGTATACCATTTTGCAACCTTTTTTTGTTGAGATGGTGTTGTAGTTATTGATTCTTCAATAGGCTCATTCACTAGCTCTCAATCTTTTGAAAATTGTTCACGAGTTTCTTCTTTTGATTCAATATTTAAAATGGGAGATGGGGTGTCCTTAGGAAGTTCAATCTCTGCCTTCCATCCTTCATCAAATATTACATCTTACAGAGGTTTTTATTTGTGATTGGATCAATCTTTTGATAACCTTTTGATGCATCATCATATCCAAGGAATATATCATGAGGTTTTGAAATCTAATTTTGTCCTTTTTTTGTTTTGGAACATACATATATACTTTACAACCAAAACTGCTATTGATGGTTTGACCAGACCATGCTTCTTCAGGTGTACGTTTTTAAGAATTTTGGTGGGAGACCTGTTTTGGACATATACTGCAGTATTGACTGCTTTTGCCCATTATTTTTGTTCAGGATTTGCTTCCTGGAGCATACAACGAGCCATTTTCATAATAGAGCAGTTTCTTCTTTCTGCAATGCCATTCTGTTGTGGTGTATAAGCTGTAGCTAGTTGCCATTTTATTCCATCGTGTAATAAGAATGTTTCAAATTCATTGACAAATATTCTCCTCCTCTATTGAGGAGAAGAACTTGAATTGAACGTCCAGTTTCTGTTTCTACAAGTCGTTTGATTTGTTTGAAATATGTAAAAGCTTCGTAGGAATTATACCCACATTTTGCATGAGTAATCATCCACAAAAAGCTGAAAGTATTTGTGTCCACCTATGCTGACTGACATTGGTCCACATAAATCTGTATGTATCACCTCTAATGGTTCTTTGGCTCTGTGTGAACTGAGTTCAAAAGGTGCTCTATGTTGTTTACTTGCTAAGCATTATGGACAAATTGCAATATTCCATGTTAAGTTGGGCAACCCTATTACCATTTGATATCTGTTTAATTCATTTAAGGATGAAGCACCTATATGCCCAAACCTCTTATGCCAAAGATCATTTTCTATTGATGTGTTGACCGATAGAGCAACATTTGGTGATGAACTATTATCAAGTGCAAACAGTCCATTTATGAAGGAACCAGTGGCTATAAATATTTCCTTGGTAATGAAGCATTTCATTTTTCCATAAATAACTCTAAATTCGACCATAATATCTCGGTTTAACATTTGAGAAACTGATAACAAATTAATAGTTATCCCTGTTACATATATTTCCATTAGGTAGATTGATTGAAATATTTCCTTTCCCTTTGACCTCATAAGTTTTATCATCTACAATTGTAACAGGTTTACCATTTCTTTCCTGAAAGGATTTAAGACAAAGTTTGTTTCTAGTCATATGTTTGCTTGCCCTTGAGTCAATGTACCAATGATTATCTTTTGAAGGTTTTAGTGTCTGAGTTACTAATACTTTATATGTAATTGTCATGATGGGAGCTTCAAAAAATCAACTTTCTTCAAAAACCTTTGGACTCCCTATTTTTTTTTAATAAGCTATGTGTGGCTTCTATTGGGGGCCACTCCCATTACGAAAACAAAACATTACATTGCTCTCATTACATTTCTAACAAGTTAATTAAAGCATACCCATCTTTACCTTTCTATCAAAGATATTATCCTTCTTCCTCAAACTGCTAAGTTTCCATAATCAACTATTTTTTTAAGGAACTAACAACAAAAACAACCCTTACATGACACATAACTCCAACTGATAGAATTAAAACAAACAAAACAGTCATCCGTCTTAGAGGAAATCAGTTTGATTATTTTTCTTCTGTAACAAAGGTTCTTTCTCCTTTAGAGTGGTAAGATCTGAGAATGCATTTTTGCACTTCAAGCTCCTGAGGTAATATCTAGTTGTAACACATTTTGTAGGATCTTCATTTTTAGAAAACTGACCGTCACCGATTGTTTCATAATTAGCTTCAAGAATACCATCTGAGGTGCTAATCTTTTCCATGGAATCGTCTGGATGGTCTTTAGTAACCATTTGGCTTTTATCAATGATTTGATTCAAATTCTCCTTTTGGGGTTGAGTCTTCGGTTGCTCGCATGATTCTTGCTGGACAATTAGTGCATCTGGAGGATGAGCTTCTTTTTTTTGAATTGGGACATTTGAAGGTTTCGAATCATTCGCATGCAGGGCCTTCTCCTCCACCAAGGAGGAATCAGAGCATGATCGGATGACCGGGCATCTCTTCTTCAGGTGGCCATATTGCTAACAACCATAACATCTTAGGGAGAAGTTTTCATATTCAATATTTTGGATCCATTCCCCTTTGCTTGAGGAGATAGTAATGGATTGAGGCCCAGGAACTGAAACATCCATCCAAACAGCCAATCTTGCTTTACTCATTAATTTTACTGGACAAATTTTCCTCTGTTTGGGCATCTATATACTGGAATGCACCAATGGCATTACCAATTTTTGTGAATATCTTCTCTCCCCAAAACTCCACAAAAAGAGCATAAAGATTCATGGAAGGCATTAACTTCTTCTGTAAAGGTGTTGAAACTAGGAGTCCAAGGTCTTATATAGACACCCCTTTGTCCGAAAAACCAATCATATCTATGGAATTCTGTACTGGTCCACCAATCTTTAATGTGTCCTTTGAGCTCCTCCAGGCCTGGTCTTTTGCCCTTGAGTTTGCAGATAATTGTTCGGGCTTCATGATCAATCAGATCCAACCCAAATTCATTCTCTGAAATCTTGATACCAAATATTTACAAGGTACCAAATGATGTAATATGCTCTAACAATGAGACATTGGAAATGTTCATGTGCAACATGCTGTGCATGCCGTTTTGAGAAGTGTGCATAGCTGACTTACAGGGAAATAGAAACAAAGTCTTTCCACCATTTTATTTTTCATTGACAATTAAGAAAAATCTCTTTGTTCCTTGCTTCTTTTTCTGTCCTCTTTATGACACTGTTACAAGTCTTCACAGACGTTCTAGTGGTGTTGTCGATTCTCACTTTTTTTTATTCATGCGTTATCCCTTGTTAAATTCATGGAGGCAATGGGTTTGAGATGATTTACCATGCAAAATAAATATCCCCTTTTCCCCCCTTATTGGGACATCTAGTTCAAGATGTGATTGATTTGAAAGTTGCAGTTTGTATCCATTGATGAAATGAGACATTAGATGAATAACAACATATTTCTCATGGAAAGCATATTCTGCCTGAAATTGTGTATTTTATGATTGACTACGCTAAACAAGAGGCCTTCATATTACAGAGATAAAAGGGATTATTAGTGTTCCTTTCAGGTGGAATGTAGTATATAGAGCTGTTCAAATGCAGCAGGATTCTTTGTCAATGCAAATTCCATTTGCAGATTACATGCAGGAAGAAATATCTATCATGAAGGTAAAGAAGTTGTAAAGGGGTTAAGATTAGCTTTTGAGCCCCTTTTTAGGTTAATATTCTTGTTACTGTTGGGGATGACATTGCTAGAGTTATTCCTGTCAGTATAACAAATGTTGAGATATGAGGATGTGCTTGTTTTCTTGACATTCTTGGGCAGACAAGAAATGAAATCATATTTAAGTCGCATTAAGTTTTGAATGACAAACTCAAATGTAAGAGAGTCAAGACCGAATGTTTCTATTATAATTACAGATTAGATAACATTTAATTGATAGCATTGGACAAAACAAAGGATAAATTTAACACATCAAAATTAAACCTTGTGTTCTATAAAATTATAGCTTTGAAGAAAAGGAAAAAGGGAAGTAGTTTTTAATGTCCATGAGGCTGTGAGCGATATTGGATGATGTTGTTTATCCAATGTATGTTAAGCCGCCCAAACTCCAATATTCTGGTAACCAAAGTTTGGTGTACAAATTTTATGCAGGCAGGTAAACAATTTGATGCATTTCCAAAAACTGGTCTGGCTTTTGGTTTGTCTACACTTCATTAAGTTGGAATCTTGTCATTGCTTTAAGTAAAAGCTGAAATTTCATGGTCATCTGCTGTTATCCATGTGTTGAAATGTCTTCTGATTCAGTCAGCTCTTTGTCTGTTGCAGCGTACAATCCTTCCTATTTGTTCACTTATATTAGCGTTAAATTTATCTACAAACATAAATGAGGATTGAGAAAATCCATATTTTTTGGAGATTCAGGTTTTTGTTTTTATTCTATGCATTTCAGTTTGGTGTTCCTTTGGTTTCTATGTCTTTGTTGTTTTATGCATATTCTGGATTTATTTAATATGAAGAATATCCTTCTTTTTGCACTCATGTCTCCACATATAACTGACTTGGTCTTCACAAAGTGGGTCTATGGCGGGTTGGGGTTTATACGTACATCCCACTTGCAGAAAGCTTGGCAACATCAATTTTTGCAAAGGGACAGCATGGCAGGTTGTCGATGTTGACTACATAGATAGGGATTAGGCTAGTTTGCAGTCATAACTACATTCCACATGCAGTATTTGATATTATTGAATAGATATAATTCTGCTAGCTGGTTGGAGTGTTTGTTGGGGGTTATAACTACATTCCAGGTGCATATAGGATGGGTTGTTTGTGCTTTCTTTAAGAGGGCAATCTATTAATTCTGTGCTTGTTTTTAATATTATTGAATAGGAACTAGTTTTGGTATGACTTGAGCTAATTTGACTGGTTCTCATTCCTATGATTTACCAGAAATTTGAGCACCCTGGATGATCCTTTAGTTCGTAACAAATGGATGAAATGCAAGAACGATCTTTCAGAAGAAATAGAGATCATAAAGCAGTTGGATGCCGAAAGACAAGCCTTCAAGGAAGTTCCAGGAACAGTACGGTCCACGTCGCCTCCCCTTCCCTCGAAATCATATATGTTTCAACCAGTAGATGAGTTTGCCTCCTATTCAAGTGGCAGCCTAGATGACCCTGATGTTTGGAGACCGCCGAGTCGAGATCCTCAACAGCAGTATGGCAGTAGAAGACCAACAAGGGCAGGTCAAATGGCTGCTTCCCAGTCTAGAAAAGATTCATCTTGGTCACGTAACTCGTCTAGAACAGGAGATATGAAGAGTACTGGAGTAGTTGGCCGTGGGGCTAAAGCTAATGCTGCAAGTACTTCAGGAAGAGCTGGTGCAGGTCGACCAACAGGAAGTTCAGGGCAACAGGGTAAAAAGGGTGCCGCTCCAAACAAAAGGGATTCTCTGGTAACTGTTTAGCTAATGCTTATGCTTGTCAGTTTTTGTTGTTAATCAATTGTTCTGTCATCCTTGCCAAGGTTAGAAAAAAGAACTTACTCCTTTGATCAAGATTTCCATTTGGAAATTTTCCCATCTAATTGTAAAGTTCTATGAAATTTTTTATTTGAAGTGAATTGAAATGAAATGTTCAGCCTGTTGTTCTGTGTTTAAGCGAAGTGCATTGGTTGAATTGAGAAAGATGCCCTGGTTCATGTAAATGATTCTTGCCGGATAGTGTCACCCTAATCATCTTGTTTCTTTACTTATATGGGTCAAATTTGAAAAACATGTTCTCTGAGGTTCCAAAGTCCTATTTGATGTTTCTGCTGGTACTATCAGCTATAGTGTCTTCAAGATTAGCACCTTGTGTTATTTTTAGGTCTACTTTTATTGGTCTTAATGTCTCTATGTTATTTCTCAGGGGTTTAAGCAAACAGGACTTTGCTAATCTTGCATAATTAGTCTTTCTTTCTTGCACTTAAATTTCAGATCTTGGTTTGTGTTAGATTGACATGAACATTAGCTAGTCCATAAAGTTAGTGTTTTTTGTTATGTCAACACCGATTAACATAAAAATAATGTTATATTTTTTGCTGATACACATGTAGTTGCTATGCGTATATGATCGACAAACTAAGACAAATACACATGCAGGCATCAAATAGTAGAAAACATATTTTGTTGTAAAGAAATAAACAAACATAAACACTTAACTTACTTTGGCTTTATACCTTTATTATAAAGTGACTTGAACTATAAGGAGTGTGGTACTTTTTTAAAATTGGTTATATGAGATTGAAACGTGTCCCACACCCATATTACATCATGACCACATAGTGGTATTACAACATCTTGGCAATGATGCATGTACTGCTTAGTAAGATTCAAACCTGGGTCTCCTCTTTGAAAGTTGAGAAATATAACCAGCTGACTTAATGCCAATTGATAGGAGTGTAGTACATTAAGCCTCCAATAGATTTTGAAAAACAATCAATCAAAGATGAAGGGAACTGCTTCAAGTACTATTGATGAAGGGAAGTACAAATTCCCAAATAATGGTGAACCACTTAAAAAGGGTCCAATCTGCAATGCTCGAGGCAGCAATATCCCAAAATGGATCCTATATGAGAATTACTCCAATGATATGTGATGCTATAATGATCCCACCATCATATATAAATATATATGCATGGTGTAATAACTTCAACTTTAATTGCTTTTGGTCCACTACTAATAATAGTAATTAAATAATATTATTGTGGAGGCTGAACTTCCTGCGGCCATTATTTTTACCATGTAATGCATTACCTTACTTGTGTAGGCCACACCCTTACTCTTAAATTTGGTGCATAACATATTTTTCCTCTCTCCAAATTCTTTGGCCCAAAGAATTTGATGAGATGAAGTTACAAGTTGTATACAAAGTTATAATTGTTTTAAAACTTGATTGTGGACCCATTCAAGGATGAACCATGTTGGTGTCAAGTAGCTAACCTTGTATAATTTGTTGTTGCATGACTTCTTCCTTTTCACTTCATGTATTTGGTTGTTTATGCAAATTTGGGAAGTTCTTGTCTTTATATAACATCTATTTGCATTTGCTTTCTTGATTCACTAGAAATTCTTTATCTATATCCGAGAGTTGTATGCTCCAGTCTTGTCTGTAATTCAACGGGAACCAATAGTACTTTCTTCGTCCTCTCTGAGCATTCCAATTTTCATTGAGACATTCAAGTTAGTGTTTGCATGTAAACGCTGTGGTTTCTCTTTTACGAACCTATGGGGATCTGAAACTGAAACTCATATCAGCTGGATTATTTTTTTTTTAAAAGGAAAAGAGAAAATATGAAATCTGAATTCTTAGACTGAATCATGTTTAACACAGATTTTTTCTTATAGATGTTGAACTCAAACATACAGTAGGACAGATCTGAAAATAAACTCCTATTAAGAAAAGTAAAAGAAATCTGTTTTGCCTACAGCCAATAAACAGAACATCCCAAGCTTGCAGGTGAGCCACTCCTGATTTGAGAAGATAACCAATTTTCTTTCTGCTCCAATATGAATACCAATTTTCAATTGAGCAAAAGACTCCTTTTCCATGAGGTGCTTCGTACTTATAGATGAAGAAGTGCTTTATTTTATTTTTGCTTGATTCCCCTCAGCTATACTTTTTTTATTTTTAATTTTTAATTTTTTTCATTGGTTATATGGGATTGCAATGGCCCCACCTATATTACATTGTGACTGCGTAGTGTTATCACAACATTATTTTTGGCAATTATGCATATATTTCTTGACAAGATTCGAACCTGGGTCTCCTCCTTGAAAGTCGATGTATTTAGCTGGTTGAACTCATGCCATTTGATCCCCTCAGCTATACTTGCTTTATCCTTCGAGCACTACTTTCTATGTTTTCCAGTTGCACTTTCTATTTCTTTTGCCAACTGCACTTGCTTTATTTTCTTACCTTAACTTACTATATTTTTCCAACTGTACTTGCTTTGTTCTTGTGGCTTGCTTACCTTTTCCTTTCTTAGCTGTATTTTTGTTATTCTCTTCTTAAAAACTAGTTCTTGTTACTCTGTGCTGTATTTGAGCTCATTACAAGTCCACTCCTCTGAATTTGATTGGTCCCCTGTCATGCATTGTAATGATCACATAAAAAAGGCTCACTTTTCTTATCTCTTTTTGTATTTTATGTGCTGAAATTGGCTCATTTTCTAGAGGTCTGAGACTCTGAACCCATGAACATGGTGTTTTATTGAGTGCTGCATAAATGTAATAGAGAGCTCCTGAATTTTTTTAATTAAAATCACCAAGTATTCTCAACAATGGGACTTCTAGAATTACATTAGCACCACCCAGTGGCACAATATAAAAATCGGAGTGGACTTGGGATCCATCAACAATAAGAAAGTCAAAGGGAGGACATTCTCTACTTGAGAAATCCAACGCAATATATAATTTTGAATCTAGGAAGTTATGTGTATTTCTAAAATCAAGAAAACCATGACCTTTCTTCCTTTGATAAAACCTTCCACAGACAGAGTAGAACAAACAGATATATCTCTCATAGCTGCTAATGATTTAGTGGGTTGCTTGGTGTTGATCTTTTTGAGTACATCTTCAAATAGTTCTATATCAGAATCCACTTAGTCTTTCTCATCTTCAAAGTGTGGAGAACCGGTGACAACCTCTATCAATTGAATATGGCCTTTATTATCACATTTATGATCTCGAGACCATTGCTCCTTATGTGATGGAGCTCTTCTCGAATTGTCTTATCTGGGTTAAGGCTAGTCTTTGTGGAATTGTACACCTTATTTGAGATAGCTTCAGTGGAAGGATTGTTCTCTAATTTGGTAGCAGCAAAAAGGAATTTTCTTTTGCTTCAACTTTTGAACATTCTTTCATAAGCCTTTGCCTGTGAGATGGCTCTGTTGAGGTTTGTTGGTCGAAGGGCTTCCACATAACGTTTCAATTCCTCTTGCAGTCCATTAAGAAATATGGAGAACTCATGAGAGCTGGGCATACCTCTAACTTGCATGCATAGGCTTCTAAACTTTGTACTTTATTCCTCCATGGACTCTTGTTGTCTTTGGTGCTGATTACACAGTTCCAAAAACTTTTCATTGGCTGGCTTTTTGCTGAACAATGTCGTAGTCAGCTCAGTAAATTTGTGCTAGGTGAATAACTCATCACATTGACCATCTTGGATGTTGAGGCCATAATGATGCCACCATCCATAGGCACCTCCCTCAAGATGAAGGGAAGCAAACTGAATTCTGTCCACATCATTCATAGGGTGCATTTGGAAATACACTTCCAGTTTATGCAACCATACTTTTTAAATAATTTTCAGCATACTATCATATTGTAAAACCTCAACCTCTGGCATGCGAGGTTGTGGCTCTGGTCTAGTATGGTATGGTATTATCCACCAGCATCACCTCTCATTGCTTTGTAGGCATTGAGAGCATACGGTGCATGAAAATTTGCACTGATAGCCATGTAAGCCCTCCAAAACTTGCTATATTTTTCCAACTGTACTTGATTTATTCTCTTAATGTAGGGTCACAGCATGTGTGGGGGTAGTTGGCCCTTTTGCTTTCTAACTAGGTCACCGTGATGCATGTTCTACAAACTGTTTCTAATTGATACACTCTAATACCTGGTTATTAGCTTGCTTACCTTATCTTGTCTCCGTTGTACTTTCTTTATTCTCTGGTTACCTTAGCTGCGAGCATTGCGCGAGAGGGGGATTTCTGTTGCGGTCGGGAGGGGATTTCTGCTGCGCGCGAGGGGGATTTCTGTTGCGAACGAGGGGGGTTTCTGCTGCGAGTGAGGGGGGTTTCTACTGCGCTCGAGGGGGTTTCTGCTGCGCTCGGGAGGGGGTTTCTGCTGCGAGCGAGGGGATTTCTGTTGCGAGCGAAGGGGATTTCTGTTGCGAGCGAGGGGGATTTCTGCTACGCGCGAGGGGGATTTCTGCTACGCGCGAGGGGGATTTCTACTGCACGCGAGGGGGATTTCTGCTGCGCTCGGGAGGGGATTTCTGCTGTGCTCGGGAGGGGATTTCTGCCGCGAGCAAGGGGCATTTCTGCTGCGAGCAAGGGGCATTTCTGCTGCGCGCAAGGGGCATTTCTGCTGCGCTTGAGGGGGATTTCTGCTACGCTCAGGAGGGGATTTTTGCTGCGTTCGAGGGGGATTTCTGCTGCGCTCGAGGAGGATTTTTGCTATGCTCGAGAGGGGATTTCTTGGTGTTCGTGTGTTATGGGGATACTTGATGAAGGAGGAATGGAGGAAACACGGGCTTCTCCTCTTAAATCTATCCAACGCTTTCACGCAACAGTTTCATACCAACGTTTGTCTAAACAGATTAATTCTCTCCGAAACAGACTAGACACACAAGCTAGTATTATACTCTCCTTGCAAGACCAAGTGAAAGACGACAACCGCATTATCGCAAATCTCCAAATTAAACTTCAAGATCAGCAAGCTATCATTACTTAATTGCAAACTGCACATACTGAACAACCTCCTCAGAATTCCGCGAATTTACACTCTGAAATCTTAAAAATTCGAGATGAACAAGCTGTTCTTCTTGCCGAGCAGAACGTCTCAAAGAAGCATCAACTGCACAAAGCCAAAAAATAGCTGACCAACAATCTTGGGTTCAGGTTGTAGCCGGAAAGAAGAACCCCCTCCCATAGTTGAGTTGGCTGTCCAAGCTAAATTTGAAGAAGAAAGAATCCGTAATGCGAAAGCGCTCAATCTTAGGGTTCGTGGGGTGCCCAAACCTATTGATCCGCTTCAAGCTGGAAATGCCTTCATTCACAACACTCTTGAGTTAACAGATGTTAATCTCGAGAGAGCATGGTTCTCTCCCAACTCCACATTGGTCATATGCTTCAAAAAAGCGGAAGAGCGTATGAAGGTGTTGAGGGCCAAACGGAAATTACTTACTCTTTAGGACAAGATCTACCTTGATGAAGACCTTACGCGACTCCAGGTTGAAGAATTGAAGAAAGCTGGGGAACAAATAGCTGCAGCCAGGAAAGCTAACAAATGGGCAGTTATTCGTAATTTGCGTGCAGTGATTAGGGACTCTCCCCCACCTGGTTTGTCCAAACCCTTGCCTAACAAATGACTCCATCGACACGGAAAGGGGGTGGCAGATAAGCTAGCTATAGCTTGTTGGAATTGCAATGGTATGATGTGGTCTGCCCCAGGGTCCCTTCTTGATGTGATTGCTAGACATGACATCATTCTTATCTGTGAGATGCACGAGAGTCCCGAGTGGGCCCTTCCAGTTATCTCTGGTTACTTTTGGTGGTCCAGTTGTCGGCAACTCACTCGACGCTCTGGAGGGGTTAGAGGATCAGGAGGTGTTGCTACTCTTATCAAGGATAAGCTCCAGGGTTCGGTTTCCTTGGTTTCGACTGACCCCCACTCCGGGTTTTTATGGATTAAAATCCTTCGTCACCCACCTCTTTGGGATATCTACATTGCCACCTGTTACTTTTCCCCCACCACGTCCAATTTTGTTATTCACACGGACGGGGACCCTTTCCAGGATCTCTATGAGGACATTAATAGATACTCGGCTTCAGGGGAGATACTTCTATTGGGAGATTTCAATGCTCGGACCAGACCAATGCAGGTTTCTCTTCATGACCTCACAACCGATGAGATGCAGACTCGGGAATTGGATCTTGAGGACCCTGGTTTTGCTCGAATCTCCAGCGACACACAGGTGACTGCTTATGGTAAGCATCTTATTGAGTTGGGTGAATCCAACAGGTTAGTTCTTCTCAATGGTATATCTTGTTTTCCAGATTCTAGTGGGTTTACTTGCTTTCCTCATAGTGGTGGAGCCAATGTCGTCGACTATGCTATTTCCTCTACCACCCTCATTCCATTCATTTCCCGATTCAACGTCTCTGATCACCCTCCTCCCATTACCGATCATTCAGTTCTTTCTCTTACGTTATCCACTGTTTCCCTTCTTGTTACCTCCTCCCCCTCCTCCCTCCCCTTCGATCCCTCGAGTCACTATAGACTTTGACGATTATTATTCCTTTACCTACATGGACCGGTTGCGTCATGTTCTCCCCAAGGTGTCTTCTCTTTCCGATGTTTCCGATCGTTCTGCTTGCTTGGTCCAAACTATTTGGAAGGCTGCTTCGGAATCATACCCCCACACTATTCGTCCTCCCCCTCGTCCTCATCCCCCTGGTCATTGCCCCATGAACATCTGGTATGATGAGGAATGTAAGTATGCCCATCGAAGGTTGAAATATGCCATTCGAAATCCTTCCCAGCCCCATGCCATTTATCACAAAGACTATAGGATGCTTCTTCGAAAGAAGAAGCGTCTCTTCCTCTCTCGACATCGACTTGATCTTATCCACTCTCTTCAGCAATCTCCTAAATCCTTCTGGCGCCTTATCCTCCCCCGTGATTGGATTACTCATGGGATCAATCTTTCCTATTGGACCATCCATGCCTCTTCCCTTTATACCATCCCAAATCAGCCTTGTATTTTTGTTCCCTCCCCCCCCTCTTCGTGCCACCTCTTTTCTACTGGTCTTGTCAGGCAGGCTATTTGGAAACTCTGTACAAGCAAAGCAGTAGATTTGGATGGGTTACAGGCAAAATTTTTGAAGCATGGTATTGAACCTCTTGTTGGGCCCCTTGCTGATATCTTTCATCTTGCTGTCTGTTCTGGGTTTGCTGAGTCCTGGACTCAGCATATCATTCACCCCATTCATAAGACAAGTGATCCCCATGAACCCAATAACTACAGGATTATCATGATTGGGCATATCTTTGCCAATCTCTATGCCACAACATTGGATGTGCTTCTCTCGCGAAGGATGGAGGAGGGGGGTTTTAGGGCTCTTGGCTAAGCTGGTTTTCGGCAAGATCATCAGACCACAGATCACATTCTAGTCCTCAGAGCTATTATTGAGGAGGCGCGTTCCAGGTCCTCGAAGGTTTATTGTTGCTTTGTAGACTTCAAGAAAGCTTTCGACACGGTGCCTCGACATTTACTTCTTGAGAGGCTTCGATCAATTGGCATCTCTGGGCAGCTTTTGACAGCGGTTACACGGTTATATGAGACTGTGAAAGGTCGGTTTCGCTCCCCTCAAGGGCTTTCAACCAATATTCTTAGCACCATAGGAGTGAAACAGGGATGCCCCCTTTTGCCGACACTTTTTGGGATCTTTATTGATGAGCTTGAGACTTTTATCAGGGAGAATGCTCACCCAGAGGATGGTTGCCTTCTTCACCATATGTTGATCTCTATTCTCCTCTTTGCTGATGATGTTGTTCTTTTGGCCTCATCCCCTGAGGGACTTCAGCGTCATCTGGACACACTTGCCGCTTTTTGTGACTCGAGACAGTTGACGGTGAATCTTTCTAAGACCAAGGTTATGGTATTCAATACTACCAAAGAGGCTCTATACCAAAGAGGCTCTATCCCATCTCCACTTTCTTTTCCAGGGCCAGGAGGTCGAAATCACCACCTCTTATTTGTATTTGGGGGTTCTTTTCACTGTTCCCACTTTTGGTATGAAACCCGCCGCCCAGGTTCGAGTGTGTAAGGGGTATGCAGCCCTGTGTTTGCTAGACAGGAATTGCTTCAAAGCACATTTTCAGGAAATACCTGTGAAGATGAGGATCTTTGACGCTTTGGTCAAGCCAAGTATTACTTATGGGTCAGTGGTTTGGGGCCCTAGTCTTGGCTCGACTGAGTGGTCACGGGTTGAACGGGTGCAAACACTCTTTCTTCGACGATTCATTCGTTGCAAGGGAACAATCCCTCGTTCTATTATCCTGGCAGAGTTTGGGGCTTCTCCTCTCCAGCTTGAGATTATCTTCCTGATTATCGGTTATCTTCATAGGATCCGTACTTTCGGAGATACCCCTGAGGGTTGCAGGCGGTACCCTTCACTCGCCCTTCGCTCCTCGATGGAACTCTCTCCGAGTTCTCGAGGAGGCTGGAGGAGCTGGTATTTTCAGGTTTCTACTCTCCTGGCCAACATTCAGATACGGATAGACAGGCTCCCCCCTTATTCTTTGGGGGTTCTCCCCCCCTCTCGGCTTACTAAGGAGAAGATGTTCCACGAGATTCGGAAGGATGATAGTCTCCAGTACACCAGATGCACATGGATCTCTCTTGTTGCCCCTCTTTCCCCCAAGCTGTCTTTCTACCATGAGCACTTCTTACAGATACAGGAGGGCAGAATAGTTCCTCCACAATACCTTCAACAACACACAATGCATAGTCTTCGAATCACTATTGGGCAACTCAGGGTGTGTTCTCACCAACTCCGGATTGAGTCAAATCACCATCTTCCGATGGAGGAGTAGATTTGCTTGTTTTGCTCCTTGGGTGAAGTTGAGACCCTGCATCACTTCATTTTTTGTTGTCCCATTTATTATGAGATCCGGGGTAGGTTCCATTGCCTTTTCAGGGACAACTCTTGATGTGTTTCTACCTTCTTCAGATACCCGGACCAGCGTTGTCTCGCACTCTTTCTTAGGGAGATAACTCAGCTTCGACGACATAAAAGTTCTCCAAATGGATCTCACCCTCCTCAACATCGGCTCATCACAACATACTTCACCAACTCCGACGGACCAGGTGACTTCGATCGAAAACGCCCCACACCATCCAGTTTGAACAGAAGCAGGGTCACTAGACAGCGCACCAACAGTTTGTCAAGGTTCCTGTTGCCACATTTTGCACGGGGTGCAATGTTTTCAAGTTTGTAACACTGCTGCTCTTCTTTTTCCCTCTTCCTCTATTTTCCTTTCTTCTGCTCTCCCTTTCCCTTTCTTTCCCACATTCTCTTTCTTCCCCCCTTTCTCGGAGTCCCTCAGTTGATTTTTAAACTTTCCAGCAAGTTACCTGAAAAATGGCTAAGTGTTGGTGCGAAGTTCGCACTTCGCCCAGTCTGGGTGCGAAGTTCGCACTTCGCCCAGTCTGGTTGCGAAGTTCGCACTTCGCCCAGTTTTGGTGCGAAGTACGCACTTCGCCCAGTCTGGGTGCGAAGTTCGCACTTCGCCCCTCTTCTGGGCGCACCTTGTAACTGGCAGGCTGACAAGAAAGTGTTAAATGCTGGAGCAAAGTCCGTACGGCGGCAGATACCGGTTTTCACCTGTGCGCAGTCCGACTTCGCCACCAAAGTCGGAGTGCGCCCTTGACAGGTGCGCAGTAGGGAAACAAACCCAGAATTTGACCAAGGCATGAAGGCCTTCCCCACTGCGCTGTTTTCTGCCCGCGCAACCCGAGACGCTCTGATCCCAAGCAAAGCTGGGCAAACCGCCTTCCAAGGCAGACACATGTCACACGGCATCATCCATCATCTGACAAGTGTCCAGCTTCGGGATTTGAGCCAAAACGTGCCGAGCAAAAGGACGAGCATGGGCTGCATTCCTTGTGCCAGTGACCTCATTTAAAGCCGATTGGAGGTTCTACCTGCTCCAGCTACCCGCATACCTGCCGAGATGAAGTTCTGCCCAACACACCGCCACGTAGCTGTCCAGCTTCCAGGAAGACCATGCTGCGGGTACAGTCCGGTCCGACAAAGGTCAGCATTTGCAGCTCTTTCGCCGCTTTTGTCAGCTTGTGTTTGACTGGGACCTTGTGCCCATTAATGTAACAGGAGGGACTCGGGCTATAAAAACCCACCATGAATTCATTGTAAAGGGTGGAAGGGGAATGTCTGTTAGGGAACCACTGTGCCCATTGTAACCGTGCTTCTGTTTATAAATATAAATTGTATGCCTGGCTCTGTTCTCGTCGCTTCTATTTTTTATGCTGCCTTTCATTATATATATGCTTAACGCTAACCTGTGTCACGGCTCGTTGATTCACTTCAGCATTTGGTGATCAGGTGCCTTTAGCATTGCTTGTCTGAGCACTTTCTGTACTTAATAGTTTAAAGGATACATAGAATAGATGTGGTAGCAGTTCCATCAGTTGTGTGTTACGTTGTTGTCTGTATCTGGTGATTGATGCGCTGCCGTACTGTTAGTTCCTTGTAGGGAATGTCTGTTAGGGAGCCATTGTAGCTGTGCGGTTAAAATCTCAGCATAACACATATACCCGGATCTGACATCTCTTGGTTGCTTTCTATTTAAGACACCGTACGTATCTGGTGATTGATGCATTCCCGTGCTGTTAGTTCCTTGTAGGGAATGTTTGCTAGGGGATCATTGAAGCTGTGCATACACCGCTTAATACAGAAAGTATACTAGATTTTGCAGTTCTTAGTCATGCTTTGTATTTATGATGCAGTAAGTAGCGGTAATTGGTGTGTTCCCGTACTGTTAGTTCCCCCCACCAACCTCCACGTATATTTGTAAATTCCTTTCTGTTCATTTATCTCTTTCCTGTACTCTTAGCTTAAATCAGAAAACCCCCATAAGGAGCCGGCCTTCTCCGGAGATTGGTACGGAAGGCATCTCTTCCTTCCGGCCTTTCATGCTGGTGGGCGAATCTGGTCGCATTAACCCAAAATCCTTTCCTCATGGCAGATTCGTAACCAACAGTTTCGAACTAGCAATTGGCAGAGACATATCATGGACTTCTTCAACTTCGGTACTTCGGCCTCGACTGTTAGGAGAGATTAGTTTTTGGGGGATTCTTGGAGCTTGCCCCTCCTAGTCTGCTCCCTCCCCTCTCCTTCTCTCTCTCCGTTCTTCTTGGCATGCACTTCTCTCTGTTGGACTGCAGCCCTCTCCCCCTCTACTCTCCCTTTTCTTTTCTTTTCCCTTTCTCTTTGGCCCGTTTGTCGGGTTTGATATTGTATTTTTCTTAGTTCTTTTCTTTGTTGGGCTTTTTAGCTTGCTAGCTGGCAGTCATTATTGTACTTCTTATAGTCCCTTGGGTCTTATTTTGGCCCACCGTGGACATTAATAATATTTCATTTCTTCTCAAAAGCTAGCTCTTATTCCTGTATGCAATATTGGAGCTCATTATATTTTCTTTTCTTCTTTTAAGCTCTTGATCTCATCAAGAAAATTTGATTATGATATCCGAGCCTTACAATCTCATTATCTTTTACCATCACATCTTCACATCATTGAGTTTTCATTTGTAGAATTTCTTTAGAAAGATTTGGATAGAGGATTTGAAGGTTATATATTTTTTTCCTCCTTTTCAAAATGTAAAGTAAAGTAGATTATTAACGTTTGCAAGGCTGTACAGCCATATGGGACTTCATGTTTTTAACCAGTATGTGTTAAACCGACCAGACTCTGGTCCTGGACTCTGTTGCACATACGCTACCTCCTTCCAAATTCAAAACTTGAACAACCTAATTCTTCACAATCAAGCCCACTCAGTTCATACAAGCTCATCCTTGATGTTTTCCCATTTTTTTTCTGATTTCTTCTCTTTAGTGCTAGTGGATTGAATGATATCCTTCAATCTGGCCATCACTTCAACTTTGTTTTGGTAATGGGTGGTGCAATTTTCTTCTAAGACCTAGTTTATACTTCCGATCAAGCTAAGTAAAATTGTTACATCTCTCTGCAAGGTATGTATTTTATAAAAGGTTACACAGCCAATTCAAAGCTTCATCTTGTATGTATTATTGTAAATGTCTGGACTTTGTACAGAGCACTTTTAAGCAGTGTCCACTCGCCATGCGGGTACATGTCATTTAAATTTGTTAATCACATTTTTAGCCATCTTTCTTCTGTGCAACACAATTTGCATAACTACTTCTAATTTGTTGTTAATTGCTATTACAAACCTAAGAGGTATGTTCATTCACTTCTTTCCCAAGTTTGAAACAGCTCACTTGCCCTTGAGTAGCAAGACTTTAATGCTTAAGACAATTTTGACATTCTCATGTTCAACATTCTTGTCATTACCAAAAGTTGGCTAAATTGGAAGGCCATCATTATTCAATTTTGCTTGATTGTAATATAAAATGTAAGATTCCTCCAAGGTTTTAGATTATCTCATTCCCTTCACAACTTCATATGCTATGGGATAATTGGCCAACCATTAAACGTAAGCATCTACTCAATATTCAATGTTATTCTCTCTCTTTGTATCTATCATTTCAGTTTCATTGGTTTGTTTACTCTATGATGTGTCTTCATGTAATTAATTTAAGCTAGGTTTCGTCCTCTTCATGAGACTGTGTTTAAAATTTATAGGCCTGGGTCCTTTGATTCATAGTTCTTACCCTGTACATGTATCACGGTGATGGAATTACCAGATTGAGATGGTCATATCCACCACCTTTTCGTTATTGGCTGCATTTTGGATCAACATTTGAATCTCTTGTTTTGGTGACCTTAGGCAGAATTGAACATAATTTTTTAATTGTTGTTTAAAGGAGA
Source organism: Wollemia nobilis (assembly GCA_028583015.1). Classification (NCBI taxonomy): domain Eukaryota; kingdom Viridiplantae; phylum Streptophyta; class Pinopsida; order Araucariales; family Araucariaceae; genus Wollemia; species Wollemia nobilis. The sequence goes on from JAQPPZ010000019.1 coordinate 12,234,788, forward strand.
AGAGCTTTTGTGTCTCAGATTAAAAGCACTTTAGTATCTTCTTATTTATTTGTCTACCTAGCCTCTGGCTCAACTCTTTGATTTTGTTGTAATTTCTGTGCCCTGTTTTTCTTGTATTCGTGTAATTGGTAACTGTTAGAAAACAAATATTACGAGCAAACAAAACAATAACGCAAACACAAAACAGTAACATAGATTTTTACGTGGAAACCCTGCAATGGCAGCTTCGTTATTTTATTGATTTCGGCAATCTTTTACATTCACTAAACTATTACATGCAAGGGGTCATTCCCCTTTTATAGAAAAACAAAGGAAGACTCCAAAAATTGTTCGTTTCCTCTCCCAAAGGAAGACTCCAAAAAACTGTTTGTTTCCTCTCCCAAAGGAAGACTCCAAAAAACTGTTCGTTTCCTCTCCCAAAGGATCACTATAAACTGCACCACCATGCACCTCTTTGCTGAAGAACATTGGAGATCTGGATATTCACTTCACCTCCTAACATTCTCCCACTTGAAGTCAATATACAGGAATTCTTTGCCTATGTTTTCCATCCAAGTGCCAATTGCCCAATGCTGCCCTTATCACATTTTCAGCAAGCCCAGAGAAGTTTTGCACCACTCAAACTTCTTTGTCTTGACCGGCTTTGTAAGCATATCTGCAAGATTCACTTCAGTATCAATTTTCTCCAACAAGATCCTACCTTCTTCCACCACATTTCTTATAAAATGGTACTTAACATCAATGTGTTTCGTGCGATCATGGAATGTTGGGTTCTTCACTAACTGAATAGCACTTTGGCTATCACAATGCAACGTAATCTTCTCCTGCATTATCTTGAAGTCACCCAACAGTCGTTCTAGCCAAATTGCCTCTTTGTTGGCTTCAGTTGCTGCAATATATTCTACTTCAGTGGTTGATAAAGCCACCACAAATTGCAACTTAGAAGTCCAACTCACAACTCCACCAACAAGAGTGAAAGTATATCCTGTAGTGGACTTTCTCCCATCTCTATCTCCACCATAATCAGAATCCACAAAACCTTTAACTTGCAAATTTGTCGATCCGTAGTAAATAGCAGCATCTGAAGTGCCTCTTAAATATCTAAATATCCACTTCACTGCATTCCAATGCTCCTTACCAGGATTTGCCATGTACCGGCTGACAACTCCCACTGCTTGGGCAATATCCGGTTTGGTGCTTACCATGGCATACATGAGGCTTCCTACTGCTGATGAATACGGTACACGAGACATGCTTGTCTTCTCTGCTTCTGTTCTAGGACATTGTTCGGAAGACAATTTGAAGTGTGAAATAAGTGGGGTACTAATTGGTTTTGCATTCTGCATATTGAAGCACTGCAGAATCTTTTCTATATATGACTGTTGACATAACCAGATCTTCCTTCCTATTCTGTCCCTGTGTATCTTCATCCCTAAAATTTGGTTTGCTGCTCCTAAATCCTTCATTTCAAATGTCCTAGCCAACTAAGCCTTTAGATCAATGATTTTCTTCATGCTAGGGCCTGCAACTAGCATATCATCTACATACAACAACAAAATAATAAAACTGCCATCATCAAACCTCTTATAGTATGCACAATGGTCAGCTTCACTCCTGCTGAAACCTTGGCTCTTCATGAAGGTGTCAAATTTTCTGTACCACATCCTTGGCAGCTGTTTCAATCCATACAGAGATTTCTTGAGTCTGCAAACCAAATGCTCTTTGCCTCTTTCTTCATAGCCCTCAGGCTGATCCATATAAATCTCCTCCTCGAGATCACCATGCAAGAAAGCAGTTTTTACATCAAGCTGCTCCAGTTCTAAATCTTGTGCTGCTACAAGTGCAAGTAAAACTCTAACAGTAGTCAACTTCACAACTGGAGAGAAAATTTCATTAAAGTCTATACCTGACTTTTGCACATAACCTTTTGCCACCAAGCGAGCTTTATAGCATTCCAACAACCCATCATACAACCTTTATACATTCTCACTGTTCTTCTTTTGTACACCCACTTGTTTCCAACAACCTTTCTTCCAGGTGGGAGATCCACAAGTTCCCATGTTTTATTCTTGCGAAGTGCTTCCATTTCCTCCTCCATGGCTTTCCTCCACTTTTCTACATTTTCAGATTCTCTAGCTTCCTGAAATGAACTAGGCTCACCATCATCAGTTAACAAAGCAAAAGAGGACTGAAAAATAGGAGAATACCTTTCCGGACACTTTTGTGGACGTGTAGATCTTCTAACCCAATGATCTGTTGGTTGTGGCTCTTGGTCTTGTGATTGTTGTGGCTGCTCTACTTGTTGTTCTACTTGCTGTTCTGCATGCTGATCAAAAGCTTCAGCATGCTGATTTTCATTTTCATCTTCGTTCATATCTACTTCAACTGGTACAACATTAGGTGTTTGTTGTACCTCCTTCCTTTGCATGGATTTTTCATTAAAAATGACATCCCAGCTAATAATTACCTTGTGGGCAGTAGGATCCCACAGGCTATACCCTTTCACTGTATCCCCATAGCGAAGAAAAACACATTTGCTTGACTTTGGGTCAAGTTTGGACCTTTTTTCTTTAGGCACATGGGCAAATGCATCACAGCCAAAGGTACGCAAATGAGAGTAATCAACTGGCTTACCACACCAAACCTCCTCCGGAATCTGTCCATCCAACGCAGTTGTAGGTGACCTGTTAATGAGGTAAGCAATTGTATTAACAACCTCTGCCTAGAACCTTTTATCCAACCTAGATGTGCTGAGCATGCTTCTTGCACGTTCCATGATTGTGCGATTCATCCGCTCAGCCACACCATTTTGTTGTGGAGTATATGGTACAGTCTTCTAGTGCTTAATTCCTTCCTGCGTACAAAATTTATCAAATTCCTTGGAGCAATATTCACCCCCATTATCTGACCTGAGACATAAAATAGGCTTGCCCAAACTTTTCTCTACTCGTGCTTTGAACTCTTTAAACTTCTCCAAAGCTTCCGACTTCTTCTTCAGAAAATAAACCCACACTCTTCTAGAATAATCATCTATAAATGTCAAAAAATATATAGCACCATTTAAGGACTGAGTGGGGACTGGTCCAAATATATCAGAATGTATAAGTTGCAGAAAATCAAAACTCTTACCGAGCTTGCAATAAACCGAACCCTCTTTTGTTTACCAAAAATACAGTGCTCACACAAGTCTAGATTACAAGACTTAATCCCAGAAAGCATACCTCGGTCATGCAGAATTTTCAGACCTTTTTCACTCATATGTCCTAGGCGTTGATGCCATAGCATTACTGCATCTTGAGCATTTCCTGAAGTTGTTGTTGCATGGTTCGTCACTGTATCACCGCACAAACGATATAGGGTCCCATAAGATTCTCCTTTTGCTACTACAAGGGCTCCTTTGGTAATTTTGCAATAATTATTACCGAAAGTGATAGAATACCCTAGCTTATCCATCATCTTGATTGAGAGCAAATTCTTCCGCAAATCAAGCACATGTCGTACATCACATAACATCCTTTCTCTACCATCGTCCAACCTAATCCTGATGTCCCCTCTTCCCACAACTTCTAAAGGGTGATCATCACCCAAGTAGACCATCCCACCACTATGTGGCTGATATTTGACAAACCAGTCTCTGTGAGGAGACATGTGGAAAGATGCACCCGAGTCCAAAACCTAGGTATATAGAACAGATCTGTTGTTGCTGATATAGAAAGCCTCACATGTTGCCGTCTCTCCTGAATCTACCGTAATGGCCTCAGCTAATGGCTGAAACTGCTTTTCACCATTCTTTTCCTTTTTCAGATGCCAACAGTCCTTCTTCGAGTGCCTTGGCTTCCCACAATGCCAACACTTCCCTTTCAACTTGCGTCCTCTAGACTTAGATTTGGATTGTGATCTACCTTGTTGACTCCTCTCGAAAGATCGACCTCTCACAGCTAGGGCTTCATTGGTTGAGGGTTCCAAAGACGTTTTCCGCCTCAACTCTTCTGCCAACAAAGCGGCTACCACATCATCAAAAGTTAGAGCTCCTGATGATGAATTGTTGATGGTCATCACCAAATGATCCCAAGTGTCCGGGAGGGAACAAAGTAGGGTGATAGCTCTGTCCTCATCCTCCATCTTCACATTAATTGAGACCAGTTTACTGATTAGGGTATTAAACTCATTCAGATGATCTGCCACAGATGAACCCTCCTTCATCCTTAGGCTATAAAGCTGTTTTTTTCAAAAAAACCTTATTTGTTGCTGATTTTGTCTCATACAACTTTTCAAGCTTCTTCCAAAGGGCTTCCACGGTCTTTTCTTTAGCAACATTGAACAAGACAGAGTCTGCTAGGCAAAGACGGATTGTAGAAACCGCCTTCCTGTCTAGCGTTGCCCACTCCTCATCTTTCATGTTGCTAGGTTTACTCACGACCCCTTTCAAGGCTAGGGCTTGGTCGTTTTGAACCAACAAATCCTCCACCTTCATCTTCCATAGGGCGAAGTTCCTGCCATCAAACTTCTCAATCTCGAACTTGGTTACACCTCCTGTCATTGTTGCAGCTCCCACTCGCACAAAACCCTAGGCTCTGATACCAGATGTTAGAAAACAAATATTATGAGCAAGCAAAACAATAACGCAGAAACAAAAGAGTAACACAGATTTTTACGTGGAAACCCTGCAATGTGCAGGTAAAACCACGGGGCAATGGCAGCTTCGTTATTTTATTGATTTCGGCAAACTTTTTACATTCACTAAACTATTACATGCAAGGGGTCATTCCCCTTTTATAGAAAAAACAAAGGAAGACTCCAAAAACTGTTCGTTTCCTCTCCCAAAGGAAGACTCCAAAAAACTGTTCATTTCCTCTCCCAAAGGAAGACTCCAAAAAACTGTTCGTTTCCTCTCCCAAAGGATCACTATAACCTGCACCACCATGCACCTCTCTGCTTAAGAACATTGGAGATCTGGATATTCACTTCACCTCCTAACAGTAATAAGCTGTATGAACTGAGCTTTTCAAGTCTCACTCGTATAAATATTTCCTGATTTCACTCCTAGTTTGTTTTTAATCCAATTAAATGCATTCTTCTTTTATATGCTCATGCAATGCTTTCTTTGTGGCTACAAATATCTATCTATTTTTCAGCTAAGAATGTGTTTTTTTTTTTATGTTGCTTTGTTTCTTAGTTGAGTCTCAGTGGCACATTTGTTTTGCTCATGAACAAACTTGGTTACCACTATTAACATTTTCAAGCTGCAGTGAAATAGGTCCTTGGTCATGTTATAGGAAGCCTGTGCTGTGACCTATAAATATTTTGGTTTATTTGAGCTTTTCAATTTGTGATAAATTTACTGGTATTTCTCCTACAGGTATTTAACTGTTATAAGTATCAACATGATGAGATTGTGGTAAACAGCAGCCGAGGCTACAATTTTTTCATTTATGTAATTACAGATATATACAAGAGAGAGAACGTACCATTAGGAATGACCTCCTATAACTGATTTTCTAGTAACTCTACCTAATTTGTAACATTCCCCACCTTATTACATCAATGTAGGAGTAGATATAATAAACAACTGATTGATGAACTGGACACACACAATAGTTCACTAAGTACCCAAAGGTTAGTGGATTAGGACATACACTATAATCCAATCCATTATATACATAATTGTGAACAGGGACACACTCAACCGTTCACCTCACTGAAACTTGCAACCAAGAATGGTTACAAACACGACTATCCATTGCATCAAATGTGGATAGGGACACAAACACTAGCCACCATCAAATCAAAGTTGCAAACAAGGACAAACACAACTGTTAATAACATTTGTGACTAGGGACACACACAACTAGTTACAATGATCAGTAGGACTGGGTCTTACTGAATTACATCATCTCATGAATAAGGACAAACTCAACTATTAATGCCGAGTGTGGCCTGGGATTCCATTTCATACATCTTAGAATCAATTATTCTCGTATGGCAGTAGATAGTGCATTCTTCATCATCTTTAGGACTTAAAATCTTGACATGCTTCATTATCACGGGTCAAATCTTCTGCATGGATCAAATGTATTTGATCCCCCAAAATCTGAAAAATTATTTGATGAACCCATTTATTGACAATGTTATGTCACCAGTAATTCTTCAATTGTGACTATGCTTCCCACAATTATTGCCTGTCTTATCACTTGTAGGATCTTCTAAAATACAAAATAGAATCTATTTACCTTTGTATTGGCCAAAGGCATGAATTATCTACCGATAATTTTTTAATATTCTTTTTAAGCCAATATTCTCAACTTGGACGTCATCTTCGTCTCATACAATCTAACAAACTCCTTGTCCTTCTTCATGATCTCCATGCATTTGAAACAATCATTTTTGAAAATACCCAAATAACTTGCAATGTATAAGGGATGGCTTTGACTCGCCATTGTCTTTATTTGTTGACATGGCACATACAACCACCACATATGAGAGGATTTAACTTTTAGAAGTAACACTTTATGACACACATTCCACAAACATATTTTACATTAACCTTGACCAAACTCAAAATTAAAATTCACACCTTATATCTTTGCCAAAAAGACAATTTCACATGATTTTTTTGCCTTAAAGTTAACCATTAACCAAAAGACACACAAGATCTTTCTATCTGATAATAACATGTAAATGGGATTTCTGACATCACTACTTGACTCTTTTTTTTTTTTTCTTCGATAAAAGAACACCATCACGACACAAAACTTACCTCTTTGCTATAGCGACTTTTTTTTTATTCAACACAAGTCCAGGAATCCCTTATGTTGCTCAGCAACCTTTTTAAAAATTTCCACGTTTTCTTCCCCTCCTTTTATTATAAAGGTACTTCCAGGTGGTTATGCTGAATGTATGCCACTCTCATGCCGATTTGCAAGCAAATGCTACTGGAAATTAAACTATTGCACCAGGTGATGTTTTCATACGACACTCCCACCACTTCTTGTAGATACTATTAACGTTCACACATCTTCTATGCACAATGGCTGCCACATGTCCAGCAAACCAGAAAAATAATTCAATCTTTAATATTTGCACCCTCACGCTCCCAAAAAGCAGTCTGGCTGAATGTAAATCATATTTCCTCCAACATTTTCATTTTCACATAGTGAAATCATGTTCGTGTTCCTGGATATGGCCAAGAAACATTCAGACATAAAAATGCTCGTTGCATATTTGAATGACATTCCTCCTCCTACAAGAAATTCAAAGGAAAAACATGTCCTCTGCAATCTTCTCAGAGTGGTCTGGGAACAACTGAAATTTTATCAATGGAGCAAAGTAAAACAAGCCTTTGAAACTGATGCTGTCCAGCAAATGTCTAACTGGTTTATGAAATAATACCTCGTACAACCCACACACCTCATTTGCACTGTCTTTCAAATAAGTTCTGCCTTTATGCACGCACAAACTATGTGCCTCAACCTGGAAAATGTGAAAATTGCACACAGAATAATTCGTGCATCATGCGTCAAACTTTTTCAGTTTTTTTTTAAACTCCAACAATCTGTCTATGCAGTCTTCTCTCCAACAAACATTTTCCAATGCCTTGATAAATGAAGTTCTCATTCACATTCGTCCTCTGGGAAGTGGCGAAAATATTCAAATGACTTGCCTGATGGCAGCACTAAAACTCATCCTTACTTTCATTCACGATCCTGGAATGGCCAAAGAATATATCTGTCCGCTGTGGTACCGGATGATAAAGAGCAGATGAGGCTGCAATTTATTCATTGATGTAATAACATATGTATACAAAAGAGAGAATGTACCACTAGGAATGAGCTTCTATAACTGATTATGTAATAACTATTTACCTAATTTGTAACAAATAATAAGTATCAAGTAGTTAAACATTTAAAATCTTCGTTTTCTATTTTTTTTTAATTGGTCACTGTTCATGAGACAAACCATATGATATATTTGAATAATTTGTGTGCATGTGCCATAGGTAAAACAAAAATTATGCCTTATGAGTATTTGAACATGTCAGTAACCACATATATCTAGTAATTCAGTTGTATATTATTTTTAAAAATTTAGGATATTTGGGCTTACTCCTCGGGAAGACTAAGAGTATGATAGATCTGTTGGAAGATCTAAATCAAACTCATCATCCAGATCTCTCAATCAAACTCATCAGCCAGGTCATAAATCTGATTAGCGTATAGGTATTGGACTTCTGTGTTTCTATAAACTTTGGAATCAAATTTTATATCCACAAGCTTTTTTAGAACATTTCATGAATGTGTGAAGAAGGTTCTAACTTTCTTTGTTACCGATGAAGGAATTTCTATAAAATGGAAGCCAATTTGTTCAGAGACTTTAATGTTGAAATTCAAGCATCGAACCAATGCCACATGACTTTCAGGCCACCATCTGGACAGCAGAATTCACTTGACGGATAAATACATATGGTACTAGAATGGGTGATATTTTCTCAGTATCATTGACAACATCTGACAGAAAGGAGATTTAGAAAGAATCATACAACAGAACAGGAATGGTTTCATGGCTGTAGGAGTCCCATTTTGCAGAACAACAGTGTTCCTGAATTTTGATGTGGGTAACCCATTTAGCATTTTAAATTATATTTGTTGAGATATTGGGGAGTACAGCCTAGTTTTTTCCCAAGGAGTTTTTAATTCCTCAAAAAGTTTTTTTTCCTCACAAATCCACTGTTTATTGTGTATGCTGGTTATTCTGATATTTATGTCATATGCCTTTAATTTCCATCATTACACCATCATGAAACTTGTTTTAGTACACGAATTTTGGATGACTAGACGATAGCTTGACATGTAGAGAAGGGGACAATTTATCCCTCTGTAACTAGTCTTTGATATGCAAATTGTACTGCCCATTAAAATATTCTATCCTAAGTCATCTATGTTTTTTTTTGGTAAGGAAAAGAGTTTAGGTTTTGTCTCCTATGTCAGAGAAGGGGATTCTGATTCCTAAATGATACATGTATGTAACTAAATTCATACCCTTTGTAAACCTATTTGGGGATGGAAGCCACACTGGATTTGGGAGATAAAAGCAAAGACTCCTCTCTTTGCAATTATCTATAAAAGATTATGAGAAGCTGTCAGTATAATATTGTTCTCAGTTCAATATAAATAGCAGAGAGCTGGGGACAGCTATTAGTTATAATGTTTCTTTATTTCTGATTACGTTGCACAGTGTTGGGAGCAGTCAGTAGTTAAAAATACCTTTAGTGCAATCTGTCTAAAATTTCTGGACTATCTTTGCATTGACAATTTTTTTTTTAAATTGGTTATTGGAAAGGCCTGAGAAAAATTCAAAATAATAAAGTTGAAAAATTCATTATTGGCAACTGAGAAAATTGGAATCTGCAATTGATTGGGGAAATGCAAACACTGTTTTTAATTTTTTCCTATTATAAAAATATTGTTAATTCTTTCAAAAAAAATTGGCTACTCGTGGATTTGGGTGTTTTTTTTTTTTTGAATGGAAAAGCCAAATCATATTAAAGAGCTAAACCATACAAAACTGGGTGGGTGGAATTAACACACCCCAGAGTTCACACTAACCGATACGGTTAGGAGCAGCAATCAACAATACATGCCAACCAAAAAAACACTAAAGAACCACATGGGATAGGACCACTCCCCAAATATAAGAACGGCAGACAACAGTAGCAAATCAACACCTAAGAAGAAACAGGCCAGCCTGTGGGGGGGCAGTATCCTCCCTATCAGCAGAACTCCAACCATCATCATTAATTGCAGTGAGCTGACCAACACCTCCCTCGTCGGCAAACGCAGGAACAGCAGGCTGAGGAAGTACAGCAGGAGTACCCCAACCCTCAACAGGTGCTGAGGGCTCAGGAACCACATCCCAACCAGAATGGCGTGAAGAACTCCTACTAACAGAATTATGTGATAATTGCAATTTTTTCAAACACTGATAAATGGCGATCCTTCAATCTTTTTTTCCTTTGTATTAGGATTTTTTGAAGTTTCCAGCAGGAATTTAATTTTGCACGAATTAAACTAAGTCATACATCATGTCAGCATCTTTTGGCTCTATATTTTGTACGAGGCCTATTATTTTTTTTTTTCAGATGCCTTATCTTCAATATGATGCTTATTTATTATAAGATCATTTTGGTTTTTCTTTTCCTAGAGTTCATGTTTTATCATTTTCTATTTCTGCATTGGGCGTTGTTTGTTTGCCCTTTTTATTATCCTTGACCACAAATTATTTCCTTGTATATTTTCTTCAACTTGTTTTAGCTTTATCCATGACCTCGAGGAATTCTTTTCTCGTTATTGAGTACAAGTGCAATTGAATAATAACTTTATTCTGATTTTCATTACAGCAATTATAGGATGGTTTTGTACCCATTTTCTTTTCAGTCCATCTATTCTTTAGTCCTTATATTCTTACTTGAAGAGTGCCCTATACTAAACTTAGACACCTGTTTACATAATTTCTACATTCAAATTAGGAGACCTAAGTGGTAATATCATGTTATAGGATGTTATACGTGGGATCTCTTATGTATTCCACTTGTTTAGTCTTTGATACTTACAGTATTATCTTTACAGTATGATGTTTTTTTTTTTTAAATAAAGGGGTAAAAATTTATTGATAAAAAGTTTGGATTACAGAGTACAACTGAGCTCCCAACCAGGACTCAAATAAGCAACAAAACAGGCTAAAACCACCAGACAAGGTCGAAACCCGAAGAAGACAACAAGAACAAACCACATTAAGTCTGAACATCCTTGTGGATCAACTCCCAGAGGCGTTGAGAGTCCCCAGACGGGAGACTCTCCCAGTTATCGATAATCCAAGGATCCAACAACTCAGAAGCCCTTTTGGCCGGGTAATCAACAACCCCATTCCATTCCCTTGGAATGTGCACAAAGGATATAAATTCGAACTCTTCACTCATTCTGAGAATCTGAACGGCCACAGAGGCCAACTGCCAATTAACATCCTCCACCCTTTTGTTGTTTAAAAGATTAACCAAAATTTGAGAGTCGGACTCGCAGATAATCCTGCGCCAACCAAGAGAAAACCCCCTCTGCAAGGCCTCGAGAATCGCAAGAGCTTCCATAAAATTGTTGGAGTGAACACCTTTATAAATGGAAAAGAAAAAACTGACCACGCCAGCAGAATCTCTCCCAACACCGCCAATTCCAGCATGTCCAGGATTGCCCCTGGACGACCCATCAGTATTAATTTTTAAAACTCCTCTAGGGGGTGGCCTCCACCTACCATCTCTCCTAACCTTCTTGCTGAGCTGAGGAACCCTGCTAGGGCTAGAAGAGTTCGCACCAACCCCAAAGAGACCAAGGGCCTGCCGTACCTTCTCCTCCCTAGAGTCCAAAAGAGGGTCCACATCACATTTGCTATGGATAGTTTCCTGAACCATACACAGGATCCTTTGCCAGATCTGTTGAACAACCAAATGACTGCCCTGAAAGATGCGACGGTTCCGTTCGAGCCAAATCTTCCAGATGATGCAAGAAGGGCCCAAATTCCAAGCCACCCGGAGGAAGGGGGCCTTGGCCGGAGGTCTGCCCAGACTACTCCAAAACTCCACCAGGGAGAGCACATGAAAACAAGGATGGTTCCAGGCACTCCACCAACGGTGCCAAATGTCTCTGGCAAGGGAGCATTGGAAAAATAAATGAGAAGAGTCATCCTCATTCTTACCGCAAAGGACACAAAAAGAGGGACCCTGAAATCCCCTCTTCCTCACGTTATCCCAAGTGAGGCATTTATTACGAGCTACCAGCCAGAGAAAGAAGTTACATTTCGGCCAAGCAAATCTGTTCCACACCTTTTTCCACCATGTGACAGGGAGACTCCCGAACTTTTGCTTATCAAGAACCTGATAACCATAGGCTACAGAGTAGGTTCCCTTGGGATCAGGGTTCCAAGCCAGAATGTCTTTACCCCTCAACGAAGAACAGGGCCTCCTCGCAAGAATAAGAGCAAGCACATCTCTGTCCTCGGCCAATCCCCCCTGGGGCCATTCCTGCGGATCTTTCCACCTGTACATCTCCATATTTCCAAAAGACTGGATTTTTTTAAAGTCCTCCACACGAGACCAGCCCGCTTCCAAGAAACAAACACTTAGGGAACGTAACCTGGGATATTGAGTCAAGATAGGAGGGTGGCCATCCCAAGAATCCTCCCAGAAAAGAGCATCTGATCCCCGATTGCAAATCCAGAACAAACCCTGCTTAATTAAATTAGCTCCTCTTTTCAGAGTGTCCCAGATAACTGAACCTTTCCCAACCAAGCTGACTCTAGGGATCTCAGCCTCAGAAATACCTCTCAAGTATTTACAAGATAATATTTTAGCCCAAATCTGATCTTGAGAGGTACACCATCTCCAATAAAGTTTCGCAGCCAAAGCTTGCCCAGAAAGAGCCGCCTGTCGCAACCCAAGGCCTCCCTCTTGAACCGGCCTACAAATAGAATCCCACCTAACCAAACTCCATTTAGATTGATCAAGTTTTCCAGACCACAAAAACTGTCTTGACAAAGCATCCATGTCCTTGATGAAACGAGAGGGAGTTGTTTGCACAAAACACCTGTAAATGGGTAAAGCTTGAACAACAGATTTTAAAAGCAACACTCTACCTGCAGAGGATAGCCATCTGACGGTCCAGTGATTCACCTTCCTTCTAAACTTATCAAGCATAGACTGCCAAGAAGATCTAGGTAGAGGATGAGATGAAATCGGAATACCAAGATAAATGAAGGGGGGAGTCCCGACCTGGAATCTTAGAATGCGAGCAATCCTGGCTTGAATAAGAGGAGGGGTATTGAAGAAGAAAATAGAAGACTTGTCCTCATTAATCAACTGTCCAGAAGCACCAAGATATATGTCAAGAGACCGTCTAATGTTGCCAACTTCCCTGATAGTGGCAACTCCCAACAAAGCAGTATCATCAACAAATTGAAGGTGGGAAAGAGGCGGCAAACTACTATCCCACTTCCACCCCTGAATGAGACCCTGCCTAACCTGAGACTTGAGCAATCTTCCCAACCCTTCCGCCATAATGATAAACAAATAAGGAGATAAAGGATCTCCTTGCCTCAATCCCCTTGAGGCCTCAAACAGCTCCGATGGCTCATTATTAACAAGAACGGAGAACGAGGAAGAAGAAACACAACTCATCACCCATCTAATCCATTCCTCCTCAAAGCCAAAAGCAGCAAGAACTTTCTGAAGAAAGGACCATCTGACCCGGTCATAGGCTTTGGCCATGTCCAACTTAATGAACATAGTTTTCTCCTTAGAAGTTTCCATCGAGTGAATAGCTTCTGTAGCAATAACAACCCCATCCAGGATTTGTCGGCCAACAACAAACCCACCTTGCTCCTCAGAGATGATTTTGCTCAACCATATCTTCAACCTCTCAACAATAATTTTTGTGATGATCTTATACACAACATTGCAGAGAGCAATAGGCCTGAACATATCCAGGGAATTTGCTCCCTCTTTTTTGGGAATAAGCACCACAAAGGTAGCATTTAGGGCCCTTAGCATCTGTTTGTTCTTTTGGGACTCATGGACCACCTCCAGAAGATCAAATTTGATTAACTCCCAAAACTCCTGATAAAACTCAATCGGGAATCCATCCGGGCCTGGGGCTTTCCCTTTTTTCATCTTGAATACAACATTTTCCAACTCCTCAAGGGAAATTGGACCCATCAAGTGCTCATTCATCTCTCTAGAAACAATCGAGGGAATACAATTTAGAATAAGCTTTTCATCCTCATCATCTGAGAGGGAGTCCTCCTTGAAGAGAGAGGAAAAATACCTCCTAGTCTCTTCTGAAATATCCCTGAAAGAAGAGAGCAGGGCACCCTGAGAATTCACAAGAGAGGTAATCAGGTTACCATTACGGCGAGCCTTAACTGAGTTATAAAAGAAGGCCGTGTTCCTATCCCCTTCCTGAAGCCAATCTACTCGAGCTTTTTATTTCCAAAAAATTTCTTCCCTCAGTTCCCATTCAGCAAGGTCTTTCGCAGCCTCAGATTCCTCAACGAGAAGCTCCTCCGTGAGTCCTTGATCTCTAATCTTCCTTGAAGCTTCTTCCACCCTCCTAAGAGCCGCCAACTTAGCCAAGGAAAGGTTCCCAAAATTTAGTCTATTCCATCTCTTCAATTTATGCTTAACAAATTGTAGCCGCTTCATAAAGGAATACATAGCGGTGCCATGAGGAGGTTTGCCATTGGTCCACCAACCTCGCATGAAATCATGAAGCTTAGGATCCCGAAGCCACATAAGTTGAAACTTAAAGGAAGGATTCTTCTTTAGCCCTAACTCCAGAGCAGAGAGTTTGATAGGCCAATGATCAGATCCCCTACCCTCCAGAATCACAGAACTAGCGCTTCTGTTATTACCAATCCAAAAACTGGAGATCAGAAACCTATCCAGTCTCTCTGAGATGGAATCTTCCCCACATCTTCTATTGTGCCAGGTAAAGATCCCATTATCCGGCTTGATGTCAACCAAGTTCAGGGCCCGGATATGAGCACTGAAGACAGAAGAAAAAGGCTCGAGACGATCAACCCCACCGCGTTTCTCCTCCAGACAAGTGATAGAGTTGAAGTCTCCAGCCAAAATCCATGGGTACAGGGGAGCCAGACTTCTCACAAAGCCAATGTGCTCCCACAAATTCACTTTACCATTGTAATCAACAGGAGCATACACATTTGTAAGTAGGATGGTTTCACCAGATTCATTATCATGCCCGATCATCGAAATAGACCATCTGCTGGAAATCCAAGTAAGAGGAGAGATCTTAACCGGATCCCATAAACAAGCAACGCCACCAACATATCCACATGCACCAATACACTGGCATTGACCCCTTCTCCACAACTTGGGAGCAATATTGAACATACTATCAGTAGCCAATTTAGTCTCCTGAATAAACACCACATCCGGAGAATGAACACGAACCAAATCACGAACAACTTTTTGTCTGGGGATGTTGTTCAACCCCCTTACATTCCATGAAAGGATAATCATTTCTGGGGGTTAGAAAAATGGGAGTCCAATGTTCTCACCAAGCCTGACTCCACCAAAGTCTCCCCCATTAACTTAATTTTGTCCTGGTCTTTCTTTCGACCCACCTTCATATTCTTATCCGAAGCACCTTTTTTAATTGTTTTCTGCTGCAATCCCAACACCGTAGGAGTTTTGCAGTCCAAGGATGACTGCATCAGTGCCTGAGTAGGAGAGGGCATAACTAAATCTGTGCCACTTTCCAAAATAGTTTCCCTTCTAGGGCTAGAGCCAACCATATCACCTATACTCAGAACCAAAGCCCTTTGTTCTTCATTTAAACCCCCTAGATCTGATTCCTTAGGTTCCACCTCAAGAAGAGACATCTAATTCGGCCCTGTTATATCTGCATCAGGTAGCGACGTTTCAGGTATCTCCATGCACTGATCAAGATCATCTAGTATTTCAAAACGGTTGAGCAGAGCATCTGGTTGGCTATCCTTAAGGTCTCTTTTTGCCCTTCTTCCTCTGTTTCGGGGTTTTACCGGAACAAAGCCTTCCTTATCCCGATCCCCTTCCTTTATCGGGGCTTTTCCTTTATCCAAATTTTGTGCAGACCGAGAGGGCCCAGGATTTGAAGCCACGGGCGGGACAAACTTAGGGCATTTTCTTTGCAGGTGGTCGTATTCATGGCAGATCCGACAACGAAACGGAAGAGCTTCATAGTCAAGTTGTTGAACCCATGTAGTCGATCCAAACTGTATTTCAACAGAATCTGGAATAGGATTGTTTAAATCAATTTCAACACAGATACGGGCAACAAAGATTACCTTTTTATCCATCGTCTGTTGTGACGGTCCAACCGACTTCCCAAGAAGAAGGGCAATCATATGCAAGATGTCATTTCTCCAGAATTCCAACGGGAGCCACGAAAGCCGAACCCACACTGGAACCCGCGACGGCCGCTCCTCTGACGGGTTGAAACCCACATGCCAGGGTTTAAGAAAGAGTCCCGCTTGGTTACAAAAATAGGGACCCCCTTCAAATGCTTTGTTACGATCCGCAAGACAAGAGAAAACCACCATAAAATAGCTATTCGCACTCAACATCACCTCCACGTCACCTTCAGGGTTCCAAGTCTTCCTAACCCAAGCCTCCACAAAGGGAAGAGAAATTCGGATGCCCATAAATTTGCCAATAAGCGCATGTTTGGTTAAATACTCCACATCTTCCGCCATCGAGTCTGGTTGAACCACTAGAACCGGCTTGGCTTCACATCGTTCCAAACATCCATTGTTCTTTAACAAGCGATTCCCGACATGCAATGGGAAATCCTGTTCCTTCCAATCATTTTTAGATGAAAAAACGTCGCTAGCATGCACGCTCTGTGACGGGCCCGACGCCATCACAACATTCCTCCAATTGTTCAGACCTCCTCCAGAAACTGCTGCCATCCCCGCAGAGCAGTTTTTCCTCATCAAACCCTAGCAGAGCAGTTTTTCCTCATCAAACCCTAGTAGAGCCAAAAAAATCGACCTTCTCTCGATTAATATTGGTAAAGTTTTACTGATATCAATCATGATCAATATCCAGGCATAAATAGTCAAGACTCCATCTTTTGTAGTTTCTAAAATATCAAGCTTACAGTATGATGTTTGATTTTGCTGTATATCAAGGTAAATCCTTGTGGATGTATTTGGATTTTTTTTAATTTTTAATTTAAAATAAAATTTGTGCAACTGTTCTTTGGCAATGTCTAGATTGAAATGTTAAAAAGTATGCATGTGGACTTATAACTTTCAAAAATCACATGCAGAGTGGAGATAGTGAAGAGAACAAATCTAGGAAGGGGCAATATGAAGGGCCTGATCCAGACTTGGCAGCAATGCTTGAAAGGGATGTTCTTGAGACCGCCCCTGGAATACGATGGGATGATGTTGCTGGCTTGAGTGAAGCCAAAAGGCTTCTAGAGGAGGCTGTTGTTCTTCCTTTATGGATGCCAGAGTATTTCCAAGTATGTATGTTTGATTTCTCTGTTTGTTGTAGTTATAGTCTGGAAGTATCTAATTGTGAATTAAGCATCTTCGGAAGTAATCTCTTTAATTGGAAATATGGATTTACAGCAATAGAATATGATTAGGGAAAGATGGTGTTGGATACATACTGGGAAATAGTTGCAAATTTGTAATGTTTTTCTATAGAATATGGCTTCCTGTATACTTCACCTTGTTTATTTTCATTGCATATTAATTCATATTTGATGCATCTTAGGCATCTTATGGTACATAACGAGAAAGTTCAGTTATAAGTTTATTTTATTTTGATTTGGTTCTAAGGATAAATTGTTCTTTACTCTAATGTTCCATGCTATCGTAAAGGAGAGTTGATGTGATCAATTTGCCATTGTGTATATTTTCAACATTGTCAAATCACTTACGGGTTGAAATAAACATCATCATTAGGATATCTACCATTTATTCAGAATGGCTTTCACAAGTAAAAACTAAAAAGTCTGCTTTTAACTGCAATTTTCGAAGCATAGCACTGGATAATAAGTGAGTCTGATTATTATTCTTAGCAGGAGAAATGGAAAGGCTAAGAATGTCTGGTTCTGAAGATTCACCTTAGCTCCATTTCACTGTTTAATCTTTTGTATGCTTAGTTGAAGCGATCAAGCTGGCCATATGGGTGATTATAAGTGTTTGAACATTAAACTGTGCCAACCATTCAGTTATTGTTGACTTTGTGTTGTGAATGTATTTCATATTCTATGTTGTCCATTGAAATCTCTTGGAGGAAACGTGGTGGTCTTTATCATCAAATAAGTCAAGAAGATACTTTTCTTCAGAAACTCTAATTAGTTATATTAAATCTTATGCTAAATTACTGTGGCCAAGTGTTGATTATTCTTAATGGTTATTATCCAATGCCTAATTTTTATACTATGGAAAATGCCCATATTTTCAAGATATTCCTGTACATAGGTTGTCTTGTTTGCAACATACACACAACACACATAAATATATTTAAATGAGATTAGGTATGCGTAATTAGTTACAGAATATATCTTCATATTTTTGGAATTGACTACAATTCTAGTGCCAAAATTATGTTTCATGATTTCCTTGAAGCATTACAGACATTGAGAAAGAAGAAATATTACTGGTGATTGCATTTTGTGTTTTGGGGCAATGCATAATGGGACATTGTGAGAGTCTAAAAGATATTTTGGGCAGATTACTTTATTTTTGGATAACATCAATTATTTTGGGCAGATTACTTTATTTTTGGATAACATCAATTTGGTTCTGAAGAATTAATTTCCCTATCATCCTCCTTTTTCAGAGGATCAGTTTGGCTTTGAAGAAATTTATACAGCATAGGAAAGAAATATGGGGAAAACCATAGAATCAGAGATAACACAAGGGTGAATATAACCCAAGAAAAAACTCTACTAGCAAAAGCAGATATGAAGAGTAAATAAAAAGCGAGGATGGATTCCCATCCTTGTTATCCAAAGATTGAAAACATTGCAACTAATAATGCAGTTAAGAGAGTTTTTGATTGGCTGAGTGGTGTCTGCAAAATTTCTCACTTCCTTTCCTTGCATTGCCCTACCTATTGTTCTGCTGAAGACATTTCTGTATTCAGATTCAATAATAAAAGGCATAATTTAATAAGGTTTTTCCCGAAAGGATTTTTTTTCTCAACATTTTCTCTAGTTCAGAAGTCGGGCAAAGTAATGTGTGATGATGACCCATGCTTCATGGGGAGGCTGGCTTGTATTTGAGACCATTAAGTGAATGAATATTTTCCAAAAGATGGAAACTCTTGAAAGGGTTCTAGTGTGGGTCAGCTTATTTTGGACTTGCATATCAGCTCATCAACAAGGAGGTTTTGAACAATATTGTTACACCCTTAGGTGAGTTCATCAAGTTGGCATCGACTTCTATGGATCAGAACCCAACTATGTGTTGCCATGGATATCTCAAAAGCTTTGCTAAAATCTATCGTAATTAAATCTGAATCAAGAGAACAGATTCAACAAATGGACCATGAAAGCATTGTATTCGTGCATATGCCATGAGATTGGACATATGACAAGAGATTGCAAAATAAAAACATCCAAGAAAGAGGTAAAATATTCTAGTCAGAAGAAAAAACTAGAGTTTAAACAAGGGGATAAGGTTGCAGCAAAAGATGGATCAGGTCAAGGATTTTCCACTTATAAAAATGTGGCAAAGAAAGATCTTCTGACTCATTAAATGGCAAATGCCATCATGATTTATTTAGAGCAAACATTAGAAAAAACCAAGAAGGATGAACCCAATGAACAATTACATTATGCGAGTTTGAATTCAAAAGGAAACAAAGTTGTGAAGGAATATTTGGAGTCAATTTTCAAAGTGGAGAAGGTGCAAGAGGTTGAGATTGAGCTATGTAAATCATGTCTGTTTTCTTCAAATGGTAGAAAATCATTTCGTTGCAATGAAAAAAATAGTAGTATGGACGTTGTCCCTTGCCCTTTAGGTTCTCCAAGAAAACAGGACCTGTATATTATAGTCAAATTGGAGACAATTTAGAAAAATAGAAGAGATTCAGAAGGATGAAAATATTGGTTGGAATTACGAAGAAAGGAGGACTCTCAAAGCACGATTAAGAAGAAAAGGAAACCCAAAGGTAGGTTGATTTGAGAAGCTAGAGATGTTAACAAGAAGTAGGGTTAAGTCTACAAATAAGAATAAAAAATGATAATGAAGATGTTATTTTGGAATATTCTAGGTATGAATATTGCCCACAAGGAAATAATAGGTTGTTATTATCTTGAATTTGTTTTAATACAGGAAACAAAAATAGGTAGTGAGGAATGTATGCATTCAAAAATATATAGAAGATGGGGAATTGTCTAGAGGTTTTGCAATGGCAACTTCAAGAGGTACTGCAACTGCTGGGGACAATCATTAATGGTATGGAGAATTGCTAGAAGCAAAAAATAACTGGGTTGTGGTTGTATTCATAAGAAAGGGGGAAATATGAGAATTGGAGTCATAAATGTATATTCCAAATATAGTTACTCCTTGATCTAGGTGTTGGAAGGACCTAAGTTTATTCATGTCAAATTTCAATTATTTCACAATAGCGAGCTTTGGATTTTTGAGGGTCACTCCAACACAGTTTTTGTCTTCTTCAAAAAAGAAGGTTGGTAATCTTGGCCAGTCAAGGCCATTGGAGGTCTTTGCTTCCTTTGTTAATCTAAATGGCCTTAGTGATACTTGTTGGTTACGAATCTGCCACTAGGATAGGATTTAGTGTAATGCGCCCTAGATTCGCCCAACAGATTGAAAGGCCGGAAGGAAGGAATGCCTTCCGTGCCAATCTCCGGAGGAGGCCGGCTTCCTATGTTTTCTCAGTTGTTTATCAGCTCAGAGTGCAGGAAAGAAATTATAAATGCAGAAAGAAATATAAATGTATTTGTATTGGGTGGGGAGGATAAGCAGCACAACAACTATCAATCACCACTACTAACAACAACTAAACACAAAATACATTGCAGAAACTACCAATGTCATTCATTCTATGTATCCTCTAACTATGCATTCCAGGAATACTTAACTATCAAATACCGATATCCAGATAGCAGAATAACAGTAAGCAATAACATAAGCAACATGAGGCAGAAATGCTAAATAGAGGCAGCATACAGAACAAGAACAGTCAATAGAGCCAAGTGTATTTTGTATTCAGAAGCAAACGCACGGCTACAATGGTTCCCTAGCAATATATCCCCCTTCCACCCTTTTACAATGATATGGCGCAGCTATTTATAGCGCAATTTTCCCCCAATTACAACTTTGGGCACAGGATCCCAGACCTGACAATAGCTAACAAAGCTGACAAAAGCGGCAAAAAGCGGCTGATGTTGACCTCTGCGGATATGGAATGTCCTTGCAGCAAGGTCCACCTGAAAAATTGGCAGCTACGTGGTAGTGCGGTAGATGAAACTTCGAGTCAGCTTGAATGAGGGTAGTTGCGGTACAATAATTCAGTTCACGCTCGCACACCACCCGTCACATCTCTGACTCGAATCCCGAGGCTGGACACCTGTCAGAATCTGATAAGGGACAAATCTGCCTTGGGATCTCGTCTCTCTTTCTTGCCCGACTTCGCCCGGAATTGGAGCGCAATCAGACAACGCAAGGGGGAAGTAGCGTAGTTGGGGAGGCCTCCGTGCCTTAGAAAATTTCCGGGCTGTCTTCAACATTCTGCCCGAGTGCGCACAAGTAAGCGGGCGCAGCCCGACTTCGCTGCGAAGTCGGGTTGCGCACCCAACACTTAGCCACTTTTTCGGTCATATCGCCCCGACTGCGCATGAACATGAGAGCGCACCCCGACTTCGCTGCGAAGTCGGGTTGCGCACTCAACACTTAGAAATTTCAGGGCTCCACTGATGCCCAGGTGCGCACAGAAATGAGAGCGCACCCCGACTTCGCTGCGAAGTCGGGTTGCGCTCTTATACTTAGCAAAATTTTGATCATCTCTCCGCACTTCGGCTCCCCAAGTGCGCTCAAACTCAAGGGCGCAGCCCGACTTCGCTGCGAAGTCGGGTTGCGCACTCTAATACTTAGAATTTTTTAGGGGCCTTTTGCTCTTTTGGGGAAATTGACAAAAAAAAGGAAAGGAGGAAAGGGGGGGGAATGAAGGGAATGAAACTGATGGAAGGGAAGAAAGGGGATAGTGGAGAAAGGGAAAGGAGGAGGAGGGAAGGGAGAGCAACATCCTTACAAGAAAAATGAAGACATGGCACCCCGTGCAAAATGTGGCAACATTCCCGGCGGCTCGCGGGGTGTCGAGCTCGCCTCGACGCAACGAACCAGGCTTTATCCTTTGGGCGCAGAGGAACTTCCTTCCCCTGCATCCCGCTGCTCTTGAGTCCCCTTTTTGGGTAACTGCTCTTCTTCGGACTCACTCTCAGCAGTCTCTTCTTCTGATTCTCCTCCTCTTTTTGAATCCGAATGCTCACCACTGTTGCCTTCTCGCTCGGCAGGTTGCTCCCGCTCGCGGACGTGATTGTATGCAGTCTTGGCCTGGTCCCAAGCTGCTGCCTGGAAGGGCCCTAAATCGCTGACATCCTTCAGCGCTGCTCTGAATGCCGCAACCACGTGTACATCGATGGTGTCATATCTCTCTCCCAACTCCTGGAGGGAGGTGTTAATCTTGCAAAATCTTGACACCATTTGGGTTACCTGCGTCTCCTGGACTGGCTCGGCCCAACTGTCAATTTCTGATGTATCTGCCTCGAAAGACAGCCAATCCAGCTTTACTTGTTCAAGGGGCAGAAACTCCCCATCCTTGACGAAGCTCGGGCATCCGAGCTCAGAAAGAGTGTTGAAGGGAGCCAGGCAAATATTCATTTCATGGTTCAATGCGTCCAGCATCTTCCTGGCGGCCCTTGTTTTTTCTGTTTTTTCAAAGTAATTATGCAAGGTTACCCTTGCATCCGCCCAATCTAGGGCAATTCGGGACATGGGGGGAAATCGGAGGCCCTTGCGCGCGAACTCTTCAAGTTTTATTGCCAAGTCCAGCCACTGCTTCGCTTGGCGTTCGGCCTCCTCTACCACAGGCTTTCCCTGGGCAGATACTTCTTGGATCCTGGATGCGAAATCCAGGACGGACAGGGACCTGACCACATTAGCCCTGCATCCTTGCAGCAAACCAGCCCGCATCTCCTTGATCTTGTTTTTCGAAAAGGCAGCCGCCTGGGACGCCTTCTCCTTCAGCTGAGATTGGGCCTGCCTCAACAAATCCTGCAGCTGAGATACATGTTCCAGTGCCGCCCTCTTCTCTTCCGACAGCTGTTCGGCCGTCTTTCTTTGTGTTGTAGCCTCCTGCTGAGACGCGGCGAGCTGAGCTTTCAAGTCCTCAATCTCCTTCTGGGCAGACTCCAGCCGCGTGGTGGCCTTGGCCAGATCTTCCTCCAGCTGTCTCGAGTTATTCTGAAGCTGAAACAACTTCTCTTGATTCTCGAGTCGCTTAACAAGGAGATTGTCAGTTTTGCGGCGAATACCGTTGATTTCGTATTCTTCGCTTATGTCATCAAAATTCTTCTCCTTGATCCGGTGTTCATAGTCGGCCTCGGTCATTTCCCGGAGAGGCTTCTTTACTTTAGGGATCAATTTCTCGGTTCGCAGCACTCTCCTGTCCAAGTCGAACTTGGTGCGCTTCACCGGGGCAGCTATCTCCTCGGCTCTTCTTCGTTTGACGCCCTGGAGGAAAGAGGCGGAACACCCTACGACCTTCGCTGCCAGAG
Organism: Wollemia nobilis; assembly: GCA_028583015.1. Taxonomy (NCBI): domain Eukaryota; kingdom Viridiplantae; phylum Streptophyta; class Pinopsida; order Araucariales; family Araucariaceae; genus Wollemia; species Wollemia nobilis. The sequence continues at coordinate 12,258,151 of JAQPPZ010000019.1, forward strand.
GCTGATCATCTGTAATCTGCAGCTGCTCCCCCATGAAGTCAAGTTCTGCCAGCATAGGATATGCCGAGGCTAAATCCTGCTGCGGCATCCTTCCTGCAAACAATGAAGCAGGAGATATTCCAGAAGGTGAGGTTGCTTTCAAGGGCGACTGGGTCCTAGGGGAAACGGGCGGCTGAGTGGGAGGTGAAGGCGGGGTCTTGAATAATGAAGGTGAGCGGCGCGGCGATGTAGGTACAGCTTCGGCACTGGCCGCGGATGAGGGGTCTAGGGTTTGACCCAGGGTTTGGAAAACGTTCAGGTCCTGGGCAAACTGTTCGAAAGAATGGGGACTATGGAAGGATTGGGAGATAGGCGATAGGGAAGATGCAACTAAGGCTTGCCCTGATACAGAGGGGGACGGTGTCACGGCAGGGCCAACTGGGATTTGGGGAACCGGGGAAGAGGACGTACCTGCGGGCTCCGCCTGAGCCGCTGATTGGAGGACGCCTGTTGCCCAGACTTCTGCTTCTTTCCCTGGGCTGTCCAGAGAGATGATTTCCGGCGCGGCTGCCTCTGTTCGTGCCGCAGCCGTCTGCTGCGCAGACTCCTTCTTCGGCCGCTTGGTCTTTTCGCTCCTTTTTCTCTTCTTTTCTCCCGGAGCTGCAGTTTGCTCGAAGGAGGCGGAGGAGGTTGGCGCGGCTGGCAATGGTGTTCCCACGGTGAATTTGTACTTGGGTTTTGACGGAGGGACGCTTGCTGCCGATGGCCCACCGGTTGACCCTTCTGGCGCCTTTTCCTTTTGAGGCACCGCTTCACTGGTTGACTTTTCTAGCTCCTGTTCTTTTTGAGGTGACGCTTCGGGAGCTGGAGGCAACATCGGGCCCACCTGACTGCTTGTTGGCGTCCTGCTGGGAGGTTTTTGAATGGGTAATTGCTGGGGTGGGGGCTTCCTTTTATATCTCTTTCTGGCGCCTAGGGGAACGCAATCTCGAAACGCGAACGGCTCCCATTTGCCGGCGTATTTATCATATAAGGCCGAAAACTCATCATCTACGGCCAATGTCTTTCGGTTAGACTTATCGTGTTGCGTGCGACACCTCATCTTCCAACATTCAATGATTTTGTCTTTTTCCCAGCTGAGGGGCGTCACCTTTGAGAGGAATTTTTTGAAGCCCGCCGAGTCTAACCTGTGATCTGGATTGCGCTCCGGATCATACTCCACCTCCTCACAGTAAAAGTCCTGCCATGGTGGCCATGATTGCATCCGCTCGATGTGCCATTCCAGGTCTGCGCCTGTTTTATTGCACCTCTCCTCCATGATTTCTGCTCGGGGGCAAATATGTACAAATTTTCCCCTGACCCCAATCGGGTCGTATTTCCAGCGCTGCGGTAGCTGTATCAAGCCCATGTTGAGGAGTTCTTGTTCGAGGTAGATATGCTGCCCAATCTCATGCACTTGAATGTTCGCCTAGGTAATAGGATACTTGAAAATATGGCCCCTCTTCTTTCCCTGGCCGAATTCCTCTTCTACATAGTCCATTTGGCGCGATGTCTCCATACCGAACTGATGCTCAGTGCAAAAATAGGGCAGCAAGAACGGCTTCCCTTTGAATCCGTAGATCCTGATCACAATGCCCTGAGTCAACCGGAAGGTATCTCCGCATTTGTACTTCCTCAGGTAGTTCGTCATGGCCAGTGGAGGGCGAGATGCTTTGCCGTTGAACAGCGCCAGGGTCATACCTAGAAATTTGAAGTTGAAGTCGTAGTAAGACCCTCTCCTATACAGGACTTCTGTCCACTCATACACAGGCGACGGCGCTCCCTTCTCATTTACCTTTTTTAGATCGGGCACTTTAATCCGGTAGTGCGTATGGTACAGGCACAACCATGTGAGGAATGAGCAGTGCCGGAACTCAGTTGTCTGCTTCTGCTGTATCCTGACCAGATTCGAATGTATGGCGTACGCCACCCAATCCGCCCAATCAAAGAAAATCGGGCGTCTTCCGCTCCTTTGCGCAGTGGAGTCATAAAACTCTCCATGCAAGATGCATTCCGCGAGCGCCAACTGGTACGGGTGCACCATTCTGTCCGTGCCGCAGCCGAGTACCCATGCAAGGATAATATAAATATATTTGTTTTCAAACCTCTCCAGGGGTATAGGGCCTGTTGGCCACTGTCCTGCTGGCAGCGGGGTCTTCAATTCTGAATCGAGAAACTCTCTCATCCTTCTGCTCTGAGCGAATCTGCCCGCCTGCTCATCCAAGTTAATTCTTCTGACAATGGCGTTGGGGTCGTACTGGAGCCCCGAGGCGAAGGCTGGCTGGACGCTTTCTTTGAAGAGGGTGAACAACACCCTTCCTTGGTTGTCGCAGACTTGCCGGGTAGCTGGTTTGTAATATGTCACAATAGACTCAACCAGCTCCGGGCAATGGTGGACGGGAGGGCACAAGAACCAATACAGGTTCGACTTGTATGCAGCTCCGACATGGTGCGAGGGCGAGACTTTGCCTGCCCACTTTGCAATATTTGGCCGCAGCTTGGTGAGGCTAATGGAGTACTCGCCATCCTTATACCCGGCTAGGCGATTGATGGGCGGCGGCGGAGCTTGCCCTTTGCTTCTCTTTGACCTGGATTTCCTTGTCTGCTCCTGTGGCACTTCGCTCTCATGAGCGCTGGATTCTGTGTGTTCCTCAGCCTCCTGTTCTGTATCGCTGGACTGCGGCTGCATTGGCGCTTTTCCCTTGTCCATTTTCTGTTTTCTGCTCGTGGTGGCAGAGACGGGAATTCTAGTCACCAGTCTTTAATTTTGCGCCTTTCTTCCTCCTAAACGCGCAGCTCAGACTTAGCTTGATAATTCGAATGTTCTGAGTATGCCAGGGCCCCTTTTCTAGGAATTAAAACGTAGCATTAATGGCGCGAGGGGGGGTTTAAAGTGATTTGCCCGAAGTAGGTAGAAAACGCCGTTATTCCTTGGCGGCCGCGCGTGGGATTTTTCCTTGGAAGGCGCACCTTGTTTGCGGTTGGTCCTAATGCGCTTGCTTCTTTAATGACATCTGCTTCGAAATCCGCGCAATCATTCCTTAAAAATTTGAACCTCGTGCTTCCAATGACGTCACAGCCGCCGCTTGGGCACACACTTCGAGGGAGACTTTGGCCCAGGGTTCAAGAAGGGACGCAGCCTAACTTCGCGCTATACACATTGCGCCGCCTGGGCCCACACTTAGAAATTTTTCGTCACTATGCCCCTTGTTCTCCCTGACAGGTCGTTCGAAGTGCGCCCGAAATCAAGAGCGCACTCGGACTTCGCTCAAAAAATGTGCGCAATCCGACTTCGCCCGGAAAATATTGCGCAGTAGGGATTCCACACTTAGCCGATTTTTGCTTCCTCTGCTGCCCGACTGCGCTCCCAAGATGGTGCGCAGCCCGACTTCGCTGCGAAGTCGGGTTGCGCACCCAACACTTAGAAATTTTCTGAGGCTTCTTGTTTGCTCTTTTCTCCCAAACTCCCGACATCGCACAATTCATGAAGCGACGCCTGACTTCGCTGCGAAGTCGGGGTTCGCTCTATGCTTGGTCGGATTTTTAAGCAGCGCAAAATTTTGCTCCTTTTCTCACACTTAGCCCATTTCGGTTTTGAAAACTGAAAACTGAATAATTGAAAGAAATATTTACATTCTGACATAAACTGAAATGCAGGAAAAAAATATGTACAAGGAAGGACCTCTCGGGCACCTTCAGTGGTGATAGGCTTTTAGGTGGAAACCGTTGACAGGAATAGGGAGAAGTTGTCCCTCCATGTCCCTGAGCACGAACGCGTTGAATTGGTTTACCCGAGCGATCTGATAGGGGCCTTCCCAGAGGGCATCAAATTTGTCATGGTTGCCCGGCTTTGCTTTGAGTGAGTCCCACTTGAGCACTAGGTCCCCGATTTTGAAAACCCGGGTGGTGGTGCCTTTTGCAAACCACCTCTGGGTTACCTCGGCATGTTTGGTAAAGGCCTGGTATGCCTTCTCCCTTTCCTCTTCTAACTGCAATAGTTGACAAAGTCTGGCATCCATTGGATCCCCGTCGCCTTTTTCTTCATCTAACAACCAGAGTGCGGGCATTTCTATGTGGGTAGGCAGAACTGCCTCCTTGCCATATACAAGCGCGTAGGGGGATGTCTTGATAGATTTCTTGAAAGATATGCGATCCGCCCATAACGCCCGGTTCAGAAGTAGGTGCCACGTCCTCTTGTTCCTTTCTACTGTTTTTTTTACAATCTTCAGCAGATTCTTGTTAGTGGACTCGGCCAGGCCATTCCCCTGCGGGTAGTAGTTTGAGGACATCTTGTGATAGATGCCGTATTTGCTGGTGAACTCCGTGAGTACAGCACCTGCGAACCCCGGACCGTTGTCTGTAACTATTGCCTCTGGGACCCCGAAACGGGTGATGAGGCTCTCAAGGAACCCAATGACCGTTTCTTGGTCTGCATGCTTAGTGGGGATCGCCTCCGCCCACCGAGTGAAATAATCGGTGGTTGTAAGGATGAACTTATGTCCCGCTGCAGAGTTAGGCGTGATGGTTCCGACGAAGTCCAGACCCCACTGCTGAAACGGAGTCTCGGCTTGAATTGGCTGGAGGGGCAAGGGTGCCTTCCTATTCCTGCCGGCGAACCTCTGGCATTTTTCACATTTTACACAGACCGCATGTGCGTCTGTGAAGAGGGTGGGCCAATAATACCCGACTCTGATAATCTTTAAGGCCGTAGGCCTCCCTGAATGATGTCCTCCAGGCATCCCGGAGTGGAACTCTCCGAGGACCTTTGGTTTATCTGATTCCCTGACGCACCGCAACAGGATGCCGTCAATATTTTTGAAATACAGCCCCTCGGGGCGCAGTACATATCTCAAGGCATTCAGCCTAAACCTCCTTCTTTGTGAGGCATTGAGATGATCTGGACATCTCCCTGTGCTAAAATACCACACCAGGTCATTCGTCCAATCACTCTCCTCTGATAAGGAGTTGGCAAGGTTAATTTCCGCCATTGGATCTTCCCACTGGCAGGCAGAGATTTCAGCTGCAGCACTTCGGGCCAACTCTTGGCACAGGGCCCGGCCTCTGATCAGCTTCGTTGGACGTACCTCTATGTCAAATTCTTGGATTTTAGCTATCCATCCTGCCCTCTTGTGACCTGGCTCCCCTTGTACAATGAAATTCCTGACGTCCGGATGTATCACAAAGATAGTTATCCGGCTCTGGGAGACGAAGTGCCTGAACTTCCTGAGGGATCTCATGACTGCGTGCACCTGCCGCTCAATAAAATTGTACTTTTCTTCATGCGGCTGAATCACCTGGCTTAGGAACGCTATGGGGCGCTCTTCGCCATCATCTCCCTTCTGAGTCAGGACTGCAGCGTAGCTCTCGGGCTCTCCCACCGCGTACAGGATGAAATCCTTGGAATAATCTGGATTTATCAATACTGGAGCTTGCGCGATTCTGGCCTTGATCTCTTCGAAGGCCTGCTTCCTTTCGTCAGTCCACAAGAATTCAGCATTCTTTTTTAGGAGTTCGGCCATGGGCTTGATTACTTGTGCGAAGTCCGGTATGAACTTCCTCACGAAGTTGATTTGGCCAAAAAATGATTGTAGCCCCTTCTTGTCAACTGGGATGGGTAAGCGAAGAAGGGCTTCTGCTCTGTCAGGATCCACTGCAAGGCCTTTCTCAGAAATGACATGTCCTAGCAGCTTACCTTCCTTTACCGCGAAGACTGACTTCTTCGGGTTGATGGAAATGCCGAATTCACGACATCTCTCGAATATTTGCCGCAAGTGGGAAGCATGGTCCTCTCTCTTATGTGAAAATACAGTCATATCGTCCAAATAGATGACAATGACCTTGTTGAGCAGCTCCCGGAACGCCAAGTCCATAGCTCTTTGAAATGTAGCGCCGGCGTTAGACAGGCCGAAGGGCATGCGCTGATATGCAAACGTTCCCCATTTGGTGGTGAACGCTGTCTTGTGCTGATCTTCGTCCTTTACCCATATTTGGTTGTATCCAGAGAATCCGTCCAAGAGAGAGAACCTCTGTGCTCCAAGCAACTATGTGGAGGATTTGATCAATTTGGGGGAGCGGATAATGATCCTTCAGTGAAGCTTGATTGAGGTTTTTGAAATCCACGCAGAGGCGGATGTCTCCATTCTTTTTTCTCACAGGGACCAGATTCGCGACCCAAGATGAGTGCTTGATGGGGTAGATGATTTTGGCCTCCAGCATCTTTAAGAGCTCTGCTTTCATCATGGCTTCAATTTTTGGGTTCACTGCCCTTTGCTTCTGCCGGAAAGGTCTTGCATTATCTTCCAGCTCTATAGTATGCTGGATCATCTCTCTGTCATACCCCTTCAAGTCCTGGTAGCACCAGGCCACAATATCAGGGAACTCTTCGCATAAAGATCTGATCTGCTCCAGTTCCTTTTCAGTGCAGTCTGTCCCGACCTTGATCATTTTTCCAGGTTCCAGTTCCAGGTCCATGTACTGCTTGGGGTCCACTTTGATTCTGTGGGATATTGCCCTATCGTTCTGATCAAAGAGACTTTCTAGGGTAATCAGTCCTTTCGGGACATGATTGTTTTTTAACTGTATCAACCCCTCGTATTGCTCGTCATCAGGGTCTCTACCTTCTATTGTACTTGCTTCGTTTATCAAAAAAGTGACGATATCCTCGTCACAGTCGAACACCTGCCAGTGGGTGTCTTTATCAGGCACAGAAGGCCTGTAGATGGTACGAACCGGCTTCGGCTTCTGGACAGTGTCATCAGTCGGGACGTACCTGGCTCCAACAGACGCCAGAATGTCAGCATGCTTATTCTTCTCACGCGATATGGCTTTGACATTCAAAGAGTCGAATGACTCCATCAGATCCCAGACACGGTTACGGTACGCCTTGAGGTAATGCTTCTTGGAGGTGCACTTATTCGTAATCTGGTTGCACACCAGCTCTGAGTCGCCAAAGATCTGCAAATGTCTTACCCCCAGTCTCTCTGCCTTTCTCAAACCCAAGCACAAAGCTTCATACTCCGCCGCGTTGTTAGTGCAGCTCCAAGCCAGCCTGTAAGTGTAGTCCTTCTGGACTCCGGATGGGGAAACCAGAAGTACACCTGCACCGGCGCCATTTTTGCATCGGGCGCCATCAAAGAACAACTTCCATAGCTTTTCTGGTGCAGGTCCAACCTCCTTTTTTGATGACTGGTCAAGTCTTTCAGGTTGGGTGACGGAGTAACAACTTTGCTCGGTCTCAATCATGGCATTGAAGTCTAGCAAGGAGAACTCATCCTCCACTTGTAACAGCTCAAGGGCCTCTTCTGCCATATCCACCTCTACCAGTTCTTCAGTTGTCAGCTGAACCATGCCATTCTGCGGCTCTTCTCCGGGTATCTTCTCTACCAGAAATGTGGAAGGCTTTTCATTATAGATCTTTAATCTTCTTCCTTTGAAGGGCACTTCCATATGTGAGTAATCCAGAGACAGATATCCACCCAACTTCGCAGTGAACTCCCTAGAGAGACACATGCCGAAGTAGGGTTCCAAGTCGACCACAACGACTTCCTGGATGACCACTATGTCGAGGGCTTTATGCAATCGGATCGGGATATCCTTGATGACACCAACTGTCTTGACAGGGGTGCCGTCTAGTTGCAGCACACCTTGGCTGCTCCTTGTATATTCCATACCGATCTCCTCGCAGACGGCTCTCGGCATGACAGTAGTGGAAGCACCAGAATCCACCATGCAGTTGTGTACTATATAGCCTTCCATCCGCAATGACAGATAGAAAGGAGGTGGCCTGTTTTTCCCGGTAGCAGAAACTGTCAAGGGCTGAGCTAACACAACAGGCTGCGTCGGCTTTCCATCTTTTACGCTTTTCAAGGATTCCTGCAACAGATCAACTTGCCCTGGGAGCAGAAGAGCCTCGTACATACTTATCTTTGCCGGGGTCCTTTTTAGCTCATCAACTATATTGTAGGTTGAAGTGTCGGCTCCCTCTATCTCTTTCGCTGGCTCATACCTGGTCCGGTATTGCTGCGTGGCTTCGACTCTCTGTCTCTTCGTCAGCGACGGATACCTCAGCTTTTCTTGAGCTTGTTCTTTTGTTTCGGCTAGAGGTTGGGCTGCGGGAGCCTTCATCGCGGGAGCCTTGAGCGTAGGGAACCTTTCTTTGGCTGTAGGGGGCCAAGGTGACTTGTCAGGTGGTAGCCCAGCAGGCTGCGCCCTCTCTCTTCTGGCGTATACCTTCAACGGCTTTGCTTGGGCCGTGGCAGCCTCAATGGGCCTTCTGCCTTCCTTGGTCAAGAGCGACGCAGGATCTTCTTCTGGGACTGCAAAGTTGCCTTCATCGTCCAGGATCATGTATGCTTCGTCCTCCATGGCGCTGCCCGCAAGGGTCTGAAGATAATGTTGATGCAGCGTGCAACTCTCCTCTCCGTGTGGATCGTTGCATGTGGAGCACCAGTTAACCTGGTCAGAAGTGCCAGGTTGAACCTCATTGGCAGCATTCCTTGCCGGGGGCCTTTGCGCTTGTGCAGCTTGATCTTTTGTTAGCGCCGGGGGAGGATATGGTCTCCTTGGAAGGAACTCCATCTGGGCTTGCTTCTTCTTCATTATTGTCATATCGTTGGAAATAGTATGATACCCGAGACCGTACCTCTTGAAGGATTTTATTTTGAATATCGTTATCAGTAGGCGCCGGCCCGGCCGGCGGAGGTATTGCAGCTAATGGTGGAGGTGCAGAATACGCCGCGTAATGAGGGGGAGTTGGGAGTGCGGGATACTGCGGAGGTGGAGGTGGCGGATTAGGATAATGGATCTGAGGCTGACCATAGGGGTTTATAATCGGTGCTAGATTCCATGGCTGCTGGGGGTACTGATTTGATGAGGATGGCATTACACCAGACGCCGATGGATATTGGGACTGAGGGAAATCAGGATAAATGGGAGGCTGCATTCTATGCGGAAGTCTGCCTATAGAGATTATGTCTAATTCTGCTTGTTGGGCAGCTTCGTATAGGGCAGGGAAAGTATCGACCCGGGCTATCTTGAGAAGTAGGCAAATATTCGAATTGAAAGACCTCAGGTAATAGTGTGCAGCTTGACCCGTCGGAGGTCGCAGTTCGCGAGGTACTCTTTTCCAGGACCTCGCAAACCTTATGTTGAAGTCTGATATCTCCTCTTGCGGGTGGCGTTGGATACTCTGAAACTGATGCAACAATGAAGAGGGGTCGGCAGACTCGTTGCATCCTTTTACGAGTCTGCTCGCTAACTGAGGCCACCCCGTGATAGCTCCTTCTGGCAAAGATCTCCACCAGTAGAGAAGCTTCCCCCTCAGAGAAAGAGCCAATAGACGGGTCTTGACACTCTCACTCGTAATAGAGTGCAGTGCAGCCAAGGCCAGAATGTCTTGGATGTGCTCATATGCCGTTTTCCCGGAGCCATCGTAAGTAGGGATGGATTTCAAGGCAGCGGGGGGCACAGCCTCTTGTCCGACTAGAGCCAAGGGCCCTGTGGAGTCAACCACTGGGAAGAGGTCGTCATCATTTTGCTGGGCAGCCATGTCTTCTTCCCCTCCGGTCGTGTACTTGGTATCGGTGTTGTCCGAAGTTGTAGGTTGCTCTTCAATTTCGGCCTCTTCGACTTCAGCTTCTTCGATCTCGGCTTCGGATTCGTCTATGTGAGCTTGGTAGTCAGCAAACCTTACGTGCTCTCTAGGAGCGTTGATGTCAATTTCGTAGAGATTAGGCTGGTTTCCCGGATTCCTTGCTCTCCACCTTCTTGTATGCATGAAGGCGCTTGGACCGGTCTCACGGATTCAGAAATGAAATGAAATGAAATATTATTAATGTCCGCGGTGGGTCAAAATAAGACCCAAGGGACTATAAGAAGTACAATAATGACTGCCAGCTAGTAGGCTAAAAATCCCAACAAAGAAAAGAACTAAGAAAAATACAAGATCAAACCAGACAAACGGGCCAAGGAGAAAGGGAAAAGAAGAGAAAAGGGAGAGCAGAGGGGAGGAGGGTTGCAGTCCAACAGAGAGAAGTGCATGCCAAGAAGAACGGAGAGAGAGAAGGAGTGGGGAGGGAGCAACCCAGTTGGGGCAAGCTCCGAGAATCCCCCAAAAACTAATCTCTCCTAACAGTCGAGGCCAAAGTACCGGAGCTGAAAAAGATATGTCTCTGCCCATTGCTAGTTTGGAACCCTGACAAACTGTTGGTGCGCTGTCTAGTGACCCTGCTTTTGTTCAAACTGGATGGTGTGGGGCGTTTCCGGACGAAGTCACCTGGTCTGTCGGAGTTGGTGAAGTATGTTTTGATGAGGCGATGTTGAGGAGGGTGAGATCCATTTGGAGAACTTTTATGTTGTCGAAGCTGAGTTATCTCCCTAAGAAAGAGTGCGAGACAACGCTGGGCCGGGTATCTGAAGAAGGTAGAAACACATCGAGAGTTGTCCCTGAAAAGGCAATGGAACCTACCCCGGATCTCATAATAAATGGGACAACAAAAAATGAAGTGATGCAGGGTCTCAAAAAATGAAGTCGGGTTGCGCTCTTATACTTAGCAAAATTTTGATCATCTCTCCGCACTTCAGCTCCCCAAGTGCACTCAAACTCAAGGGCGCAACCCGACTTCGCTGCGAAGTCGGGTTGCGCACTCTAATATTTAGAATTTTTTAGGGGCCTTTTGCTCTTTTGGGGAAATTGACAGAAAAAAATAAATGAGGAAAGGGGGGAAATGAAGGGAATGAAACTGATGGAAGGGAAGAAAGGGGATAGTGGAGAAAGGGAAAGGAGGAGGAGGGAAGGGAGAGCAACATCCTTACAGGAAAAATGAAGACATGGCACCTCGTGCAAAATGTGGCAACAATACTATTTCAGATGCTTTCAAAACACATGGTATATAAGACGTATTGGGAGATCTTTTGTGGTTCAAAGACTGAAGAAATTTCTCAACAGTTGGTTACAAACAGAGTAGATGATCTCTTCATAAATTAATAATGGTCATCCAAATCCATTTTGTTTTCAGTCTATGTGGCTTTGAGACCTTATTTCTTCCAAATGTTTATGTTATGCTGCAATGAAGCAAAGTTTGAAGGATCCTGTGTGTACAGGCTTGTTCAAAAGTTGGAATATCTAAAGAGGCAGATAAAGAATACTTACGAGAAAGTACGAAACTAAATCTGAGTTGAAGGATTTACAAGAAGTGTAAAGGGTAAAGTAGTTTTTAACGTTTGCGAGGTCATAGATTATATGAGACGACCGTCATGGAGGATGTTGTTTACCCCAATATACGGTTAGCCAAACATACTCCAGTTACTAAAGCATGGTATACACAACCCTACCCCCCGCAAGACTTGAACCTTAGACCTCTATTCAGAGTTCTCAACTTAATGGACCAACATACTTATTTACAGGAAAAACTACTTGTTGATTACTATAACATGTTACAAAAGGAAAAATCATAGTTGTCAAAAAAAGTTTTATGCTACTGCTGAAACAGATTTTTCCTTTTATTGGATTAGAAATGTTTCAACTTTAGATGGAAGGCATATTGAGAAAGAAAGAAGATCAAGAAGGAAGCAGTCATTTATTTCAAAATCTATCAGAAGATGGGCAGGGTAAAGAGAACTTTTGCACAATAGTTCATCAATTATCACATAGACATGGAATGAAAGATTGGCAACGAAGATTTTGATGTATCTATGAGAGAATTATTTTCTTTCAATCTTGGCAAGGTGCCTGGTCCTAATGGGTTTTCTGTAAATTTCTTTCAAAAGCTTTAGGATATTTTGAAGAGTAATATGCCAGCTGCGGTAAAGGAGGCCATATAAAATAAGGTTGCAATAAGTGAGCTCAATGACACTTTTATGCATTAGTTCCCAAGAAAGGTAAGACTGTTAGAAAATATAGCAAAATTATGTGCAAGCAGAAAAACACAATAACACAGGAAAAAACAGTAACACAGATTTTACGTGGAAAACCTGCAATGTGCAGGAAAAACCACGGGGCAATGGCAGCTTGATCTTTTATTGATTTCGGCAGAATTACATTCAATCATCATTTACATGCAAGGGGTCATTCCCCTTTTATAGAAAAAACAAAAACTGTTCGTTTCCTCTTCCAAAGGAAGAGTCCAAAAACTGTTTGTTTCCTCTTCCAAAGGAAGAGTCCAAAAAACTGTTTGTTTCCTCTCCCAAAGGAAGACTACAGAATACTGTTTGTTTCCTCTTTATAAGCTGCACCACCATGCACCTCTCTGCTGAAGAACATTGGAGATCTGGATATTGACTTCACCTCCTAACATTCTCCCACTTGAAGTCGATATACAGGAATTCTTTGCCTATGTTTTTCCATCCAAGTGCCAATTGCCCAATGCTGCCCTTATCACATTTTCAGCAAGCCCGGAGAAGTTCTGCACCACTCAAACTTCTCTGTCTTGACCGGCTTAGTAAGCATATCTGCAGGATTCACTTCAGTGTCGATTTTCTGCAACAGGATCCTACCTTCTTCCACCACATTTCTTATAAAGTGGTACTTGACATCAATGTGTTTCGTGCGATCATGGAATGTTGGGTTCTTCACTAGCTGAATAGCACTTTGGCTATCACAATGCAACGTAATTTTCCCCTGCATTACCTTGAAGTCACCCAACAGTCGCTCTAGCCAAATTGCCTCTTTGTTGGCATGAGTCGCTGCAATATATTCTGCTTGAGTGGTTGATAAAGCCACCACAGACTGCAACTTAGAAGCCCAACTCACAGCTCCACCAGCAAGAGTGAAAGTATATCCTGTAGTGGACTTTCTCCCATCTCTATCTCCACCATAATCAGAATCCACAAAACCTTTAACTTGCAAACTATCCGATCCGTAGTAAATAGCAGCATCTGAAGTGCCTCTTAAATATCTAAATATCCACTTCACCGCATTCCAATGCTCCTTACCAGGATTTGCCATGTACCGGCTAACTACTCCCACTGCTTGGGCAATATCCGGTCTGGTGCTCACCATGGCATACATGAGGCTTCCTACTGCTGATGAATACGGTACACGAGACATGCTTGTCTTCTTTGCTTCTGTTCTAGGACCATTGGTTGGAAGACAATTTTAAGTGTGAAAGAAGTGGGGTACTAAGTGGTTTTGCATTCTGCATATTGAAGCGCTGCAGAATCTTTTCTATATATGACTTTTGACTTAACCAGATCTTTCTTCCTTTTCTGTCCCTGTGTATCTTCATCCCTAAAATTTGGTTTGCTGCTCCTAAATCCTTCATTTCAAATGTCCTAGCCAAGCGAGCCTTAAGATCAATGATTTTCTTCATGTTGGGACCTGCAACCAGCATATCATCAACATACAACAGCAAAATAATAAAACTGCCATCATCAAACCTCTTATAGTATCCACAATGGTCAGCTTCACTCCTGCTGAAACCTTGGCTCTTCATGAAGGTGTCAAATTTCCTGTACCACATCCTTGGCGCTTGTTTCAACCCGTACAGAGATTTCTTCGATCTGCAAACCAGATGCTCTTTGCCTCTTTCCTCATAGCCCTCAGGCTGATCCATATAAATCTCCTCCTCAAGATCACCATGCAAGAAAGCAGTCTTTACATCAAGCTGCTCCAGTTCTAAATCCTGTGCAGCTACAAGTGCAAGTAGAACTCTAATAGTTGTCATCTTCACAACTGGAGAGAAAATTTCATTAAAGTCAATACCGGACTTCTGCACATAGCCTTTTGCCACCAAGCGAGCTTTATAGCGTTCCAACAGCCCATCGCTGTTCTTCTTCACTTTGTACACCCACTTGTTTCCAACAGTCTTTCTTCCAGGTGGGAGATCCACAAGTTCCCACGTTTTATTCTTGCGAAGTGCCTCGATTTCCTCCTCCATGGATTTCCTCCACTTTTCTGCATTCTCGGACTCTCTAGCTTCCTGAAATGAACTAGGCTCACCATCATCAGTTAACAAAGCAAAAGAGGACTGATAAACATGAGAGTACCTTTCCGGACACTTTTGTGGACGTGTAGATCTTCTAACCCAATGATCTGTTGATTGTGGCTCTTGGTGTTGTGATTGTTGTTGCTGCTCTACTTGTTGTTTTGCATGCTGGTCAAAAAATTCAGCATGCTGGTCAAAAATTTCAGCATGCTGATTTTCATTTTCATCTTCGTTCATGTCTACTTCAACTGGTACAACATTAGGTGTTTGCTGTACCTCCTTCCTTTGCATGGATTTTTCATCAAAAATAACATCTCGGCTAATAATTACCTTGTGGGCAGTAGGATCCCACAGTCTATACCCCTTTACTGCATCTCCATAGCCGAGAAAAACACATTTGCTTGACTTCGGGTCAAGTTTGGACCTTTTTCTTTAGGCACATGGGCAAATGCATCACAGCCAAAGGTACGCAAATGAGAGTAATCAAATGGCTTACCACACCAAACCTCCTCTGGAATCTGTCCATCCAACGCAGTCGTAGGTGACCTGTTAATGAGGTAAACAGTTGTATTAACAGCCTCTGCCCAGAACCTTTTATCCAACATGGATGCGCTGAGCATGCTTCTTGCACGTTCCATGATTGTGCGATTCATCCGCTCAGCCACACCATTTTGTTGTGGAGTATATGGTACGGTCTTCTGGTGCTTAATTCCTTCCTGCGTACAAAATTTATCAAATTCCTTGGAGCAATATTCACCCCCATTATCTGACCTAAGACATAAAACAGGCTTGCCCAAACTTTTCTCTACTCGAGTTTTGAACTCTTTAAATTTCTGCAAAGCTTCCGACTTCTTCTTTAGAAAATAAACCCACACTCTCCTAGAATAATCATCTATAAATGTCAGAAAATAGATGGCACCATTTAAGGACTGAGTGGGGACTGGTCCAAATATATCCGAATGTATAAGTTGCAGAAAATCAGAACTCTTACCGGGGCTTGCGATAAACCGAACCCTCTTTTGTTTACCAAAAATACAGTGCTCACACAAGTCTAAATTGCAAGACTTAATCCCAGAAAGCATACCTCTGTCATGCAGAATTTTCAGACCTTTTTCACTCATATGGCCTAGGCGTTGATGCCATAGCATTACTGCATCCTGAACTGAAGTTGCTGCTGTTGCATGGTTTGTCACCGTATCACCGCATAAACGATATAGGGTCCCATAAGATTCTCCCTTTGCTACTACAATAGCACCTCTGGTAATTTTGCAATAGTTGTTACCGAAAGTGACAGAATACCCTAGCTTATCCATCATCTTGATTGAGAGCAAATTCTTCCGCAAATCTGGCACATGTCGCACATCACATAACATCCTTTCTCTACCATCGTCCAGCCTGATCCTTATGTCCCCTCTTCCCACAATTTCTAAAGGGTGATCATCACCCAAGTAGACCTTCCCACCACTATATGGCTGATATTTGTCAAACCAGTCTCTGTGAGGAGACATGTGGAAAGATGCACCCGAGTCCAAAACCCAGGTATATAAAACAGATCTGTTGTTGCTGATACAGAAAGCCTCACATGTTGTCGTCTCTCCAGAATTTATTGTATTGGCCTCAGCTGAAGGCTGAAATTGCTTTTCACCATTTTTTTCCTTTTTTAACTGCCAACAGTCCTTCTTTGAGTGCCCTGGCTTCCCGCAATGCCAGCACTTCCCTTTCAGCTTGCGTCCTTTAGACTTAGATCTGGACTGTGATCTACTTTGTTGACTCTTCTCGAAAGATCGACCTCTCACAGCTAGGGCTTCATTGGTTGAGGGTTCCAAAGATGTTTTCCGCCTCAACTCTTATGCCAACAAAGCGGCTACCACATCATCAAAAGTTAGAGCTCCTGATGATGAATTGCTGATGGTCATCACCAAATGATCCCAAGTCTCCGGGAGGGAACAAAGTAGGGTGATAGCTCTGTCCTCATCCTCCATCTTCACATTAACTGAAACCAGTTTACTGATAAGGGTATTAAACTCATTCAAGTGATCTGCCACAGATGAACCCTCCTTCATCCTTAGGTTGTAAAGTTGTTTTTTCAGAAAAACCTTATTTGTTGCAGATTTCGTCTCATACAACTTTTCAAGCTTCTTCCAAAGGGCTTCTGCGGTCTTTTCTTCAACAACATTGAACAAGACGGAGTCCGCTAGGCATAGACGGATTGTAGAAACCGCCTTCCTATCCAGCGTTGCCCACTCCTCATCTTTCATGTTGCTTGGTTTACTCGCGACCCCTTTCAAGGCTAGGGCTTGGTCATTTTGAACCAACAAATCCTCCACCTTCATCTTCCATAGGGCGAAGTTCCTGCCATCAAACTTTTCAATCTCAAACTTGGTTACACTTCCAGTCATTGTTGCAGCTCCCACTCGCACAAAACCCTAGGCTATGATACCAGATGTTAGAAAATATAGCAAAATTATGTGCAAGCAGAAAAACACAATAACACGGGAAAAAACAGTAACACAGATTTTACGTGGAAAACCTGCAATGTGCAGGAAAAACCACGGGGCAATGGCAGCTTGATCTTTTATTGATTTCGGCAGAATTACATTCAATCATCATTTACATGCAAGGGGTCATTCCCCTTTTATAGAAAAAACAAAAACTGTTCGTTTCCTCTTCCAAAGGAAGAGTCCAAAAACTGTTTGTTTCCTCTTCCAAAGGAAGAGTCCAAAAAACTGTTTGTTTCCTCTCCCAAAGGAAGACTACAGAATACTGTTTGTTTCCTCTTTATAAGCTGCACCACCATGCACCTCTCTGCTGAAGAACATTGGAGATCTGGATATTGACTTCACCTCCTAACAAAGACAAAATGTTTTGTTAATTTTCATCCAATAAGTCTTCTTATAAATTGGCTATATGGCATTGAAAGGGGTCCCACCTATATTACATCTTGATTGTATTATCATGGTATCTCAAAAAAGCACACAATGGTATTATGACAAATCATAGTGGCAATTATGCATGTTTCACCTATAAAAATTTGAGATTGGGCCTCATCGGGAGCCAAGTTTCATTTTGTAATTCATCCGCTAAGCGTTGTAACACGATTTATAAGATAATTAAAAAATCATGGCAAATAGATTGAAAGGTATTCTACATTGTGTTATCTTGAAAGAACAAGGTGGTTTTCTTCGTGGGAAGCAAATCCTTGATGGTGTAATTATTGCCTAACAGTTCACATATTCAATTCAATCCATGAAAAAACCAATTATGCTTGTAAAATTGGACATAAACAAAGCATATAATAAGGTCTATTGGAGTTTTCTGAAAGATGTTTTTAGAAAATTTTGTTTTGATCGAGGTTGGTGTGAATGGATAGATGTTATAGTCTAATATATTTAATTTTTATTTATGGTTTCCTTGTTGGATACTTCTAATCATCTTTTGGACTTCACCAAAGTGATTGGGTATCTCCCTATCTTTTCATTATTCTCATTGAGGCATTGGGTAGGGCACTCCTGAAGGAAAAAGAGGAAGGTGAGATAAAAGGAATTTAGGTTGCTATGATTGGTCCTTTGAATCTTGTTTCCAATTTGTTGATGATATTCTTCCTTTTTGTTATCCTTTGCTCAAGAAGGCCATGGAATTTAAAATAATCCAATCATGCTATGACAACTGGACAGTTGGTAAGTACATTTCACTTGGTTTACAGTAGATTATTGTAGAGATCCTAGGGTTCAGATTGGCAACTTCCATCAACATATCTAGGTATTTCCTTATTTTATACAAGAATGGAGCTTTTTGATCCAACTTCTAATGAAATGAAGTATTGCTTGGCTGGCTGGAAAGGTAAGTTCTTAACCATGGTCGGAAGATTCCAACTCCGAAACGCTACATTGCAATCTGTCCCAATGCATATGATATCACTTATGAAATTGTGAGCAAGTGTATCCTTCCAATTTGATAAAATTCAAAGAGAAATCTTTGGGGTGGGTGTGAAGAGAAGTTTAAGTTTCATCTTTATAAATGGGATAGGTTGTGCAGAGGAAAGAATATGGCATAGGATGGATTGCTAAATTGTAAATTTATGAGTTTGACTTACTGTATTAAGGTAAGAGTTGTGCTATAATGTCACTTCAAAATTATATTAGGCTTGGTTGATGAGGAAAAAGTGTTCAAGAAATGAGTTGACAATTAAATCAAGAAACATTAGGTGGTTAGTCACTAAGAGTGATTTTGTGACCTTTTGGTCCGATACTTGGTTGAAGTGTGATTGCTTATCCGCTTGTTTCCATTTTAAAAAAAATTGGCTTGTCCAATTTGGCTTGAAGAGGTACCAAAGTCAATGATTATATTGACATAAGCAACAAAGTTCGGATCTTGGATCTACAATAGTAATTTGTTTGAGGGAGAGGACCTCAAACAACTAGTGAAGAAGCTTCAAAAGATGCTTTTGGACCTTTATTTGTCTACTTTTTCATGGTGGGATGAGTTGGTTTGGAATCTATCAAGAGATGTTGGATACTAGGTGAGCTTGGGATATACTGCTTTTGAACAATTGAAATTATTTACTCCCAAGGATTTTCTTTCGAAGAGGATTTATTTACTTGATGTCCTCTCTAAGGCCTCGACATTTCTTTGGTTAGTATTCCAAAGCAAAACCTTACTAATGATAGATTGTAAAGAATAGGGTATCATGGACCTTTTGGGTGTGCTATGTATAGGGAGGATGTGGAAACATGGGAGCATCTACTTCTTCATTGTTATTTTCCTTCCTTAGCTTGTGGTTGCTCTTTTGAAAACATGAGAACTTGTTAAGAATCTTCTAATTAAAATAAGCATATCCACATGACTATTGTAATAAAATTGTAATTCATGAAGAACAAAATATTGCAATACAAAATGCAAACGCAGAAATCTATATTAATCTCACAAAATCACAATACAAAATTGCTGGTCTCTTCGAGGGGGCAACCTCCTTCAATACTTTGATTCATTATGCAGAAAGATACATTTGTTTATGCCCCCTTGTCTTTTAAAGATACATTTCATGTAACCCTAACCTAATGCTCAAGGGTTGACTTACATGCAAAGTGCCACCCGAGCTAGAATCTTCTACCAAACAAACAGTTACATTCTTTATAATGGTTACATGAAATGGCCCCACTTGTCTAGGCGCCTCAAGTGCCACATACCATTACAAAATATCATTAGAATGGGGTCCCTACATTGGAAAGGGGTCATTACATAATAATATTAGAATGGAGTCCTAACATGCCCTTTCCCTTCAAAAAGCTTTGTCCTCGAAGTTGGAGATGAGGAAACTGTTGTTGTAGTTGTTGGAGATACTCCCATGTGGCATCTTCTGGTTGTAGTTCTCGCCATTGAACAAGAACCTCAGTGATGACACGGTTGCAAAATGCACGCGATCTTCCGTTCAAAATTTGTTCAAGCTCAAGCATGATGGAACCTTCTTCATCTAGCTTTGGTAAAGTGGATTGAACTTGTACCTTGTTGCCAACAACCTTCTTGAGAGAAGAGACATGAAATATTGGATGGATCTTGGACATAGTCGGAAGGGCCAATTTGTAGGCTATTGAACCAATTTGCTGTAATACCTAGTAGGGTCCATAGTATTTGGTGGCTCGTTTTTGGCATTTGCGGAGCTAGAGTGATGATTGTTTGTAGGATTGTAGGCGGAGAAAAATCATATCTCCGCCTTCAAAGTTGCGCTTTGAACAACGTTGATTAGCTTGTTGATGCATACGATTCTGGGCCAATTCAAGATTCATCTTAAGTTGTTGGAGGATGATGACATGCTGGCTAAGAGTGGTGTCGATAGCGTGAACCTTGGAGCTTCTTGGGAATGTATGAGGAGGGTCTTGGTGGAGGAAGATCGTATATTGTCTCAATGGGTGTAACCTTGGTTGCAATGTGATAAGAAGTATTATACCATCATTCGGTCAAAGGGAGCCATTTCGCCCACTGCGCAGGATGTTCGGAGGCAAAGCCACGAAGGTAGGTTTCCGAGCATTTGTTAACAATTTCTGTTATTTTATTTTAGTGAAGTGTTGTCTTCAAGTGTCATTTGTTTTCGCTTGGAGTCTTTGTTCACTCAAAAAATTGAATTTTTTTCGATAACCCTCTTAGTAGGTCCTGTAGTGATCGTTGCTAACAACTATTCTGTCTGACTTTTGTAAGTCATTGTTTTTGATGATTGTCTTGGCAAAATTTGTCACTAACAATTCCTTGATTGTTATGATTCTTGATTGTAAATGACAACTATCTTGACAGACTCTATTACTAACATTTCCATGATTGTTATGATTCTTGACTGTAATTGACAACGGCACAAGCATACTCTATCTTGACTGTTACTTCCCACACAATTTCTTTCGTTTGTTTTGGTTCAGTCCATAGTTCAGAAATCTGCAAAAAATCCCGATTGCGATCCGATTCCAATTTTCTCAACTATGGTTTAGTGGTAGCTTTTTTGGCATTCAGGTTAAAAATTCAATAGAAATAAGGTACTGCAGGCCAAGGTGTATGCACTGTCCATAGCCCTCTGGTATACCATAGCAACGAACGATAATGCTCAGACCAATATTTTACCCCACTACTCAAAGAGGATTCCACCATAGTTACGAAAATCGGCAAAAAATCGCAAAAATCGCGAGTTAATCACGAGTCATTCGCGAAACGAGTGACTCGGCAACTTATCGCGAGTCCAGCGATTTTTTGACGATTTTTTGCCGATTTTTTGAAAAAATCGGAATCGGCGATATTTTCAAAAAATCTGCAAATTTTTTTTTTTAATTTTTTGTTCAAGCTGTGGCCAATTTAGGGTTTTCTATGCAATCCCATTTTTCAGCTGATAATGTTTGAACTTCGAAGTTTAAAGGTTAAACCCTAAATCTGAAACCCTAGTTTAAGGTTTTGGGTTTTTTTTCTTTTTTCTTTTTTTTAAGTAAATATTGCTGCTTGATAACTATGTATGCAAGCCCATTTTTCAACTGTTAATGTTTGAAACTTTGAAGTTTAAACCCTAAACCCTAGGCTAGGCCCTAGGTTTTTTTTTTTTCCTCCTCTTTTAAAGTAAATAAGTAAATATTGCTGCCTGGTAACTATGTATGCAAGCTCATTTTACAGCTGTTAGTGTTTGAATTTGAAACTTTAAACTTTGAACTTGAAGTTTATTAGGGTTTAGGGTTTTTTTTCCTCCTTTTTTTAAGTAAATATTGCTGCCTGATAACTATGTATGCAGGCCCATTTTTCAGCTGTCAATGTTTCAATTTTAAACCCTAAACCCTAGCCTTTTGATTTAGGGTTTAGGTTTTCTTTTTCCTTTTTTTCAAGTGATTGTAACTTTGTTGTTACTTGTTTCCATGTGCAGGCATATAAAAAATGAAACATTTTTTTCCTTCTTGTTACTTGTAAATTTGTACCTTTACATATTATAACCAATACAAGATGTGTTTTGTCACTTTCATGTGTACTTAAAGCTTGAGCCTTGTATGATGTCTTGAGTCTCTTGACTTGAATTGTTGCTTTTATTGCAATATTTGATTTGCATAAGGTTAATTCATTGTAATATGCATGAAAAATTAAAAAAAAAATCGTTTTCTTTCGTTTTCTTTTTCCTGATTTTTTGCCGATCTCGATTTTTGCCGATTTTTTCCCCAGCCGATTTACTACCCGATTGCCGATCTCTCTGATATTATGGGAGGGTGATCTTCTCAAGTGTTGTGCTCGATGCACTATGGATAGATACATAGTCAAAAAACTTCATAGGGCTAACGGTTTCTCCTAATCTTGAGGGGGTCTCTTGATAAACCCAAAGATACGTGGGAGATCAAGTCCGTATACGGGTGTTGTCTGAGTCTTGGGTATTGGCGCCTGATCGCCCCTCACTTCATTAGACGCTTTACAGACTATCTAGCTTAGCCAATAACAACAGGTCCTCTATGATATTTTAAAACCCTCGTCACATGGTTTCTAACCTATTAAACTAGAATAGAAAAAAAAGGGTTCGATTTTTTATTTTTAATTTTCCTAATAGGATAACAAGCAGAGAAAATGAAAACACGAATAATTTATACTTTACAGTCGAAATGGTAGGGCAAGAACTGTTGTAGTCATAGCAGAACATGACCCTAAAAAGTGCTCTAATACCATTTGTTAAGAACCTTCTAATAAAAATAAGCACATCCACATAAATATTGCAATAAAATAGTAAATGGATATGCAAAAATAGAAATATTGCAATCCCAAATGGAAATGCAGAAATCTATATTATTCTCACAAAATCACAATACAAAATCGTTGGCCTCTTCGAGGGGGCAACCTCCTTCAATACTTTGATTCAATATGCAAAAAGATACATTCGTTTATACCCCCTTTTCTTTAGAAGGTACCTTTCATGTAACTCTAACCTAACGCCTCAAGGGTTGGCTTACATGCAAAGTGCCACCCAAGCTAGAATCTTCTACCAAACAAACAATTACATTCTTTATAATGGTTACATGAAATAGCCCCATTTGTCTAGGCGCCTCAAGTGCCACATACCATTACAAAATATCATTAGAATGGGATCCTTGCATTGGAAAGGGGTCATTACATAATAATGTTAGGATGGGGTCTTGACACTTGGAACCAAAAGCATGAAGCATTTTGTGGAGGATTGACCTTGCCTTTATTTGTTGCAGTCTTTGGCTTGAAAGGAACAAGAAAATATTCAAATTAAAATATTGAAATCATATCCAAGTTTGAATTTTATTGTTGTCTTTTTCGTTGAGTGTTTGCAAACATGGTGCTCATCATGGGAAGTCTAGAGTATGGAAATAATGTGTTGGCCTCTTGATCACATGATTTGAATATACATACAGTAGTGATTTATGACAATGGAGTTGGCGTAAAGGTCTTGCATTCATTGATGGTAAAATCGAAATACCCAATCGTTATGTTCATCAGGCTTAATGTTGAGGTGCTTTCAAAAGAAACATTGGGAAAGCTGGCAAAGGTGGTGTTTTTTGGAGGGATGAATTAAAATTTATTCGACCTGCTCCAAAGCATATAGAATTTCAACGTATAACTATGAGGAGGGTAGGGCATTTCTTACAAGGATGAAGATTGCCATCGGAAAAGGATGGAGACATTTCAAATAAGGGGGATTCATAGGTAATATTAATGTTGTAACAAAATTTGGAAGTGGATGTCGAGATGAAAAATAGCATTATTTATAGAGAAGGAAATATATTGAAAATGTCAGCATATTTATAGAGAAGGTAGTGGATTCATAGGTAATATCTTGAAAATGTAAGCACATTTATAGAGAAGGAAATAAGGTGGCAAGTAATTTAGCCAATTGTGGTGTTGATCTCTGGTTTGATGAAATTCAAATTCTAGAAGGTAATTGGCCAACGATGATTCTTTTTCTCGGTGAATACACTCATAAAGATTAATTAGAGTAAAAGTAGTGGCTTGAAAAAAAAAGGAAGCAAGGGAGTATCTCTGACAGAAAGGGAAGTGGGGAATGGTTCATGAGAGATTTGTGTGGTTATGGTATATTTGACTTAATAGCAGATTTAATGTTTTGATATTTTGACGAAAGTGACCCCCATTACAAGCTACATATAAGTTATTTAAAAGAAAAATCTTTGTAGTTATTAAAATCTCCTTGGAGATATTGAGACTAGATTCTTAAAATATTTCCACTGGTGCTTGAATACTTAATACATCTTTTGTCATTATTTGTCCCTTCAGTTTCTACTTTCCCATTTCCACATTGCATGTAAGAGGGAGTTGTGCTTTTGCCACCTCCTTTATCACACTTTCTCCTTTTCTTTTTCCCAAAGTTTTAGAGTTTTCTTCTTTGTTTTCTTATAATAGCTACGATAATTTTCCCATATCTTTAATGCAAACAATATCTTGAGAAATGTGCCAAATAATCAAAGTTCTTTGTACCTTCTAGAAACTTCATGACAGATCCTATATTCTTGATTGATTTTCTCCTTTATCAGTAGAGTTGATTCAACCTCTACATGGCCTTTTTGTACGACATTGGCGCTTGTCGCAAAAAGCCAATTTCTATATTCAGATTGTAAATTGTCTAGTTTGATGACTCATGCCGTCATGGAAGGGGCGTGATAGATAAGCTAGCTGTAGCTTGCTGGAACTGCAATGGTATGATATTGTAATAAACACCCCTATATAACTCAGAAACTAAACAGTCTTATGCAAACTGCTGTAACAACATATTTTGATTGAGAAACACATTCATAACATTGTTACATCAAGTAATAACTCATTGCATACCACAACAGAGATGAAATCCTAATTCTTTGAGAGAGGGAAGTGACGTTACAGGTCTGAAAATACCAGATACATGGCTGCAAATTCTGCTGTCCACCAAACAATGTCACACCAAGTTGTTCACCTCTCTACTGAGCATTGTCTTAAGTCTGAAATCTCACCCAAAGCCTTCTAAATGACAATACGGTCACAGGCAACCAAAAATAACCAACACCCACAAGATACCATAGCTGTAGGATCTACAAACAGGTTCGACTACCTCTGAAAAATCAGGAACAACCACTAAAAACATGCAACTCTGCAAAAAGGGGCGCCCAAGTCCGCTGAAACCAAAGAAATAATACCCACAACCAAATTCTACTTCCTCTGAAAGTTGCACACCAAAATGTGGTTCGGCTTCATGGCCAAAATGGTATGGCCAGTCATGCCAGGCAATTCTGCATTACACAAAACCTCAAGAACAATTACCCAAATCGCCAAAAATGAAGATCTCATGCACAAAACATCACATTGGAAACCAAACACACCAAACCCTGAAATTTGCAAATCAAAATACTGAAATCTCTGAAGCACCAATGTATTTCCTGGATGAAAATACCATATCCAGCTAGGATGGGTCTTTCACCATCGAAACCTGAAGAGTTGAAGAGGTTTTCCGTCCTCCACAACCTGCAAATCGAAATCTTGGATACATTCCAGCAGCATCTCCCTAAGTTGTCAATTCTCAGATAATGAAAATGGGAGCCAAAACCCACTTTTAAAGAGCTTGGAGAGGAGTTAGGTTTTTTCTCAATGAGAAATTAGGTTTTCAAAAATAAACATTACTTTATCTCCACAAAAGCTCACTTTTAAAATATTTCATTTTTCCCCCTTAAGCTAGGCATCCCCCCCTTTTTGGTGCACTTTATTGAAATATTAAAATATAACATTACACTTAAGTTACTTTATAACTTAAGTGAAATATTAAATTAATCAAATTCGCTCACTGAACGCCAAAACATAATGAATATTACCCAAAATCACCACAAACCTCTGCAACTGACTGGATGCTGAAAACTGGAAATACCACTTACTAAAAATAGCATATTCTATAAATAGTACCAAAACCCAAAGATCATGGAATCAAAAACATGGGCTCTCCAAGCCAATGAGCTCCCTAACCATCACCGACTAGCCTACGGGAACTCCGGAATAGGCTGATGGGTGTCAAACTGTCTAAGTGTAAGAAGGGGACATTACAAATATGGTCTACCCTAGGGTCCCTTTCTGATGTGATTGACGGACATGACATCATTCTTATTTGTGAGATACACAAGAGTCTTGAGCGGGCCCCACCAGTTTTTTTTGGTTACTTCTGGTGGTCTAGTTGTTGGCAACTCACTCGACGCTCTAGGGGGGTTTGAGGATCAAGAGGTGTTGGTGCTTTCATCAAGGATAGGCTCCAGGTATCAGTATCCTTGGTTTCGAATGATCCCCACTCCAGAGTTTTATGGATTAAAATCCATTGTCACCCACCTCTTTGGGATATCTACATTGCCACCTTTTACTTTTTTCCTACCACGTCCAATTTTTCTATTCACATGGATGGGGACCCTTTCCAGGATCTCTATGAGGACATTACTAGATACTCGGCTTTAGGGGAGATACTTTTGTTGGGAGGCTTCAATGCTCGGACTAGATCTATGCAGGTTTCTCTTCACGACCTCACAACAGATGATGCAGACTTGGGAATTGGATCCTGATGACCTTGGTTTTGCTCGAACCTCCATCGACACACAGATTACTGCTTATGGTAAGCATCTTCTTGAGTTGGGTGAATCCAATAGGATGGTTCTTCTCAACGGTATATCTTGCTTTCCAGATTCCAGTGGGTTTACTTGTTTTCCTCACAGTGGTGGTGCCAGTGTCGTGGACTATGCTATTTCCTCTACCACCCTCATCCCATTCATTTCCCGGTTCAGCGTCTTTGATAAGCCTCCCCCCCAACCGATATATCTTGCTTTCCAAATTCCAGTGGGTTTACTTGTTTTCCTCACAGTGGTGGTGCCAATGTCGTGGACTATGCTATTTCCTCTACCACCCTCATCCCATTCATTTCCTGGTTTAGTGTCTCTGATTCCATGCCCCCCTCATCGATCATTCAGTTCTTTCTTTCACTTTATCCGTTGTTTCCCTTCTTATTATTCCTCCACCTCCTTCCTCCACTTCGGCCCCTCAAGTCATTATAGACTTTGACTATTATTATTCCTTTACCTACATGGACCGATTGCGTCAGGTTCTCCCAAAAATGTCTTATCTCTCCGATGTTTTCGATCGTTTTGCTTCCTTGGTCCAAGCTATTTGGGAGACGACTTTGGACTCGTACCCCCACACCATTTGCGCCCCCCGTCGTTGTCCCCTTGGTCATTGCCCCATGAACATCTGGTACAATGAGGAATGTAAATATGCCCACTGAAGGTTGAAATATGCCATTCGGAATCCTTCCCAACCATTTTTCACAAAGATTACAGGATGCTTCTTCGAAAGAAGAAGCATATCTTACTCTCTCAGCATAGACTTGATCTTATTCACTCCCTTTAGCAGTCTCTTAAATCCTTCTGGCGCCTTATCCTCCCCTGTGATCGGATTACTCATGGGATCAATCTTTCCTCTTGGACCACTCATGCCTCATCCCTCTATACCATCCCAAATCAACCTCCTATTACTGTTCCCTCCCCCCCTTCTTTGTGCCACCTCTTTTCTACTAGGCTTGTCAGGCAGGCTATTAGGAAACTTTGTACGAGCAAAGCAGCAGATTTGGATGGGCTACAGGCGGAATTTTTGAAGCATGGCATTGACCCTCTTGTTGGGCCCCTCATTGATCTCTTTAATCTCTTTGTTTGCTCTGGTTTTCCTAACTCCTGGACTCAACATATCATTCACCCCATCCATAAGGCAGGTGATCCCCATGAACCCAATAATTACAAGACTATCATGATTGGGCATATCTTTGCCAAACTCTATGCCACAACATTGAATGTGCTTCTCTCCCGAAGGTTGGAGGAGGAAGGTCATAGGGCTATTGGCCAAGTTGGTTTTTGGCAAGATCACCAGACCACAGATCACATCCTAGTCCTCAAAGCTATTATTGAGGAGGCGCGTTCCAAGTCCTCGAAGGTTTACTGTTGCTTTGTGGACTTCAGGAAAGGCTTCGACACGGTGCCTTGGCATTTACTTCTTGAGAGACTTCAGTCAGTTGGCATCTTTGGGCAGATTTTGACAATGGTTTCACGGTTATATGAGATTGTGAAGGGTCGGTTTCGCTCTGTCAGGGGCTTTCAGCCAGTATTCTTAACGCCATAGGAGTCAAACAGGGTTGCTTCCTTTCCCCGACACTTTTTGGGATCTTCATTGACGAGCTTGATACATTTATTAGGGAAAAGCTCACGTAGAGGATGGTTGCCTTCTCCATTATGTGCTGATTTCTATTATTCTCTTTGTTGATGGCGTTCTTTTAGCCTCATCCCTTGAGGAGCTTCAACATCATTTGGACACGCTTGCCGCGTTTTGTGACTCAAGACAGTTGACGGTGAATCTTTCTAAGACCAAGGTTATGGTGTTCAATACTACCAGAGAGGCTCTATCCCATCTCCACTTCTTTTTTCAAGGTCAAGAGTTTGAGATCGCCACCTCATATGTTTACTTAGGGGTTCTCTTCTCTGGTCCCACTTTTGGTATGAAGCCCGTCGCCTAGGCCCAAGTGTGTAAGGGGTATGCAACTCTGTCTTTGCTCGAGAGGAATTGCTTCCAAGTACATTTTCAAGATCTCTGTGAAGATGAGGATCTTTGACTCTTTGGTCAAGCCAACTATTACTTATGGGTCAATGGTTTGGGGTCCTAGTCTTGGCCCGATCGAGTGGTCATGGGTTGAACGATTACAAACACTCTTTCTTTGACGGTTCATTCGTTGCAAGGACACATTCCCCCGCTGTATTATTCTGGCATAGATTGGTGCCTCTCCTCTCTAGCTTGATATTATCTTCTTGATTATTGGTTATCTTCACAGGATCCATACTTTAGGTGATACCCCTACGGGTTGAAGACGGTACCCTTACCTTGCCCTTCACTCCTCAATGGAACTATCTTCGAGTTCTTGGGGAAGCTGGAGGAGCTGGTATTTTCAGGTCGTTGCCCTCCTGGCCAGTGATACGGATAGACAAGCTCCCCCCTTATTCCTTGAGTGTTCTCCCCCCCTCTTGGCATAGTAGGGAGAAGATGCTCCACGAGATCCGGAAGGATGTTAGTCTCCAGTACACTAGATGCACATGGATCTCTTCTGTTGCCCCTCTTTCCCCCAAGTTGTCTTTCTACCGTGAGCACTTCTTGCAGATTCAAGAGGAAGTTGTTTCCAATACACTAGATGCACATGGATCTCTTCTGTTACCC
Source organism: Wollemia nobilis (assembly GCA_028583015.1). Classification (NCBI taxonomy): domain Eukaryota; kingdom Viridiplantae; phylum Streptophyta; class Pinopsida; order Araucariales; family Araucariaceae; genus Wollemia; species Wollemia nobilis. Next base: position 12,286,818 of record JAQPPZ010000019.1, read on the forward strand.
CTCTTTCCCCCAAGTTGTCTTTCTACCATGAGCACTTCTTACAGATTCAAGAGGGCAGAATAGTTCCTCCGCAATACCTTTAGCAGCACACAATGCATAGTCTTCGGATCCTGATTGGGAAACTCAGGGTGTGTTCTCACCAACTCCGGATTGAGTTAGATCACCATCTTCAAACGGAGGAGCATGTTTGCTTGTTTTTCTCCTTGGGTGAAGCGGAAACCTTGCATCACTTTATTTTTTGCTGTTCCATTTATTACGAGATCCGAGGCAAATTCCATTGCCTTTTTACGGACAACTCTCAATCTATTTCTACCTTCTTCAGATACTCGGACCAGCGGCGTCTTGCACTCTTTCTTAGGGAGATAACTCAGTTTCGTTGACATAAAAGCTCTCCTCTAGATGGATCTCATCCCCCTCAACATCGGCTCATCATAACTTCACCAGTTCCAACGGACTAGGTGACACCAGTCAGAAATGCTCCGCTTCATCTAGTTCAGACGGCAATAGGGTTGCTAGACAATGCACCCACAACTTGTTAGGGTCCCGAATTAGCGATGGACAAAGACATATCATGGACTTCTTCAACTCAGATACTTTTGTTAGGAGAGATTAGTTTTTGGGGGTTCTTGGAGCTTGCCCTTCTTGGGCTGCTCGCTTACCCCTCCCTCTCTCTCTCCATTCTTCTTGGTGTGCACTTCGCTCTTTTGGACTGCAACTTTCCCCCCCTCTTTTCTCCCTTCTCTTTTCCCCTTCTCTTTGGCCTGATTGTCGGGTTACGTCTTGTATTTAACTTAGTTTCTTTTCTTTGTTGGGATTTTTAGCTTGCTAGCTGGCAGTCATTATTGTCCTTCTTATAGTCCCTTGGGTCTTTTTTTTGGCCCACCACGGAGATTAATAATAATATTTCATTTCATTTCTAGTAGTTGCTACTTTTTGTCATCATCTCTTCTGCTGTTTCCATGAATTCACTTTCCATAGCAGTTTGAGAATGATATGTTTTATGATCCTTACTTGATTTATAACATTTTAGCATTGGGCACGGTACATGATCCTTACTCGACTGTTAGGAGAGATTAGTTTCTAGGGGTTCTTGGAGCTTGCCCTTCCTGGGCCGCTCCCTCCCCCCTCCCTCTCTCTTTCCATTCTTCTTAGCGTGCACTTTGCTCTTCTGGAATGCAGCCCTCCCCCCCTCTTCTCTCCCTTCTCTTTGGTTATGTCTTGTATTTAACTTAGTTTCTTTTCTTTGTTGGGCTTTTTAGCTTGCTATCTGGCAGTCATTATTGTCCTTATTATAGTCCCTTGGGTCTATTTTTGGCCCACCGCGGACATTAATAATAATATTTCATTTCATTTCTAGTAGTTGCTACTTTTTGTCATCGTCTCTTCTGCCGTTTCCATGAGTTCACTTTCCATAGCAGTTTGGGAATGATATGTTTTATGATCCTTACTTGATTGATCACATTTTAGCACTAGGCACGATACTTGTTCTTTGTGGGTGACACGCTCTTCCTACTGCCTTGTTATGAGAGTCCATAGTTTATATTTTTTCTTGTACTTTTAAAAAGTAAAGTGGATGTTTTAAAACTGCTTTCTGCTTTCCTACTTTAGCTTTATGACAGATTCTCTCATCAGCCTATTGTTATAACTGCTATGCTCTATAACTATTTGATAATGAAGGTTGTATAATCTCCAGTTTTGTGACAAACTATTTCTCTTCTTGTGTGTTCGAGTTTGGTTCTGTTTGCATGCTTATAACAATGGGTATTAGAGCCAACTGAAGTTGTTCTTTCTTCTATGTTGCAGTCATACTTTGTGCTTCTCTTGCAATTCATAAACCTTTTCTTACTGTCAGTTTGGTTTACAAGGATATCTACGCAATCCTGTGCTCTGATGCCTCTCTTTCTTTTGTTTTAAGCAAAAAGGAGCATTTAATGCTGCTAAATGCTATTTTTTGATTGTGGCAGGCATTCCATTTTACACAATCTGCATATGCCCATTTGCAGATAATTTATCTTCTTGTAAAGATGTGAAAATTTTACTTAAAATGGCCTTTTGAATATTCCTATTTTGAGTTCTTGAAAGCGGGTTTCCTTAGAACATTTGAAGTTATATATTGTTGTGTTCACAGGGGATTCTTATTCACTGCCCATCATGTCAATGCTGCTAAATGCTATTTTTGGATTGTGGTAGGCATTCCATTTCACACGATTTTCATATGCTCATTTGCAGATAATTTATATTCTTGTAAAGACGTGAAATTTTATACTCAAAAGTGGCCTTTTGAATATTCCTGTTGTTGAGTAGAATGAACTTATGAGAATTGGCGGAGAACAGTAACACTTGCATTGATTGAAATGGATTATATACACGTTGGTATAGTTATGGTGGTTACCCAACCACCCAAACCACCCAAATTGGAGAAGCGCTTCAAGCGCTTATTTTGCTAATGATGAAATAACTTGCCTATGCTAACATCCCCCCTTATTACATTATTGGCAAATACATAGAGCATTGCGAAACAATTCAAATTTGACACGTGCAAGTGCCTTGGTGAAAATGTCTGCAACTTGCTCATCAGTGGGAATGTAATGAAGCTGTATGTGGTGCTTTGGAACTTCATCTTGAATGAAATGACATCGAGTATCAATGTGTTTGGTACGTTCATGAAAAACTGGATTCTTGACAAGATTCAAAACACCTTGATTCGCAAAACAAGTGAAGAGGAAGATTCTTTGGAAGGCCCATGTTTGTAAGAATGCGACTTAACCACATTATCTTGCAGACTGCTTCACTGGCTGCACGATATTCTGCCTTTGTAGAAGATAAAGCAACTACATGTTGCTTCTTACTGTGCCATGAGACAGGTCCAGATCCAAGATGGAAAACAAATCCAGAAGTTGACTTACGATCATCAATGGATCCGACATAATCTGAGTCTGTGTATCCTTGTAAGAAAAACTTGTCATTCTTCTTGTACTCCAGGCCATAGTCTGTACTACCACGGACATAATGAAGAACTCTCTTTGTTGCTTTCCAGTGACTCACCTTAGGTTCCTGCATGAACCTTGAAAGATAGCCCACAACAAAACTAAGATTTGGCTTGGTATTCGTCAGATATATGAGACTCCCAATCAGCTGTCGATAGAGAGTACCATCTACCTGAGGTGATTCATCATATCGTGATAACTTAAGTCCTTGCTCCATTGGAGTGGCTTTAGACTTATAATTAGTCATCCGATATTTTTCGACTAATGTCTTGGCATACTTCTTTTGTGTTACTTTGATATGATGTTTTTTTTGAGTCACTTCCAAACCAAGACAATAGTGAAGAAGTCTTAGATTTGTCATTTCAAAAGATTGTTTCAAATCATCTTTCAGTGCATCAATCATTTTCTCTGAACTCCCTGTTATGATCAGATCATCTACATATAACACCAAAATCACTATATCAGAACCATTGTTCTTAATATAGAGATTTGCATCTGAAGGACTTCTTTTGAATCCATGCTGCACTAGGTGACTATCTATCTTGATGTACCAAGCTCGAGGAGCTTGTTTGAGCCCATACAAGGATTTGATTAACTTGCAAACTTTCTGTTCTTGCCCTTCAACCACGAATCCTTCTGGTTGGGTCATGTACACTTCTTGTAGGTTCACCATTCAAGAAGGCACTTTTAACATCCATCTGATGTAACTTCCACCCAAACTAAGCTGCCATGGCACAAAGTACTCGAATGGTAGTCATCTTTGTAGTAGGGGCAAAAGTATCTTCATAGTCTATCCCTTCTTTCTGGGCATAGCCCTTTGCAACAAGACGAGCTTTATGCTTATCAATAGTACCATCTGCCTTATACGTCACTTTGAATACTCATTTGCAGCCAATGGGCTTCTTTCCTGTAGGAAGATTAACTAGCTTCCATGTATGATTCTTGATTCTTCATGAGGGATGTATGTTTTGCTCCCATAGCAACCTTCCATTGAGGCTCACTAAGTGCATCTTGAACTGTTGCAGGTTCATTTGCATCCAATGCTGTCATATAAACCTGTTCATCATCATCCACATCTGTTTCTTTGTCTTCCTCTGCATCTACAGATAGTTCATCAAACTGTTGGCAAAGTTTGTCAACCTCTGAAGATGATGCCTCTGCTCTTCTCTGTTGTGTCATAATCCGAGTGCAAGGATGCTCTTGAGTTAGATCTGGAAGTGAATTCAACTTAGAATCTCTCAATGTACTAGTAAACCACTTTGGAACCTTCTTCTTTGGGGGAGTACTTTCTTTCTTAGATTCTTCTTCTTCTTCAAGGTATACATCTATAGATGTTATATCGGATGTGGAAGCTTCATCAAACACCATGTCTCTACTAGTGTGTGTTTTCTTGGTTATTGGCTCTATCAATCGATATCCTTTTGAATGCTCATCGTAACCAAGAAAAATGCATTTCAGGGTTTTCTCATCTAATTTCTTCTGCTTTTGTTTTGGTATGTGCATGAAAGCTTTACATCCAAAAACCCTTAGATGAGAAATGGAGGGTTTCCTACCACTCCATGCTTCTTGTGGGGTCTTGCCCTGTAGAGCCTTTGTGGGAGCTCTATTCAGGAGGTACACTGCTGTGTTCACTGCTTCTGCTCAAAACTGTTGCTCAAGATGTGCTTCTGAAATCATACAACGACTCATTTCCATGATGGAATGGTTCCTCCTCTCAGTAACTCCATTTTGCTGGGGAGTATAGGCTGTAGTCAGCTGTCGCTTAATCTCATGTTCTTTCAGAAATGATGAAAATTCATTGGAGGTATATTCCCCCCCTCGATCTGAGCGGAGGGTCTTGATGGAACACCTTGACTCCTCCTCAACAAGCTTCTTGAACTGTTGAAAGTACAAAAATGCCTCAGACTTCAATTGAAGAAAGAAAACCCACATCTTCCGTGAGTGATCATCAACAAACAACTGAAAATACCTCTTTCCACCATAGTTGTTTGGCATAGGACCGCATAGATCGGTGTGTACCAACTCCAATGGTTTCTTAGCTCTTGAAGAGCTAGCTTCAAAAGGTACTCGGTGTTGCTTCCCTGCTAAGCAATCCGAGCAAAATGGCAGTGTGGATGAAAGGTGGGGAAGTCCTTTCACCATCTCATATGTTCAACTCGAGCAAATATCCTGAACTTAGATGCCCATATCTCTTGTGCCATAGAGAAGTAGCCTCCTTGGTAGTTGCTGCCAGGGCAACATGAGGTGTTGAAACGAAATCTAAAATGAACAAGCCATGCTTGTATGATCCGATTGCTACATGTTTTCCTTTTCTGGTTATAAAACATCTCTTTTTTCCTTTTGCAACACGAAACACAACATCCATATCTCGATCCAACATTTGAGGGACTGACAACAAATTATTAGCCAATCCAGGAACATAGAGTACCTTTTCAATCTGAAATTTGCCATCTAGAAGAGTGACGAAACATCACCTTCACCCTTCACTTGGTAGACTTGATTGTCAGCAATTGTTACTCGCTTACCTTCTTTCTCCTCAAATGTCTCAAACCACGATTTATCGCCAGTTATGTGCTTACTAGCACCTGAATCAATATACCATACAACATCTATCTGCGAAGATGAAGTATGAGTCATGAACACCTTGTGTGCTCGTTTAGATTTTGAGTCCGTGTCGGATTTTGCAGAATCTGAGTCGGAATTTGATTCGGCATAAGCAACATGCCCCTTGGGTTGCTTATTCTTTTTTTGTGATTTGTATTTCCCTTTTTTCTTCTTCTTAGGAATAGATCAACGGTCTCACCAGAGTTCATACTAAGTGTATGAAGTTGAGTTTGAAAGTATAGAATAGTGGACCGATTCTTACCTTCATAAATAGTAATCAAAGCATCCCAAGCTTCCTTACTAGTTTTGGCATCATCTGTAGTAGCAAGCAAGATAAACATGAGACATCTTTTGTCCTTCTTATCAAACTCTTCTTGATCTGCTCCTGCTGTTGTAGGGCGTTTTGTTGTGCCAGTCACTACATCCTGCAAATATTCCACTTGAAGAATAGCACACACCTTATTCTTCCATGATGTGAAGTTAGAACCTTTCAGCAACTGTGAATCTGATAGATATTTGTGAACAGAGGCCATTGTGAAGGTTCCTTATAACACCAAATGGTCCCCCTTTATTTATACCTGCCAGGCCTTTATACCGAACTTCTCTATATATACCCGCCCTTACGTGAGGGAGACTATAAGTATATACGAGCAGAACGATACGTGGAACTTAGGCGATACTGAAAGGGAATCGTTTTGTTTATGACACCTACCATAGAAGGTCTTTCCTCATGCGTGGGGCGTAACTTCCCCTAAACACTTCGGAAATCACTTCGTCAGGATTTACGTCTAACAACAATAACGATTAGGGTATAAATGGAGTGAATATTAGAACTGGTTTGCCTTATTTCTCCCCGACGATTGATAGAGAACAATAGCTCAAACGTCGTTGTTGCAACTATATTAGGCGTTAGATACAGTAGTCCAGGAACGACAACATCACCTGTAAATGTGGACCAGAGGTATCGTAGATACCGAACGCTGCTGTGCAATAAATTGCACAAATAGTTGTAAAATTTGGGGTCTTTTCTTTTGCTTTATTTTATGATTGATAATGCAAGAAAACAAAATATTTAAATGCAAAAATACAATCACAAATGCCCACAAATTTAACTACTCTAGGTGTCGGTGTCCACCGAAAATGCACCTATTACAATACCAATTTTATCATGCAATGATTCACTTCCATCAATTTTGATCTCCCCCCTTTGTCTTATAATTTTGCAAAATGAATACTGTGATCTCCCTCCTTTTTGTTGCAAAATAAACAAGGAAGAAAAAATTGGTACCTGGACCCTTCAAAAGCTTGCTCTTAGGCCTGAAATGCCCCGATGTTGCCAAAGAATGACAAAAAATTAACTAAAAGTGAGTCAATTTTTGTTGCAATTCTTGTTTGGGGCGTCAAACTGACTCTCAGGGCGTCAAAATGCCACTCGGGGCATCAACAACAGCTCAGGGGGCGTCCAATGGTGCTCACAGAGCATCAAAAACCTCTCGGGTCGTCAACAGACGCTCACAGGGCGTCAAATGGGTCCATCGGGCGGCAAAACGGTCAGCCGTGCATCAAAATGGTCCACCAGGCGTCTTTGGAACCCCTCCGCGGGATTCGAACAGCGGACCTCGTCCGCAGTAGTGAGCACCACTAACCAGTCGCGCTAGCAGAAGCGCTAGGAATAAAAGGACAGACCCTTGTCCTTATGCTGAAGGTGTGAGTTGATTTAAAAAAAAAAATCAGTGGGATTAGTCCCACATGCATCAGGCAAATGCATATACGAGCCTTTAAAAGGAGAAAGGCTCGTAGTGGAAGGTGACTGCCTTCGGGCGGTCACCCCTCCCTAGCCTTTTGTCACTTGCCACCTGGCACAATGTCGCGTCCAACTCTGCGATGCCACGTCATAGCCTCCAACTTGCCATTGCCACGTCACAGTCTCGGTCCACGTGTCCGTGTTCATCTTTGTCCTCGTGTTTGCCTCAGTCCGCGTGTCTACCTCGGTCCGCGTGTCTGCCTCGGTCAGGGTTTGAAGTCGTCCTCGCGATTGGTGCTCGGGGAGTTGAGTCCAGTCCGTCTCAGGTCAGTCCACGTGTTGCTGGTCCGTCTGGTTCGTCTCGGGTCGCGTCCTCTGGTTGTTGGTCCGTCTGGTCCGTCTCGGGTCACGTCCTCAACCTCACGCTTTGATACCATATGAGAAATGGCGGAGAACAGTAACACTTGCATTGATTGAAATGGATTATATACACGTTGGTATAGTTATGGTGGTTACCCAACCACCCAAACCACCCAAATTGGAGAAGCGCTTCAAGCGCTTGTTTTGCTAATGATGAAATAACTTGCCTATGCTAACAAAACTGCGGTAACAATTTTGAGCACAGTTGGATTTTAAGGTAAGTTGTTGAATGATATAATCAATGCGCATGCATGAGGAGGTACTCACTAGTAGGAATCTCTTGTGCAAGTGTTACAGTTTGCATTTAGGTAAGAGGCTAAGCTGCAAAAGGTGCCTTGAAAGTCCAACAAATCTTAATGCCATTTCCTCAAAAATTGATCTTTCCTTCGTTCTTAGGGCCTTATTCAACTTCTCAATTGACACCACAAAGTATAGGAATATATCCTAGGGTGTTCCATCTAAGGATTTGGATTCTCCTTTAGTCATTAATGGGAAGAAATTATGCATATCACAAGTGCCATAGCCATTCAACTGTAAAATATCAAGTTCTTTGAGCTAAGAAGGCCAAGGCCCACATCATAGAGCAATAACCTGCATTTGATACAAGAATCAACGCTAAGGACTGTAATCCACTACTTGTTCTCATGTTCAATGATTACTTTGCCCTCAATCTGGAAGCACTCTTTATCCATAATTGTTAATGGATCAGTTGCTGGAGCACATTAACAATGAATGGAAGAACTTGATCCTCTATAAAGCTGATGGAAGAGTTGAAGTTGCCTACAATAGCATGTCCACACCCATGTCAATTGTGATAGGTCAATTCACAATTGTTCTATTGCATTCTTCGCTGGGTTTTCTAGAGATACAGTTGACTGTAATATCACACCTGTGAAATCTGTGTTAAGATACTTGGTATTCCTTAGTGATGATTGTAGAGCACTCCTTACTAACTAGCACAAGATCTACAAGCTGCATATGGATGCAAGGTGTATGAGTTTACTTCTTCTATTGGTCATCTCAGTTTTGGTAGGCAAGTTGTAAATATTATTTTGTTTTATTTTTAATTTGAATAAGTTCATGGCACTTTGTATCGTTCAAGAAACTAAGGTAGAAGAAGAAGAGGTATTCAAGTGGAACGAAATTCCAACATAGGAATATGCCACTGGAAATAAACAGCTTGTATGGGAACAGCGTCACGTGAACCGGTTAGAAAGCAAGAGGGCCAACTACCCCCCACTCTCTTCTAGAGTTTATTATGGATGTATTGTTGATGTCATTGAAGATCCCAAGGGGTTTTCTCCTTTGATGGCCATTCAAGACTCCAGTGAAATTTTGTTGGGTCCCAGCTAATCGATTGACCATCTTGCTGCACCACATCCATTAAGAGTGTCAAGATTCAATGATAAATTAAATGACCATTTGAAGCAGGAAATATTCGGCTGATTACTTCAAGTTGTCACTCTCCTTCCATTGTGGTGCCCTGGAAAGCATATAGTGACTATTCGTTATGCATTGATTTTTATTTGTTGAATGAAATCACTCAAAGGACCATTACCCTTTTCCTAGTTTCAATGATCTTTTGGACCAGTTGAAAGGTGCTACATACTTCAAGGTTGGTTTATCCTTAGGATATTGTCAAGATTGCAAGGTTAGCTTGTATGAGTTGTTGGTTATGTCTTTAGGCATTGCCAACGCATGTGTCACCTTCAGGCGGCTTATCAGTGATATACGTTTGTCACATCTTTGTGTATTTGTAGTTGCATATCTCAATGACAGTTTAGTCTAGAGTCAAATTAGGGAAGAACACAGTGCATGTGCATACAAAGTTGGATTTACTTTGTCAACACAAACTCTAGATCTCAATGAAAAAGTACTTCTTTGATCAAGCTTCCTTTAAATATCTCGGCTTTATATTCACCATTTGCAGTTTGCAGTATCTCATACAAAATACAAATTTCTTTTGTCAATATATTCTCTATTTATCGCTTTAGTACAACCATGTTACAAACTTTCCAGGCACTCTTTTAAATTTTACAAGTCAAAAATATCATTCTTTTACACGAGTGAGTGTGCATGTGGAGTATTAATTTGAATGCAACGGATTGCAAGGGTGGGATTATCTTTTGCTAATATTGAAAGTCAAATCTTCAATATTCAAATTAGATAAATAATTCGAGTTACAAACATTATATAGTGTTTACAATGTAGTTGGAGAGATATTAGGAAGAGAAGAAATAGGGAGGAATAGAAAAAAGGAATTAGAAGTCTAATGCTCCTGCCGTCCACCAATCTATCTGCCGCCCAATCATGTTGACTAGGATGTCGTCCAATGGGGGCAAAAAGGTAAGGTCAAAACAAAAGTTGACAAATTTTTTACCATTTAACTTCCAACATTCTCCCCCTTAAAGTTGAGAGGACTGACTATACAGTCTCTCAGCTTTATATATTGAGCTTTAGCCATGCCTTTGGTGAAGATATCTGCAATGTTGTCCAAAGTGCTGCAATATTTAAGCTCAACTATCTGCTGCTCCACCATGTCTCGGATGAAGTGATACTTCATATCAAAATGCTTTGATCTGCTATGGTGGATTGGATTGTATGCCAACTGAATGGCACTCATGTTATCACAATACAGTCGAGTTGGACCACTTTGACTTTCTCCAATCTCTTCAAGGACTTTTCTCAACCATAGGGCTTGAGTACTAGCATGTGTGATAGCTATATACTCAGCCTCAGTAGATGACAATGCTACAACAGTCTGCTTCTTGGAACTCCATGTAATTAGTCCTGACCCTAGACTAAAATAGTTCCCTGATGTAGATTTCCTATCATCTATATTGCTGCCCCAATCACTCGTCATCGAAGCCAACTAATTTCACAGAATTACATTTGTGGTAATGGATTCCAAAATCCAATGTACCTTTTACATATCTTAAGATTCTTTTAGTTGCTTGTAGATGCAGCTCAGATGGACTTGCCATAAACCTTGAAACTAGAGAAACAACATATTGAATATCGGGCCTTGTGTTGGTGAGAAACATCAAACTCCCAACCATGCTCCTGTAAGTGGTCATGTCAACCTTTGGTGCTCCGTCATCCTTGCTCAATTGGATTCCATGTCCAGTTGGAGTTGCAACTGATTTGCACTGCTCCATGGCAAATTTCTTGATCATGTCTCGAGCATACTTGTGTTGACATATGAAGATCCCCCTATTTGATTGATGCACTTCCATGCCTAGGAAGTATCGCATTAAACCGAGATCTTTCATCTCAAACTGCTTCATCATGGAGTTTTTGAACTCCATATTCATTTTAGTGTTACTACCCATAAATATTAGATCATCCACATACAAACAAACTATGAGAATGTCTACACCATGCTTTAGGTAGTAAAGAGTTGGTTCACTTTTGCTTCTAGTGAATCCATACTCGCTGAAATAGCCATCAATGCGTGAGTACCAAGCTCTTGGTGCTTGCTTGAGGCCATATAGTGCTTTTTTCAATTTATAAACAAGGTTCTCCTTTCCTTGTTCTTGAAAGCCTTGAGGTTGTTGAACATAAACCTCCTCAGTCAAGTATCCATTCAGAAAAGCACTTTTCACATCCATGTGTTGAATGTTCCATCCTTTATGGGCAGCTAAGGAAAGAACCGATCTGATTGTCTCTTGTCGTGCAACAGGAGCAAAGGTTTCCTCATAGTCAATGCCAAATTTCTGAGTAAAACCTTTTGCTACTAATCTCGCCTTGTGCCTCTCAATGCTTCCATCAACATTGTATTTGGTCTTGTAGACCCATTTACATCCAACACATTTTTTTCCTTTGGGTAGCTTTACTAGCTCCCATGTATCATTATTTTTTATAGAGGTTATTTCCTCTTCCATGGCTTCTTGCCATATATTTTGAGTACAAGCCTTCTCATAGCTAGTTGGTTCTAGCTGTGCACTAGCCAATAAAGCATAATTGACTACATCTCCCTTAGGATCATGGGAGTCATCATCCCCATACAATTGCAAATTTTCAAGTTGTTGCAAAACTGTATTCATTTCACTAGCTTGGCTTCTAGTGTATCTTTTCTGGAAATTTTGATCCAACATTTGAAAATATGGATGATGTTGTAATGTTCTTTTGCCTCTTGATGGAGAGTCACTATCAATGTCCATCGGTGAAGAACTTACTGATCTCTGTGGAGAAGGACTTGGAGTGGCGGTTGAAGTACTTGATGTAGTACTCCTGCTTGGGCTTGGAGGGGGTGGTGTGCCTTTGCTTTTCTTGGGAGACACCTGTTGTACCTGTGAAGAACTTACATCTTGGGACTCATCATCAACAAAAATTCTTTGATGACCCCATTCTCCCCCTTCATCAAAAATTACATCCCTGGAAAGTACAATTTTATGAGTCTTGGGATTGTAGAGTCTATATGCTTTGGTAGACTCACAATACCCTACAAATATACAGGCTTGACTTTTGGGATCAAGCTTCTTCCTCTTCTCATCAGGAATGTGTGCATATGCTAAAGAACCAAAAACTTTGAAGTGCTTTACATTTGGTTTCTTTCCATACCACCCCTCATAAGGAGTGATACCATCTAAACTAGAAGTTGGACTTCTATTTAGAATGTATACACTGGTTCTTACAGCATCAACCCAATACATATTAGTTAGATGCTTAGTCTGAAGCATCGTTCTCGCCATCTCAACTATGGTGCGGTTCTTTCTCTCTGCCACACCATTCTGTTGTGGGGTATAGGCAGTGGTGAATTGCCTTTTGATCCCACTTGCTTTACAATATTTTAAAAATTCTTTTGAGGAGTACTCGCCTCCTCGATCTGTCCTAAGACACTTTACATAACACTCACTTTGTTTCTCTACATTGTTTCTGAAATCTATGAAGCAATCAAAAGCTTCATCTTTATGTTTCAAGAAATAAATCCAACACATTCTAGAGAAATCATCTATGAAAGTGAGAAAATAGGAATTGTTTTCGATACTCTTTGTCTGCATTGGACCACAGATGTCCGAATGCACTAACTGAAGTGGATAGCTGGCTCTCCATGCTTGTCCTTTTGGAAACTTTGACCTTGAGTGCTTTCCCAAAGCACATCCTTCATAGACCTCCTTCTATTCATTGATTTTGGGAAGTCCTATCACCATAGCTTGAGAAGTTAGCAGTTTCAAGCTAGCGGAATTAAGGTGACCATATCGCAAGTGCCAAAGCACACTTGGATTTGCTATAGCTACATTTGCAAGTTGAGCTCCCCATGGCTCACCAAATTTGAGAGGGAATAACCGATTCTTGGTCATTGGGACCTGTGTGATGACACGATTACAATTGTTTTTATCAAGAATGATACATTTTCCTTCATCAAAAACAAGTTTGTAATTATTCTCCATCATTTGCCCAATGCTTAGCAGATTGTGTTGGAGCTTTGGAGTGTAGTAGATGTCATTCACTTTCTTTAGTCCTTCTTTCATTGGAACCTCCATGGCTCCAATGCCTTCGACTTGCAAAGCTTTATCATCCCCTAACTTGATGTGGGATTTATAAGTGGAATCTAGAGTAGCAAATAGATTTTCTTTGCCACTCATATGGTTTGAGCAACCAGTATCCAAAATCCATGTGTCATTTAGATTTTGTTCTGATTGTCCATATGAAAGAAAAATATTAGAGGTATCATCTTCTTCACCATAATTTCCATATTGACTGTTGCTGCCTTGAGAAGATTTTGACCAGCAGTCGCGAGCAAAGTGACCTGGCTTGCCATAGTTAAAACAAGTTGTTTTGGATTTGTCACTTCCTCGTCCTTGATTTCCACTTCATCCTAGATTTCCTCCTCGATTTTGGTTTCCACCTCTGTTCTGATTGCCTCCTCTATTGGAGTTGCCTCCTCTGTTCTGATTGCCTCCTCTGTAGTTGCCTCTGCCTCTACCTCTTCTCTGGCCTCTGCCTTGACCTCTTCCATGTCCTCTTCCAGTATTTTCATTGGATGTGAAGGCTTTATCATCGCCTCCATAGCTGGTTGAAGGAGATTCCTGTAATCTCTCTTCATGAGACATTAACGACCCGATTAATGCATCAAATGTTAAAGTGGAAAGATCTTTTGACTCTTCTATAATTATGGCTATGTGATTCCATATTTGTGGAAGTGTTCGCAACACTTTCGTTACAATTATTTCAGGCTTAATTTCCTCGCCAAGAGTAACCATTTTATCTACAACTGCCTTGACTCTGACACAGTAGTCACCTATTTTTTCGTCTTCTTTCATTTTGAGATTTTCAAAATCTTGTTTCATAGTTTGAAGCCTCACTTGCTTCACTTGATCACTTCCCTAGAATCCATATTTCAAAGCTTTCCATGCAGCTTGTGCAGTTGTACAAGCGGTGATTCTAGGGAATATACTCTTCTCCAATGCTGCTTGGAGATGATAAAGAGCAGAAGAGTTGCTCTTTTGTCCTTCTTTTCTTGTTTTCTTATCTGCGGCACTTAATGTTGCCCAGTCTGAGGGTTCTGTGTAACCCTCTTCTACTATGTCCCACAAACCTTTCCCTATGAGTAAGGTCTTCATTTTGATAGACCAATACTCGTAGTCATATCCATTGAATTCTGGAATTGGTAGATTGTTATGTGAGGCCATAGTTGCTATAAACTAAAACACTCTCTTTATTTCTTGGTTACAATAAAGCACTCTGCTTTTAGAAGGAAGAAAGAAGAAGAAAGAAGAGATTACAAATTTAAGTCAAATCTGACTTGATTCACTCTTTCATTGATTGCTTGTTCCTCTTGTTGTGGCGTTGCTATTTCTTGATTCATGAAATTGTCTGCTACTTGTTCTTCATCATCACTGATCAATATTATCTCAGGTGATTCTGGTTCTAGAATTTCCACTGAATTACTGTAATGAGTATATTCTGATTCTTGTGGTGCAACTTCTACGGATTCGGATTGCTCAAATCTACTCCCAAAAGAGTTATCTTCAGAGTCTGCCTCGTACCCTGAGTCTGGATGCCTCTGGTGTGCTATTACTGTGTTCTGCAACTGACTAAACATAGTATGTAGCCCATAAGCTCTCACTTTTTCATCAAAAATTTTGGCGTTTTCTCTCACCAAAAGTGCACATAGGGCATGATAACAACCACTTGGTCTTATCATCAATGCCTCTTTACAAATTTCAGTTTGGTCTTTTGTCTCTCTTACAAGGAAAAAATACTAAGCCTCTCAGGCTTGTTACAGAAAAAAGGAAAAAATTTCCAGTTTTTATAGCCTTCTAGGCTATCACAACATATTTTTCCACTACAATTTTTGATTCCTCGAATCAGGTGTAAAGCTCCTTCTTTTACAATAAATTGCCTCTTAGGCAATGTTTTTCCAAAAAAAATTATATAGTTTTCTTTCTATTATAATTTTAAAATTTATTATAATAATAAGTTAAATAATAATAAAAAATATTGGTTTTCTTTAAAAAACTTAAAAAAAAACAATATAATTTAATATTATTAATAAACTTTATTATAAAACTTTAAAAAATTATAAAAAATAAAAACTTTTTTTTTTTTTAATTTTAATGCCAATTTCTTATGCGACCTTCGAAGACCTTTACCATATGCCAATAATAAAAAAAAAACTTTATGTCGCTGGGTTTCGAACCCGTGACCTCCCCCATGCAACAATCGACCCTTTACCACTCGTGCTACAAGCCGCTTTTGGCTGTAAACTCCTTCGCATTTATTTAAACACGAGGGCGACGCGATTTAATTAAAAAAAATTTAAAACCTATTATCCCACATGCATTGGGATTTCGGTGCAGAGGGTGTTTAAAACAATGGGCGCGCGGTAGATAGTTCGATTGCCTTCGGGCAATCGGACCTTGCCCTTTTGCTCCCTTCGGGCGAATCGCCTTTCACCACGTCACCTTCTCCTTGCTTGTCCGCTCGCCACGTCAGTCTTTCCTTGTTGTGTGTCCGCCACGTCACCGCCTAGTCAGCATCACCGCCTAGTCAACATTCCTCGATCCGCATGTCATCTGCGTCAGCTATGCCACATCACCATCCGGTCAGCCTCGGTCCACTCTGCCACGTCAGCCCTACTGACTGCCACGTGTTCGGTCTGCTGCTACTGGTCTACGGGCCTCACCTCACCTTCAGTAGTCCACCTCGAGAATCATGCCTTCACGTGTCCTCGGGTTTCGTGCTGGCCTGCTCGCTTGGCTTCGGGATCCGCACCCTGTGGGACTCCTCAAAAATCATGCCTAGCCTCGGTGCTCCTCCTACGCTCCTATGGGCCTCCTCGGGCCTCCTCGAGAATCATGCCTGGCCTTGAAAACCTAGACACTCCTCCTACGCTCTGATACCAGATATTGAAAGTCAAATCTTCAATATTCAAATTAGATAAATAATTCGAGTTACAAACATTATATAGTGTTTACAATGTAGTTGGAGAGATATTAGGAAGAGAAGAAATAGGGAGGAATAGAAAAAAGGAATTAGAAGTCTAATGCTCCTGCCGTCCACCAATCTATCTGCCGCCCAATCATGTTGACTAGGATGTCGTCCAATGGGGGCAAAAAGGTAAGGTCAAAACAAAAGTTGACAAATTTTTTACCATTTAACTTCCAACAGCTAATGCATGAATGAGTGGTTCGACAAAAGTATTTCAGCTATGCTGTCTTTATTTGTACACAATTCAAGTGTTGTTCCTCAATCTGAGATGAGTTTATTGTGTATAATATATGCATAACTTTAATATAAAAGGCTTCTCACATTCAAGGAACATAATGCTGTATATAGTGCAGATGAAGATTATTCAAGGAGTATGACAGCAACCCATGCAAAACTTAAATCAATTTTTGAATGTTTCATCTCAGTACTCCCTATTCATAATGGAAATGCTGTACAACAAGGGAATGCGTCTAATTGTGTTTATCTGTTCATGAATAGGTGGGTTCTCATAGTAAAAGTTCATTCTACAACAACTGCATCGAGTCAGGCTATGACCATGTCTGTTTCTTGGAATCACTAGTAACTGGAGAACAAAGATATTCTATCATAATTCTCAAATAAATAATTTCTAACATTTGTCTGGGTTTGAATATGGAACCATTCTTAGTAGTAGGCATTTTGCCAACTAGTTTTTGTTGGAGAATACTAAATATGGAATCTTATTGTGGGTTTCATTTGAGTGTAGGGAATCCGTCGACCATGGAAGGGAGTTCTCATGTTTGGTCCACCAGGGACGGGAAAGACACTTCTGGCAAAAGCAGTTGCCACAGAATGTGGAACAACCTTTTTTAATGTCTCCTCTGCGACATTGGCTTCAAAATGGAGGGGTGAGAGTGAGCGCATGGTTCGCTGTTTGTTTGACCTTGCAAGAGCATATGCTCCAAGTACAATTTTTATTGATGAAATTGATTCACTTTGCAATGCTCGTGGGTGCGTAAGTTGATGAGATTTAGAATTTATTATCTTTCAGGCAGCTTTCATGGTTTCACCCAAAGTGGACATTTCCATTAAATTATAGTTTTTCTCCTTTCTTCATAGCTATCTGAGAGATAATATTCTTTGCTTTAGTTATCTGCAATGATATTCAATTTATAGACATGATTAACATATTTACTTCATCAAGTTGCATATAGAATAATAGTATGAATTATGCGCTTGATTATGCAAGCTTTGTGTTTTAGCACAATTCATCATATAACTGGGATCTATTTGTTGTCTTCAGTATTCTATAGGGAAGATGCCAGCTTGTAACCATAAGTCATTTTAGAGTATCAGTAATGAATGACTGTATGTTTGGAGCTTAGGTTTTGTGTCCCCAAAATAAAAGCAAAAAGGAATTATTTAACATTTGATCAGATGAATAGAATTTCATTCTAAACAGATGCCTGTCAGAATATTCCACCCATAACTGCATTTGGGAGTAACTATCCCTGAGAAAACATGTCAGAGTAAACTCGAAGTTTTTGTGTTAAACTTGGTATTAATTTTTTACCCTTGTTCTGGATAATTGCTAATTTTTGTTTTCAATTATTGCACATCTGACATTGAGTATTTCCAGGGCATCAGGAGAGCATGAATCTTCAAGACGGGTGAAATCTGAACTTCTTGTGCAAGTAGATGGAGTCAATAATAGCACTTCCAGTGAAGATGGTGGAAAGAAAATAGTAATGGTGCTAGCAGCCACAAATTTCCCATGGGATATTGATGAGGCTCTGAGGTCTTGACTCCGTTTGAACTGAACTAATGCATTTTATCTGTCATTATTGAATGTGTATTTACTCTATTTGTGTCCAGAAATGGAATAATGGAAAGCTGTTCAATGCCTATGATAAAATTATATTATCAATCAGCCTTTTGCTCTTGTTTTGGAGTTTTCCAGCTTTATTTGCAAATGGTCTGTAGTAGGAAGCTATAAATAAACGGCTTGGCCAATGAGCTTATTTTTGGAGGTGAACTAGGGTTTTTGTCTCTTAAAAAATAAAGTTCAGTATTATCTGCACTGCAGGAGACGGTTAGAGAAAAGGATTTATATACCTCTTCCAAATTTTGAGTCTCGTAAGGAGCTGATTCGCATTAACTTGAAGAGTGTTGAGGTATGATGTCAAAATTCTAAAAATAATGCCTTCATTTGTACTACTTGAGTCCCATTGATCTACTTTGGTCAATTATGGACATGAATATAATTTTTTTCATTCTGCGTATGCATTCAATGTATAGGTAGCTCCAGATGTTGATATTGATGAAGTTGCCCGGCGTACAAAGGGTTATAGTGGAGATGATTTAACGAATGTTTGTCGAGATGCATCCATGAATGGAATGAGACGGAAGATTGCAGGGAAAACGCGTGAGGAAATTAAAAATATGTCAAAGGAGGAGATTGCAAAAGACCCTATTGCCATGTGTGATTTTGAAGAAGCCATTAACAAAATTCAACGTAGTGTGTCTGTTTCTGATATAGAGCGCCATGAGAAATGGTTTGCAGAATTTGGTTCTGCCTAGTATATTGAAGCCTATGTTGTACTTGACTGTAAGCCTGTGACAATATTTTGTAAATGTAATTTACTATTTATTTCTTTATGACCATTGATTTTTTTGTCACTTTCCAAGTTAGCTGTTGTCAGAAGCTTAAAGTTGTGAACCCTCTTTTTCTGCTTGAGAGGAACAGTAAAGTATAAACTTTAGAGCAGAAGTAAACAAACTAGCATCAAATTCAGAGGGTTGATACTAAAAACTTGCTACATGTTTATTGGATTTTTAATAGACAAACAATATCTGACGGCACTCCAAGCATTCACTGAGACAGTTTGAAGGCCTATAGCTTTTGAAGTGCCATTTCCTCAGAAAATCACCATGGGCATGTATAATTATATTCAATTACAATACAGTAACGGGAAGTTGCCTTGTGAATTGATATGAATTTATTAAAATTCTTTTCTTGTGTGTTTTCTTCCTTTCATTTAAAATTGGTTTGTCCTTGAACTCTCCTAATGTTCCATGGATTTTATGCATGATGTGTTTTACTTGTGATCCCTAAATTTCCGAGGATCTATAACTCATACTAGCATTAATCTGCACCAACCACAACATTCAAGAGTTATAAAACATATAGCAACATTTAACACATCATGAGGTGTACTGTAGTCACCATAGCAATAGATTATCTTGGATTGTATAGGTGTCCTCATCATCCATAAATTTCCAGGGTTCGATAACTCTTACTAGCATTTATCCACACTGACCACAACACTCATGAATTATAATAACATACAGTTGCATCTAGCTAGACCCAGAAATTTGCAGTAGTAGAAGACTACTAGCATTGAGCTTTAGAGGAGTCACACTATGAGGTGTAAAATAGTCACCATAGCTATAGATTGTCCTGGATTGTACAGGTGCCGTTGTGATCCATAAATTTTGAAAGTTGTATAGCTCATACTTAGCATTTACCTGCAATGACCGCAACATTCAAGAGTTATAAAACAAACAGTACCATATAGCTGTAGTTTGTATTTAAGGGCTAGAAGTGACAATACTACTAGCATTGAGCTGCTCTTTCCCTGTAGATTAAATACACCAAGCTAAATCTCAAGGTGTAAACTAGTCACATATGGCAATAGATTGGCTTGGATTGTACAGGTGTCCAAGACTAATAGTTTTATGGACATTTTCTGTCATAATAATTAGAACAATCAAAGTAGGGATCGCATCTTGAGTAGACTGTATTATTTCAACCCTTATATTTGCCTTGACAGCCCTATAAATCTCCGAGATCAATTGCTTTGTAGGTTTCTGGACTTTGCATGCCTTATGGACTAAATACTTTGTGGTGTTATTAAGAATATTGAAAATACCTTTGGCCAAATATTTACAATAGGGCATTGTGGGAGGAACAGATAATTTTAGTCTTTCTATTGTTGACTTGACCTCTCTATGGAGGGATTTCGTATCTGATAGAAATAAGGGTTCTTGACTTGCAATAGAAGTAAATGAATAACCTTGATAGTAGTAAGTGCAATTTTGTTTATGGTATTTAAATAAGAACTCATTGTTTTTGGTATATTGTTAATATGTGAAGCATGCACCTGCAAGCTCTGAACTTGGGCCGCAGGATCATATCAGCTTACCTCTGAAAATGACCCAATGGAGTAAGTCATTTCAAGCTTTATTTTTTGATAGGTGAACTTGAAGTTCATGTGGGCATTTTTAAAAAAGTTTACTTTGGTATGTAAACAAGGAACCAAAGTTCCAAAGTAGACCTCCCTTCACCACAATGCCTTTTTGAAAAACTTGAAACAAATCTGTTAACACGAGGGGGCCGCCCACCAGTTATGGAGCTTGTGTTATCAAAGTGCTCCACCATACCCCTAACCACAACCTAATAGATTAAGTCATGCCAAATGTTTTTTTTGATGTGTCAAGTTCTTAGATTATTATGCGGCAGGATCCCCTCAGAAAAATACAGGATTTTGGAGCTAAAATTGGTGATATTTATAAATATATAGACTAATATATCCAGGAGTACAATCACCCTAGAAATGTGACATCGTAAATCTACATCATAACTAGATAATACTAGCATAAAATACGTAATATCTGTCGCTATAGATTTCTAGGAGGGGCACTTAAAATACGTAATACTATGAATTTTAATCATGTACCAAGAATCAAGATTTTTTCTGAGTATGTTTACTGGTTTATTTCTAAGTTTTTTGAAATTAGAGTAACCCGAAAAATTAATTTACAGAGAATGACTATGTATTCACAAAAGATAATGCAGCAGGTAGAGATTGTTTTTCTAGTTGATGTTATTTGTTGGATCTCTCAGTTTGGTAGAAGCTTTGTGCATAGCCATTGTCTAAAGGAAAAACTTGGACATCATATAGGTTATACTACCTCTTTCCATCATCCTATCAAATAGAGGCAAATGGGTGAATTGGTAGTGCTGAAACTATGGGCCTGCTTCCAACTACATGGATGGAAGTCTGTGGTTTTGCAGGAAGCTGGCTGACTAGTACTCAATCCTTAAGTTTAGTTACAATTAGCTTAAAAAAATTACTAAAAAGTCATGAAAAATGCTTTAAAAATATTTATGGAAATTGTAGTCCATTGTGGAAATGCAAAGCAATAATGAGAATAATATTCTGCATTTAAACCTTGTTATGCATGAATGCATGCTGCAAGAGGAGTTCAAGTTCCATTGGATTTTTTTGGCAAAATCTCTCTTTTCTCCCTTAAGGCCTGAGGGTATTAGTCATTCCTTGAGCAACACATGCAAGCACACACATCTTACCATTGTTGGCTGCCATGGGCATGCATCCTAGAACTGGTGACCATTGTTGGCTGCCATGGGCATGCATCCTAGAACTGGTGACCATTGTTGGCTGCCATGGGCATGCATCCTAGAACTGGTGACCATTGTTGGCTGCTATCCACACGGACAACCTACAACTGCCTACTATGTTGGTAGCTATGCACACACCTATCATTGTGTACTACTGTTGGGTGCCATGTGCGTACACCTACCACTGCCTGCTGCTGTTGGCTGCCATGTACATACATCTTACCGTTAGTGGCTGCTAGCGTAGAGCTCACTTGAACAGGTCAGCCTTATGGGTTGGGAGTTGGGACTCTCTTACTTGAGGAAGATCCACTACGTCAAGTGTGGAAATAGGCAGGGGTTTAAACGTCAGTGGGGTGCATGAGAGCCTTTGCTTTGGGGTTAGACTATCAACTTGTCCATGTCTTATTTGAGAATTAATAATTTAAAAGTAGGCATAACTTTGGGTTAAAGAAAAACATGCAATAAATATATATACAAAATCTATTTCATAAAATTTCAAGTGTATTTCATTTCACAATTAATAATTACAAAGCAACGACTATGGACCAATTTGTAGCTAAATCCTTAGAATCATCTCTACTACAGTGTATTTCATTTCACAATTAATAATTACAAAGCAACGACTATGGACCAATTTGTAGCTAAATCCTTAGAATCATCCCTAGTAGTAGACGTTAGGGAGGACCTCGCAGAGTAACGATCATTGTTGCTAAAAGATAAGGTAGTCATTAGTAAATTTAATGGGTCCTAGCTAGGGGCTTCGACTTTGAGAAAATTGATTGATAGGAGATGAAAGTCTTTAAGAGTGATTTTATCCTTTCTTCCCAAGGGTTTATTCCTAGCCATTTTCTATTCCAGGGAGGAAAGAGAGAATCTTAAAAGGGGGTCTTTGGTTTATAGGAAGAGCAAGACTTTTCTTACTCACTAGTATAAAGGCTTTGCACTTGAAAATGTAAATCTATCTCTAGTACCAATTTGGGTCACGATGAATGGGTTGCCCATTGAATTCTGGGAAATAGGTAACACTTTGAGAGAATTCCTTGATATTTTAGAAACTACAAAAGACAAATTCTTGGTTATTTATGCTTGGATATTGGTGATGATTTATATTAGTAAACCTTTACTAGAATCAATCATTCTTAAGTATGGGGGCATATTGAGAGATCATGCCCTACGAAGAGTTCAATAGACACATATTAGAAAACCGCAAGAGGAACTCTCTTGTACCATGCACCTTTCGGGAGAAGGAAAATGGTAGAGAAAACATAATGTTAGATGTTAATACCTCTACCATTAACAAGGAAATACCGGGATAAGTCAAGGCTTTCGTAATAGAGCTAGGAGAGGATAAATCTAATGAAAAAGAAAGCTCTGAAGAGAAATAGAATATTAAGACCTACTCCTAATACTGACAATACAGGAGGAAAACCTTCAAATTATCAAGCAAGAGCAATGTTAGAAACCTTCTAATAAAAATAATCTCATTCACATAAATATTGCAATTAAAACAAAATTTCATGAAAGAACAATATATTGCAATACAAAATGTAAATGCATAATTAAAACATTTCACAAAACAACACAAAATTGCAGGTCTCTTCGAGGGGGCAACCTGCTTCAATACTTTCATTAATATGCAAAAATATACATTTGTTCATGGACCCATGTCTTTTAAAGGTATACTTCATGCAACCCTAACCTAATGCTCAAGAGTTGGCTTAAATGCAAAGTGCCACTCGAGCAAGAATCTTCTACCAAACATCGATTACATTTTTATAACGATTATATGAAATGACTCCACTTGTCTAGGCACCTGACTTGCCACATATCATTACAAAGTATTACAAAATAACATTATAAAGGGGTCCCCACGTTTGAAGGGGATCATTACATAATCGTATGAGAATTACAAAAATAGTGTTAGGATGGGATACTGACATGCCCTGCCCCTTCAAAAAACTGTCTTCAAAGCTATAGATGAGAAAAATGGTGTTGGAGCTACTGGAGAGACTCCCACGCAACATCTTTTGGTTGTAGTCCATGCCATTGAACAAGAACCTTAGTGATGACACGATTTAGAGAGTGCGTGATTTGCGGTCCAACAATTATTTTCACTCAAGCAAGATGGAACCCTCTTCATCCAATTCGGGTAAAGCAAATTGAACCTGTACTTGATTGCCCATAACCTTCTTGAGAGATGATACATGAAAGACAGGATGGAGCTTTGATGTAGACAGAAGGGCCAATTTGTAGGTTGTTGCACCAATCGGTTGTAAGACCTAGTAGGGGTCAAAGAATTTGACAGCGAGCTTTTGGCACCTGCGAAGTTAGAATGAGGATTGTTTATATGGTTGCAAGCGAAGGAAAACCATGTCTCCTACTTCAAAGCTATGCTTAGAACAGTGTTGATCAGCTTATTGGTGCATCCGATTTTGGTCCAATTTTAAATACATCTTTAGTTGACGGAGGACTGCGACATGTTGGCTTAATGTAGTGTCAACAACATAGACCTTGGAGATGCTTGGAGTGTAGGAAGATGTTGATGGAGGTCGACAATAAACTGCTTCAAAAGAGGTAACCTTGGTTGCAGTGTGATAGGAAGTGTCATACCACTATTCGACCAAGGAGAGCCACTTTGCACATTGTGTAGGATGACTAGAGGTAGGTCTCCAAGCATTTCTTTTCAATATTTCATTGACCATCCATTTGCGGATGATAGGTTGAACTCATTTTGAATTGAGTTCATTGCAACTTAAACAATTCTTGCCAAAAATGACTGGTGAAGGTAGGGTCTCGATCGGACATAATGGATGTAGGCATGCCATGAAGGCGAAAAATAGAGTCAAAAAAATTTTGGGCTACTATTGAGGTGGTGTAGGAATAGGAGAGGGAACAAAAATGAGCATATTTCGTGAGATGATCCACTACCACAAAAATAATTGATTTGTTGTCAGACTTCGGTAACCCTTCAATAAAGTCCATGGAAATGTCTATCCATATTTGTTTTGGAATAGGCAAGGGATGAAGAGTTATTGGGAAATGCACTATTTCTCCTTTCATCTGTTGGCAAATATCACACTCTGCCATAAAAGTTTGAATGTCCTTTTTCATTCCTTTCTAGAAGAAAGTATGCTTAATCCTTTCATAGGTCTTGAGGAACCTAGAATAGCCTACAGTTGGTGAAGCATGCATCTTCTTCAAGATGAGTTCTCGTAGTGAAGTGTGGGGAATAACAAGGTGTTGGAGATATCTCAAATCTTGTCCATTCCAATTGTATCCTGAACATGAGGTAGCTGTTGTTTGAAGTGTGGCAATCAAAGTTTGCAAGCTTGAGTCCTTGAGCACGTCCTCTCGAAGAGAATTTTTCCACTGTGGTATGGGTGAAGAGACGACACATAACATACTTTGAGCCTCAAATTGGATAGAAAGCTCATCGACCACAATGTTCTTGCCTTTTTTTATAGGTAATCTCATAATCATAGCCCATGAGTTTAAAGACCCACTTTTGTTGTTATGGGGTGGCAACCCATTGCTCCAAGAAGTACTTGAGACTTTGGTGGTTTGTTTTGATGGAAAAATGACGCCCAAGGAGATAGGGTTGCCAGTGAGTAACTGCATTCATAATTGTGAGCATCTCCTTGGCATAAATGGACTTGCCCAAATTTCAACCTGAAAGCACTTTACTAGTGAAGGCCAAGAGTTGTCCCTCCTACATGAAGACGACTCCAATGCCATTGCCCAAAGCATCACTTTCAACGATAAAAGGTTTGGAGAAATCAAACATTGCTAAGACAAGAGTGATTGTTATAACATGCTTTAGCTCAAGGAAAGCCTACTCAACTGGGCCTATCCAAGTAAAATAATTCTTTTTTAACATGGTCGTTAAAGGAACAACAATTTGCCATAGTTACAGATAAATTTGCGATAATAACTTGTGATTCCCAAAAATTCACAAAGGTCCTTTCTTGAACGACTTGAATCTTGTTAGGGTCGACTTTAACTCCATATTTAGTGACAATGTGTCCCAAATACTCTACTTCGATCAACCCAAAAGAACACTTAGACCTCTTAGCATAAAGTTGATGTTGAGCCAAAAGTTGCAAAGTTTGAGCCACATGGATGAGTTGCTCCTCCCAAGACCGACTATAAACCAAAATATCATCAAAGAAAACTAAAATGAATTTTCGAAGGAATGGGCAGAAATTGTTGTTCATGAGGCTTTGAAATGTGGAGGGTGCATTTGTTAATCCAAATGGTATAACCAAGAATTCATAATGGCCCTCATGAGTGCGGAATGTTGTTTTGGGAATATACTCCTCCTTGAGTCGTATTTGATGGTAAGTCGAGCGAATATCTAACTTTGAGAAGAATATAACACCATGCAACTCATCCAATAATTCATCTACCATGGGGATATGAAATTTATCCTTAATGGTGAGCTTATTGAGCTCACGAAAATCTATACATAACCGCCATGACCCATATTTTTTTCGAACTAATAAGACTAGAGAAGAATAAGGACTGTTACTAGGCCAAATCACTAACTTTTAACAATTATTGTACTAATTTCTCTATTTTTGACTTAAGAGCATGGGGGTACCTATAAGGTTTGATGTTAGATGACACACTATCGGATACCAATGGCATTGCATGATCATGGGAGCGATGGGGTGGTAATTTGATTGGTTCCACAAAACTGCATCATGCTTTGTCAGAATGAGTTTCAAATCTTATGGGAGTTTGTCCTCTGTGGAAGTGGGCGATTGTATTACAAATATCTGAGCGATTATCCCATGGGAAGATTTGTTTAACTTCTCCATATGATTTGACTTAATAATCTGAGGAGATCTTGCTTGTGAACCACAAAGAGTGTAGGACTTACCTTTCTGTGAAAATTGCAACCATATCTCTGCAAAGTTCCATGCGAAGGCTCCCAAAGTACCTAACCATTGAGCTCCTAGCACAATATCACATCCTCCTAGTTGAAGAGCAAACATATCCAATTTGAGTTCATAATCCCTTATCTTCAATTTAACATTGCGGTATTTGCCTTTACAAGGCAAAGTCCCGTCATTTGCCACCATAACCTCAAAGGAGTTGCATGCATGTATGTAATAATTCGCTTACTTGACGACTCGGGGATCAATAACATTGTGTCTACTTCCTGAATCAACGAGAATTGTAAGATGTTGGCCTTTGAAATAAGCTACGACTTTTATTGTTTGAGGGGTAGTAATTCTTGCAAGAGCATGGATAAAATGTTTTGGTTGTGGCTCTTCATGTGTTTCACCCTCATTGTGATGTGGTTCCTCTGATGGTTCTGCTTCGTCATCAATTTGTTCACTACTTATTGACTCCTCTACATCTAGAAAAAATAACTTTTTTTGGATGCATTTATGTCCTGGTGAATATTTTTCATCACAACATAAACCTTGTGCACGTCGGACATCCATCTCTTATGTAGTCAAGCACTTATAGGTGGTGGATTTATTTCCAGTATTGGGTGGGAACTAGGAAGAAAATGAGATTTTGGCCTGTGGAAATTTAGGTGACCTCCTATGAGCCAAAAACATTTCTTTAGCCAACCATGCCAATGCTATGGTTTGCATCATAGTTTATGGTTTAAAAATATTGAATTCGGCCTTGATATCATCTTTCAAGCCATTGATGAAACAAATTTGAAAAATTCCTTCATTCAACCCCTTGGTCCTGTTAGCTAGTTTCTCAAATTGGCTATGGTAGTCACAAACTATAGAGGTTTGTCTCAGTTTGGTTAATGCTCCTATGAAGTCTTCATACTCACTAGGGCAAAAACAAGTGAGTAATTGTGACTTAAAATCTTTCCAAGAAGGGTCGGGAACTATGTGTTGTAACCACTTATACCATTGTAAAGATTTAGATTCAAAGTTGAAAGATGCCATAGTGATCCAAAAATATTTAGGGACATTATGAAGTTTAAAAAATTGATTTGCTCAAGATAACCACCCATTTGCATCCTTTTCATTGAACTTAGGAAAGTCTAATTTAGGCATCTTAAAGGGAGTATCGGGATAAAAAGGAAAGTGTAAGCCTTCCCTGTCCTTATGGATTCATTTTCCTCTACCTGATGGGTCAATGTCACGATGCTCAAACACCTTTGGGCCATCCTTAAGTTTTTCATCAACCTCTAGGAATTGTTCTTCAAATGAAGCTTTGGAGCTTATGTAGTCACCTCTCAAATGTTGTATTTCATCCCTCATTTGTTTAGTGTCACTAAGAAGGTTATTAATTATGGTATGTATTTGCTCCACAAAGTTGACCGGTAATCTCCTTTTGGTGGAATTTTAACCACTACTACTGACTTACTAGAAATAGTATTGTTCCAGGAGTTACTATTTTTAGTAATGAGTCAGAAAAAGTGTTTGGGTGCTATATATCAAAATGGTCAGCTCGAAATGACGATTGTAATGGACTAGACCCCAGAATGATATTTTTTGGCACCCTAAAAAAGTGCATGGAGGCTGTATACCAAATTGATTAGCTCGATGAGATGGTCACAATGGGCTATATATCACAACATTGTTTTTTGGCACTCTAGAATTTTTAGGGGAAATGATCTTCGAGTGTTCTAGAGGTTTAGTTTGATCAGAAATTGGTTTCTTGTCAGACAACTCCTTATGACATTGTCTCTACACTATCGGTTACTAACATTGTTCTATCACTGACGCAACATTGTAATTAACACTGTTATGTTACTAACACTGTGGTTTCTTGTATTGATGATTATCTGGTCAAACTCTATCATTGACAATTCCATGTCTGCTATGAATTTTGATTATCATAGAAAACTACTACTGACACTGGTAACTGTCAACTGGCAACTGGCAACTTTGTCCTGACTGTTATTGTCTCAAACTGAATTTATACCTGACTGTTATTGACACTGGCAAACTCTGTCTTGACTCTGAATTTTTGTCTTAATTGATATGTTCCTCTCCAACTTCTTTCATCTATTCATGTAGTAATTTTGTGGTAGGATTTTTTGTTGTAAGTTTAACATTCAACAGAATTGAAAGTTTTTTAAAGGTTAAACTTTCAATAAAACCATGTATTCTAAGTCAGGGTGTATGTACTATCCATAGGCCCTTTGTTATACCGTAGTGATGAAAGATAGTGCTTGGACCAATACTTCAGGCCACTACTCAAAGAGGATTCCATGCATACTCTTGAGCATACTACCTGCCTCTTTGACAGTATGGGAGGGTGATATTTTTGGATGTTGTGTTCAGTGTACTATGGATAATACAAGGACACAAATCTTCCCGAGGCTAATGGTTTCTCCTAATCCTCTTTGATCTTCTGATATACCCAAAGATACGTGGGAGCTCAATTTCGTAAACAAGTGTTATCTGAGGCCTGGGTATTGGAGCCTGATAACCCCTCACTTCATTAACACTTTACGGGTAATCTAGCTTAGCCAATAATTATATCTTCTTTGTGATATTTTAAAATCCCCGACACAAGGTTTCTAACCTAATAAACAATTGCAAAAAAAAGGTTGTTTTTTTGTTGTTTTTTAAAGTAAAGAAACAAGAAGAAAATAGAAAATAAGGAAATTTATACCTAACAGTTAAAATGGAAGGGTAAGAATCATCCCAGTCGTAGCGAAACTTGACCCTGGAAAGGGCTTTGATACCACTTGTTAGAAACCTTCTAATAAAAATAAACTTATTGATACCAAAGAATAGTATATTGCAATAGAAAATGTAAATACAGAATTAAAGCAATCTCACAAAACCACACAGAATCGTAGACCTCTTTGAGAGGGCAACCTCCTTAAATACTTTAATTAAAATATAAAAATATACATTCATTCAAAGAGTTGGCTTACATGCAAGTTGCCACTCGAGCTAGAATCTTCTACCAAATATCGATTACATTTTTTATAACGGTTACATGAAATGGACCCACTTGTCTAGGCGCCTCACTTGCTACATACAATTACAAAGTATTACAAAATAACATTATAAAAGGGTCCCCACATTGGAAGGGAGTCATTACATAATCATATGATAATTAAAAAATAGTGCTAGGATGGGGTCATAACAAAGAAATATAGAGAAAGGAACACAATTTAAGTTGGTTGAACTTCTCTTTACCAAACAATAAAATGATATTGGTAATTTGTAGGCGGGGCTAATAACCCCTTACGAGAAATTATTACAATCTCATGGAATATAAGGGGTGCTAATGCCCCCTCAAAGCAGAGGTGTATCAAGGATCTATGTTTAAGTAATAAGCCTGATATTCTTTGTATCTAGGTAACTAAAATGACAAAGAAATAAGTTGGCAAAAAATATGAACAAGATGTGAATGAGATGCTATGGATTTAGGAGTGATATGGGGAATTCTAACATGTTGGAATCTATTTAGAACCTCTTGTGAAACCATTCATAAAATTAGGCATTAGATAGCCTCATTAGTCACATGCTACTTTGCAGATATTCATTTCATCCTTATTAATGTCTATGGTACTACAACTAAGTCAGGCAAATTAGAAGTATGGAGTGGTATTGAAGCCTTTATGGGAAGTAAGTCCAAGAAACCTGATTCATAACCATAGGATATTTAATGCCATAACCAGGTTGGATCAATTAAGAGTAATTAGGAAAATAACCCAAAGTATGAGAGATTTCTCAGCTTTTATTCAAATAATAATCTATGAGAGGTTGAGTTTGAATATGACAACTATATATGGATCAACAACAAGATAGGCCAAGACTTGGTAGCAAAAAAATTAGATAGATGTGTATTCTCATATCATTGGCAAGATGAAGGAACATGCGCTAAAATTAATACCTTGACAAGGATTGGTTCATATCAATGGCTAGTAAGAATTAAAATGGTGGTAAGTGAATTTAAAAAAATATCACAATTTAAATGAGCAGATGTAGGAAGGCCATCCTCAATTTGTTGGTATGATAGAACACACATGGAATTCTTTAGGAAATGATGGGTTGTATATACTTCCAAAACAAATTAAATGAATGACATCTAGATTAATAGAATGGAACAAGAACACTCTCGGAAACATCTTTTAGAAGAAAGAAGAATTAAAAAGAGAAACTTTCAAAATTTTAAAAAGATGAGCATAATAACCCAAGTTCAAAGAAAAGGGAGTAGCTTAGTGAATATCACAATATTATGAGTAAGAGAAACTTTGGAGATTAAAATCGACAAAGACTTGATTAAAAGGATATAAAAACACAAATTGTGTTCATAGGATGCCAATAGTATAGAGATCAACATCCAAAATTAGTAGAATTAAATTAATAGAAGGGGTTTACATTGAAGACTAGAGAAAAATCAGAAAGGAGGTAAGGCTTTTTTTTACTAGAATATTCTAGGATTGGAGGAGATTGAAGTTCTTAATAATAAACTACTACAAGAAGTACCTTCAATTATAACAAATGAAGATAATATCAAGTTGATGGAACCTATTACTTTGGAGGAAGTATTTTTACCTCTTTTTTTCTTTTGATAAGAATAAATCCAGGGTTTTGAATGGGCTCTCAACAACATTGTATCAATATAATTAGGAAATGAAGGGTCCCTTATTGGTGGTAGTGGAATAGTCTAGGGTAAAACAAGACATGCCTTAAATAAATGTAACTTGTCTTACTTTGATTCCAAAAAATAAGGATGCAAAATTATTTGATTCATTTAGGCCCATAAGCCTATGTAATATGACATATAACATAATCTTCAAAATGATGGAAAATTGGCTAAGACCACTGCTAGAAAAAATTATTTCAAAAGAGCAAGGAGGATTTGTAAAAGGGTGACAAATTTTGGATAGGATCATAGTAGCTCATGAAGTAATGCTTTCAACAAATTTAAGGAAAGAGAGGTCAATGTTCTTAAAACTTGATATGAATCAAGCCTATGATAGGGTTAAATGGGATTTTTTTTACAATTATAGAAAGGCTTGGATTTGGGAAGAAATGGGTTAGATGGATTAGCTCTTATATCTATAATATCATATTTAGTTTTGGTCAATGGGCTAGTAATAGAATCATTTAAAGCTAAGAGGGGTCTTAGACAATGAGATCCTATATCACCATAGTTGTTCATTATTATGGTAGAGGTATTAGGAAGGAACTTGAAAAAGGTATACAAATATGGGCTAATAAGTAGAATTAGGGTTAGTAATAACATCGACAACACCACCCATCAATAGTTTGTAGATGATACAACCATTTTTGTGAGGGTAGGAATAACTTAATAAAGGAAATGAAAGAGCGTCAGGGCATAAAAGTAATAGGACAAAATCCATAATTTACTTCCTAAACGCTCTAGCTAGAACCATAACAGGGATATGCAGGTTAATTCAAATGGAGGTGGCAAATTTATTAGCAACATAACTAGGTATGCCCTTTTTTCAAGGGAGAATGAGGATAGAATTATGGAATCTAGTAATAAGTAAATTTTAAAATAAACTACCAACACAAAAAGATAGATGGTTATCGTTAGCAGGAAGAGTGCAACTAATTAAATCTTTCTTATAGAACATTCCAACATATTATATGTCCTTGTATATTATGCCAAAATAAATAGAAAAAAAATAATCTATACTATGCAATGATTTTTGTGGTCAAGATTAAATGATAAAAATAAATTTCCCTTGGTGAAATGGAGCAAGGTGTGTGATGATAAAACTAGGGGAGGTCTCAGTTTAAGAGTTCTTACGGATGCAAACTTAGCTCTAAGGGGAAAAGTAATTTGGAGATTGTACAAAGAGAATCAAAGACAATGGGCAAGATTTCTTCTAAGTACATTGAGCCCAATGACCCAAGCTTAATCTTTACTGCATTCTCACTACTAGATGATTCTACACTATTGAACGGTTTTAAAAAATCAATTGATAAATTGATTAAAGGTCTAATATGGGTGGTTGGAACTAAATAAAATATATATATTTTGATGGATACTTGGTGTGATAAAAAACCACTCAATCTAGATCCAATTTTGAAACCATGGATGAGATTACTTCAAGAAAAATATGGTGATAGGGTTTCAAACATTATGTACAAGAATCAAGAAGGAAGATACAAATGGAAAGATATTTAAAAAAAAAGTATACTAGTCATTGTTGCTAGGAGATATTTGGGCAGAAAGATAACAATGATTATTTCTAGGGAAGTAGAGGATATGCTAATTTGGGAGTTGAATAGCTAAGGAGAATACACAACAAGAAGAGGATACCATGTAAAGCACTAACAAGATGGGAATAGCACAAGAATATGAAGAGATATTTCTAGTAGCTCGAGCATTTCAAAAGTCAAAATGTTTGTATGGCTAGTAGGTCATAGGAAATTTTTTTCGTGGGATAACCTAATGAAAAGAGGTTTTCATCACCCCTCACAATATGTTCTATGTAAAATGGAGGAGAGTATAGATCATATCTTGGGACACTATTCAATAGTTTAGGAATTATGGCAATGAATTCTTAATATGTTTGGTAGGTGAATGGTAATGAATGGAAAAATTGAAGAATGACTAAAACAATGGTAAAGAATTTTAAAAGTGAGGTGTTACAAACAATCTGGGATATATCGAAAGATACAATAATTTGGACTGTATGGTTGGAAAGGAACAAAAGAATATTTAAGGAAAAGGAGATTAGTTTAGAGGTAATGAAAAGGAAGATTCATTTAGCCATAGAGGAGTATAAACCAACCCTATCAACTCACCTAATCCCTAATATTAAAGCAGATAGCCTTGATAGATGGAGTCAAGTCATCAAATGGAATTATGATGTTGGGTATAGGAGAAACAAAAGGAAGGCAAATAATATAAAATGGAAACCACTAGAAGTGGAATTTTTTAAATTTCAAATATTGATGGAGCATCTAAAGGAAATTTATTACCAACAAGAGGAGAAAGAATAATTAGAAATAATAGGGATGAGATCTTGTCACATTATGCTTTCAATATTGGATTTAAGACAAATAATGAAGTTGAATCTTTGACAACTTTTGAAGGATAAAAAATATGTAGACAAAAAAAATGGAACAAAGTAGGGATGGAATGTGATTCATTAATAGTAATAAACACAATTTTATGGAAAGCAAAGGCTCCATGGAACATACAAGAGATCATTGTGTAAATACAAGACCTTGCTACAGATTTTGAAGAAATCATGTTTACACACATGTTAAGGCAAGGGAACAAATATGTAGATAGGCTAGCCAATAGAGGGATTGTAATAGAGAATCATGAAGTTAAATTCTCTTTTCCATGGTTAGAGGAAGTTTAGCTTAAGCTAACAAGAAAATATTGACTGCATTAATCAAATAATGATTAATATTTACTTTAATGTTTTTCATTGGTAATATTTATTGTATTTTAATACATTAATGTGTTTTGATATAACTATTTATTACAATTCTTGTGGTTGCACTTATGCTTCATGAAGGAAACTAGTAGTCAATATCTAGTAAAGCAGACTATGATAGCACCAAGTTTTGGAAATATTATTCTACTAAGATCAAAGTGTAGACAATAGAGGTGGAGTTTTGGTATTGTTTAGTTTGCTGCAAGAAAACATCAATAAAGAGCATGATGAATTTTAGAATATTTGTATTTGTAAAGAAAATTGAAAATAAAAATCAAGAATTCAAACTTTTTATAAAAAGATGTTGATATCTTGCTATAGCAACTCAATTGAGATGAGAATTGAATTTGCTTGTAAAATATAAAGTTCTAAAGGAGAGAGTTGTGATTTGTCAAGGGTGGGTGATCCAAGTACAACCCCTTTTTATCTATTCATATGATATATTACACTTAAGATATGGTGTATGTCACAATTAAACCTTTATTATTTTGTATTGTGCCTTATTTCACATTAACACTTTACTTGCTTTGCCATGTGCCTTCTAGTTTCATAATCCATAAAACATATAACAAACATGGATGTCCAAATGGTCCAGTAAATGTATCTTATACAATGGTGTTATAGACATAAAATGCACAACTCATTTGTCCTCTTATTCGGTTTGTCAAGTAAGACAAGAAAAATCCTCCTCCAATTAAGAATCTATGCCCTTCATTTAGTTAGTGTTGATTACATAGGCATGCTTTCTCAAAATATGAATCTATATTAAATCAAGAAGTAAACAACCTATCCAATTTATAGTTAAAATTTTGAGCAAATTTATATTAGCTTGGTAGATATGGTATTTTCATGTTCATCATATATTGTGTTATGGCATTGGAACTAATGAAAGTAATTTTAAAACATATTATAAGATGAAATCAGTAATAGTCTACCATTACTTGCACTTGGGGAGGATCATGATCAACTTAATTCACATAATAACATATGGAAGCATATTTTTAACCTAGAAATACCACTATTTCATTTATGGCAAAAGCATCTAATCATTTATTCATATAATAATTTCTTCTAAAGTCTATATATAATATACTTCAACCCCCTAAAGGCTCAATCTAGAAACTCAAGGAAAAGTGGCTTTGCAAAGTTAATGATTGGTTTAATAATGAAATATTTATCAATATAATATAGTTTCATACATACCCATAAATCTATCAACTTATAAGAGGTACAAAAATAAATCCATAACCTTTATTTAATATAGATAAAACATTATCAAATGACATTAGTTCAATTGGTTAAATTCCTCAACTTTCAAGGAGGAGACCAAGGTTCAAATCTTGCCAAACGATACATTCATAATTGCCAATCTATTGTAATACCACTATATGGTCATGTTGTAACACAAGTGGGGCCCTTTTCAATCCCATATAACCCATTAATTAAAAAATAGATCAAGTATTGTTAAGGTAATTCTTAAAAAATGCATGTAATCAAGTGCAACCTCAAAATATTTATCATTCCTTTTGTCGATATTATATATTGTGAAAGAAAAGTGTTATAAATTTTCATATTGTTCTTTTGTTTGCATGGATTGTTAATGCATTCCCTCTAATATGCTTTTTTATCGTGGTAGTGGTGATTAAATATAAATATTTCTCATAACTATCCTCTATATATACCCTAGGTGCATTCCACATACATTAATATTTTATCATTTCATTAGTATATAACACAACTACCTGAGAATAAAAAAAATACTTTTGGTTTGATTGGCTATTAGGATGCCTATTATATGTTTTCTTTAAAAATCCATTTTATAATGGAAAGTAAAGATGGTTTGAAAATATAGTCATATTAAGTTAGACACTCTTTCTTCTAATTGTGTCATTGAACTTCATAACCCTTTGGTCTTTTGACTTATCCATGCATGGACCTTGTCTTGCTTGCTCAATTGAATTAGTTGTGCATGCCCGACCACCATGACATCCCCTGAGATCAATACTACACTTCTTTGATACAAATACTATTTTATTAATAGCCTTTAATTTTCTATGAGATGTCCTTGACTTCCATAAGTCTTCTTGACTTAGTCTATACCTCCTTAATATCCTTATCAAGGAGGTATGATATGCCCACTATGATATTTATATGTCCATGAGATTATTGACTACTCCTCAATGATCATCCTACCATTTTTACTAGCTTAATACTAATAAAATAAATTCTTTTGCATGGTCATGTGGTAGGAAGCACTAGAATCTATACATCGATTAGTAGAATATGAAAAATAATTATTGATACAATATAGAAGCTTATCACCTAAAGTGTGATCAAATAAACTCCTAGCATTGGAAGGCTCTTCTTTTGACTTGTCATCCCTCCCTATATTTAGGTCCTTTAACTTTACATCAAAATCCTTCAATTTATTAAAGCACGAATCCTCCATATGCTTTGACTTTCCACAATAAATGCACTTTGATTGATCTTTATCTTGTATGAATAATAAGTATTGAAGAGCATTACATAATAAGTATTCTTCCACTTATTACAAATTTATGAAAAAATACCATGAACATAAGGAGGTAAAAATATCACATGATTTGAAGAAAAGTGATTGAAGGGCTTTTGTATTTAAAATCTATGGTCTCCAAAAAAATTTCCTTCAAATATCTTGAAGTCACATTTTTGAAAAAACATAGAAACCTTAAAAATTCATATAATTTTAAAGATCTCTCCCAAATTTGGTTTGCATTAAAAATTCAAACAATTTTAGAATTCAAAAAAAAATCAAAGAATTAAAAAAAACCCACCCAAATTTGGTTGGCCTTGGGAAATTCAAAGAAATTAAAAACCTAAAAAATTCAAAGAATTTCAAAAAATTATTTGTTGCCCAAAATTAGTTTAATTTGTGGTATATGCCTAACTATCCAAACTAGAGGAATATTTTAAATCTCATGCTTGCCTTCAACCCCACAAAATGGTCCAAAGCTCTTAGTGATAAGATTCACTACCACTACTAAATAATCTTGTGCTAATCTCCTCATTGACATGGATATTTGATGACAACCTCCTTGTTGCCATAAATTTACCTAGTAACAACCTTCTCTCTACCACAAATCCTCATCCACCATGTGGATTTGCTCTCTCTTAAAGAGCACTTGATTGTCATATAGTATTATTGGACTTATGGCCTCCAAGTGTTGAAGTACTTACTCCATCAGACACTACATATACCTTCTCATCCCTATTTATCGGGGTATGCTCATGAGTTGTAGAATTTATCCCAAGGAGGGTGTTCTATGATTGATCACGAGGAGATTGACTTTGAACTTGTGCATCCACCTATGAATATGAAGTGGAAGGTTGGGCACATGCAACTTCATTAGGCATTATTATGGTATGTTGAGGATTATTTTTAGGATAAGAATTGGGAGCATAGATGTTTGGGTAGAGGCAACACCTTGTGCTATGTGGTAGCTATATCCCTAATAGAGTTAGGAAATTTTTTTTTTAATGGAAGTTGTACAAACACTATATGCTAATTGGAGCTTTAGGGTTGGTTTA
Organism: Wollemia nobilis; assembly: GCA_028583015.1. Lineage (NCBI taxonomy): Eukaryota > Viridiplantae > Streptophyta > Pinopsida > Araucariales > Araucariaceae > Wollemia > Wollemia nobilis. Next base: position 12,324,353 of record JAQPPZ010000019.1, read on the forward strand.
CATTCCTATTGGTCTAGAAATGAGATCCTTGATATACATGGCCATTTTGTGGAGGTCTATAACCTTGGTTTTTTTATAGAAGGTAGGTCTAAAATTATTTTGATATTAAAACCTTTGGGGATTTTGTTGTCTTTAAGGGTGACGATCTCATTAGAGGCTATCCTAAGCAATATCTTCTTTTCATCTAGCTCATTGGAGAAGTAAGGGCTTGTAAAGGGGTATTATGGAATAGGAAGATAAGTTTGAGCCTTAATTGGGTTTATTATAGGAGCCATATAAATAGTCATATGTTGGACTACTAGGGGTGGTTGATATGGTGGTTGGAACTTGAAAATAGTAGCATAGGGGGCTTAGGAGCTAGCTTTCCTATTTAAATTAGGTCATTATCAATTTGAATGACTATCCCATAGATTGTAGGAATAGAATTTCCTACTCTAGATTTGATCATCATGGATATTTATAAATTAATAACTTCTAATTAAAATATAAAGGCCATACCTGGAAGAGGACAAATTTTATTTGGGATCCTATACCATGTTTTGTGAAACTAGGTGTTGAAATCATTTATCATCTCCATGGGTGCCCTCTTAATGGTAGTTATTTGATTTTAGAGGGACACACCATCAAACTTTTCTCTTAATCTGTCAACCAACAAGTCTGTGAGTTGGTACTAGCTTCTAATTGAATGTGTGGTAAGGCATATATACCATTCTTGCAAGATATTGCTAACAATTTGAGGATCAAATTCTATTCTTTGATATTATGCACTACACATAAGCTCACCATATGATGTAGATGCTCTATAAGTGTGGTTGCATCTTCTCTGATGAAGTAGGGTAATGATTTGAGTGTTGAGGCTACGATCAAGTCCCATGCTACAAGGGGAATAGGTGGTTATAAGGGGCCTTTGTCATTCCAGGTTGGGTATCTCGAGGTTGCTTATGTAGTATAACAATGTTTTGATGTTGGGCTCTCCTAGCATTTCAGTTTAGGAGAAACACTAGCGCTTGCATATTTAATCTTACAAAGGAACTAGTAATAGGACTTCACTCCCAATGGACTTGCAAAATGAGTGTTCTTATGCTTCAATAAGAAAAGAGATTGAGATATTCACTAGAATGCCAATGAAAATTAATCAAAACATGATTAGTGGTATAAAATGTAAAGCTTGTCCCACCAAGCATACGAGATAAATTGTTGTTGCCCAATGGGTGGATAAATCATTGATAAAAATTATGGTACAAATATGTTAAATTCATCCCATTAGATAAGCCAGATAAAATTTTGTAGTCATTTGTTGCAATGGTTTTATGCATCCAACACTCACGTCTTGTGTAGAGCACCATAGTTAGAAAGCTCTATGAGCATGGGACATGACTCATTGGGCAACCTTTGAGATTTTTCTAAGGCTGGCTCCTTATTTTATAAGATATTTAGTGTTCTCCTTCCTAAACTAATTGTATATACCAAAGGAAAAGAGATAGGAATGCAGAAAATAAAACCTAATCTAACAAAGGTGATGCACGAAGATCATAGATTCTTATATACATTACTAAAATAAAATGAACACAAGAATCATTTGTTAATAGCTAGAGAAATAAACAAGGTTTCAATCTAACGTATAACATTCATGCACAAGTTGTATATAAGAAACAAGATAAAGTAAAACTAGTCACAACTTCATATATATTAAAATATTTCTTTTACACAAATGCTAGATTAAAAGAGGCTCAAATGCTATTAACAGAATGACTAAAGGCTCGAGTCCAAATTAATACATAGAATAAAATGAAAGTATATACATACAAGCCAAATATTAGGCACAAGTATACAACTTCCAATGCTTTACAATGAAAAATGAAATCCTTATTCATTAGCATAAACTAGGGTTTCTTGCCTTAAAACTATTTAAGAAATAAAAATTTTACCTCAAGATCGAGCAATGGATGGGCCTGCATTCAATGTTTATTAGGATGAGGTCTCTAGATCTAGAATTATTAATGTTGAAGGGTTCAGGACCTTTGGATGTGGAGCCTCTATCACTATTACCAACTGCTTTTACTAAGAATTCCCCCAAAACTAAGTATGAGATCCATTTGTAATCAATGTTGTTGGAATCAAGTCCTCTAGAGCTAGAGCTTCTACTACTACTACCTTTTAAGATACCAATTGTTTCCTTGAAATGTCATGTATGATTGGTGTAGGTAGGTGAAATTAAGGCATTTTTACTAATGTTGTCTTTATGAGCTTAATTGACTTTCCTAAGAGACTGCATATAGGTGTTACCTATAATAAAGGCCCTTACTCGTCATGGAGGTTCTTCACTTATAGAAAGTCAAAGAACGTTATCACCTTTTCCAATATTGTGACTTGTCAGATAGGATCATTTCTCCTTCAATTGGATGGCTGATGGAGATACTCCTGATCTCCTCCCTATTTGCATACTTCTTGGTTGACATTGCTCCCTAATGTTATATTGCCTATGACTTATCCCATTTTACTCAAACCATCATATGGTCTTGATTTAATCTCAATAATTGGTTCCTTCTAAATATAGAGTGGGGAGATCACATAACTAACACATGCACAATCGTTATGATATCACTAAAATGTGGAAGAATTGGTCTATGGTCATTGACCTCTTTGCATTTCATACAATGGCAAGGGCCACTTTATTTAATACAAAAGCGCTCCTTGAGATGGTATAGACTATCGATTGCAAAGATTAGATAATTTATGAGACTACAATTTGATAGTTTCAACATTCTTCTTGATCTTCCACAAACCATTAGATTTACCATTTGTTTGTGATCTATGACAAACCTTCTTTGGATGTGAGTTCTAAACTTAAATCCTTATATATTGATGTGCCTACCATGTGCCCTTGGTATCAACCAATGGTGAGGGATTCTCCTAATGATTTTATCACTTGGTTCTTAAAATGGCGTAGGTCATTGATCATCAAAATTAGATGATTCATGGAGCTTCATGATTTGAATATTGAAACATATTTCTCCAATATTCGTGGATGATTAAATCTTATTTTTGCCCAAGATCGAAGATAGATCCCTTTTGAATGTGGGTCTTGATGGAACAACTACTTATTTTTCCATGGTTTGCCAATGTGTCTACCATGGATCGCATGCTTTAATTAATGGTATGGATTTTATTTGAAAAATCCTTCAGTAACCTTATGAAATGGCAAGGGTCGTTGGATGAGTAGTAGCTTTTAAAAATGATTCTTTGCTAGAAAATTATGTTCACCATTAATAAAAAATATTGACAATCTATGACATTTTAAAACTTTGAATAAACATTTCCTTGTAGAACAAGCATCTTACATAGATATAAAAAATCAATGATGCACATGGTTTTGCCCCTTTGGACCATAACGCAGGTCCACCTTACCCTAGCCTAGTCTACCCCTACCTTCCACATCTCCATGCATCATCACCTTCCCATGCCTCTCAATGCCACTTGGAAAGGGTGAGGATACTCCCCACCTAAGGGCATTAATGAGGCATGGTGTGCACATGCCACTTGAGTGGGGTGAGGACTCTTCCCACCCAAGGATATTAATGAGGCATGGTGCACATGCCCCTTTGACCATGCAAGTGGAAAATTCTATATTTTCCACCTCCTCTCATCCATGCCACATGGCTACCATGTCATATCCATCTGACCCTCCCTATATCCCTTCTAAAATTCTATAAATATCCTATTTTTCTTTATTTTTAACAAGAATGTGAAATCTATGCCAAAATTCCCCTTATCCCTTTCGTGTGATCACCCCCTTGTGTGTAAACCAGCCATGGTAATCATTGTAATCTCTCATATGCATCTATTTTTTTTTATAAAATTGCTTGTATGTGAAGGTTCCAATCATCTTTAGACTTCTACCAGAGGCTCTTAACACCTTTCCAAAGGTCTCCTACAAGTTTTTAAAAGCTATGAGCAACGCAACATTTGGTTGCCCACCCCTAGACGAATCACAGTCACCATTGTCTGACCCTAGATGACCTCTTCTCTAGATAGTTAAAGTCAAGCAACTTGAATCCTGATACCCTCTCCATGAGCATTATGAGCATTAGAGACTCAATCATCTACCCCAATACAACTCACAATCATAGTCATCTACCCTTGGATGATCCACTTCTAGAGCTTGATACAATCACAAAAGCAGTAGTAGAACCAACAATAGATAGTCACAGAAGGTAAGTAAGGTAATTTTCTTCGTGTTTTATAGCATTTTGAACCATGTTCTTATTTTAATCAAGTTTTATAAATTTATTATTGCTTGCATCTTTCACAAATTTGGGCCTAACCAAGGTAGGCCATTTTTATGCTACTAATTCTTGTTTTTTTGGTTTTGTGTAGGTCTTGTGGAGTTGCATACAACCAAGGGTGGTCAAGCAATCAAGGCTCCAAAACCCACCTACCATTTGAGGTGGTTTAGAAGACCATTTTAGTGCCATTTTTGTAACTTTTGTAAAAGGATATAATATTTTGGGAACCCCTATTGTAAGCCCATAGTGGTATTTATAGAATGTTATCATTTTGTAATATATTTTGTAATCAATACAAATGGCAGGTATTCTCTATCACATTTTTGGCGATCATGGTGGGACCTTTCCAACTTTGATCACATTTGGCATTTTGTATTTTGTAGGCTATATAAATAATGGTTTTCTTATTATATTTCATCTTATTATGTCTTGTATGTTCTTTTTAACATTTTATACATCTTTCTCACTTTTTTTGCATTCAGTCTGCTTTTTAGGCTTAAAATCACACAAAAATAGTCCCAAAATAATCTAGACCATGACCACCTAAGTTGGTATCCTATCATCTAAAATAAATCATGATCATTTTACCCTGGATAGTTCACAGTCTTAACCATCCAGTCCCAGATATTTAAGAGTTTAGACCACTCCTACATGGATATTTCACCCACTATCACTCTAAGTCATACCCAATAGTTAGGTACTAATTTCACACGACTAATCAAAGCGGTTATAGGTGTGTATGAATCCTTACCACCTAATCATTGATCATCAATCAATTTAGTGATGTCCAAGGTATATCACCTTTTCCCATCAATTGCTTTTGCTTTATTGTTTGCATTTTTGCTTTCTTTACAAATTTAGTACCTTTTGGTTAGTTAGGGTTGCCTTTTTTTAGTAGCTTCCAAATCACTCATTATCTATTTCACTTAGCTAGTTTTTTAATTTTGGGTTTATCATTTTTTATCCTTCTTTTTTAATTCTAAAATCTATTTTCTAATTATTATTTTTGTTGTGTTTTACAATAAAAGTTGTCAGATTGACCCCCTATTATTCATAAAACCAACCCAACATAGCTAGCCACCTAGAAACCTCTCCCTGGCTCAACCGTCTGAGGGTGGACAATTCTAACTTTGAACCATCCAAGGTTGGATGACTATAGTCACAGAGTCAGATTTGGTCATAGAATAATTACTATAGACTCTATAAATTTCTAGTAAGAGTAGGACCTCAAGTAGGAGCTTTTATTTCCTCTTTTAGCTTGATTTAGTGAAAGCAAGTGTAAGTTGAGGCTTTTGCTTTGATTTTTATCTTACTTAATTTTGAGCTATAAAATCACACTAAAAAAAAGTTGTTTTCCTATCCATATGCTCTCCTTTTGTACCCAAAAGGTGATCTTGAGGATCAAAAGGGTGGAAGACACTTTTGGAGTCAAAGAACTTGTTTTTACTTCATAGCTTTCTTTTCTCTTCATTGCATATTGCATATAACACTAAATAGAAGTCATGGCCTACACATACTCTCTCATCACACCCTAGATGAAAAGTACGTCATCCCTTCTAAGGCAATAAACCCTCACTACAATTACACTAAATTGAAGGATTGGACTGTATATGCTCTTTCCTCAGGCTTTAGAGAAATCTTGGAGATCAAAAGGGTGTCTTTCCTTCTCGTTCAAACAATATCACCTCATTGCACAACATACCACATTAAGAGGTTCCCTATTATGTTTATTCTCTTTCCTTGTGCTTTGTGCAAAATTGGGAATAAAAAATGGGTAGGTCACCTAGGATCAACAAGCATCATTATCATCATTTTTTCATCCTTTCTTAAAGTAGTTTTTATCTTGTGCATTTTCCATGCTTTATTAGAATAGATTTTCATTTCGTGTTCTTTATTGCTTTCATAGAATAGATTTTAATTTCATGTCATTTTATTGCTTTCCTAGAGTAGAATATCATTTCATGTTCTTCCTATTTTCCTAGATTAGTTTCACTTTAAGTACTTTACTGTTTTCCTAGATTAGTTTTGTTTCATGCTATTACTACCTTTTCTAGCTTAGATTTTATTTTTTGCATTTACATGTTTGCTTACATTAGAATTTCTTTCTTGCAATTTATAATATTCATAGATTAGATTTAATTTCATGTATTTTCATGTTCTCCTAGATTAGATTTCATTTCATGTCCTTTTCATTCTTGCCTAGATTAGTTTTATTTTCATGTACTTTCTTGCTTTCCTAGATTAGGCTTCTTTTCACGCATTGTTCTTGTTTTCTTAGAGTAGATTTCATTTCATGTCCTTTTCACATTGTCATAGATCAGATTTATTTTCATGTATTTTCTCGCTTTCATAGATTGGGTAGTGTTTCTTGTATTTTATTGCTTTGATATGATTAGGTTTCTTTCCATGTATTTTCTTGCTTTCCTAGACTAGATTTATATTCATGATTTTTTTCATGCTTTCTTAGCTTAAATTTGAATTCATGCATCTTCTCGCTTTCCTAGATTGGATCTAATTTCATGTACTTTCTTGCTTTCCTAGAATAGATTTCATTTCATATATTTTCACTTTATGCATATTCTTTGCTTTCTTAGTTTCATTTTTATTTCATGTATTTGGTAGGAACCTAGGGTTCCTAGCACATAAATTGATAAATAAATAAATAATAACCTAAAACTAAAAGAATCGCTTTTGGATTGTCGGGAAGTCCCTTCAATGTTTTAATAAATGTTTTGTATAATATTTCATGGATATATTAAATGATAGAATCACATAGTGTCTTATACCCCTTTAGGGTTATGAGTGAAGAGTCACCATGCTTCCTAACCCTAACCCTAATCTTATAATAATATAATAATTAATATAATTAATTATTATATTATTTATTAATATAACCATAGGATAACATGTATTATTATTATTATTAATTAATGTTAGGATAGTATCCTAACATGCCATCCCTCTTTGAAGAGCTTTGTCCTCAAAGCTAGAAAAATTTGGAAATATGCTTCTACAAAGTTTGCCAATCTCAATATCACAGAGCTTCTTGTAGTTAAGTTTGTCTTTAAAAAAAACTCAATTGTCACACTATAATGCACATTAACATCGGCCACTTCTCGTCTATTCACAACTTCTTTCTCTAAATAGTTGGTTAATTAAACCTTTGAAAATCCTTAACGAGGCAAATGCCTTATTTCTCCTAAGGTTTAGAACTTGTTTGTTAGAGATAAAGAACCTCTTTGTATTGCCACTCCCGGTAGTATATGAATAATGCTATCTTGTATTATTTATGGTCCATATTCTTCTTTTCTCGTTTCGATAACAATTTCTAAAGAAATACCTTTTTTTTTTTTTTTATACCATGGGATCTAAGAATTCCCAATATTTTTTAGAATAACAGTGCTCTATATTGTTTAGTGCATAGGACAAACACGATGTGCAATCTTCTATGGAGATGGTCTTTCTTCTAAGTTGTGATCGTGATAGTTGGTGAATTTGATTGTGAGATTTTCCTCCATAGTATGTTTGATGAAATAAAAGGGCTCTATGAATTCGTTAAGTGTGGCCATCTACCAAGTGTCTCTTACCAACTTGAGTGCCATGTGCCTATGAATTTCTTCAATGTGGCTCGATGCTTGTAAGCTTACATGTCGGTAAGTTGTACACATAATACCTGCAAACTATGTACACTTTCAATGAAATGAAAACAGACCCATCTATCAACAATCATCATTTCCATTAGTAGTCACTACTCAGTAGTCTTTATATCATCTTATTTTGAAGTTCATATCGTATCCAAACAAAATGGAACAGTTTTCACTTCAGTTTTTTTTTTTTTTGAACGTAGACAAAATATGATATAGATACCTAATTGTCCTTCTAAATTGTATACAAAAAGCTTCCATTTGAACCTTATAAGAAGAGACAACAGTTATAAAGCTTCTCTTTTAACTTTACTGATTTTAACCGCCAGTGATATAAGAGTCCATCTTAAATCTTATTGATGAACACCGGTAATAACTAATGTTCACCACAACGAAAAAGGGCGGCCTTTTCTGCACGTAGGCTACGATATATTCGTCTTGTTTATTTTTGAGATAATTTGCTGTCATTCTGATTCAACTTTAGTGTATCCCATCACTTATATGTTATCATTGAACTAATGCTCTATTGGCACCTCCATTAATCTTTTCTTCTCAAACTCGTTCAAAATTTTCAATGATCACGAGATGCTGCAAAAAGACATCCCTAGGATGAAATCCATGAATAGATAGAAAAAAATATTTTGAATAGACAAATCCCTCGTTCGTTCTCCATGTCTAGCAGAGTATGCGCACAATAGATATTATCACCCATAACTTAATCGATGTGTTTTAGAACCGACTACTGTGTTTGACGTTCGTTCGCAACACAGGAGTGTGAGAGCTTGTAAGGAAGAACTTTTTCATGGCACTTAGAATTTAAGGGAAGCCAAATGTATTTTTGTTTTTAATTTCTTATTTTACGTTTGAGCAGTCATCTAGCTTGGCAGTGTGGTTGGTGTGGTATGCAGTTGGCCTGCAATTTTTGGACCGAGTTGCTGCTAGATTTCATCTTTGAAGTGGAGAGATCGTTCATCATCACTGGTCTCCTGGTTTGGATGGTCACGGTGGGCTTAGGCTTTGAACATGGCTTCGATGATGTGATTCCCATAAAGCCTGTGGTTCCTCACATTTTTAAACACATATGTTTTGTTATATCTCAGGCTCGATTTCCCTTTCGAAGAAGAGTAAGCTTGAGTTACTGACGAAAATCTACCCAACAAAACTCTAAAATATGGCATTGAATTTGAGATGGATGCTCACAAAGCTTTATATTCTGTCCATTATCTGTGATTTGTTCCAGGTTTTTGTGAACCGAATTAAAGACGTGAACCACTGTTTTATATTGTCCACATTTTTCAAAACCAAAAATTGATGATGAAAGGATTCATACTGAATGTCACTAAGAATGAATGACAGTGCATGGCATTGGTCCTCACATGTAGATTCAGAAAATTTTGACAAGTCCTTCACTTTATGTGCCCAATTGTTTGAATTACCACCAAACCGAGCGACCATTTCAATCAAATAGAAAGGATGGTAATGGTACTTTATAATTTTTAAATACGAATTCAACTGCAGCCAGACAATTCCACAAAGAAGGATCATTGACACTGCATAGGAAATGGGAAATGGCGGAGGTGGCCATGGAGGCGGACGGGCAGGGCTGCATTCCTTAGATTTTGTTTCTTTTGCTTTTGCAATCTGAAATTCACCCGCAACTAATTTGGAGCTATGAGAATACTCAAATGTAACCTCGTTGGGAATGATGTCCTTCACGAGGATTGGACCTCCTAAATTTTGAGAAACAGTTTTAGTAGCACCAGGTGAAGGAGAGAAATAAGGAGCTTTAGTGGATGTTAGTGCAATGGAAATAACTTTATGATACTGAGCACCTTGAGCCTCTATTTTGTTTGCATAGGTGATACTAGGTTGGCTTCCACTTTGATATGCATTGTAATTTTTAGAAACTTTCGTTTCTTCCTCTGCATTAAAAAGAACATTGCAAACAACATTGGAGATATTGCAAACAATATTGGAGATATTTTTAGGGTTTGGATTTTTTTTCGTTCTTGGGGAGTGCAATGGGTACCCTCTGGGATTCCCTGGTTATGGGCTCTTCCTCCACCTGGGATTCCATGGCTATGGGATCCTCCTCTACTTGAGATTCCATGGCTAGGGTCTCCTCTTGCATTTCCATTAAATATTGTATAATACGATCAGAACGTTCCATTTGTTTTTTTTGTTTTTGTTCAATCATTCTTCTAATTTTTGCAATGTCATTTTTCATTTCCTTGACCAATATGGTTGGATCCATAAGGCTCTGATACCAGATGGTAGGAACCTAGGGTTCCTAGCACATAAATTGATAAATAAATAAATAATAACCTAAAACTAAAAGAATCGCTTTTGGATTGTCGGGAAGTCCCTTCAATGTTTTAATAAATGTTTTGTATAATATTTCATGGATATATTAAATGATAGAATCACATAGTGTCTTATACCCCTTTAGGGTTATGAGTGAAGAGTCACCATGCTTCCTAACCCTAACCCTAATCTTATAATAATATAATAATTAATATAATTAATTATTATATTATTTATTAATATAACCATAGGATAACATGTATTATTATTATTATTAATTAATGTTAGGATAGTATCCTAACAGTATTGCCTTTACTTTCTTAGTTTAGTCTTTATTTCATGGCATGTTTATGGAATTCTTAGCTTAGTTTTCATTTCATGTCTTGTTTTTGCTTTCTTAGTCTAGTTTTTATTTCATGTCTTGTTCTTGCTTTCTTAGATTAGTTTTCATTTTATGTCTTGTCATTGCTTTCTTAGGCTAGTTTTGATTTCATGTCTTGCTTTGCTTTGTTAGACTAGTTTTTTTTATTGGTAAAAAGGGGTTTTGAAAGGATCCCGTAACCTTTTACAAAAGGAGAAGGTTGGGAGAAGAGATCCCAACCACAAAATAGCTGAAGAAATGGACTCTTTGTGGACTTTTGGAGAAAAATAGCTAGAATAGAGGAAGAGAAGCCCATGTAGGAGCAAGAGAGAATGCCACACTAGCTGAGAAGAGAAGCCCTCAAAGGGGCAATAGGGAAAACTTCAAAGGTAAACACAAAATTAAAATGGTTTTTCCATATAGGAAAAAACCTTGCACCCAAATGAAAAGTTTTTTTCCACACAGGAGAAAACCTCAGACATAGAAGGCCATCCACAAATAAATTAGGATTGTCCATAGAAAAAATATGACCACCTGTAAAGACAAAATGGGACCATCCGCAAACCAAAACAAGACCATCCGTAGAGGAATCAGGACCAATCAAAAACCACACAAGACCATCCGCAAAGAAATAGTACCAACTACAAAGGAACAAGGACCAACCAAAAACCAGCATAGGTCCATCTGCAAAATAGCCGAGGTTCATCCATAAACCAAACCGGACCATCCATAAAAGCCCCATGCAAACTCCCAGAGAAGAAGGTGAAGCACAATCGAAAAAAACATTGAAGGATGATTCCTAGATCACCAAGAAACCCTAACCCTACCACCAATGGAGAAACCATGAAATCCTTCTGTCATACATGGTCCCCCAAAACCAAAAAATATAAGAAATAATCCAACAAAAATCCTTGGACACGAGCCCCAAAAATCCAGCCATGGTAAACACTCAATTGTAAAACTAAGGCCTCCACAAGCCTAGAAAAGGTAGTGAGTGACCGCCCTAGTGATGAGGCCTGGAAATGCCTCAATCATAACATGTTTTGAACATTGAAACTGCCTAAAAACTCTTGTGTTTAATCTGATATGCTAGTTAAGTTGATTTAATATGATGTGTATTAATTGTTTGCATGATCAATGTGTTAAAAATACTATATTCTAATTTTTTATAGTTTTTGCATAGTTTTATGTTACTTTGTCATGACTTGCTAAATGAGAAGCATGCTTAGGTTGATAGAAGCACTTCACTAGTTTTGTTTTGATATGTTTCAAGCATTTATTTATCTAAATCTAGAAAATAGTGCAAGCAAACTGTTACTGTGCAGCAGAAACTAGTTTTTTAATGTAAATTCTAGCCAACTGCCAATGAATGGCAAGGCATGGAATTCACACATGGAGAGAGATGAAGGCTATTGCAATCTGATCCTGAGAGCTAACCCACCTGAGAAATGTAGATGAAATCACTTGAAAAGCACATAGTTGTTCATTTCGAAGATCTTCGAAATGAGCAGACATCTTCGAAATGAGAAATATAGTCTCTTCAAAATGAGAAGACATCTTTGGAATGAGAAATATAGTCTCTTCGAAATGAGCGGACATCTTCGAAATGAGAAATACAGTCTCTTCGAAATGAGCCACTTATCTTCGGAATGAGAACAAAAAGTGCTTTTTGAGTTGTTGACTGATTTTTGATGATGGAAAACTGAAAATATCTCCCATCTGACTTTGTCGTCCTTGCCGTCCAAAGCCACCATTCATGTAAAAGATCAATTTTGGTCCTCTTCTAGGATAAACCCAGGAAATGTTGCAGCATAATAGGAATAGATCTGTAAGATAGGAAGAGATATTCTCAGTTTGTAAATAGATTTTAGGATATCTATAAATAGATAGCTCTCATCCAGGTTGAGCTAAGAAAGGTAGAGGAAAAGTAAGCAAGAAGTATAATAATAAGAAAAGTGACTGTTACAGTCCTGTAACAGGGTTTTTAGCAACAACACTGTAATTATGTTCTTGAATCAATAAAGTGCACTATTTTTATTCATGTTGTTGTGAATGAGTGTGAGTAAGATCTAGAGAGAGAAATACTCATACCTTCTTCTAGACAAAGATGTTGGCCACTTCCAGACCTAGGAGGAGGACTAACAGCAGCTTTTTATTCTAATTTTGCTGCAGTAGAATAAGTTGTAAAACTTGCCATTTCATTTCCTTATAAACAGCTAACAATATTTTCAATCTTAGTTTATTTCATAATTAGGATGATCTTGTGATTAATGATAGGTTTGGTTGTAATCTCCATTTTCAGCAAGCTTTCAAATTACTACAAATTCTCATTTCCAAAATTTACTGTTTTCTGCAATTTACTGCATTTTGTGTTCTGTTGTCAACCCCTACATAGAAGATTGACAACCTTCTATTACAGATCATTGACAGGACTTAATTTCCATGTTATAATAAGGTTTCCATTACTGCAAAATTAAATAGACTTCCTTTCTACAATCATAATTAGATTTCTAATTCTGCAACTGTAACTAGGGAGTTATTTTTGCAATATAATTAGATTTCATTCTATAATTGTAACTAGGATTTCATTTCTACAGTTAGTAATTAGTTTCCATTCCTGCAATTAGATTAAAGTTCAATTTATGTAATTTAGAGATAAAAATATCCTAAATCCCCACACAATCGGTTTCACCAATAAGACCTGTTGCTCCCAAATGACCTAAGTTATAGCCCTGTTCACTCCTTTCGCAAATGGCCTTGTACACTACCCTGGATTGACAAATTCATTGAGAATTAATTATGTGCATAATGACAATGCATCACCTGTAAAGAAGAACAAATAAATGCATCTATCAAAAACCCTAAAATACCAGCCACAAATCACGAACAATGGGAAACTCTTAACTAGGAATAAAAGGGGCCTCCCCCAAGCCCAAAAACTAGTGAAAGGCCATCTTGGAAAGCCACTAGAAACCCTAAGAAACTAGCCACAAAATGCAAACCATAGGAAACACTCAATTGAGAACAAATAGGGCCTCCCCCAAGCCCAAAGACCAACGAATGACCATTTTGGGAAGTAAAACAAAAGAAACTGGACCCACTCCAAAGTAAAGCCAACCCCACATTGAGACAAAAATCTAGGTTTGTTCTTTCATGTAGCATCACCTAATAAGACTTCTTGGAACACCTCAAGAAGAAGCAGAGAAGGCCTTGGAGACCCTCCAGGCACCAAGCAGTGGTAGGAAGGGCAAGAAACCCTAGGAAAACTAGGATATCTGCTTGGAAAACCACAACACATTAATAGATCTGCTAGAGAACCCTAGGAAGAGTCAAGGAGGGAGCGAGAAGATGAAGAGGTGATATCCCACCCATAATAGGAGGTCTCTTGCTCCTGCATCGGGGCATCTCCTAAGAACACTCCAGATATGCTATAAGAAAAGATTTGCATCCTCTTACTTGAAAAATCTCAAGAAGAAGCAAAAAAGGGCTTGGATACCATTTAGGCACCAAGTAGCGGTAGGAAGGGCCAAAAACCCTAGGAGAACTAGGAGATCTGCTTGGAAAACCACAACAAAGCAAGATACCCGCCCGAGAGCCCTAGGAAGAGCCAAAGAGGGAGCAAGAAGATGAAGAGGTGACCTCCCACCCATAGCAAGAGGTCTCTTGCTCCCGCACCGGGGCATATCTTGAGCATGCTACAGATCTGCCAAAAGAAAAAGAGATATTCCTCATCTTTCCTGGAATATCATAGGAAGAAGCAAAAATGGACATGGAGACCCTCCAAGCACCAAGCAGGGACAAGAAGGGTTGAAAACATTAGGAAGACAAGGAGATATGCCTAGGATTCCACAGCACAGTAGGAGATCCACCTGATATCCCTAGGAGGAGCCAAGGAGGGAGCGATAAAGTGAAAGGGTGACCTCTCGCCCAGAGTGGGAGGTCACCCTTGTTAGAATAGTTTTCATTTCAGGTACTTTTTTTATTTCCATAGCATAGATTTATTTTCTTGCATTGTCATTTGCTTTTGTTAGCATAATTTTCTTTCCATATCTTGTAATTTGCTTGCTTTAGGCTATATTTACTTTTGTGTTTTGTAATTTGCTTTCCTTAGCATAGGATTTGCTTTTGCAAAGTCATTTTCTTTCAAGCCATGCATTGCATCTTATATAGTAAAAGAGTATTTTAGAGTAGTGCTTGCTTTTAACATAGGCAATATTTGCATTTTGCATCCATAGGTTAGTTTTGTTTATGAATTCTAGTTAGGCATATTTAAACAAAGAAAACAAAAAAAAGAGCACATCACTTTGCACAACATATTTTTTTGTAAAACCAATCAATGATGTTGGACTTCATCCCCAACCATCAATTGATCTTCTTTAGAAGCCATAGCTAGATCACATAGTTTTCTATATTTCATCATCTGGAAGCTTACTATCCTTGGTACTAGCTCAAGGTAGTCTAATGTTAGAGACATTTTCTCATGGGGCTAAATAATCAGTGGGTGCACAATTGTCGTTCTTGACTGAGCCCGATCGAGGGTGAAGCAAAAGTTGACTAGTTTACCATAATTTCTAGACAACGTCACCTCTTATACCCTCTAAAAATGGTAATAGAGATCCTTTTGCCCCTTTAGATACCTTGAGCCAACCCCATCCTAGGAAGCTTTTTGGTCATTTTTGCATGACTTCTTCCCACATACTTTCAAGTATATCGAGGAGCATACATAAACACACCTTGTATATTCACCCTAACTACCTTTTGTAAACTCTAGGGATAGCCTACATCCAAACACACGACCAAAATAAGACAAATCCAACCTCAAAGGAACATCAAACATCAAGACAACCCTTAACAAGTCATATTAACCCTAATTGTTTATTGTTTGTTTGTTTGCTTATGTAGATAGCATTTTATTTCACAAAAATATTTACAAAATTATAAAAAGATCAAAAATATCAGTCAAACCACCTTTTTATCACTTGTTTTTTCCTCTATAGCCCTTGTAATTTGTCTCTAGAGTCAACTATCTACCCCTAAATAGTTCATAGTTAAGATTGTTTGACCCCAAACAATCACCCCCAAAGTCGAGTTACAACATCCTCTTCTTGTCTTGTATGTTTATCCACCTTCTATCCCATCCCTAGTTGCTTATGGTCCTAACCAAAATCTAAGCTTGTGCTCAGGAGTTCCCTTCCATTGACCATTTTGATTTCATACCTCATCCTACGTTGAATCCTCCAACTCATCCAAAGGAGGTGCCTCCTACCCTGCCTAGTACCCTATCCACAATTTGTCCTATCCTTTATAAAAAACCCCCACATTCTAGCCATGACAAAATCCATTAGCCCACTCACATCACTCTTCCCAAGAGCCCTCATGAGAAAACTACTTCATCTTCCTCACTTTGATCCTCCTCATGTCTGTCACCTCTTCTTCCAATACCATATCTTCCCCCTCTTCTCTCAACACCTTATTCTATATCATATACCCCTCATGTGGCTCAACACCCATAGCTCTGCCACTCATATTATCCTCTACCCTACTCATATTCTTATCTCTTGTGACTTAATCCTGACCATATCGTCAACCCATTCAATCTTATCTCAACTATACCATCTACATCTCCAACTAACATGTAACAAATCCTCAATTGACTCATAAATATTGAACCTCCAAATTACCCTTATAATTTTTCTCTATCTAATATTCCTCCCCATCATACAATAGTCAGCATCCTCTATGTCCACCTCGTACTTGGATCAAACCTAAATAGTACAATTACCATCAATATTGCATCTGTCATCGTCAAAAGGGTCATGATATTGATGACTATAGATATTTCAAACATCTGGTACATGATCAGCTAGATCTGGTAGTATGATCATACAACAATGACATGGAACGTATAAAAAAGGAATATGAGAAAAAGGTTGAAGGGGTGAGAAATAAGGACTAGTAGGGTTGGATAGCATATGGACGATGATGGTGGCTGATGATGGATGTAAGCGAACCAAATTGACACTTGAGGAGGAGACACCAAATTATCTCGAATTATGAGCCATGTGAGATACCTTAAGGATGGAAAGGATGAATATTTTTTAATCTTATTATTGATAGATTTTTGAGCTTGATTTGGTTTTGAAAAGCCAACCATACTTAGGTAGGTGTCCTCATGATGCTACGAATCAATTATAAGTAATTTAAAGTTTTCACAAGATTTTCTATATCATGATACGGTCATGTTGGTCCTCTTCTCATTTCATTTTCCTTTTATCCTTCCTCCACTCTTTTATATTTCCTCCATTCCTCTACTCTTGTCATTTAACACATCATATCTATCCAACCACATGCATCCATAAGCACCAAAATCTATATACCCTAAACACATGCATAACACCATCCATACATCACATCATATCATATCAACCATCAACTCATCATCATATATCTATCATGAATGAATAAATATAGTCCATCACATATCCATCTATATACATCATCCTCATATTAAAAAAAATGATGTAAAAATCATGGCCAATCCACCACACCAAATGTAGATCCACTATTGCTAATCCCTTGGGGTATCTTCACTCCCATTTTGTCTACCATCTCTGTAAACACTAAATTCTTTTCTAAATTTCCTAAAACCACCACCATTGGATTGTGATCAAAAATATATTTTCGACTAGTATAGGTCTACCTATATTCTAACATAATTTGGTCACCCAAAATGCAAAAAAATTGCACATGGATCACATTGGTGATTGTCTCAGGTGGTTCTCACATGCCAAAAATTGTCTTCCTCCAATCTACCAATTTGAGTCTCTATCTAGTCCATTCTGATTTATCAGTCACATAATGACTTTTTGTCAAGCACTTTGTTGTTGTATTTCATTTATTCATCCATCAACTCATTGCTTGAGGGGATAGATATTACCCATAAAATTTTGTTTCAAACAATTCCAATACCTAAACACTCAATCCTGAAATCATGTGTGTCTAAGAATATTTGCCTAAGACTATCACTAGCCCTCCTCTACTGGGACAAAAGCAAAATTTCTCTTCTCAACTTAAACTCTACTCTAAATCAATTTGGTATACTCCAGGCCAATGTTTGTATGGTTACTCATGCATTCACTTCATTGAGGTGGCAACTTAATACCACTTACAATTGATTGGAGTGTCCTAAGGATACCTATCTATGGTTGGCTAGCTTACCAAATCAAATGGTCTCATCAATCTGTTTAAGGTAAAGTTTCGAGGGTAATTGTCCCTTTCACAATTAGGGCATCCCACATTGATCTTGATTTGATATAATGTTATGTCTTCCTTATTAAGTTGTCATTGTGGCGTATAAAAATCCATGGTCATTTGTCATAATCAATTATCACCCATTGTTGTTCATCACTAATCCAGTCAGTCGGTATAATTTGTTTTTGCACTACATTGTGCCCATGCACAACATGGTATAAAAAGGGGTAAATGTAGACACATAAAAAGTATCAATTTTATATTTTCCTTAGGTCACATTTTAATAATTTTCCAAATATTCCAAATAATCTCAAAATTACATTATTGCACCTTGCAACCTTATAAAAAAAAAATAGTCCTTCCTAGCTCCCTTTTCCTCTTAGCCCTCTCCTACACTAATCCCTTAGTCACCATGTGACTACCCCATCCCCCTAGCCTATGTGCACAATTTCCTATCCTATGCGCACATCCCCTTATTCTACCCCTTTGATGATAGCTTAGGTCCACCTCACCCTAGCCTAGTCTACCCTACCTTCCACACCCTCATGCACCCTCCCCTTCCCTCATGCATCCTTGCACCTCCCCTCATCCAAACCACATGGCTGCCATGTCATGTCCATATCACCCTCCCTCTCCCCTCTAAAATTCTATAAATACCCCTCTCTTTTTTAAATTGTAATAAGAGTGTGAAATCTATGCCAAAAATCTGCAAAAAAATTCCTTGAACCCTTTTGTGTGATCACCTCCTTGTGTGTAAGCAACCATAGAAATCATTGTATGCTCTCATATGCATATATTTTATTTATGAAATTTCCCATATGTGAATGTTCCAATCAGCTCCAGACTTCTGCCAGAGGCTCTTGACACCCTGCCAAAGGTCTCCTACAAGTTTCAATAAAAATTGAGCAACACAACATTTAGTCGCCCATGCCCAGATGACTCATAGTAGTCATCATTCGACCCTGGATGACCTCTTCTCTAAAAAATTATAGTCAAGCAACTTGACTCCTAATAGTTTGCAGACCCTCTCCCCGAGCATTCTAAATAGCAAATACTTAATCATCTACCCCAAGACAACTCACAGACACTATCATCTACCCCTGGATGATCCATTTTCAAATCCTAACACAATCACAAAACCAGCACTAGAACCAACAATAGATAGTCACAAAAGGTAAGCAAGGTAATTTTCTTCATATTTTATAGCATTTTAAGCCATGTTCTTATTTTAATCAAGTTTTGTAACTTTATTATTGCTTGCATATTTCATAAATTTGGGCCTAACCAAGGTAGGCCCTTTTGATGCTAGTAATTCTTGTTTGTTTGGTTGTGTGTAGGTCCAATGGAGGTGCATACAACCAAGGGTGGTCAAGCAATCAAGGCTCCAAAACCCACCCACCCTTTGAGGTGGTTTAGAAGACCATTTGGGTGTCATTTTTGTAACTTTTGTAAAAGGGGATACACATTTTGGGAACCCCTATTGTAAGCCCATAGTGGCATTTGTAAAATATTATCATTTTATAATGTCTTTTATAATCAATGCAAATGGCAAGGTTTCTCTACCAAATCCAACCTCAAAGAAACATCAAACATAAATACAACACTTAATAAATCTTCTTAATCCTAATTGTTTGTTGTTTGCTTATTTGCATGTGTAGATAGCATTTTATTTCACAAAAACATTCACAAAACTATAAAAAGACCAAAAATATCAATCAAAACCATCTTTTTGTCATCTACTTTTGTCCTTGCATCCCTTGTAATATATCTATGGATTTTATCATCTTCTCCTATATGGTTCACAATCAAGATCATTTGACCTTGGACAATCAACCCCAGAGTCAGGTTACGGAACCCTCTTTCTATCATGTCTATTTCTCCGCCATCTATTTTATCCCTCTTCGCTTATGGTCTTAACCAAAAGCTAATACTAAGCTCAATAACACCCTTACATAGACTCTTCTAAGATGACCTCTAATCCTTCAATGACTCCTCCAACCCACACAGGGGAGATGCCACTCACCCTATCTAGTACCTTATCCACTATCCATCATGTCCCCTATCCCAGTGGTGTGAACTATTTGAGCCTCTTACCCTTTGACCAAGGACTAATACATTATCCCAATAACATCAATCTTCCCAAAAGCCCTCATGAGAGGACCACTTTGTCCTTATTGCATCGATCTACTTCATCTCTTTCACCCCTCCTCCCAATGCCATCTCTTCCCCCTCTTCTCTTGATACCCCATGCTCCATCCCACCTAGCCCATGTGGTCTACACCCCATAGTCTCACTACTCATCTTATACTCTTTCACTACATTTTACCTACTCATATTCTTATCCTTACCAACTTAATCATGTCCACATCACTAGTTAGTCCAATCCTATCATGACCATTTTGACTACATCTTCAATTAACTTGCAGCAAATCCTCGATCGACTTACAAATATTGAGCTATAGTTGAGTCACCAAGATGTCTCTACATAGCCCTCACAATATTCCTCTACTCAATTTCCCCCAATCCACCTCCTTCTTCTCAACCTTCCAATTGAGCTTAGTGTCCTCCTCATCCATCTTGTTCCTGAACACCCCTGTCGAAGCCACTATTGACCATTTTTTAAAAATTGTATGATGCAAAAGTAATTTCTTTACTTGACACTCATCCAAAGAAAAATACCAAGGTCAAAACTAAATAGTATAAAGAATACCACCTTTGTGTCTATCATCATTAGAAGGGTCACGACATTAGTAACTATCAATATTTCAAACATCTAGTACAAGATATCTTTGATCATGAGGAATTAACCATCTCATCGATGTGATCCCCTCTCAACAACTCCATTCTTATTCAATCTCTACCTCTTCATCCATCAACTTCTTCCTCTCATCCACATTTTGCAAATAGACACCATCACATCGCCCATCCCCAATCACACCCCATCACCACTCACCTTACCACTTGAGTTGGATGACATTATCTCATCAACATTATCATAAACTTGATCAATACCCAAAACCTATTCTTGGAATCTATGACCATACTAGAACCTTATCTAAGATAATCATTAGCCATCCTCTATCGAGGAAAATTTAAAATTTCTCTTCTCAACATATACTCCAATCGGTATGCTCCATGCCAATGTATGTATGGTTACTCATGCACTCTCTGCATTAAGGTATAACTTAAGACCACTTATAATAAATTCATAGAGTCTTGACGATACCTACCTTTTGTTGGTTATCTTACCAAATCAAATGAGCTCAAAAATATATAAATGATAAGGTTCAAATATACTCACCCCTTCCACCACTAGGGCATCTCGCATTGACCTGGATTTGAGACAATCTGACATCTCCTTCTCAAGTGTCACTTTGGTCCTCTCACATGCATTATCAACCCCCATCATCATCCCATTGCTTTCCAATTCTACTCTCTCTACTCCTTGCTTACCTCCTCAACCTTCTTGTCATCACATTTTCTTATAAGTTTAATGTCATTGTTGTACAATCATTCTACAAGCAGCGAAGTACCTATGATTGGTTTATTTTCCTTCTCTTCTCTTTCCACCTTATTCTATTTTTCCCATTCCTCTCCTCTTCGTTTCCCTAGTATTTTCCCCTCCTTCAACCTTATGTTCTTTGTCATTTCTCCCTTTCATTTCAAACCAATTCTATTATTGGGTGGATTTCATCCTCTTTCAAAACCACCCTCTAGTCTCAGAGAGAAGCCCCTCCTTCAAACCACTTTTATGTCTAGTGGGTTGACACTCCTTCCTATTAATTTTGATCTGGGGGGAGTCATCACTCTCTCCCTCTCAATTTTTGTCACATCACATCTCTCCCATTTACCCACCCATTATAATCATGCATAAGGCTTATAACATGTTATATTGATCACCTTTTGGATTTTTAAATATGTGTTTCCCTATTTAAATTGGCATAATTAATCAATGACGTGAAACTAGTTGTACATATTGTGTCCACCTATGTATCTCACGCTTTGTTTGTGTCACACCCTTTCATAATTTTTGTATTGTTGTATCATATATAATATAGTTTGATACATCATCTTGCACTCTTTTTGTGTATCATTTATATTTTGTATGTCACATATGCCATTTGTCCTCACCATTAGATGTCTCATCATTCATTCCTTAGGTTACTTGGAAATATAGGTTATTTTAGTTATTCAACCACACCTAGTGTTCCACTAAACCTGTATCATAGGTCATCATGTTCTAAAGAGCTTTGGGCCTCCACTGGCTAACTAGAGTTCTCTCTTGGACCAAACACATCTCACACATATTAATTAAATTTTGAGTCTAGGAAATATGATGCCATGAGTAGTCTCTCTATAAAACAAACAGTTTTCCCTACTCATCCTATCATGCATATAATCTAAACTTGAGGATCCAAATTACATGTTTAAAAAAAATATACAAGATGAACACAAGTGATATACAAAATGGTTCCTTAAGAATTTTAGATGCTTCCATCGGGTCTATAGATTCTTGGTTGACAATAGAGCTACATCGAAGAACTATGGGGGTAACCTCCATTGAGGCTATAGATGCTTGACTGGCAGTACCCTTCACATGGTGATATGTTTGTCACATTAACAACCTTTTATGCAAACCTATGAATGCTCGTAGATGAACTAGCTTATATGGGCTTGTATTACAAGTGGTTAGTTCAACCTCACTCAATATTAGAAAAAGAATATCATTACACACACAATGGTCCATGATTGGCTTGACATTTTCCAAAATGGTGTAGGTATCTACATGATATTGATTGGCTAGAAGATGAGTTTTATTGGTGCCACTAGGGTGTTTGATTTTTTTGAAACACATATAGGATCTGATAAACCTACGATATTCGAGTAACGAGCATATTGGCTTGTCACCATTTACTATACATAGGTCATAAAATTTCCATTTGTATCATAATATAATTTTTATTATTATTAGATTAACGTGTTATTTTACATGTCTTACTTATCATGTCTATTGTGATTATAATATTTTATGTCATATTCACATACCCTTATGACTGTATCTATCATTGGGTAATTAAACTAATTATGATTAAGAAATACATATCCACATATCCCAAATATGATTGAATAAGAATCTATGAGTCTACTCACATTATATCTATCTAATCAAATTGATCACATCATAAATCATACACCTCATCATAATAAATATCAAATACATAAATATCATCAATAATAATGCACATCACTCTTGAATCACCTCATCACACCATGTATATATATCACAAATATGTCATCATACATCATCATCTATGCCCGTAGGCTACATCAAAATTTCCCTCAGGCATACAATCATATACATCATACATATGACATATAGATACAAAATGGTAGCCCCTCAGGCCTCAACCAAAAATATCACCCTTGTTGCAATCTTTCAATAGTCTTCATACTCCCCTCCTTGTCACCCTATTGGTCATTTCCTCCACTTCTCTCCTACCTCTCACCTTCTCATGAGGGACCTATGGCTGACACCTAGGATACAATGGGCTCCATAAATTGAGGTATGACTGGTGTGATAGATGGTGTACTCCTATGACTTCATTGTGAGCATGATGTTGATTGTGAGTAGCTCTTATCAATATAACCTCTAGTACACCTACTTTTTTTCTCTCCCATAGATAGCTCAATAACGCACCTCCTTACCCATTGTAACTCGATAATTTTTACCCACAAAGCTGCTACATCTACCAAGCTAGCTATTATGGGTGGTTGCGCTCTCATTGCTTTATCTCATACCTCATACTCTCTCTCGACCACTACCACATCCCTCTCAATAGTAACAACCCTAAGCTATATTTTTAAGCTCATCCTATAGACTCTCCCTCTGGGCCTATAACAAATCTCTCTCCTCTTACTATATCTCCCTCTCAACCTACCAACCATCTCTCTCCAATGTGAATGTTGTCTCCTACTTTCTAAGCTATTATTTGAGTATATACACCCACTCCTACAAAACCTCAAATTTACCCATTATCTCTATGAATCTCTCATACTAAAAAATATCATCCACATCTGGTCCCTTGCCACCCTCCACATCGATCTTTGGTGCATCCTTGACTATCACCTCTAAAGGACCTACTCTGATCACTAATCAATATCATACATGCCACCTCAATGGATCATCCTCTAGTTGCTCCTCCTCATCCCTCTCTACTAGCTACTGCACCTTCATTGACTCCATCCTCATTTCCCTCTCTATCACTCTCCTCATCGACACCTCCCCCTAGATACCACTACTGAGTGGTCTACCACGCGTTGTACTCTAGGGTCATGCTAGTGTCACCCACATCTAGCATTACTATCACCTCATATTCATTTGGCCCCAATGGCTCTATGTATGGTGTTTTTGTGGGTTGCATCCACTGTTAGCTTTTGATGAATGAGCCATGAGAGATAACAATCACAAGATGCATAATAAGATGCAATAAAGTAAATCTGCTAGATGACTGAAGTATGCTGAAATATAAAATATATAAAATATTACAATGTAGCTATGGAGGAAGTGAGCACTCCATTAACAAAGCTATAGATCTACATCATATCCATCACCAATAAATGGTGTGGAACACAATCCACTAACCTACGCTATCTAACAATGTCTCCATGTATGTCCTATCTATCTATCTAAGAGGCCATCCTTATATATGCAAAATAGGATGCTTGCCCAACACTCTAACTAGATGTGCATAGGACACCTTGCACATGTACAACTTGCACATGGACACTTGTCCATTTATTACAATGCATGAAGTCACTAGATAACTTGCACAGGAAGTAATCTAGGTATGTATCTTGGAGGATACATTTACATAACCCAAATTATGGAATAGACATTATTTCCAACACCCCCTGTATTACATTATTTGGGTATTGAAGGCTTTAGTCTTCAATATGGATTCTCTTCATCTTCTGATTGATCTTCGTCATCTTCTTCTTCTGAGTCCTTTGTAACCTGTTCAAGAAAATAGTTAGTATTTTGGAAGTATGTTCCATTTGCTGATAGAGCTTTCATTTCAAAATCCTCTGTGGGTTCTTCCAGTTCTTCTATCCTCTGAACCAGGTGACCTTTCTGATTTTTCTTCTGATATTCAAGTTGAGGATAATTTCTAGGTCACTAAAATTGCTATTGATGAGGGTTCCTTTGATATTGTCGTAGCTCAAATTGATTCCCATGATTTGTCTGACTTATTTGGTTCTGATTTTTGGGATTATATCTGCAATAGCTGGTACTATGTCCTTTCTTTCTGTAGATCTGACAATACCATGATTTTCGTCCTCGTGATGTAGAAGCAATGTTTCCTTGTGGATTATCTTTTGAGGCCAATGTAGTGTTAGTCATTTCATCTTTCAAAGTATTTTCTACTTCATATTCTTGAAGTATATTGACTAAATCATCAAAATATGTATCTTTACTTAGGACCTGCAAAGATGTTACCAAATGCTTATAGTTGTCTGGAAGTGCTCTCATGGTTACTTGAGTAAGAAGTTCATATTTAACTGTTTCACCTAAGGTTAACAATTTCCCTTTAATATTTGCTACCTTCCTTAGGAACAGTTCTATACTCTCTCCACTATTCATTTTCAATGAGTGAAGTTGAGTTTGTAAATGAAGAATAGTTGCCTTATTCTTTCCTTCAAATATTTTTTCTAGGCTTATCCATGCATCTGAAGATGTTTTGGCTGAACTGATATATGGTTGAATCTCATCAGTGATAGCAAAAGTTATTATCATTAAGGCCTTTGAATCATTGTCTTCAAACTTTAGGATTTCTGCTTCTCCTGTGGTAGGTTTCTGAGTTTTACCTTTGACAACATCCCAAAGTTTTTCATATACTAAAATTGCTTTCACTTTATTTTTCCAAGAAAAATAATTAGGACCCTTGAGAAGTTGAGATTCTGCTAGGAAGAATTTGTTAGATGCCATTTCAAAACTTCCTAATATCAAGCCTTATGACTCCCTAATGTTTTGGAGTATGCTATAGTGCTTTTGTAAGAATATAGTTCAAATTTGGTTGATTTTGTACAAGTTTTGCAAGAATCAAAAATCAACTTTTAACACCTTATCACTCCTAATTGAACTAAGCACTATTTTAGTTTTGAAGAGGTTTTGATGTTGGAATTATTTTGTCCCCTTTTTAGATATTTGAGACAAGTAAAAAATAAATTTATCCAACCTTAATAAAATCCCTTAATAACCTCTTTTATATCCCTTGGATTATTTCTAATTTCCAAATAAAATAAATTTGATGGAGTAACCCTTATGACTCCCAAGGTTTGGAAATTTAGAGAAATGATAATAATATTTGCAATATAGTTTAATCCAAGTTAAATTCCTTATTCCTCCTAAGTAGGATTGCAAATATTAAAATAATAAGATAAGTCACCCCTTAAGCTTTCAAAACCCTAAGTTTCAACCTTAGTTTATAATCCTTATAACTCCAACTTATGAAAGCAATGAATAATGGGATTTAGACCTTACCTTATACGTAATATCTCCTTGATGTTCGGTGCTTTCCACGGTTGAATATAATAGCGTCTTAAGTGTACCTTGAGCGCTCATATTAATGGAGATTCGACGTGAATGTTGTACGTAGGCGCTAAAATGTTGACCTTCTAATAATGGGGAGCCTTTAATGCTCCTTCTCCTTTGTCTTCCATGCTATAGAATATTTTTGCTTCTTCTCTCATGCCCTTGATTGCGCTACATTCATCCTTTGAACGTCTTGACTATGCTTCACTCTTGCATGTTGGTCTTGGACTAGAAGATGCCTTTTAAGCAATATGGATCATAGGCATTGTGACAAGTGTCACATTCGTTATGAGTGAGTGCTTCCTTCTTTATGTAATGCTCCAGAATCATTCACCAATGCTTCTTGAAAATATATAGGCCCTTGTGTGAAGCTGATAAAGGTAACCAAGTGGCATGTCTTTGCTTGTAACTCCTTCGTAGAAGCCTCTAGAATGTTGAGAGGAATGATGACTAAAATTCCAAGTGTCATTTCTGCATGGAGACCCTTCTTGTAACACCTTCGAAGATGGAGATTATAACTCCATAACATTCTATATTTCTAACATTGCTTGGGTAGCAAGCAAGCTTTCTTGTAACACCCTCAAGGATGGAGATTATAACTCCATATCTCCTTTTGTTTTCCAACATTGCTTGGGCAGCAAGCAAACTATATTTTCTATAGGTGAATGGGCGATGCGCTATGGAGCTTGGATGGTAGTTCGACGCTTCCTTTGGTGAGTGGTCTTCTCCAATATTGAGGCCATGAATGTAACACCTTTCTTCCTTTCTTTTATGCCTCCAAACACATTGATTTTACTGTTGCTAATTTGACATCTTTTTGAGATTGATATGCACTCGCTTGACTACGTAATTGTGGCTCATGGATGATCTAAAATGAGCTTTGCTTCTGTAGGTGCGTACATCCAAGGATGAGCTCTCGAATGGCTCCTTCTAGCTTGGGAGGAGGAGTGTTGACGTTCGGCCTTTAATGGTTGTTCTTTTCCCTATAGGAAAACATGCCCTAATATGGCACTTTCAAATCTGCACCTATGTTGTCAAAAACAGATTAGAGGAGTGCAAGATGATGTATTATATTTCATAATAAGGCTTTTAATAAACCTTCTTTTGCACTCTATTTCTAGATTTTTAGATTCTGGTTTTATGGCAGATTTCTTGCAATATAAGGGTTTGAGGTTGTCTTTGACAATAGACACACCTTCCCCTTTTTACTTGGAAACTTTTGATAGCAAGTCCAAGTTTCAATAACAGTAGATAGAAGTTCTTTTAATTGATGCAAATTTTCTGCATTCTTTTCTTTTTGCATTCACTTGTAATGCTTCTCACTTTCATAAGCTTCTATCTCTGTTTTTGGTTAGTTATGTTCTTCTCCAAATCTGGAGGATTCTAACCCTTATTGGTGGCTTCTATTGGCCACATCAAGTTGCAGATTTTTGTGCTTCAATAGTGTCTTTAGACACTTGATACAAATCAGATTTTGTGCCTTTCAGGAAACACAAAACTAATTTTCTTTTTGAGAGTAGTATAATAGTACAAACTTTTTAATGCACTAATATTACACCTTATCACTCCAATCAACTCTCAAAGAAATGCACTTAATAATCTACTGCAACTAATCAAGAATAACCTAAAAAGAATCTTTAGGAGTTATTCTGCAATTTCACTACAATCAATGTTGTAGGACTTAGTCTTCTTTTTCAATAATAGATAATAGGCAGTTGATAGAAATTAATTTGGAATCTAATCAACTCCTAATAAATGTGCAATTGAATCCTTAAAAAGAATCTATTTTTCCTTTGCACTTTAGAAGACTAAAAATCTGATTTCCTTTTTGCAACTTTAATCCAAATTTAGGTGCTCTAATAAATCAATAAATAGTTCAGTTTAATGAATATTTTTGCACCATAAGTTGCATACCTTTTTCTGTAGCTCTTCTCCCACCTTTGTAGAGGATGTAGGCCTTGGTGTCTAGGAACACCAAGTTGCTACTTCTGGTAGGATATCCTTCATAACTCCTTCACCAAATGATGGTCTCGAACTTTCTTTTACGAGCCTAGGATTTGGTGGCTTGTTCTCCTCTTGTGTTCTCCTCCTTCTATAGATTTGGAGAAGTCTATGTCTCTAGGGTGGTGCCTTCTCACTATGAGAGGTAATCTTCAAATCTCCAAGATTTGGTGAGCTTCTTCTATCTTCAAGTCCTCTTGCCAAATTTTGACTTCAAGCAGGATCTTCTTCTAGGGTTTGGCACTCCCCTTCTTCTTCGAATTTGGCACTCCTTGCCAAATTCTCCTCTTGGGCTTGTTGTCGGATGGCGACAATTATCCCAAGTCCTTCACTATCAAGGACTTCACCTAGATAGTGGATTTCTCCAATGAGTTCTCAAAGAACTCTCTTGATCTTCAACAAGGCTCTCCTAGCCTTTCTTGGATGCTCGATGAGACCTTCTCAAGGTCTTTGATCTGGCAGCTTCTGATGGTCTTTCCTTAGACATTTTCTTCAACCTTCTACTTATAGAAGTGTTGGTGGTAGTCTTCTCGAGATCTCTCCTAGTCCTTCTTCTTCTTCCAAGAGTTCTTCAATGAGATCTTCTCCTGATATCTTCTCTTTTGCTTCAGGATTAAGTTGATTCTAAAGAAGATGCTCTTCCTAACTTTCTTGTAGGAAGTCTCCCAACTCACTAAATCTTCTATTCCTGCAACAAGAATATTAGTACTAAAATATTTAATCTGCTTCTAAATCAGATATTCTTCTCAAATTCTTCTTCAGGATCAAGGCTTCTGTGGCCTATTTTGATGTTAAGGCTTTTGTGGCCTTTTTAGTACCAAGGCTCCTATGGCCTTTTTTAGTATCAAGGCTTCTATGGCCTTTTCAATATCAAGGCTTCTATGGCCTTTTCAATATAAGACTTATGTGGATTCTTCTGCAAGGCTTCTATGGCCTTTCTATATCAAGGCTCTTGTGGCTTGTTCTTCAAGTGTGGATTTCTGCAATCCAGCAATGGAGATCTTTAGTCTCCTATCTTCACCATGATCCTTCACAAGAAGTCTTCTTCCATAGTATTCTTCTCTCGCATGATGAACTAACCTCTGCACTATGAGGGCACGTCGATCGTCGGGCAACAAAGTTGGAGTCTCCTAGCTATTTGTCATAGGAGGAGTCCCAATCCTCTAAGGATTAATTTCCTACAACAAAAGAAACTTTAGGTACCTATTAGCAAACTCCATATGACCTGGATGATCTTCACTAGATGATCTATCAATCTAGTGGATTGAAATGTTGAGTCCTAGTCTTCACGAGTTTTCATAACAACTCTATGGAAAAGACTCTAGATGAAAATGATCTCAGTATTTCTAAAACTGAGATTCCTTTCAATCCTATCTTTGTGACTCTTCCAAAATCTACCACCTAGATGCTCCTGAGATATTTTTCCAGTGGTTGGTCCAAAGGCGCGTCAGTTTGTCAAAAACTCTCAGGCTAACCAACAATGGTGGTTCCTTAAAGACCTACACAGATTAGATCTACCGTAGCTCTGATACCACTATTAGCTTTTGATGAATGAGCCATGAGAGATAACAATCACAAGATGCATAATAAGATGCAATAAAGTAAATTTAAAAGATATAAAATATTACAATGTAGCTATGGAGGAAGTGAGCACTCCATTAACAAAGCTACAGATCTACATCATATCCATCACCAGTAAATGGTGTGGAACACAATCCACTAACCTACGCTATCTAACAATGTCTCCCAGCTATCCTATCTATCTATCTAAGAGGCCATCCTTATATATGCAAAATAGGATGCTTGCCCAACACTCTAACTAGTTGTGCATAGGACACCTTGCACATGGACACTTGTCCATTTATTACAATGCATGAAGTCACTAGATAACTTGCACATGAAGTAATCTAGGTATGTATCTTGGAGGATACATTTACATAATCCAAATTATGGAATAGACATTATTTCCAACATCCACCTCCTATATATCATGGACACTTCTAGTACCTTCTATCCAATACCAAATTGCCTCAATATCCATATGTATTGGGAGAACTAACACTGAGTGCTTTGTCTTCCATCCATCTACCTAGCTTGGTGCACATGATCTAATTGATCTCCATCATCATACCATGCAGGTCCTGATCTCCATGGCCATCAAATGACATCCTCAAGCCACAAACTCACCAACATCACCTAATAATTATTGACATCCCCTACAGAGGTTATGTTAAGTCAACCCTCCCTATCCTTGTGCCATATCAGCATATATGACACATTTAGACCTACATACCTATGAGCATCATAGAAAAATCCTCATGTTCTATCTATATGGACATGCTCCCATGCCCAAACCTGTAACAATAAACTATAGCTTAATCCATGTTAACCTTCCCTCCAAATTTTGTATAACTCTCTATACATATGAGCAAGTAAGTTTGGGGTCCATGCAAAGACCATTGACCACTCCACCAAATCCTCCACCATCCTTAGTAGTTTTCATGGGAATTGTATGCCTGACGAATCTGGAAATATGGCATTAGATATCAATTCCATCACTATCACATATCTCCGTGTAAATATCCCTAGATCATAGTGCAACTCGAATAGCACACCACCACTTCTAGTGTTAATATATTCACATCCACATCCATACCACCTCTCCATAATCACTTCCTTCTATGGTGTATCCATAGCCATGATGGTACTACTCTCGATTGGTACTCGAAATATACAATATACATACTCCAATATGATAGTGATCTCCCTAGTTAACAAATGAAATATCCCTCTATATTGATCCTATCTCTCTACCAATGCTAATAAATAACACCTATCAGCATGCATAGGCTCTAGCCGATCCATCCCCTCCAAACCTATCTTCCCCGACTATTACCATTCCTCATTTGTCAGCAACTCCTTCACTCATATCAAAACCCCTCTATATTTGTGTTGTGACCTCAAAATATTTAGTTACACCAGCTTGATCCCCATAAAAATCTACATTTCATCAAAAACAATTATACAATTCATACACCCATACGAATCCATATAGTCATCTTAGTCATCTGATCTTGAATGACTAGCTTGTTCAACCATCCAACCCTAGACAATTGGTCCTAAACACCCATAAAATAGACCCCTCAAAAAAATCAATCATACAAATCCGTACAATCCATGCAACCATATTGATCCACATGGTTGGCAAACAATAAATATTTTGGGATACCCATTATCCTGAAATTCCCAAATCCATCTCAAAAAAAAAACATAATCAAAAACACCTGAACATGCAACAATATAATACATTCTTCTATGCTAGCCTCTTTTTGTCTATGGTAAAAAATGAGAAGAAACAAGCAATAAAACCCTAGGGTTTCTCAAAAATAAAATAAAAGAGATAAAATGGACTCAACGGCCCTGCACTCCCTCCAACACCTATTGTCACTCCACCACTGGCCATCTTGAACTGCAAATTCATAAGAGCTCTATTTAAAATTCTCCCTCACACCTCTCTCTCTAAATATTTCCACAATGAGTGATTCAAATGAGTGCTCACAAGGGGTGATGCACCTTTTACAAGGGTGCACGCTTGACCATATCGAATGGTTGGTCACTGCCCTAGATAGTTTTCGGTCACCTGGTTCCAAATTATTTCCAACCACCCGCCCTTGGAAGATCCAAAATTATAATTTTTTCTTCCTTTCCCTCTACTAATTTCTTTCTTTGCCTCATCCATATAAATTTTTATCAAGCGCTTGATTGTTGTCTTCCATTTTTTTCATCCACCAACTTACAACTTGAAGGGGTGGATATTACCCATAAAATTTGACCCCATATAGGTCCAATACCCAAACACTCGATCTTGGAATCACATGTGTCCAAGAATCATTACCTAAATCTATCATTAGCCCTTTTTTATTGGGGTAAAAGCATAACTTCTCTTCTTATCTCAAACTCCATCATAATCGATTTGGTACGCCCTATGCCTATGACTCTATGGTAACTTATACATGGAAATGAAGCATCGTGAGGATACCCAAAAATGGTTGATCAACTTACCATATCAAATGCTCTCATCAATCTATCGAAGGTAAATTTTTAAATGCATTTGTTCATTCCATAATTGGGGCATCATACATTGTCCATTATTTGAGGTAATCTTATGTCTCCCTCTTCAAGTTGTCATTGTGACGTGTAAAAAGCTATGGTCATCCACTGTAATCCATTTTTACCCATTTTTATCCATCACCAATCTAATTAACCTACATCATCTATTTTTTCACTGCATTGTGCCCACACATAACACAGTACAAAAATGGGTAAATGTAGATACCCAAAAAATGTCAATTTTATATTTACCTAAGGTTAAAATTAATAAATTTTGTAAAACTTCAAATAATTTTTAAAGCTGTCCTATTGCACCCTATAACCTTACAAAAATTAAATTTATCATTCCTAGCCCCTTTCCCCTCTTAGACCTCTCCTGCACTAAGCCCTTAGTCACCATGTGACTTTCCCCATCCTCCCTAGTCTACGTACACACCTCCCTACCCTACCCCTTGGACCATAACTTAGGTCCACCTCACCCTAGCCTAGTTTACCCTTACCTTCCACATCCAATGCACCCTCACTTTCTCCATTCCTCTCAATGCCACTTTGGAAGGGTGAGGATCATTCCCACCTAAGGTCATTAATGATTCATGGTGTGAACATACCACTTGAGTGGTGTGAGGACTCTCCCTACCCAATGAGATTAATGAGGTATGGTGTACATGCTCTTTGACCACCCCAAGTAGAAAATTTTATATTTTCCACCTCCCCTCATATATACCACATGGTTGTCATGTCATGTCCACCTCATACCTCCCTCTCCCTTCAAAATTATATAAATGCCCTCTATTTTTCTTCAATTGCAACAAGTGTGTGAAATTTATGCCAAAATTTTCTTTGAACCCTTTTGTGTGATCACCCCCTTGTCTGCAAAATAGCCATGGTAATTATTGTATGCTCTCATATGCACCTATTTATTTATGAAATTGCTTGCATTTAAATATTCCAATTGGCTCCAAACTCCTATCAGAGATCTCTAACATCATATCAAAGGTCCCTTGCAATTTTCACCTAATTTTGGGTAGCACAACTTCAATCAACTATCCCAAAATAGTTCACAGTCACAACCGCCCACGTCTGAATAATTCCCTCTTAGGATCAAAACTATCTCGACTTATTTTGTGTATAGATTGTAGGTTTGAACTTCAATTACCACTAAATTTGGAGGGTAGCTTCTTGATAGCATACAAAAGGTTTCCACAAAATTTAATTGCATTCTAAGTACTAAAGTCCCAACCTTCTAAATATGGATGGTTGACAGTTAAGAGCTTCAATTGCCACCAAATTTGAAGGGTAGCTTCCTAATAGCATACAAAATGTCCCCTCAAAGTTTCACTCTATTCTAATAAGTAAATACTCAACCATCTACCCCTAGACGATTCATAGTCAGGGTCGTCTACCCTTCGATGACCCACTTCCAGAGCCTGACACAGTCACAAAACCTACAACAGCCAATCAAAAAAGGTAAGCAAGATGAGTTTCTTTGTTTTTTACAATAATTTAAGCCATGACATTATTTTAATCAAGTTTTGTAACTTTATTATTGCTTGCATCTTTCACAAATTTGGGCCTAACCAAGGTAGGCCCTTTTGATGCTACTAATTCTTGTGTGTTTGGTTGTGTGTAGGTCCCATGGAGGTGCATACAACCAAGGGTGGTCAAGCAATCAAGGCTCCAAAATCCACACACTTTGAGGTAATTTAGAAGACCATTTGAGTGCCACTTTTATAATTTTTTGAAAGGGGATAATATTTTGGAAATCCTTATTGTAATCCCATAGTGGTATTGATAAAATATTATCATTTTGTAACATCTTTTGTAATCAATGTAAATGACATGTCTTATTTATCACAAACGGAACCAACTATTAAGGAGCAAAATCATGTTGTATATACCAGGATGTTTTGTTATGGATATTTCAAAACTTTTGTTAAAATTAAATCTAAAATAAGAGAATGGGGTCAACAATTGGATTATGAAATTATTGCATTATGTTGTTGCAACTATTATTAGAATGGACACATGGCAAGAGATTGCAAAGTAAAAACAATGGAAGAAGAAAATATTTTGGTCATGAGATAAACTTCAAGATGGATCAAGATCATATTGTAGTAGAAGTTGGACCATATCAAGAATATTCACTCTATAAAAGAGGTAAATAAATCCTATTTCCAACATCAAAGGACAAATATCATCATAGTTCACTTAGATCAACTATTGGAAGAAACAAGAAGGATACAAGGGATGAGGAATATAATGTGCAAGTTCAAATTCAGAAGAAATTAAAGGTGCAAAGGAAGATGTGGAGGAAAACTTAAAACATCTGCAAAAGAGGCCAAGGTTATAAATAGGATTTAACATACCTTCCTTCCATTTAATTCTTGAATTTGCTTTGGAATTTTTCTCTATCTCATCATGTGATTGTTTGAAAAATATTGATGTGAAGGATTCCTTGTTACACAATCTTCATTTGGGTGGCTTCTACTCCTATCTCCTCGAACTAAGTTTAGCTCTAGACTATTCTAGGTAAATTAGCTTTATTTTCCTCAAGTAGTTTATAATTTTCTCCTTATAATAAAAATAAAACTAGTATAGAGGTTATCCCTTGACCTTAGAGTTTCAAAATCAATATAATAAAAAAATAAGAAGTAGCAATTCAGGTATTGTAGCATGGCATAAGTGTTGGATATTATTACATTATTTGGTAACTTGCAATACTATGTAAATATTCAAGTGTTTTGTGTCATGTGAGTATTAGGTGTGTGGAAAATGTTGAGCACTATGTAATTATTAGATATATAGGTGTTTGGAGTTATTAAAAAGAAATTAGTTGATAAAGTACTTCTTTCATAAGAAATATGAATAGTCATCTCTTGTGATATTGAAGGAAGATGGAGAGTTAGTGGAAGTAGAAAGGTCAAGAGACTTGTGAATATAAGGAATCTCATGTTCTAGGTTGTATATTATGAAGACAAGTCATTGTCATGGGTTATTGAATAAGCTTTGCAATGTATTGTGTTTGTATTGCTTAAGTAGATTTATGTTATAGTATTTTTAGTGTATTGTTGTTGTTATGTGCCATGGATTGAATGTTGGCTATTGTGAGTGATAGTTGCAGTTGTATTCATTGTGAATGATTATTGTTCATGCATCAAGTATTGTGTTAAATATTGCTCATTTGCTAACAATAATAAGGTAATTACTATAGAGGAATATCCTTGCACTTTAGGGTTTCTTGAAAAAAATAAAGAAGAAAATATTTTGATATTATTCCTTGCACTTCATATCCTTCAGAGTAAGACAAAACCATAGATGATATGTCTAAATATGACCATGTGAAGAAATTGTAGAGACTAATGAAAATGAAAGTGTTGGTGGGAATAAAAAAAGAAGAGGAAGGCCCAAGAACACAAAGAAAATGAAACTCAAAATGATATTAATATAGGAAAACAACAAATAAAAATAAAAAGTGACGACAAAAATGATATTTTAGAATATTAGGGGTTATTAGAATTCATAATATTTTCCATAAACATAGCAAAACATATATTCACCATAATGATATGTAGAAAAAGAAAGAATAGAAGAGCAAATAGATGAAAAATAGAGAAAGAGAGATAAGTTATACAAAAGGACTAAGGGGTGAGTGCCCTAGGCACCCCATAATATCTCATATATAATACATACAAATACAATGGATAAATCATTAGGGGTATTTATATTGATATCAAAAACCCAATTAGAGTTAAACTCAAGCCGACATAAAGTTGACATTGAGGTTAAATTACAATAAAATAGTAATAAGTGACACCCTTCAATCAAGGTTTATCCATAAAGCTAGATAAACCAATATCATTAAGGGTGAATGCATAAAGTCTTACATCAAGATACTTGTAGGTTTACATAGAATAATGGTCATAGGATTACATTTAAACATACTCATTGGCTACATTAATGGTGTAAGCACTTTTTCACACTATCCCTTGGACTAACAAGATCATATTATACATGGTTTAAAATGGGCATGAAAAAGTACTCTAAATAAAAGAGGTATTAAGGAATTGACAAGGTATTATAGCCAACATATTTATAGAGAAGGAATCTGAGTAGCGAATATTTTAGTCATTCAAATTGTTGATCTTCATTTAGGTAAAATTTAAACATTAGAATGCAACTAGTCGAGTGATATTTTATATTTTAATGAAAATGATATCAAGGACTTGATTGTAGAACAACAATTTGAGGAAAATTAATATCTTTCATAGAAAGACAAATAAAAATTACTTTTTATAAGGCAAGTTGGATATAGTTTAATTAACTTCATGGCAATTTAATATTTTTTAAATTTTCATGGGAGTTGCCCCTAGTAGAAGCCATACAATTTTTAAAAATAATGATAATTATTATTATATTAATATATAGACTTCTTATGTAACAACCCAAGTCTAACACACTTGGTTGTCCATTCCAATCT
Organism: Wollemia nobilis; assembly: GCA_028583015.1. Classification (NCBI taxonomy): domain Eukaryota; kingdom Viridiplantae; phylum Streptophyta; class Pinopsida; order Araucariales; family Araucariaceae; genus Wollemia; species Wollemia nobilis. The sequence continues at coordinate 12,361,380 of JAQPPZ010000019.1, forward strand.
TGCACAGTAGAATCACAAAGTGAAAATTTTGACTGGTTTCAAGGTCTAGACATGATATAAGGTGAAAGTTTGATGTAATTAATTTTTTGTTCACCCAACGTTTAATTAGTATGAGGTATAGAAATACCTACTTTGGGAATATTGATCATTGTAGACGATCTCCCAAGTGGACAAGATTGGCCAGATCTCATAGAAAAGGTGCATTTTTATGAACCTATCTTCCCAAGCTTGGAGTGCAGGTTCATGGTTGGGGTTGTCCTCTAGGGCCCATAACACCTAGAGGGTGGACGCATACTTTCCCCATCCCTTAGCATGAAGGAATTAGGTTCGTTTGACCTAATTTCTATCCTATATTTTAAACACGCAAGGGGTTAGCGTAAATATACCTTGTGCCTAGTTGAGAGTCCTACTTCACTAGTCAACTAGGGCCTACCATTACACTGGCTCAGGTCCTGGAATCCCTTGTCATGGTACGATTGATGATGAGTTGTCTCATACCAACTCATTCTTGAGTAGTTAGCATCGGTATCTTATTTTTTTTCTCCCAATCACACGATGAGCAAAAGGCCCATCATCGTACTACTCACACGATGACCTAGACGTGATGTCCCATATCGTCTCTCATCACTTATTCTTGTAAAAAGGGCCTCTTACTCCTATTTATTTGCTAGAAAGCGATCATTCTTGAATCACAATGATTACCTAACTCTCAATCATGAGTATTGGGTGTATAGAGTTCGACCATCCTTCTTGATGGTTAATTTAATTTATCATCATTTACAATAAAAGGGTTGAGCTAAACCAAGGTTTTCTATGTTTCAAACCCTAATCATTTATACTTATAGAATTAAATATTTTATTTTGTTTTAAATAACCTTTATTACAAAAATCTAAAAAATTCATTAAAAACTATTTCTTTTTAATAAACTAACTATTCTCACACTCACATTTATTTCTATTCATTCATCTAATAAAAAGCTTAACTCTACAAAGTATTCATAAAAGAAATATACTATTTAAATAATCTCAACACCTCAATATCCACATTACCTTCCTACACTACTTTTTGCCTTTAACCCTAGCATAATATATATAACATTCAACACCCATATTTTATAGATGTGGAATATATTATAATTACAAGATCTTAAACCCTAGTCTGATTCCTACTACGCTACCTAAGGCTAACCTTCTACTCTCGGGTCATAATATTTAAATCATTTACTTTATGTAAGAGCAAATACACCTACTTAATTAAGATAAGAAGGTTGACTTATATATAATAAAATAAACTAAATTCTCAAGTTAAAGATGCATAAGTATATCTTATTCTAAAATCTTGTTTCATTTAATTTGAACACATACTCTGTACTCTCAAGATAACGTTATCGTGCCTATTTTAAAGTAACTTGTGCTATTAAAGAACTATTGTGACTTTAAACAAAAGAGAAATATCTTTTCGAAATATAACAAACAAATAAAATATAAATATGCTTATTCTAGAAAGGTAAACTATTTATTACTCCTTAATAAACAAATTGATTTATAATCATATTTGAGGGGTGTCATCATTAGTTCATGCTACAGAGAGTTATATGTCTCCTTACTTACATTAATCTCAATCAATTTTTGAAAACCATTCCTAATTTTTTGCACTATTTTTAATGCACCAAATAATTCAAGGGATGTTTATATTGAAGTACTTCTAAAGAAAGCATTATCTCATAAAATCATATCGGACCTTACTTTAATAAAAGTAACAATTTTCAACGACGTAAGCACTTTTTATTAAATAAAATACAACACCGGAAACATCTATATTTTATTCAAGTTGTTCATGCATTGGGGAATCGTCTCAACCTACAGAAGATTATTTCATTTTAAAGTTATCATTATTGAATTGGGTTTACCAAGCTACTTTTAATAACGTAAGTACACATTCAATCAAAATCAAAATGCACACATCTAGAAATACTTTTATGGCATGAATGCAAGATTACAAATCTCGTAATTCCATTTTCTTCTAGTTTTATCTCCTTTTTCTTTCGTGAAAGAGTAGGTGGTCTGTTACTTTATAATTACTGCATATACTATGAGTTACTAGCCAGTGTTAAGCTGATTTAGCAAGGGCAACGTTTGGAGGAATCGTACTAACTCAGAATAGAGATATTGCTCCTAACTAGCAAAATAAATTCAATTTTAGGCTCTTAGTACCTACATAAACTTTACTCAAAGCAATAAGTTATATAGTCCGGATGCAGTAATTAAAAAGAGTCGAAGTATAACACTGTAGTTCTAAATTTATTAAACTCTCTAATAATATTATTTGTTTCTATAAATTTATATAGAAAACTTAGAGAGTCTTACAACTGTAGGTCAGACAAACTATTCAATATCGATATCATTTAATTAAAATATAAGTATTAATTTGTTAGACAATTGCAAATATTTATTAAAACCAAATGCTTCTTTTTCAAATGGTGGATTCTATAATCTAATTAACTTTAACAATGTCTTGTAACAACGTAGATAATCACATGCTGGTCTATATGCTCAAGACTACCAATTTTCAGAAATATACATATGCACTATTGACACCCAGAATGCGACAAGCTTCTCCACACCACTGCTCGACGAAAAGCTCTCCTTCAATTTAGAAGACGTCAAAGGTTTCGCACAAGGATATGGTTTTGGATCAACACAGCTCAAATGAAAATGCATCTATCATGTATTATGTAGACTACCCTTTTTAAGTATACAACACAGAGCAGATACTGTCTAAAAATTTAAGATAATTTTGGTAAAGCAACACTCAATTCAAGAGTTCATCTATCACATTTGTATTTTTCAACTCAAGTGATTTTTTCTCACAATAGGGGCTATCAATTCACAACCCAAAAAAAAACAAAAAGTAATATCCATAACCTATCCCTATTTTTTAAAAAACCGAAGATAGAATTTCAACCCAGCGGATTATAATCTTCATTCTAAATGTGTTTGCACTCAACAGTATTATCCAGATTTAACCAGAAGGAAATTTCATTAAACCAAAAACCATACAAACAATCAAAAAATAAAGTTAAGCATTCAATTTGGCAACAAACGTTTATCTCAGTTATTATCCATCTGAGCCTATTTTTTTAGAATAGTTAATTTGGTTTAATGAACACAACATATTTATAAATATACATATATATATATTGCAATCATAATTCAACACAGATTCTCAGAAAAATCCAACCTGGTTTTCTATTGGGTTGTTCTTGTATCCCTCGTCTCGTAGCTTGAGCACTGTGTACACCTTTCCTTTCCATCCTAAACCCCCAAGTTTCACATAGCGAGCATCCTCATTCATCATACAACCAACAGGTATTCCTTATAAATAAATTTCAATCAGAATACTTTTACACTTTGGATTAAATGCAAGCTTACATCTAGTTTCATTCTAATTTTTGCCAAGTGGTAGCCCAGACTCTAGACTCTAGGATATATGTGTTAAGCCGATGCCATATATATTAAAACATTTGTTTCTTAATTTCAAAATAAATGTAACCATATTTTCTAATGTCAATTTTATATTTTAATTAAATTAAACATTACTTATTATAATAAAATATAAAATAATACTTAATATTTTATTATTATTTTTAAAACAAAATATGATATATATATATATATATATATATAAACCACTCTTTTTAATCAACAAGATATTCCTATAATTAATTGAAAACAAACATATTAAAATGCATCTAAATGGATGCAGCTGCATGAAGATTATTTTGTGAACTTATATGTACTTACAAGTCGTGATGTTTTCTACACCTCCATCATATTCCTCCTTACCTCTTGTAGTTAACCTTCAACTACCACATGAAGGATGGTATCTGATCCTTTTACTTGATTCTTACTCTTCCTATTTGTTCCTGCAACTACAAATCCATTAGCAGTACCACATCCTAAAAGCAAAAGAAAGTATAGATTATTGTTTAAATAATAATTATTCTAGAAGGGTTGTTACATCTTATATAGATTAGTAAATATATACACTTACTATTATTTCATTTATAGTATATACACTTACTGTTATTTTATTTTTAGTCATATATTTGTTTTAATTATGTCATTATTAGTGTAGTGTTTGGGATACCAAAGGATAAGGCTCTAGGGCCATATGAATTTCTAGCTAGTTTTTTTCAAGCATTTTGGCATATAATTAGAGAAGATGCTAGTGTGGTTGTAAGGGAATTTCATGTTATAGGTAATATTTCAAGAGACATTAACTCTACTTTTTTGTTTTAATTCCTAAAAAAGGGGTAAACAATTTCAAGGATTTTCAGCCAACCAGTCTTTGTAATACTGTTTATCAAATTTTAATCAAACTGATGACCAGTAAATTAAAGAAACTTCTTCCTCTAGTGATCTTGCAACAGCAAGGAGGGTTTGTGAAGGGAAGGCAAATTTTGGATGGAGTAATTTCTATTCATGAAGTTATTCACTCCATAGAAAAAATTAGAAATGATGGGATGATCCTTAAATTGTATATGAATAAAGTGTATGATAGAGTTTCATGGTCCTTAATAAAATATTAGAAAATATTGGCTTTCATGACCATTGAAGATAAGGGATTGGGACCTGTATTTCTTTTGCCATGTTCTTTGGCAATTGCTAATGGGGCACCTACAGGGTATTTTAGTAGTGAGAGAGGTTTAATACAAGGATACCCTATCTCCCCATATCTTTTTATTATCATGTCAAAAGCATTAGGGAGAACATTCTCTACAACCAGGGTTTTTGCAAGGCTTAAAGGTTTTAAACCAGCTTAAAATCTTGAGGAACTCAACAATTTATTGATGATACCATTTTGGTGGTCCAAGCTTCGATAATTAAGGTGAGGGAGATAAAAGATATTATTGAAACTTATGAATAGACTTTTAATTAGAAGATCAATTTTGTTAATAGTAAGGTTTACTTCATTAATACTTCGATAATGACACAACAAAGAATTTATAGACTTCTCAACTATGGAGTAGAGGAGTTGCCCTCTTGTACTTAGGGATGCCTATGTCTAAAAGTAGAATGAAGGAAGAATTATATAATCCTATTTTGGATAGATTTTAGAAAAAGCTAGTAGAATGGAAAGGGGTACTTTTAAGCCACGTTGGGAGGCTTTAGTTGGCGAAGACAACACTACAAAGCTTACCTATTTACTACATATCTTTATTTAAAATATTGGATAAAGTAACAAACAAGTTGGAACAAATTCAAAGGAGATTCTTATGGACTAGTACAAAGGAAAAATAAAGAACATCCTTTGTAGCTTGGAATAGGGTTTGTAATCCTAAAAAAGGAAGATTAGTACTGAGAAAAATGAAAGGGCTTAATAAAGCCTTGGTTAGAAAAATTGTATGGAGGATGATTCAAGAGAATAATCAAAACTCAACATATGGAGAATAATAACTATTTTTAAATATGTGCAAATCCTCCTCTAAGTTACTTTATTTGGAATAATTTGGTTAAGATAAGACCTCTTCTTTGGAAAGGAGTTTCATGGAAGGTTGGAGATGGCTCCTAGATTGATTTTTGGGAAGACTCATGGCTCATGGATACTCCTCTAGGGCTGATTGATGAGTTGAATCCTTCTAGAAATATTTTGGTTGATTCCTTGGAACAAAAGTTAGATTTTATATATAGAGGAATTGGTGGCAAGCAATAGAAAAATATCAATAAGTATTCTATTTTGAGGGACATTCAACAAGCAATTATGAGGTCAATTAAATTGCTACAAGGATATCATTTAATTCAAAAGGATAGAGACACTAATATTTGGGCCCCTATTCCCTTTGGAAGCTATTCAGTTAAATCAAGATATGAATCCCAAATCCCCCCTCCCTAAGTAGCTTTGATGCAAATAACATGTGGAGCAAATTTTAATTCCAAATATTGCCTTCTTACTATGGTTGACTATACAAAATAAGATTTTAACACCGAATAACTTAATGAGAAGGGGATCTACTCCCCCCATTAGATGTGTGTTATGTCTTAAAAATGAAGAATCATTCAAGTATATGTTTATGGAATGCCTCTTCTCTTTAAGGCTTTTTAAGTTGATGATGAAGGAATTTGAAATTCAGTGGGTGAATCCAAAGGATGTTATAGATTTATTAGAAAAATGGAAATATCATTTTTCCAATTTAGAATTATCTCAAGCTTGGAAATAGCCCTGCCTCATTTTTTGGGGGGCATTTGAAAAGAAAGAAATAACAGAATATTTAAGAAAATGTACAAGAATGAAATCTCAACCTTTAACAATATCTAACTACAGTTAAGGATAATCTCTCTCTTATACCTCATCATAATGATGGAGGAAGGGTAGTGGAAGCTATAATTGCTTTAAAATGGGGCTTTCCTACAAGCCAAAATTATGATATTGACTCCAAAAAATTGGCTAGATGGAATATAGTCTGGAAACCACCTCGACTTAATTGTATTAAAGTGAACTTTGATGGGATAGTTAAGGAAAACCCCGATAGGGTATGAGAAGGGGAGATTTTCAAAAATCCAAGTGGGAAGATCATAGCGGTATTTGCAGAATCTTATGGAATTTAATCCAACAATATGGCAGAAATAAAGGCCTTATTCACATGCATGAGCTTAATGAAGCAGCTAAATATAAAGAGGGTCATTATTGAAGGTAGCTCGTTAAATATTATTAAGGGTAAGAATGAAGCTAGTTGGAACATATAAGACATTATTATCATATGCAAGAGAGATTATTGTTTTCTTGGAGGAGGTTATTATAGTGCATATCTATTGAGGCAGACCACCAAGCAACAAATTGATTGGCCAATATAGATGTATATAGTTCTAAACCAATTCTATGGAGGGATGATTTTCCTAGTTATTTGAGGAGTATAGTTGATAGGGAATTGCAAGATTATGATAAGCAAAAATATGGTTAAATTATTAATTAATGGTTTTAAGATTTATTCACCTCTTATAGTCATAAATAGTGATTTCCTGTACATACCAAGGATGCCACTTGCATTATCAGTGATGTGACCCGGGTTCAATTCCCATGGTGGATATGTATAAGAATCATTACTCAAAAAAAATAGTGATTCCCTGGTTCTATTGAGTGATGCAATAACTAGATATTATTTTGTGGTAGGATTATTGTTCTATGATAGGGTCCTGTTGAGCAATATGATAACTATAGTCTTGATTATTATTGTAGCAGGGTGCAGTGTTAGCATATCCCATGCAATATTTTGTTAGATACTATTTTGTGATAGGATTCTTATTCTATGGTAGGGTTCTTGTTGAGTGATGTGGAGGCTATGGTCTCAATGGTGGGATATTATTCTATGGTAGGATTTTTGTTCTATGGCAGGGTTCTTGTTGAGTGGCAATGGGATATTGTTCTATGGTAGGGTTACTATTTTGTGTAGGGTTCTTGTTGAGCAATGTGGCAGCTACAGTCATTGCAGCCTTGGATGAGATTAATATAGTGCATATCTATTGATAGGGAAACCAAGTGATGGATTGGTTAGTCAATAAAGGTGTAGATAATCCTAAACCAATTCTATGGAGGGATGATTTTCCTAGTGAGTTGAGGAGTATAGTTGAGAGGGAGTTGCAAGCTTATGATATACAGAAGTATGGTTAAATTATTAATCAATGGTTGTAAGCTTTATTCACCTCTTGTAGTCATAGGAAGTGAAACTTTTCATTTTTTTCTTTAAAGGGTTTATGTGACTTCTTGTCTTGTTCTATTATTAAGCTTCTCTAATTATTAATTATTTGATTTAATGTAGATGAGTGGTTTTGTATAAAAGGGTTGGGGCCCTTTCAAAAACCCCTTCTTTTCACCCTAATCAAAAAAATTCTGTGATTATTATTAATAATATAATAAGAAAGAGATTTACTATATTGTTTAATTAGTTATATGAGAATGTAACAATTCCATCATTTTTACATCATGACTATGTTACCATGGTATTTCAATAATATTGTTAACTATTATGCATGTATTGTTGACAAGAATAGATAGGTCTCCTTCTCAAAATTCAAGGTATTTAACCAACTGATCTCAAGTAGTTTGATAGTTAGATTTTTATTTTTAATTTGTTATATGGGACTAGGATGGTCGCCACCCATATTATATCATAACAAAAATTGTATTACAATAATTTGGTTATTATGCATGTATCATTTGGGAAGATTCAAACCTATATATCCTCCTTGCAAGTAGATGAATTTAACTGAGTTAATGTTATTTCATTGATAATAAGATTTTTTATATTGTTTTAATAGAGTAATATTTGTATTAACTAAGTGAAAAAATATTTAAATATAAAATATTAAAATTTTGCTTATAATCCATGCATATATATTTTTAATTGGTTACGAATGAAACAAGCTTGTATTACATCATGATCACATAGTGATATTACAACAATTTGACAATTATTCTTGTATTGCTTAGCAATATTTGAACCTATGTCTCTTATTAAAAGTTGAGGAATATAATTTATTGAGCTAATGATATTTGATACATATACTTTTTATTCTTTTTGGAGAATATTACATTATTTGGCACATGCTAATGTATCCCTATGGTACCTATGGTACAATGTAAATATTAGAATACAGTTTGAGTCTATAGTTTAGAAGAGTGATTTATATTTCTCCTTTTATGTGTGTGACTATGTGAAGGATATGCACAATTGTCATGTATGTAAGAGTGCAAGTGTGTAATGAGAGAGTGCACAAGTGTCATATAACTAAGTAAGCAAATATGTTAAATGAGAAAGTGCACAAGTATCATGTATTAAGAGTGCATGTAGAAGTACAAGTATCATGTAAAAGAGTGCAAGTATCATAGAGTTAAGTGTGCATGTAAGTAGAGAGTCAAGAGTCATGTATACAAGTGGCAAGATGAGAAGCCAAAGATTGCAATGCACGAATATGTGAGGAGTGTAATAGTCAAGTATTGAAGAGTCGCCTTTCTAAGGTTATGTAATGGATACAAAGCTCCATGAAATGTATTTGGAAATGTATGACACATTCAAGCATGAATATTGAAACTTGTATGCATATTTTGAGCAATTATACTATAAGTGTTCTTCATGTTATTGCATGAATTATTTTGGCTATTTTACATTCATATTTGATATTATCTTGAATTTTATAATTATGTATACTGACCATCTTATATTTTTATTCCTTTTATATTTAATTCTGCTATAGATCAAAGATGTTGGGACCTGTTGAGTGGTATTTTCACCCGGTTGTGAAAGTACACTCTCCTTTAGGATTTGGGTTCCAAATCTCCTCTTGCAAAGAAGTTAAATAAACAACTTCTCCAAGGTCTCCATTGTATTAGCATTTGCATATGTGTATTAGTAATCTCAAATAAAGATATTCAATTTAAATGCTTGGAACACCTTAGTGATTGCAAGTAGCTGTAAACAAGGGGCAATGTTGGTTTATTTCACCATGAAACTTTAGTGATTGTTCATTGTTTTTTTGGATTTTGAAATTTTTTAAATGTTTATTTTAATGCCTAAAATTTTAAAATAAGTTAAAATTTCTGAAAAAAATAAAATGCAGAAAATGAAAATGAAATGTAGAAAACTGAAAATAAAATGCATTCAGTATGATGCTATCTTATTTCGATAAAACTAAATATGTGAGGTTTTCATGCATGAAACCTAACCTATTGGACCTGCAAAACAAGCACAATCCGGATAAGCTAAGTGCTGGCTCCTAGGATTTTAAACGAGATTTTTCAGATTTAAACATTCGCATGAAGCAACCAAGAAAACTTGCATAAACTCCATTTACAAGCCTAAAATCTGAAAAGGGAAAAAATAGACATTTAATCTTGCATGCAAAAAATGACTCCTCCTTTCTTGTCCATAAGATGCAACTTTCTGAAAACTTTTGCATTAAAAATGTGTCATTTTACAATAGCAAAATTTTCTGGTTTTCCCAAACCAGTCCATGGAATAAAAATGACTCAAACAGGTCCAGAATGGCCTTATCGCCCTCAATTCTGCAACTCTGTTCGCAGCAATTTCCAACCCATTTCCATGAAGAAGAAAAACCAGTCTACGAAAGAAAAACAGCCCAACTAGGTCCATAATGGCTATCTTGCCTTCAAATCTGCAACACTACTTGCAGCAGTTTCCTACCCCTTTTGGCCTCTTTGAATAGCATATTTAAACTTGTGAAACATTGTTTCTCCTTCCATGACGGTTCGTTTCATTTGCCAATGGTTGTTCGTTTCACCTTCCCTACATGCGTGTGCTTCGGTTTCCAAGAAACTTTTTGTTTCTATTTTGTGGCCCTTCGTTTCATTTTCTCCACATGGGCTTGCATTCATTTCCTTCCATGTGTAACGACCATCTTAAATGATTTCCAATCATTAAAGATTCCTTATGTAACATTTTGTCTTATTTACTAGATTTTGTCCTTATGTCCACGTCACTATGCAGGTCTGTTACCTTGGCGAAAATGGAACATGTCGTGATATCACGATGCTTCTTGTTTCTCTGTTTGCCTGCCCCTTTTGAATCATGAAAATGTAACATGTCACGATATCGCGACACTTTTGGCCCCTTTCGTCTTTTGTTGCTTTTAGCCGCGAAAATGCAACATGTCGCGATATCGCGACACTTTTTCTATTTTGGCCGCGACGATGCAACATGTCGCGATATCGCGACACTTTTTCTTTCTTGGCCATGACGATGCAACATGTCGCGATATCGCGACACTTTTTCTTTCTTCTGTTCTGGCCGCGAAAATGCAACATGTCGCGATATCGCGACACTTTTTCTTTCTTCTATTTTGGTCACGAAAATGCAACATGTCGCGATATCGCGACACTTTTTCTCTTTTGGCCGCGATGGTGCAACATGTCGCGATATCGCGACACTTTTTCTCTTTTGGCCGCAATGGTGCAACATGTCACGATATCGCGACACTTTTTCTCTTTTGGCCGTGATGGTGCAACATGTCGCGATATCACGACACTTTTTCTCTTTTGGCCGTGATGGTGCAACATGTGATATCACGACACTTTTTCTCTTTTGGCCGTGATGGTGCAACATGTCGCGATATCGCGACACTTTTTCTCTTTTGGCCACGATGGTGCAACATGTCGCGATATCGCGACACTTTTTCTCCTTGTGGTGTTTTGCTTTTTCTTTGATCTTTAGCATATGGGCCACTTCGGTCTTCTTGGAAAACATGCAAAAAAGGTGGGTCCCCAATTTTGGGGTACGTTGTGTATCAGCCACAACAAGACCTAATATAATTTGGCTTAAAATTCAACAATGGTATCAAAGCCATTGTCATATTCAAAGCTACTTCAAGTAGTCTTTATTGCTACCATTGAAGGAAGTCTTCGATGTGATTGTTACAAATTTTGAATTTGCAGATTGATATAGGTCCTCAGCCATAGTCTTTTCACTTTAAAGGAAGTGAAGACTAGGACTTCATTCAAAGGCTTGGAGAATAGATTAAAAGGGCCAACTCTAAAATTTGGATGTGAGGGAACATTCAAAGTCACCTTAATACTAATTGGATTCTCTAGAAAATAGAAGAATCACATAAAAATATTATAGTGGTTCAAAACCACCATTGAAGGATAAAAATTCCTTATATATATTGTGTTGGACAAAGTGTCCAAAAACTATTAAATTATTGGAGGACAAAATAATCCTCATATATTTTTTAAAATTATAATTTTGTGATCAAGCAGACGAAAAAATTGAAGCACAAAAAGGTATTGTATGTGCCAAAGCATCAAAGTCTAAGATAAATGTCTAAGTGTCATTCAACAAGAGGTGTCAGGTTGTTTTTCATCTAGGAACACCTAAAAAGAAAGAGCAAAATCATTACTCACTCAAGTTGCTATATGTCTAAGAGATATTAGAAAAGAGAAAGCAAGAGTGTCATCCTAAAATATAAGGTCATGCATGTTGTTCGAGCCAGAGCACCTGAACCAAGGAGCCATTTGAGTTTGAGTCAAATAATCATTCATAGGAGCAATTGAATGAGGGAGCCATTCATACCCATGTCGAAGCACCTAAACCAGCAAGCATTCGGGTCTGAGCCAAAGCACCTGAACTAGGGAACTATTTAGGTCTAAGCCAGAGCACCTAAACTAGGAAACTATTCAAGCTCAAGTAGGAGCATCTAAACCTGAGTACCATTTCAAGCCACGTAAAATCATCAAATCCAGAGCTCAATTTCAAGTTCAAGCCAATATTTTTTTAATGTAGTTCAAATTCGGCCAAAAGAAAGTAAATAGTCAAAGCACTATTATTTTAGGTTTTGAGCAAAACATTGAGGCAACATAAGGAAAAAGAGAGTGTTGCATCTAAGCACTATAGAGTAACATTTGTATTCAATATTTACCATTAAAAGCTTTTGCATCATCAGCCAGGAGCAAGTTCATTTAGAACATTTATGAGACCCAATTTGGAATTCAAAGGTAAGCATATTACCTTATAATTTAATCTTTACTAAATTTGATATTAAAGTCTTAAGTTGAATTTAAATTTGAAGTAATTGGTTAACTTAGGGACTATTATTAAGAGAGGGAGTTATAAGGACTTCAACCTTATTTTTAGAATATTGATAAATATTTGATATTTTATTAATCATTGCAATATTTTTTTATTTTTGAAAATTTTGATACACTTATTAGATTTTGGAGAGAAGGATTTCTATTCCAAAAAAATAAAATTATATATTTTGAAAATTTTGAATATTTAGAAAATTTGCAAATATAATATTAAGGAGATATAAGGTTTTCTACTTCAAAGGAATTGAAAATTTAAAAATTTTAATTTGCAAATTTATTTTTGAAAAAGGGAATTTGAATTTTTTGAAATTTCAATTAAACTTTGGAGCAAAAAGGATTTCAACTTCAAAGGAATTCAATCATTGAATTATGAAAGAAAATGATTTGAAGTTCATAATAAGAAAGAAAATATTGGAAGTTATAAAATATGGCATACATAAATTGATTGGAAAATATGATGATAAGCAAGATATGGCAATGCAATTTATCTATAGAGAAGCAATGAATGAAAGTTTTGAAATTTTTGAATATTATTTATATTCAAAGCTTGTTGAAGTAATTGAGAATTTAAAAGATGATATACAATACCTATTGATATAGGTAGTATAATGTATATGGTATTATTTTCACTTGAAATTCATAAGAATGAAAATCAAAAGCAAAAAGAGTTGATTGAAACTCTAAAAAGAAAAATAGTGATTGATCATGATACAAGTGAGTCAAGTGAATCATCTCATAAAGTAGTGCTTCACTTTGCATGTAATACTAACAATCCAAGCTCATCAAATTCAGAAAATTATTATGATACTCTAAGTGAATGTTTAGATGTTGCCAGATAGCATCAAGATTGCAAGAGTGTAGAAACAAAAGAAGCACATGAAGAAGCTCATGAAATTTATAAACAAGATTCAAAAGTTTATAACAAAGAAGCAAATTTAGAAGAATTAAAGAAAGAATATTAATAAGGATCTCATACAGAAGATCAATGCAAGGTTACCTAAAATAAGAAAAATCAAATATGAAGACAAATATTGAAGACTAAAATCTTCAATAACCAAATAATGTAATACAAGGGGGTATTGAAGAATATTATGTTATTTGGTACATGCTAATGTACCCCCATGGTACCTATTGTATAATGTAAATATTAGAATAGAGTTTTAGTCTATAGTTTAGGAGAGTGATTTATATTTCTCTTTTTATATAAGTGTCTATGTGTAAGATATGCACAAGTGTCAATTAAGTGTGCAAATATGTAATATGAGAAAGTGCATAAGTGTCATGTATTAGGAGTGCATGTAGAAGTATAAATGTCATATAAAATAGTGTAAGTGTCGTAGAGTAAAGTTTGAATGTAATTAGAGAGTCAAAATTCATGTATACAAGTGGCGAGATGAAAAGCCAAAGGACATGTAAGGCTTGTCTTATGTAAAGAATAGGAAAGGTTGTAACTCCCATATATGTGAGGAGTGCGATAGTCAAGTATTGAAGAGTCATATTTCTAAAGTTATATAATGAAGTCAAAGCTCTATGAAGTGTATCTAGAAATATATTACACGTTCAAGCATGAATATTGAAGCTTGTATGCATATTTCAAGCAATTATACTATAAGTGTTCTTCATGTTTTTACATGAATGATTTTGGTTATTTTATATTCATATTTTATATAATCTTGAATGTTATTATTATTTATATTGGTCATCTTATGTTTTTATTGCTCTTATATTTAAGTCTACTCTAGACCAAAGATATTGGGACCTAATATAATTTGGCTTAAAAACCAACAGTTTTTTCTTTTTTAATTTTTATTATTTTAATTATATTGTGTATAAAATCCTAATTAGAACTTATATGTACTATGTCTTATGTTATTATTTCAATTAGTTATATGGTATTAAAATAAGCCCCTCCCACATTGCATCATGACCACTTAATGGCATTACAATAGTATTTTTGTCAATTATACAAATATCTAGGAACAAGGTTCAAAGTTGAGTTTCCTCCTCTAAAATTGAATTATTTAATGAGTTGAGTTCATGTCATTTGATTTATGTTATTGCTATTGTTATTACTTTTTATTTCTTCTTATTATTATAAGTAAAGCATAAAACTCTATCTATAGCTTTTTAGGATCTTAGGCTATTAGTAAGTCAATTTCTATATTTTAGTCAATTTTGTTTATTAATAAAACATTACATGAGAACCTTATTCAAACACAACTTTTTTTATGATTTTATCATTCTTGACGATAAGACTCGCATGTTGTAGCAAAAATTTGGGCTTAAATCCCTTATGCATGATGCATCACAAATATGTTGTACGATTGGAACATCGCACACTCAATAATCATTGTTCAATGGAGTGTTTTCATCTTGTAGGTTGTTGTCATGAGAGGATTGTTGTTCAAAGGAAATTGCAATCAATTTTATCTGCATTATTTTGGTATCAGAGCAGGTTTGTGATACGTAATAGAGGAAGAGGGTGCAATGGAAAATAGGAAGACCACGAGGACCCCATCCCGCAAACATAGTTTAAATGCTAAGGGGAATTATCGCTCAACTTGATGCAATAAAAATTTCCCAAAGGAGGGGTGTTCAAGTAGAAGACATGAGTGATAGTGAAGAATAAGAAATTGGTCAACAAGAAGCTCACAATGAAGAGCGATAGGAAGGACCAAAGGAATTATTAATATGGGCAAGAATCCAAAGATAGAAACCCCATCATATAACGGAAGTTTGAATCTAGAGGAACTCATAGACTGGATTACAGAGAAAAATATTTTGATTTCGAAGTGACAAAAGACCCTAAGAATGTGAAGTTCACCTATACCAAACTGAAGGGGCATATGTCCTTAGGGTGGTATCATTTCCAAACACAAATACAAAGAAAAGGAACATAAAATATTTAGACATGAGAGAAAATGATTACTAAATTGAAGGCCAAATTCCTTCCACTAGATTACTAATTAAGTCTTTTTAAGAAATTGCATAATTTAAGATAAAAGGAAATGAATATAAAGGATTATATCAAGGATTTTTATAGGCTCACCATTGGAGCTAAACACGTAGAATATGAAGAAGAAAATATTTCTAAGTATATCAATGGACTACGATTGTCCATACAATATGTAGTATGATGTAAATGAGAATGGTCAAAGAAGCCTACCAATATGCCTTAAAGGCATAAGAGAAGTTATCACAATGGCAATAAAATAATCAAAGAGGAAGATGAAGGTTCTCACGAGGATAAGGTGTAGACACCAAAACGGCACCAATCCGATT
Source organism: Wollemia nobilis (assembly GCA_028583015.1). Taxonomy (NCBI): domain Eukaryota; kingdom Viridiplantae; phylum Streptophyta; class Pinopsida; order Araucariales; family Araucariaceae; genus Wollemia; species Wollemia nobilis. The sequence goes on from JAQPPZ010000019.1 coordinate 12,377,260, forward strand.
ATGTGATTGCAAACACTGATCGCTTTGACACACACAGCCCCTAGGGCAGCCCTCAGAGGTTAAACAGTGGTCCTAACCACTTTTATAGCAATTTTGTAAGGTCAAGAAGCAATTTGGCACATTCAGGCACTTTGCCCAGTATTCGTCTCACCCGGGGACGAATACTAACTGGGATTCGTCTCACCCGGGGACGAATTCTGAAATCGTCTTTGGTCAGGATGAATTCCAGGTTTAACGGGCAAAAAGAAGAATGCCGCCAAGTGGTAGCCGAGGACAGTCAATTATTGCCTCCTGTCGTGCATGCGCGTGTAGGTGGGTAGGTTGGCAGTCATGGAAGCCCAAGTCAGGGAGGAGTCTCCTCCCTCTTGGGAAGGCATGGCCGCCACATGGCATCCCTGCATGCCCCTCCAAAGAGACCCCATGGGTCTATAAAATGGTGGACTTTCCCACCCAAATGAGGAGAGGTTGGAGGCATTTTCAAGCAACGAAGTGCTGCCAAATTGAACACCCTATTGCACCCTTTTTCGATTCACCTTTTCACATCCATTAATCTCTTTCGCAAGAGAGGTTATTGGGTGGCTTTTGGAAGCGTGGATCCAAACCCAAACCCAACATTTGACCACCTCAATCCACCAATTTTCCGACAACACAATCCCAAGAGATTTTGGGCCCATCCCTAGTGGATTGGCGTCAAAATCAAGTTCTAACGGGGGCGGCCCGCTTGGGCACCCCACACTTTTTGTTAGTTTCATTTTAGTCTATTCTATTATTGCTTGTTTATCCTACATTACGTTCTATGCTATTTAGATAGCTCACAATCTTGATTTCAGAAGACATTTATCAAATATTATCATGCTTTGTCGATTTTGTGGCCCTCACTAACTTGCAGGTAGCGACGTGGAATTCCCATGGATAGAGGCCAAATTGGGAGAATCCGACCATCTGGGTCATCCCAAAATGGCCCCAATTACTTAACCCCTTTGTCTGCAGGTGTTTTGGAGACCCCGAGGTTCGACATTTAGACGGCATCACTTCGGCTTTCCTAACACAGTCGAATTCGTCCCACCCGGGGACGAATAACAGCAGAATTCGTCCCGCCCAGGGATGAATTACAGTTGAAAGTAGATTGGCCGACTGTTTCAATGGCAGTGGCCCTCTGGTAATGTCTTCTGACCTCTGTAAGATTTGCAAGTCATTTAGATTCATTTTATTCACATTTTATAATCTTTTACATGCATCTTTTATTAATTTCAAAGAACAAACTTTTCCTATTTGTAGCAGGTGCTACTAACTCTTTTTGTTGTTTCTTTGAACGCAGGAGGAGCAGCAAAGATCGAAGACCCATCAACACCAGCGGCGGCAACGCTTTGGCCCGCCCATTTTGCATGTGGGCACGCGAAAGGAGATCACTATTCACTTTTGTAATGGAAACATGCTAACTCTCCTAGCCCCTAAAAAGGGAGGAGATGTATTGTAACCGAGTTGGAATCACATTAATAAAAAGGGTTGTGCTCCTGCTTTCTCCTTTTATGTTTGTTTTTTATTCGATTACATCCGCTTTATTTCGTGCATCAAGCTAGTTAGTTTACATTGCAGCAATTAGTGTTTCTTTTTATTTCCGAAATCTCGTGCTTTCAGTGGCGATCACGGTGGGACTCTGTCCCCTGGTTTTTAAGATCAAGTAACTGATCCATTTTTGTGTTTTGTGCTTGACAGGTACAATTTTTTTAAAGCAGACTGTTATTCGTCTCTGACTGCGATGAATACTTTACTGTAATTCGTCGACCACTGAGACGAATTCAAATTCGTCTCAGACGAGGACGAATTCTGTTCTGTAATTCGTCTCACAGAGGGACGAATTTTTGTCTATAAATTTTTAGAGCCGAGGATCAAAAACAGCAAGTCTGGGCAAGAAAGGTAAGGGTTCCAAAACTGTCTTTGTCATTTTCTGATTTTTTGCTTTCACTTTTTGTCAATTCTTGCGTGCTTAAAGAAAATAGTGGTTGCTTGCATGTTTCAATTTTAAGTAAAATAAACCACACACACATCACGTGGCACGTTTTTAACCAAGGAGCTGGTCGTAAGACCCCAGCCCTTGAGCAAGACCAACGGTGGGTTCATCACCACCTTGGCTTGACTTTGCATCCATTTCCCCTGATTGTCATTGTTGTTAGGCGTAAATCCTGACGAAAGCTGACCGAGTGTCGCTGGGGTGATTCCCATGCGCGCGAGGATAAGTCTTCTATGGTAGGTGTCATTAATAGGACAATCCCCCTTTCGTACCGCCTATGTTCCACGTACCATCTGCTCTCACGTACCTATAGTTTCCCTCTCGTAAGGGCGGGTATATAGAGAGGTTGGTATATCGGTCCGGCAATGGTATATTGAAGGGGCGACCATTTATGGGAGTCATATGAGCCAACATTCTGCATTTAAACGTTCTTCAAAACTTTCAAAAACAAAACAAAACATCAAAATGCACTAAACCAGTTTAGGACACACCATTAATCTTTAAAAGAGATAATCATTGTTTGTGTATGTGTGTGTTCATTTTTGCTTAGTGTAACAAAAAAAAAATCATCATAAACGAGATAAAAATCTGCTTAGCTAGTAGAAGAGCACCACAATGGTGTACACCCGTAGCCAAGCCCAATCAAGGGCGGATGCTGCGGAAGGTGCACAAAGAGAGGGCGTTGGTCGCCTTCGCTTTAGCCCTGAGGACTTGGCCATACCGCCTTGGCGGTCTGGCCTACAAGAAAGTCCACATCAGGCCACATCAAGAAGGAATTATTGGGACCCCCCTCTGTGGGGTATGCCCATTCAACACAGCCCCTTTCGGGAAGAAGCTTTACATGTGGCACTCGACGTAAATAGAAAACCGCCTTTTGAGGCTAGATCTGAGTGGCCACAGCGCGATGAAGCGCTAGAGAGGCACAGTGTCCATGAGGAGAGACAGCGTGAATACGGCACCTCTCCTTTGCCTCCCATTAGAACTGAAAGACAAAACCCAGAGCGCAGGGCTCTCCACACAGGGCGAGCTAACTCCGCCCCCCCTTTCACACCCATGAAAGGGAGTACGAGGAAGACCATCGCATTCCTCGAGAACAACATACAGCGTGGGAACCTTGCGTTTCCACACTGCTAGATATCATGGTCACCCATCGAGGCCGAGCCTCAAGTAAATGCCGCCAACCTCGACAGAGGGAAGCGACCCATTGAAATTTTAGATCATCAAGACCGAGGCAAATACATAGGAGAAACATTCAAGCCTCCTGAGCAAAATATGGCAGACCAAATTGACCCGGCAGTCGCCAGACATGCCGCCCGCCAAGCCCGAATCACGCGGCTTGAGCAAGGTCATCAGGAGTTAGAGTACTTATACCGCCTTAATAAAGAGCGCATGCAGCGCGAAGCGGATGAGCTGCGTTATAAACTACCTGAGAGGGTGCCAACCCCTCGCACCCAAAAAGCAGAACAATATGAGAGGTATAATCCTTTGGTGCAGGACAGGTCTCCGTGACCTCGTCAAGCTTTGCCTCCGAGACCTTATAGACCCGAGAGGGAGGCCACTCCCCGAAACAATGATGGGTACCCTCAGCGGGGACTCACTCAGGGTCATAGGTCTCGCCTAGAGACTCCTCAAGAAGTTCATGAGGAATATGAACCAGAAATAGAACGGGCCGAAATGCCCTATCAAGGCGGGAGGGCTGCCATTCGGCCACCCCCCCATAGGCCTCCAGTCTCCCATAACTCACAACGGGAGCAAACAAAAGAGGAAGAAATTAAATCTTTCGATGCATACAAAGCGCTATTAGAGCGTTTGGAGTCTATGGAGACAAAAGCTTCTGGGCATCAAAAGCCCACGTTACGTCAACTCCGCAGTCATCCAGTGCATCCCTCAGTGCCCACACCTCTTTACCCCGAACATTTCAAGTTGCCTCAGTTGGCAGTCTTTAAAGGTGAAGAGGATGCACAAGAACATGTCACAAGATTCCTGAGCCAATGCTTCGGCATTCAAGATAATGATGCATTGTTGCTTAGGACATTCATAACCACATTCGTGGGCCCTACCTCGGATTGGTTCACATAGTTACCGAAGCACAACATAAATAACCTAGATCAATTAGTAGATGCGTTCCTTGAACGCTTTGCCTTCAACACCAAGAAGAAGGCATCACTGAGTGATCTGGCCAGCCTCAGGCAATATGAGGAAGAGACAATGGCAGCATATGGGAATCGATGGAGGGCTTTGCTTTCTAAGCTACCCTACCTTCCCCCTATGTCTGACCTCACACAGATGTTTGCACGAAGTTGCTTGAAATCGATCTCTGGGCTATTGCAGCTGCAGCAATACGCCAGCCTAGAAGAAGCTTTGGCGCAAGCCAGAGTTATAGAAGAGATCAAAATAGGGGAAGGCACAATCGCCAAGCCTAAAAAGAAAGAGTGGAACAAAAACACTAAGACCGGGACTACGCAATCACAACCCGTTGCGGTTAATCAAGTTGCGATAAATGTCCCCAAGCCTATGCAAGAAATACAGCCCCAAAAGGCTAATTATCAAGCAGTGCCTCCTACTTATGAAAGAGAAAATAAAAAATAGGAGCAAAATCAGCAGCGTCGCCCTAGGCGACAATTCACCCCTTATGCGGAGTCTAGGGACTCCCTATTTGACCGCTTGTCAGTGACAAATTTAGTCACCCTTCCAGAAATCCAAACTGTAGATCCTAATGCTCCCAAGCCTAAGGGATACGAGAGAGGAATTATATTGTAGGTTCCATAGGCGAAGGGGACATGACCTGAATGGATGTTGGAAATTCAAGGGATTAATACAAGATTTGATCGATAATAAAACATTGGCAGTGGACAACCCCATAGCGCCAAATAATCAACAGATGGGGGTTTTCAAGGACCCTTTGCCTACCCACGAGGCACAGGCAAAACCTCTTCAGGTCAATGAGGTGCGACAGAATCTTCCCATGCAAGGATTTGTGGGAATGATCAGCATAGTGACCAGGAACAAAAAGTACCCAGGAGTTGCCCCCGAGGCAGCTACAAGAGAAGTTCCAACAACGTCGCAACCTCAACAAAGCCCTGTGCAGTTGCCTCCGCCTAGACCCGAGGTCACGATACGGACCAAACTCACGCAGAGTTTGCGGACCACATCGGCTAGGCTTTCCATTTACGAGCTTATTCAACAGTCAACACCCCATAGAGAAGCTCTCATGGAAATTTTGAAAGCCATCGAGTTATAGCCTCACGAAGCAAATTCTTTCAATAACTTCGTGGGACATGTGAAACGATGTATGGAGCCGGTCATTACCTTCAGAGAGGATGAAGTTAAAACAATATCGAATGACATGGCAGATCCACCCCTGCACGTTATCGCGCGGGTCAACGGGATCCCGTACAAGAGAGTGTTGGTAGATACTGGCTCGTCCAGTAACATCATTACTACCGTAGCATTAAAACATCTAAAGCTGCCAGCCTCTCATATCACGGCTTCCACATACACACTACGAGCATTCAACGATGCGATATGCTCGACAGTCGGCACAATTGTTCTGCCCATCCAGGTAGGACAAAAGATGATACCTACATTGTGCCATGTTCTGGAAGGCGAGATGGCATACAACATACTGCTAGGGCGGCCATGGATTAGGGACATGAAGTGTGTCCCTTCGATCACTCACCAGTGTCTAAAGTATGCATTTGAAGGAGAAGTACATGTAGTCCCGATGGACTTAGAACCCTTCAAATATTGCAATGCGGTGCAATTAATGCCTCAATCGACCCTCCCTTCAACGCATTTGGATTTCCAGTTAAATCCATCTAGACAGGGTCCAATACCGCGGGCACCATTGGTGACTAAACCATCAAAATCCTAGCCAGGTGAGTCTTCATCATCTGCTCCTTCACTACCAATGCCACCTGTCATGGCTAAACAGAAGGACAAAGGAAAACAGATCTTGGAAGAGGCTCAGCCCCTAGAAGAGGCGTTGCCAACGATATCAACTGTCTCAACAGAAGAAATACCTAGCACAACAAAAGCTGAGACTCCTAACCCACCAAACATGGAATGGACTCAGGAAGGCCTCCCGTTCCCTCCCTCCCAAGCATCAACAATTACTGTTGAAATGGCCAGTACGGGCCTGGGGGAGTATCTAGTGCAGAATGTTGTGGCAACGCCCGCATTAGAATCAGTACAGGACATGGGGAGACCTCACCTTCCCATAGGGACAGTTGTTCCTCTAGGTTACCCACCAAACCAGACTAATTTTGTGTATGGGGGCCTTGATCATGGTCCTGAACCATGCAAGCAAAAGGACGAGGACGAAGAGCCTTTTGCCAAAAATGTCAATTATCTATCAAACCCGGACTTCGCTCTGAGATATCTCGGCCAATGCAATTGGCATGGATACGGGCTAGGCAGGTATGAGCAAGGGGTGCGTGTCCTTTGCCAGCCAAGATACCAAATGCCATATGATAAGTCGGGAGTAGGGTTCAACCACCCCCTGCCCTTAGACATCTTGGTGGAAAACATGCAAGGCCTAGGAATAGGCAACAAGGGTGGATTGGCATCAGATCCTTATGCCAACCCAAATACAGAATATACATTGGGAGATTACCTCCCATGGTCAACAAACACCCTTGGTAACATCAGTAATCCCTCTCCTTTGCTAGAGAGAGGTGAAATTTCGGACACTAATTCCCAAAGAGAGCATAAACGGTGTCCAGAGATCTTTTTGAAACTGTTCCCTTTAGAGGTTCCAGTTGAGCCAATGCAGTGTCAAGAGAATCAGGTCCCTCCACCAAGAGTGGAACAACCGCAATGGGATCAGATTAATTTGCTAGAACAAGGTGAACCCTTAATGTCGCAAGCAATTGTGGAAGAAAATGAACATTTTTGGATCTCCGATAGTGATTCGAAAGATGAGACTGAGATGGCTTATCTCAACCACATGCGACAAATGCAACAAAGGCAACAAGTGCAACAACGGCGTCCCTTAGGGATTGATGACTTATTTGCACAGATGGGCATACTGCCAGGGCATGAGTGGTATGTAGACCCAGCGGGGTGGGACCAAGTGTTGGATCCATGGCTCCAAATTTATGATGAGCACCGTCCACCCCGAGACCCTATAATGACATCAGTGTCGAGGGAAGACCCTGTCCTCCTATCAGCACATAGGGCAGATCCGTTCGTGCCCGTTCCCCTAGAGCCAGATCCAGAGTATAGGGAGCATCCAGAATGTTTGAGTTATCATACCCACGGTAATGGAGACCAAATTCATTCCATCCACATGATCTCCATTGATTTGACCGCACCCATCCGCAATCCGGCCGATCCAACACGGTCATTGCATCTAGACACAGATGCCATCGACTGGGATCACGTCAATTCACCTCTCTCACCATCAGAGTATTGGCCTTTCGGTAAGATGCCTCATTTTACCCCAGGGACAACTTAGGATATTTTTTAGGCTGAAGAGGAACCCGAGGTTCCCAACGTAGATTTAAATTCAGCTGATGATATCCATTTGATCCCGACTCCACATCAGTTGGAGGACGGATCCCACATGTCAGTCGAGGAGACGATTGACGTAGATATCGGCTTGGATCCAATGAATCCATAGATTATCAAGCTGGGGGTAAGCTTATCCCCTAAAGAGCAAGCCGACTACATTGCCCTTCTCAAAGAGAAGAAGGAGGTTTTTGCATGGTCATACAAGGATATGCCAGGACTAGACCCGTAGCTAGTCACGCATAATTTAACGCTTGATCCGACAATCAAGCCCGTAAAGCAAAAACTACGTAAGATGCACCCAACAGTGGCCTTGATGGTCAAAGACGAATTGCAAAAGCTGTTGGATGCATAGTTTGTCATCTGCGTGGATTATCCGCCATGGCTGTCCAACATGGTACCCGTCAAAAAGCCCGACGGGAGGATTCGCATATGCACTGATTTTTGAGATCTAAACAAAGCGAGTCCTAAGGATGATTTCCCCTTGTCGAGCATCGACGCGTTGGTAGACGCTACAGCAGGTCACGAAATGCTCTCCCTCATGGATGGTTTCTCGGGATACAATCAGATTCGTATCAATCCCGAAGACCAACTAAAAATGGCGTTCACAACGCCTTGGGGGACATTTTGTTATAAGGTCATGCCTTTTGGCCTTAAAAATGCTGGTGCCACCTACCAACGTGCCATGACGTACATCTTCCATGACTACATGCATAAAACTTTGGAAGATTACATGGATGATTTGTTAGCCAAGTCTCTGTTGCGCTCAAATCATATCGATGACTTAAGCAAGATCCTCGATCGCCTCATGGAGCATAAAGTTAGACTAAATCCCAAGAAGTGCGTATTTGGCGTCACATCTGGAAAACTCTTGGGTTTCATAGTCTCAAAGCGAGGCATCGAGGTGGACCCAAAGAAAGTCAAGGCAATCCTTGAAATGGTTCCCCCAACTACCATTAAGCAGCTCAGAAGTCTGCAGGGAAAGGTCACGTCGATTAAGCGCTTTCATAGCGCAATTATCTGACAAGTGCTGACCCATGAACAAATTATTGCACAAGGGGGTTACATTTCACTGGGATGACGAGTGCCAGTCAGCCTTTGATGAAATCAAACAATACCTGGCTTCGCCGCCAGTATTGGCACCACCTAGACCAGGAGTGTCATTCTACTTATACATCTCAACTATCGAGGTGGCATTGGGCGCCATGCTAGCCCAGAAGAATGAACTTCACAAAGAACAGGCTACTTACTATCTTAGCCGCACCCTGGTCAGTTATGAACTTTACTATGCATACGTCGAGAAACTATGCTTGGCAGTGGTGTTTGCTACCAAAAAGCTATGCCACTACATGCTTGAGCAACACTACGTATGTTGTGTCTAAGGAGAATCCATTGCGATACATGATGAGTCGTACTTATCATAGTAGTCGCACGGCGAAATGGATCATGTTGTTGACGGAATTTGACATAGAGTTTATTGGACAAAAATCTATCAAAGGACAAGTCATAGCCGATCAACTAGCGGAGGCTCCTCTTGAAGACGATCAGCCTCTAGTCATAGAACTACCCGATGATGGGGTCTTCCATGTCTCAGAATCGCCAGATTCTGATGAGCCTGAGTCACAGGCCGACATAACCCTATTCTTTGATGGTTCTAAATGTGAGCAAGGTGGTGGCACGGGAATAGTATTCTTCACACCGCAGGGCGCTCCAATGCCCCTGTCATTTAAATTAAACTTCTCGTGCACCAACAATAATGCAGAGTATGAAGCCTTGCTCATAGGTCTTCAGACAACAATCGCCATGAACATCAAATGACTGAACATCTTTGGTGATTCGTTGTTAATTGTCAATCAAGTCAAAGGGGTATATCAATGCAAATGCCCAGTTCTACAGGCTTATAAAGCCCTTGTGGACAAATTCTTGGCAAAACTTGAGTGGTATGACATCGAGGCACTCCCTCGATCATCGAATCATTTTGCGGACACAATGGCCTCCTTGGGGTCACTAATCCCGCAAGACCTTTCCGGTGATATGACAACCATTCAAGTCAAAACCTTATCGCAATCCACGATGGAGCGTGCAAGCTCAGACTTGACGCCAGGAATCCACATGATCCAGATTGAACCATCCTCGGATAAGTTCTCTCGAATCCAAGATCGTCTGAAACGTGCCAACTGGGGGTCCTTGTTCTCCCCTACTCCCATTAATAGCAACACAACGCTATTCTTACAGGTTCTATCCCATTCAACGTTCGCTAGGGATGAACTTCAAGAGGGATTGGTTGTTCATACCGTCGAGGTTTTTGATCAACAGGACTGGTATTTACCCATTAGAGACTACCTCAAGTTAGGTAATCTCCCGCTTGGATTGACTCATGCCGCAAAATGAGCACTCAAGCAGAAAGCGGCTAAGTATGTCTTGATAGGAGACATTTTGTATCATCGCAGCTATGAAGGAATCCTCCTTCGTTGCTTGGACCAGCAAGAGTCCACTTGGGCAGTCGCCCAAGCGCACGATGGTACATGTGGTGGCCACTTCAGTGGTATGGCCATCGCAAAGCGCATTCTTCGCATGGGCTATTATTGGCCATCTTTAGAGCGAGATTGTTGCGCATATGTCAAGAAGTGCGTGAAGTGTCAACATCATGCCAATTTGATGCACGTACCTTCCCAGGCCTTGCAGACAGTCCAGTCTGCTTGGCCATTTTCGCAGTGGGGCTTCGATCTAATTGGAAAGATCTCCCCTGCATCGTCAGGCCATCACACATTTATCATAACGGCCACAGAGTATTTTACCAAGTGGGTGGAAGCGAGTTCCGCTTACCTCTACGACGAGGACCCCGCATTGTGGAGTTCATTTTGCATAACATCATATGTCATTTTGGTATTCCATCCAAAATAGTCTCGGATAATGGGACGCCATTCAAGAACAAAGACGTGCGTGCTTTGACCACAAAGTACAAAATTTAGCATAGTTTTTTGACACCCTATTATCCGCAGGCGAATGGGCAAGCAGAGGCATCAAACAAAATGCTAGTTGCCATCCTTAAAAAGACCGTCGTAGACAGTCATAAGGATTGGCACATTCAAATCCCACTTGCCCTATGGGCCTATCGCACTAGCATTCGGACACCCACTGGGGCCACTCCGTTTTTGCTCGTGTATGGCTCCGAGGCAGTCATGCCTCTAGAGTTGGAGATTCCTTCCCTACGCATATCAATGCAGGAGTTCATCGATGATGACTCTGCGTGGCAAGCCCGGTTAGACCAGCTTACGTTGCTTGACGAATGACGCGTTAATGCTCTCGAGCATTTACGTATTTATCAAGAGCGACTTAAGAAAGCTTACAACATGAAAGTTCACCTGAGAGACTTTCGGGTTGGTGATTTGGTTTTGAAGGAAAACCAACAGAATTCTAGTTTGTCGTCCCACCTAAGGGACAAGTTCATGGCAAATTGGTTAGGTCCATATGTCATTGATAGAAAAATAGGACCCGGGACATACCGGCTAGCCTCTCTTGATGGAATCAAGGAAACAGAACCCTTGAACATCAATCATTTGCGCCCATTTCATATCTAAGAGAGCCAAATCCCAAAAATGCTCCAAGGATCCCTAAAATCGCTTGGTCAATCCCAAAATGCTCCAAGGATCTCTAAAATCGCTTGGTCAATCCCAAAATGCTCCAAGGATCTCTAAAATCGCTTGGTCAATCCCAAAAATGCTCCAAGGATCCCTAAAATCGCTTGGTCAATCCCAAAAATGCTCCAAGGATTTCCACAATCGCTTGGTCAAAAATAAGAAAATTCAAAAACCAAAAATCATCAAAAACAACAAAAATTTGCATCTCATTTCTAGGCATGCTCAAATTCATCAATAGAGAGCTCTTCTCGCATCTCATCTTCATATTCACAAAAATCAATCCATCAAAAATACAAAAATACGTAGCTGCATTAAGCATTGCATCCATACATTGCATATTTGTGGTCGTACAGGTCAAAGGCACCATAGGCTGTAATTACTCTGCTAGTCCATCTTGTTCCACATTTTTCCATTTTACAAAACAAAAAACAAATGCCATTTACTGCTTTTTACCACACTAAGAGTCAGTGGTCTTCTAATGTATCAAGAGTTTTCATAATTCAGTCATCATTTTGCTTTCTAGCCATGTAATGTACCGAGTCAGACAGATTTTACGAAGGTAGAGTTCTACTTGAAGTACGCCTTGTTACGTAGCATCCCAACACAAATTAAAACACATAAAAAATTCCCAAGTTGTGTAAACGAAAGATGAAACCTGCACAGTAATCCAGTTCACCATAAGCGAAACGGTTATCTTGCTCATCCCCCTGTGCGAATGACCCAAAGAATGCTGAGAGTTGGCAAAAGGACAAGCATCTTCCCTACCCAATTCCCTAAGAATCCCAAAGTTCTCAATAGTTGCAAAACATCAAAAATTTGCAAACGTCAAAACTCCAAAAAATTTGACACCCCACAGTGCATACATCAAAAAGCACATACAATAGTGATTCTCGTCACTCCATATCCAAATCCCTTGCTCAAAAGAAAAACAAATAAAAATAAACAGTGATTTTATCACTACAAACGAGCAAGTATCCCAATACAATTGAAGAAAAGAAGGGAGTCGAACTTGAATCCCTGGAACTCTCAGCATTTCGACGGGTCATGAGGCAAACTTCGATATCGGTTTGGTTGATAGCCTATCGGTCACTGTCGGTAAACCTCTCGCATGACGATATATATGTCACATTAACTTGTGTACAAATCAATGTTTGCATGTGGATGAGCTAGCTTATGGTATCCTAGATAGCACCGTAGATTAATCTAACTAAATACAACAAAGGAGTTAGTGGAGCTAATTAGGTGATCCTCAGTACGGAGTTCGGTTGAAAGCCCATCGGCAGCCTGGCGGTATCCCGACAAATACCACATAAATGAACTCATCTGCACACACAGGGATGTGAAATAGCTTGGTCAAAAACAAGTCTGATTCAGACCTGGTCCAAAAGTCTTGTAAGATAAAGTACTGTCGTGGCTAGTGAGTTAAAATCGTCTGAGTCTCATGAAACCTTAGCTACATTTCTAAACCAACTGCGCTACTTTTCATCTTTGCAATACCATCAAAAAATAGAAACAAAGAGAAAAATCACATGTATACATACAAAGTCATTTACCACAGCAATCGCCTAAAAAGAAATAAACAGAGTCCTAAACAGTCTATGGTGCCATAACCAACCATCACAAATTCCATCCATCCATTTCATTTTGCATATCACATATAAATCAAAAACATTTGCATTCATCATAACATATGCATTCATCAAAATAAATAAACATGCATACATCCATATTCATCAACCATAATGCATAATATCAAATCATCACATATGCATAACCACAATAAAGCCGATAAAAAAATAAATATATATATATATATATATCGTCAAAAAATGCCCGTAGGCTACAAAACTGGTCCTCAGACCCTGCAATCATATAACAAAACCACCCAACCTAAGGCGTCGACCACCATGATCATGCAGGATCGGTGCGACGAGAACTACCCCCCGTGGTGTGGGTCCTATGGGACCCCGTAGGGTGGCTACTACTAGCCCCCGCATCACGCCTGCTATCACCTCCCTCATCCAATCGCCTACGACGAGATGATGCTGACTGCTCAGTAGCACTGTCCCTCGTTCGGCATGAAGATCCACCTCCCGACGGCTCAGGTAGCCGCCCACCGAGGCGGATGACCTCCCTCTCCAAATCTAGCCGGTGCCGACACCACTCTGCCTCCCGTCGATGGTAGTAAGCTACTGCATCGTCACGCTGCGCCAAAACCCTATCCCGCTCTGTTAGCTAAGCCCGCAGGAGATCCCTCTCCCGTAGTGCATCCCTCAGCTCCTGATCTCGCATCCGTAGTAGCTCTGTCAATCGTGCATTCTTAGCGCGTATCCCGGACTCCATCTCCTTCGCATCCGCTTGAGGCATGGGACTCTCCGGAATAGCAGCCTGCTCTGGCTCCCACCGCTCCCCATGTCTGAAGCATCTCGTCAGTACAGCAGTCCGCTGATCACGCGGTGATGTCCTAATGGGCAGTCCATCTATCAAAATTTGAAGAAGCCGATAGATATCCTCAGAGTCACGATCATCTCCCCTGTCGGGAGATGGAAAGTGTTGGTCCGTGGATCCCAAAGTTTGATCGGGGTCGTCAGATAGGCCCGATCGGAGACCACGGGCTCCGGTCGAGCCACCCGCTTGAGCCCAAGGGCATCAAGCCACTCCCGATCCAACATCGGTCGGTGCCCCCACGCCTCAGTGAAAGCAGTGGGTACACGGTATCGGCTCCTAACAACCTGCAAAAGAAAACAACTCAAAAAAAAAATTAATTAAAATCATGGAAAAGAACTGTACAAAAAAACAACACACTTACAGTTTTAAAACAAAAATAAACTCTAGGAAGCACTTATTGGTCTCGCTTCGGCTCCGCCGCTCGAACCAGTTTGTGTACTCATGATGGCAGGGAAAATCTCGACAGCGCTTCGCTTCGCAGAATTAACCTCCTCCTCCCCAGAGCTCCAAATCGCAAGAAAAATTAGATGCAAATGAGCCCAAACCCAAGTTTTGGCCCTTAAATAAGCCTTTTGAGCTGGAATTCATCCTTTACTGGGATGAGCGCTCTGGTTAGCGCTCGTCCCACCCAGGGAAGAATTCTAAAGATGGAATTCGTCCCACCCTGGGACGAATTCAGGCCAAAAATTCAAAAAAACATTAAAAAATGAACAAAAATGCACAAAAACAGATAATAAATTTGCCCGATGAGAGTGCTATTGCACTTGACATCCCGGGCATACAAAATAGATGTTGGGGTCACAAATTGTCATTATCCTACTCCCTAAGAAGGCTATCTTAGCCGGACCGCTCCATGGGAAGACGGATTTTTGCCAATTTTAGCTCCAAACAGCGTCGCAAAAAGGGTTAACACCCACCAAAAATAGGTCTAAATGTTGGAAAAATTGCACATGCTTAACGATAAACCATCTAAAGGCACCCTTGCACAAGTCATCTTGGGTCAAGTGACTCGTCGCTTTTCTCACGAAGGTCATTCCCTCATCGATTCGTCGCTTGAGGGGGTAGTCACACTTAGTCACCAATCAACAAGCACACACCCAATCAAGGCAATGACATGCATTCAAAGAATCATTGACAAAGACAATTACGCTCCTGCTTGGGGCAGTAAACAAGCAATAATCACAAGTTGATCAAACACTTGGCATTCCTGAAGCATGAACACAAGGTTCCCCTGTGGACAAAAGGTTGCGCCCTTTGCCTAATCATTACTGATCAATGTCCAAGCTCAAGTCACACCTCACCAAAACAGGTTAATACTTGAAATCAAATTCCTTAGCTCGTCAGAAGCAAGGATTCAAGAATGCATGCCCTTTCCATGCTTGGGGCATCAAAAGTTGGTTAGGTTACCAAGAAACCCTAATCATTAGTGCTTTGGTTATCTATTTTTGCTCGTGACTGCGCCATGCACAGCGCATCCCAAAAAGGGGCATCTGTAGACACCAAAACAGCACCAATCCGATTATGTGATTGCAAACACCGATCGCTTTGACACACACAGCCCCTAGGGCAGCCCTCAAAGGTTAAACAGTGGTCCTAACCACTTTCATAGCAATTTTGTAAGGTCAAGAAGCAATTTGGCACATTCGGGCACTTTGCCCAGTATTCGTCTCACCCTGGGACGAATACTAACTGGGATTCGTCTCACCCAGGGACGAATTCTAAAATTGTCTTTGGTCAGGACGAATTCCAAGTTTAACGGGCAAAAAGAAGAATGCCGCCAAGTGGCAGCCGAAGACAGTCATTTATTGCCTCCTGTCGTGCATGCGCGTGTAGGTGGGTAGGTTGGCAGTTAGTGGACTGTCACAAAGGCAGTCATGGAAGCCCAAGTCAGGGAGGAGTCTCCTCCCTCTTGGGAAGGCATGGCCGCCACATGGCATCCTTGCATGCCCCTCCAAAGAGACCCCATGGGTCTATAAAATGGTGGACTTTCCCACCCAAAAGAGGAGAGGTTGGAGGCATTTTCAAGCAATGAAGTGCTGCCCAATTGAACACCCCATTGCATCCTTTTTCGATTCACCTTTTCACATCCATTAATCTCTTTCGCAAGAGAGGTTATTGGGTGGCTTTTGGAAGCGTGGATCCGACCCAAACCCAACATTTGACCACCTCAATCCACCAATTTTTTGACAACACAATCCCAAGAGATTTTGGGCCCATCCCTAGTGGATTGGTGCCAAAATCAAGTTCCAACGGTGGGTGGCCCACTTGGGCACCCCATACTTTTTTTTAGTTTCATTTTAGTCTATTCTATTATTGCTTGTTCATCCTACATTACGTTCTATGTTGTTTAGATAGCTCACAATCTTGATTTCAGAAGACATTTATCAAATATTATCATGCTTTGTCGATTTTGTGGCCCTCACTAACTTGCAGGTAGCGACATGGAATTCCCGTGGATAGAGGCCAAATTGGGAGAATCCGACCATCTGGGTCGTCCCAAAATGGCCCCAATTACTTAACCCCTTTGTCTACAGGTGTTTTGGAGACCCCAAGGTTCGACATTTAGACGGCATCACTTCGGCTTTCCTAACACAGTCGAATTCGTCCCACTCGGGGACGAATAACAGCAGAATTCATCCTGCCCAGGGATGAATTCTAGTTGAATGCAGATTGGCCGACTGTTTCAATGGCAGTGGCCCTCTGGTAATGTCTTCTGACCTCTGTAAGGTCTACAAGTCATTTAGATTCATTTTATTCACTGTTTTCGATAATATTTTACATGCATCTTTTGTTAATTTCAAAGAACAAACTTTTCCTATTTGCAGCAGGTGCTACTAACTCTTTTTGTTGTTTCTTTGAACGCAGGAGGAGCAGCAAAGATCGAAGACCCATCAACATCAGCGGCGACAACACTTTGGCTCGCCCAGTTCAAATGTGGGCATGCGAAAGGAAATGAGTATTCGATCACTTTTGTAACCAAAACATGCTAACACTCCTAGCCCCTAAAAAGGGGAGGAGATGTATTGTAACCGAGTTTGGAATCACATTAATATAAAAGGGCTATGCTCCTGCTTTCTCCTTTTATGTTTGGTTTTGATTTGATTACATTCGCTTTATTTCATGCATCGAGCTAGTTAGTTTACATTGCAGCAATTAGTGTTTCTTTTTATTTTCGAAATCTCATGCTTTCATAAGGATAAAGCAATAGTGTAAGAGGACAATACCATAGCAGAAGAGGGAAATAAATGCAAGAGGGATAAGCTAGTACTTCTCATAATAATAGGGAAATCAGAGACTTCTCAAGAGGATGTGGAGGCTATGGTAAAGGATTCTCCAAAATTTATTATAGATGTGAAGAAGTTGACCATAAGGCATATGAATACCCTCAAACATATTAAACTAGAGAGTGTGGAAAGCAAGCCCATAGTGATATTACACAAGCAGGTGAAGAAAGTGTAGCTTCACTAAAGCACATGGAGAAACTAGAACAAGGAGAGTACCTTATGATGAAAAGAGTATTGTTAAAATTAGTAAGGGAGGTGCATGAACTTGAGCAAAGAAGGAACTTATTTAATATGATTTACAAATCATGAGGTAAGTGTTGTAAGGTGATTGTGGATAACAGAACTGACAACCTAATGGTAATAGAGATGATAGAGAAACTTGGATTAAAGAGGATGGAATATTTGAACCTGTACAAAGTTTCATGGTTATAAAATTGGCATCAAATTTTGGTAATTGAACGATGTATGGTAAATTGTCAAATTGGTTATTATAAGGAAGAAGTTCTATGTAACATCATGTTGATGGATGCATGTCACATCTTGTTGGGAAGACCATGGGAGTTTGATAGAAAGGTAGTTCATGATGGTAGGGTGAACACCTAAACTATTAAAAAATATGGCAAAAAGTACACATTAAGTCCATTAAAGGACAAAGAAATAGGTGTGCAATAGTTCAAAAATTTATCTAATCTCAAGAAAAATAATTCTTGAAGGAGATGAAGAAATAGAACACATGTTTTGCTTTCATTGCTAAACCCATGGAAGATGAGACAACTAATAGGATGGATGACATTCCACCTGAAGTGAAGGATTTGTTGGAAGAATATATTAAGATTATTTCAGAAGAATTATTTGATGGGCTACCATTTATGAGAAGCATTAGTCATCAAATAGAATTCATACCTAGAGCAGGTTTGCCAAACATAGCAGCTTATATGATGACACCTAAAAAAATGAAGAATTGACGAGGCAAGTCCAAGAGCTATTGGACAAGGGGTTGATTAGGGAAATTTTGAACCCATATGCAGTACCGATTGTACTAGCACCCAAGAAAGGGGAAGAGTGGCATATGTGTATGAACTCTCAAGCAATAAATAACATCACAATAAAGCACATGTTTCCATTACCTCGTATGGATGAATTGATGGATTGTTTAAGTGGAGAAGATTACTTCACAAAGATTGATTTGAAGAGTGGTTACCATCAAATTCGAATCAAAGGAGATGAGTGGAATACTGTGTTTAAGACCAAAGAGAGATGGTATAAATGGCTAGTTATGCCATTTGGGTTGGCAAATACACTTAGTACCTTTATGAGGTTGATGAATGAGGTTTTAAAGCCTTTTCTCTGTAAGTTTGTGGTGGTTTGCTTGGATGTTATTTTGGTATTTAGAAAGACAAAAGAAGAACACCTAATGTATCTAAGGTTAGTTTTGCAAACGTTGGAGGAAAATTTATTGATCAATTTGAAGAAATGTAGTTTTATGAAGGAATTGGTATGCTTGGATTTTTTCATATCCAATGATGGTTTGCAAATGGATCCAACAAACGTGAATATGATTATAGAATGGTCATCACCAAGAAGTATGTTTGAAGCCAAAAAATTTCATGGCTTGGCAAGCTTTTATAGAAAAATCATCAAAAAAATTAGTGGAATTTGTGCTCCAATCATAGAAACAATAAAAGGAGGTATACATGAGTTCAAATGGAGAAGTGCAATAGAAAGAAGCTTTCAAATCTTGAAATAGAGTCTCAAAGCAACTAGTTTTAGTGTTGCCATATTTTAACAAATTTTTCCAAGTAGATGGTGACGCCAATGGGCCAACAATTAGAGGAGTTTTGAGCCAATAAGGTAAGCCTATTGCCTATTTTAGTGATAAGTTGAATGAAGCCAAGAAGAAATATTTGGTTTATGATCAAGATTTCTATGCCATTGTGTAAGCACTCAAAGTGGAGATATTATTTATCACCAAAGAAATTTGTGTTGTTTATAGATCATCATGCTTTGTAGTTCATTAACAACCAGATAAAATTGAACCAAAGACATAAGAAATATGTAGAGCATCTTCAAAATTACTCATTTTTTTTTAAGCATAGAAGTGGTAATTCAAATCAGGTAGTTGATGCATTAAGTAGAAGAAAATTGTTGATGAATGCAATGAAGATTGAAGTGGTAGGTTTTGATGCTATGAAGGAACTTTATATTGATGACATGGATTTGAAGGAAACTTGGGCAGCTTCCAATGACCTTATTCAGGAGACAGAACACCATAGTTGGATTATTTTTCAAAGGACAACAATTATGTATAACTTGGAGTTCAGTGAGGGAGACCCTAATAAGAAAAATTGAAGGACCAAATGAACATAATGGAATAGAAAAAACTTTGAAACAACTTTGTGGAAGCTATCATTGGCCAGGGATAAGCATGGATATGTGAAGTTTTATGCAGGTTTGTCAACTATGTCAATATGCGAAAGGAAAGATCCAGAACATTGAGTTGTATCAACCATTACCAATACCAGACCCACCATGGGAGGCCATAAGTATGTACTTTATCCTTGGATTACCTCGAACATAAAAGGAGAATGATTCAATTTTTGTTGTTGATGATATATTTTTGAAGATGGCACATTCCATACTTTGCAAGAAAACAAGTGATACTACTCATATTATTGATTTATTCTTTCCAGAATTTGTTAGACTACATGGCTTGCTGAAAAAGCATTGTGTTAGATAGGTCACTTTTGGAAAATTTGCAAGGCTTGTGGAAGAATTTGGGCATAAAGTTGACTTTTAGTTCAATTTATCACCTGCAAATAGATGGACAAACTAAAGTTATGAACACAAGCCTTATGAATTTGCTACGGTGTCTAGTTGGTAATAAACCAAATTTGTGGGATACCATATTAATACAAACAAAATTCACATATAACAATTTAGTAAACAAAAGTACAACCAAGAGTTCGTTTCAATTTGTGTATGGAATCTATCCAAGAGTGGACGAGTTGTAGGATACAACCGATTTATAGAAACCTAGTTTTATAGCAGTTGTTGAATATATACAAGATTTACATCATGAAGTGAGGTTCAAATTGGAAAAAAATGCTATGAAATACAAGCAACGTGCTAACCTCAAGCAATGTACAAAATAATTCCAAATTGGAGATTTGGTTTTGGCACATTTATAGAAGGAAATATTCCCAAGGAGCACTTATAACAAGATCAATTGGAAGATCGTACCTTGTATGGTTTTGAAGAAGTTTGTAGCCAAGCCTACGAGATTGAACTCCCAGAAGGAGTAGACATCTCACCAATTTTTAATGTGGTGGATTTATATCCATATTACAATAAACCTACAGATAATGTTGAAGATATCACTTTCGACCTTCTGACGAAAGAAGGGATAACACAATTACCATAAAAGAAACGAGATGAAGTATAGGTGGTAATAGACTCCAAAGTGGTCAGGAGGACAAGAAGCAAGATCTATAATGAATATTTGGTTTAGTGGGAGAACAAACCAGTTGAAGCAACATAGATGAATGCATCCGAGATTGCTAAATATGGAATCTTGGCTCCAAATTTTAAAAAATGTTCATGATCTTTCACTCATGAAACATTTCTCTTACCCAAAAAGTATGATGTGAACATCTAGCAACCACATAATTACTAAATGAAATGGTTGAAGAGCCATTTAATGTAATTGTAAGGAACACAAAGAGGTCGGGAGTAGAAATGAGATGGAAGTTGAATAAGAAATTTAAAAAAAAAAAAAAAAAGGAATTGAAAAACAAAAAATTGAAGTAGGGAAGAGATCAAGAAGATATGAAGAGAAATGAGAGATAGGTCCTATTGGTCATCAAATCTGCATAGAAAAGGATTTTCGATGGGTTTGTGCACCCTGGACCTGCGGCCAACATTGAAAGGCCGAAGGGAAGAGATGCCCCTCATGCCAATCTCCGGAGAAAGGCCGGCTCCTATGCTAAACTACTTGGGTGTTTTGAAGACAAGAGTGTAGGAAAGAAATAAACAAAGTAAGGGTTAGGAAAAGAAATAAAAAGGGGTAAGGGTTAGAGAAAGAAATAAAAAGAGTAAGGGTTAGAAGATGATGATTTAAGGTGGGAGAGAACAAGAAGCACAATTACTCGCTAACAACTCGAATAGTAGGAGGAAATACCAAGAATAACACAAAAGAAACGAAATGCCAAACTTCCTATGTATCCTCTAGATGGGTTCGCAGGGTTCTCCTTTCTCTCTTGCTAGAATTCAGGATTCAGAGTAACAGCGATTGAGATAAGGGAATAACAAAAACCTCGATCCACCGAGCAAGCATAAAGGAAAGCGACAAGGCATTTTTCCTCTCCTATGTATCCTTCAGGGCAAATTTCAGGGGTTCAATCCCCGATCGCACACCGGATTCAGGATTTAGAGTCTCAGTACGTGAACGAGAAAAGACAAAAGAATTAAGCATTGAAGGCAGCATAAAAGAGAGAAATAGAGCACAAAAGGTCTTTAGTATTAAACGCAGGACATCAAGTTACAACAACTTTCTAGCAGAAAGTTCCCCCCACTTTTACATTATAATGCCTGGGTTTTTATAGAGGACCCGACCCTCTGAATCATAATTACACAGAATGGTGAAGTATTCTTGAGATCTGAGAAGTCGGCTTCTCGCGGCCCTCGAGACTAAGCTTTCTAATCCATTACCAGAATGGGCAACTGTGACCGGGTCAACCGTGGAAATATGCATTGATGAACCGCCTGAGTATCCTTGGTGCAATGCTCGAGTGGCCACCATGCTCGCCGAACTTCTCCTTCAGGGACTGACACTTCGCTTCCAATTGCCAAAAAAGAACAGCGAGCTTATTGGGCAAGAAAGAATGCATTTACGAGGCACTTGATTGTCTCAAGAAAATACCCGGCTTGAAGCGTGTGCCCATCGCGAAAAAGCAACATGTCACGATATCGCGACATTTCTATGTCCTTGCCCTCTTTTGTTGCTTTTGGCCGCGAAAACGCGACATGTCGCGATATCGCAACAGTTTTCCTCCTTTGGCTTTCTCCTCGCTTTCGATCATGATTTTGCGACATGTCGCGATATCATGACACTTTTCTTCGTTTGGTCTTCTTTGTCGCCTTGAGCCATGAAAATGCGACATGTCGCGATATCGCGACAGTTTTCTATTTTGGCCTTTTCTCCTTGCTTTCTGTCGTGAAAACATGACATGTCACGATATCGCAACACCTTTCTTGCTTGTGCCTTCTCCTTGCCTTAAGCCGCGAAAACGTGACATGTCGCGATATCGCAACGTTTTTTCCTTCTGGAACTTCTTTATCGCTCTGAGCCGTGAAAACGTGACATGTCACGATATCGCGACAACTTTTCTCTTTTGATCTTCCTTCATGCTTTCGATCGCAAAAATGCGACATGTCGCGATATCGTGACGGTTTTTCCTTGCTACACCTTCTTCTATTTTTGCATTGTGAAAATGCAACATGTCGCGATATCGCGACACTTTTTTATTCTTAGCCCTTTCCTTTCGACATGTCGCGATATCGCGATAGTTTTTCATTCTTTGGCTTTCTCCTCGCTCCCGGTCGTGATTTTGCGACATGTCGTGACATCGCGACACTTTTTCATTCTTAGCCCTTTCCTTTCGACATGTCGTGATATCACGACAGTTTTTCATTATTTGGCTTTCTCCTCGCTCCCGACAGTGATTTTGCGACATGTCACGACATCGCGACAGTTTTCCTTCTTCAGCACTTTCCTTGCCTTGAGCCGCGAAAATGCAACATGTCGCGATATCATGACACCTTGTCCTTTACCCCTCCTTCTCGCTGTC